>CM067344.1:8541418-8945825 GCA_034190875.2 Urechis unicinctus
GGTTGACAGCGGGTGACTTACTCGTCTTTCTTCACGGTCTGGTGCGTTACTTGGTATGGATTATGCCTTATTGTTGTGCGTTTGGTTGTCGGAACAATGAGAAGTTAGGCGTGAGTTTTTTTCTGTTTCCAAAAGACAGCAAAATGCGCCGCATATGGGTGTCGAAAGTCAAGCGTAAACACTGGAGTCCTACCCTTACGACAATTCTATGTTCTGATCATTTCGAGAATGGTGCTTATGAGACTGACCCAGAGCTGCTCAAAAGTCTAGGATTTCGTAAGAAATCTAGGCTCCTAAAAGAAGCTATACCGACTCTCTTTAGCCACGTTGGAGTTGATGACAGTCAAAGTAAGCAACGGAGTGCCTCGGAGAAAAGGCAACGACAACAGGTGAGATCTGTTGGCTGAACCTTTAGGCCAGTCCTGATCTGTTGACGTATACTTATTTAGATGTTGATGAATTTATCACCAAGTTGCCAGTATATCAATCCAGCTGTTTCTCATCATGCAGGTAGTAAATGAAATGGTATTGGCAGCTGAGCAGATAGATAAATCAAGTGACCGTTGTGAATCACAGACTGAGGTGTCACACCCAAGCACTGCCGACCTAGGCGAAGAAACTTCACCTCTGACAGCGTCCTCGCTGTTTGCTACACCAGGGACGAGTGCCTTGCCTACTGCCGACCATGAAGCTTGTTCTCACTTGTCATTTGGGGAGTAGTATAGGGAGTAGCGGTTCTGGCACACCAGTCTCATATGATTATGACACACCTATCTCATATGGTGCAACCCAGAAAACACACACACACACAGGCTGACTCACATGTGCGAGCGGTACTGGCACACCTGTCTTATATGATTATGACACACCTATCTCATATGGTGCAACCCAGAAAACACACATATACGGGGTGACTCACATGAGCCAGCGAACCGCTCGCACCCCCACCCACCATATGAGCCCAGCCCTTCCAGCCCCTATGGTATAGGCCCACACCAGTAGTTAGTCACCATAGAGGTTATTGAGTGATAAATATCTGCGACCATCGCTGTAAGTTTCATTTTTCACGTGGTTGAGGTCCTGTATAAACTGGGCAACCTTAGCGTCGTTCTTCTCGATAAAGTCGGGATCAGGACGAGTGGTTATCAATCTCATCGTAAAGAGCTTCCAACAGTAGAAAGCCCCCGTCGGCCTCTCTGTGGTCCCACTCGGTCTTCCCAACCAAGGACCGTGATGCTCCTGTTCCAAGCCCAGGCAACTATTAAATCTCCCGTTCGCACTATAGTCGCCGTCTTCAAGCCCCTCCACACCCGCCCACCCCCAAGCCACCGTCTCCTTATACTTCTTCTGATCCTTGTGATACACCTGGTTATACGTCTCAGCTCTCCCCAGGTCCTCAAAGGAGCACAACCTGAAAACGCAGTCGACAAACACCCCGATGGTCGCCACCGGACTGTGGTGCAACCCCAACAGAACCTGAGGCTTATACATATTCGGAATCACCCTCCCAGGACTCCGAGTGTAGGGGCACTTTATCTCGAGCAGTACAACCTCCTCAGGATGCCCCAGACAGACAGCATCCACTCCAGCCTGCCGGATTGGGAGCACACAAAAGCCATCCGGAGAGTAGGCCGTCGCGCCGCCATCAATATAGATATTATTTCCGTAGACTTTGGTGTCGTACACCTTCTCCAATACCGCAATTGCAACCTCCTCAAAAGTCGTACCCCAGAGGCAGGGTGCGCTAAAGCGAACACCCCCGTTGCTAGTTTTTTCTGTCAGCTTCTTGCTATAGCTGCTGAAGTAGTTTTGCCCTATGATAGAGGAGTAGTCACTTCCTCCAACGCAGCCCTTCCTCATGGTCTCCCACTGGTCCGTATTTTGTTTGACTCCAGTATGATCGTTACAGAAAGATTTTATCGCCACCTCCATTATATCTAGCAACCCCCACTCTTCAAATGGACTGTCAGGGTCATACCTTAGCAGGTCTAGGGGGCGATTCTGCCGCTTTCAAACATTTTGCTTTAATGTCACTTTTCATTTGACTATATTTCATGATCTCGACCGAAACGAGCTTAAACTCATCATCTGAGATATACCCATCTTCAAGCGCCGCCGATACAATGTCAGCAATGGTATTCAATTTGCTCTGAGCGAGAATGCGGATCTTGTCATGCCTTTTTAACTTAATGGTCAGCCGCCTACTGATGAATTTTCCAGCAATTACAAGTAGCCCACAAGCGGCTCCAGTAGCACCCAACACTGTGGCAATAGGAATGGCAACTATTGTAGACATTACACCTACACCACTTGCGCCAAGACACATACCCACAGCAACAAAAGCAGTGTCTACAGCGTCCACTGAGTTTACTGCACACCTATATTTTTTGTACATAGCACCAGAGGCCTGGTCTTAATGCAGCATATCCTCTCTCTTCTGAATTCCTTGACCGCCATGCAATGCTCTCGTCTGATTCTAGATTGTACCAGCCCACAGTATACGTGATTGACCTTAGGCAAACACATAGATCGCCCGCAGTGTTGTCAATAGGTTTTTGCAGGGACACAGCGCCGCCGCTTTGAACATTTGACAGAGTGTGATACATAGCACTATGAATAAACAAGCCTTTAGTTTCGATAGAAAAGCTACCCCATATGGTGCGGGCGGGGTGTATCCAGCCACATATGGTGTGGGAGATAAACTAACCCGACAAACAATTCAAGTTGTTCACAATGGTGGTACATTCACATACAGCAAAGTTTCCTGATCTATTCAGTAACTATAAGGTGCCGCCGGTAACAGCGGACAAAGTAGTAAAGGACTGGTTGACAAATCCAATGCAGTTTTGGCAGAACCAGTTAAACTTTGCAGTGTGGTGTGCATCAGCCGGCTGCGGCGTGTCATCCCACGATCACCTCGAGGCTGGGATTCCACTCGTGAAAGCTCTCTACACCTTTCACCTTTATTACACAGTGCGTCGCCTATTAGCAGAACTGCAAGCGCCTCTACCTCAGGATCATGCCTATGACCCCTATAACAATACATATGACAAGAGGGCATATGAGAGACTCTGCACTAACTTTGGTGTTCAACCAAACACAGACTGGCGCCAGAAGGCAACCGTAGCTAATAGTGGCCTTGGTATCTTATATGCACATGATGCGTATGGTTACGGGAGTGTCGTCAAGGTTGCTGGTCGAAACGTTCGTTATGACCCTACACGGATGGTCTTTGAGGCGGAAAAGGATACAAAGCCAGGTTTTGCCCACGCGAGTAACCTACAATCCTTTCAGGAGAAAATGGGTGCTGTTCTGCATCTAGCACAGGGACCTGAAGTAGACGAGGCCTGGAGTACCTTCATACTGGACACGTCTGAGGGCTTTACACAGACCGGCGTTGAGCGAATTAACGACAGCATTCGGACCTATGTCTGGGCCATTCTTAGTGCTCAGGCGCAGACCCGCTCAGAGATACTAGGTGTTGGAACGTCCTTTGATGCCCAAAAACAATTTCAGGCTAACATTGAGGATGCCATCAACTCCCCAGTGGATATTCCATCATCCATCCGACGGTATCAGAACGTCCTCCAGAATGCCTCCTCAAAGGTTGATTATGTGTTTGGAATGGGCCTGTACATGGCTCCGTCTGATATGAGCCTCGCCATTGGAGACGTTGCTGGGTACAACAATCTGATTACTATCGCAACTGAGGAGCAGCAGCTCGGCAGCAATACTGATGTCAACGCGGTTCCGGTTGTTCCAGATAGAGGAAGCTTTGACCCTCCGCCAGATACAGATACAGATATGGAACTCTCCTCTCCAGGGCCCGCCCCTATGGCCGAGACTGGTCTGCGCGGGGCGCACGAGGATGAGAAAACCGCTCTTATTATAGGCGGAATCGCTATAGGCTTAGCTGTGCTTTGGTTTGCTACGTAGTAAGTCACGGAGTATCAGGAGGATAACTCCTCCCATCGCCACAACTGCGGCCCATACATGTTCTGCCATCCAACCAGCCACCTTTGCAGCTGACGTAAGCAGCCATGATACGATGGATCCAATGATTCCTGGAAGGACAGCTGCTGCCTTACCGGCTAGGCCCTTCAGGACGTTTGCCAAGGAGTTCAGCTGTTTTTAATCCATTCCTTTAAACCAGGCTTATCAGCTGGTGTCGGCATTGGTGCCGGGGTTGGACTAGTGCTCCCTCCACCCGTCAAAGCAACTACAAGGGTCGAGATTGCCAATCCAATCGCAGTGAGTATGGAGGCGATTGTTATACCCTGCTCCCGGAACAGGTCGCGTACACGCTCAGCTAGTGTTGTGTCCTCGTTAAGAAGTCTGTTGATCGTTTCCCTGATGCGGTTAATTTGGGTCCTTAGACGGTTACGGTTTTCAGAGGCAGCCTCAATACGGGCACTCCGCAGGTCCTGCAGCTCTGCAAGCTCATTTGCGTGGAATCTCCATGCTCGACTATCACCCCTCCCTTCCTCCTCCAGGCTTGCCATTTTAGCTTCCCGCTGTTTTATATTCCTTTCTATCTCAGTTATCTTAGCTAGGTTGTTGACCAGCTCACCCCTCTGGGTCTGCATAGCCTTGTCAAGCCCTATAAGCTCTCTGAGTGGTAGTTCGTTGTCTGTTTGTGTACCTAGGTCTTGGATGGTGTTATGAACGTCCTCTATGAAGCTTGATTCTTCCACACCACCTTGCTCTGTCACGGCTTCAGGGCCCCTCATTTCTAATTTCTCTGCGGCTTTAGCAGCTGCTTGGTCAACGCCTTGGAGGGCTGTTGCTTCCTTTTGTGACACCACTTGTGAGGACCACTCAGTGAACCCCAAACCATCACGGACAACCTTAGCCCCCCCTCTACTTTTACCTATTGTTCCAAGTGAAAGTGGAGCTTTAGTACGATAATTTGTAATACTTAAGTCAGGGTAGTCCTTCAAACGTAACTGTCCTCTAACAAGTTCAAACTTTGTATAATCGCGGCCAAGGGAGGGTGTGTGGCCTTTTTCAGCTAATGCATCGTAATAATCATTGACAGCGCCTATAACGAGTCGGCCTTCCGGTGGTATAGACCGATCCATCCCAATGTCCCCTTCTGTAACAGGTGGGAGAGTGGCCTCTGGGAGAGTCTCCTCATCATCAAAGTTAGTGTCATTCCTCTCCCACCCCACCTCCTCCTCTGGGTCGTCAAATGCTGGGTTATCAAACTCCATGTCTGTGTGTTAAAAATATAATTGTAATTAAACATTCAACATGACGAGTACTTACGGACGCAAACTAAACCCACACCGCCGGATACGCGAACCCCTTGGGGTAAAGGGCGTGCGACAATCTGTATGCGTTACAAACAATCCAAGCACTATTGACCAGAACCAACAACTGCTGGTTCACTTCCCCAATCTAGGCGCAGACGACGTCATTGTTTCAGGGACAGCACGGCTGGCCTTTACAATCACGCTGACCTCGACTGATGTTAACCGCAGCGTTGTGCAAAACCTGGGCCGCGCCGTGGTTAAAAAATTGACAATCAAGATTTCTGGCAATGAGGTCATGTCTATTGATGACAGCGATGTGTACCACTGTTACCACGACTTGTGACGGACTGCACAGGAGAGACAGGGCCTCCAGTATCAGGGCATTGACATCAGATGACAGAAACGCAACTAAGATACGAGTGGGGGCAGGAGACAAGGATGAGGCGGAGGAAGAGGACAAGGCGGTAGCCGATGTTTATAGTAACAGGTTCTACGTTCCGCTTGATTTTGAACTCCTCGAGAGCCACATGCCATTCTACCAGAGTGCGCTTAGTGACAGACTGGAATACGAGCTCACATTCAACGACTACAACCGCGTGATTCACGCAACAGGCGACAACGCTGCAAGCTACAAAATTGATGGCATCTCGCTGGAGTATGACATGATTACCCACACAGAGTTGGCCCGCATGATACGCACACAGTACACAAGTCGGCTCTCGATTCTGTATGACCGTGTGCTTCGTCACAGGAAGCTTGTATACAATAAAAGAGATACACTGTGGAACATCAACCTGAACGTGTCGGCTCGCAGCATGAAGGGCATCCTACTGCTCTTTGAAGACCCGCCCAACGCCTCATACGCCAGGAAAACAGAGTCGTTCTACAACCCAAAGATAACGAAGGTTGAGGTGACCATTGAGGGCATCCCCAATCAGCTCTATGCCCAGGGCATGCGTGGCTACCAGCAGTGGGACGAGGTGAAGAAGGCCTGTGCAGCAACGAGTAAACGAGACCCCAGTGTAGCAATAGCATTAAAAGACCTGTCATTGTCAGACGTTTCCCTAGGAGAGTACCTAACCACCAAGTATGCTCTGTGGCTCGACTTAAGGACGAGTGATGACGACCAGCTGCACGGTAGTGGCAGGGCTGTGGAGAATGCGTCTGAGGGCATCACCATACAGATCACAAAAAAGGCAGAGGCGGCCGGTGCATTGAACGTTTATATGTATATTGTAATGGATGCACAGCTTAACATTAAAGATGGCAGGTTCGTCAGCGCAGTCTACTAAGTTTACATTTCCAGATGGCCCCTGTTCGGCAATTGTTTGTGGGCAGACAGGATGTGGGAAAACCGCATTCATCCTCGACCTACTTGAAGGGCCCTTCTTTGGTGCCTTCGAGCATAGTGTAATCCTCTGCCCTACCATACGTTTCAACGAGGCCCATCAGACGCGGTCATGGGTGTGGGATGATTCAGAGGTGTACGTGGTTGATCCAGGGGAGCGGCTCCATGACCACCTGAGGGCTTTCTACCATTGTTTTAAGGGCGAGCCAACCCTGTACATTATTGATGACTGTTCGGCAACAAAGGCCCTAACCAAGAAGAAAGACATGTTATCCGAACTGGCCTTTAGCGGCCGCCATGAGCAACAAAGTGTCTGGGTCCTCACCCAAAAGTACAACTCTGTGTTGACGGACTTACGTGAGCAGACTCGCTGGATGGTGCTCTTTCACACCAAGGACCGTGACTCGTTTGAAGACGCCTTACGTGAAAATGATGTAATTCCAACAAAGGAGGAACGTGCCACAGTACGCCAACTACTAGCAAAGACCAAGCACGCAAAACTGCTGCTGAAGACTGATCAGCCTACTGCATATGCCGTCGATTGAAGTGATATTGGCCTTGATAGCAGCCGCTGCCTCAGTAATCAATTTAGGTTTCTTTATCTGGGTAGCGGTGCAGTATTTTGAAGCTCGAAGGCGTATACGTATATTCATGGATCCTGATACCATTATTGATAAACTGAGAGAGCTCCGAGAGGCTAAGGCAGCGCTTACAGATGGTAGAGATGAAGCTGTGGAACCAATATCAACGAGCAAACCTATGGAAAGGTGGACGTGGTCAACATGGGCTGTGCCTTTGGTTGTCGGCGGTGTTGGCGTGTTGGCATTGTATTACTACAGGCACCAGATGGTAGCCTCACACCCTAAACAGGTTGTGGTACAAAAGCCTCCAGACACTCATTTAAAGGATCCGTTTTATATGGAATAAGATGACAACACCAATTACTGATGGAAAAATGCTCGTCAACGCTCTGTACCACGGTGTAGTTGTTTCCGGTATTTCAATAGGCTATGCCAAGCTTGCTAAGATGGCTCTGGGTGGTGGGGTGCCACGTCTTGATTTCACCCCACGGGACCTGGCTATGGCTGTTGCCGATGTATCACTAGCTATGGCCACAAAGGATATGCTAATTAAACAAGGAATCTTACCAGTTGATATACTGAAGTAATGGCCACATTTGCTCTACTTGTTGGGGGTGCTCTTGTTAACGCCCTTGCATTCTCTGGGAGCAACTTTTTATTCTCTAAATTACGAGGCAGCCAAGTGGACGCGGAACGTAAACGCCATGATATGGCAATCGAGCAGCTTCAATCTGCTCAGGCAGCATGGGCCAAGAAGAGAACTGAGCGCTTAGACTTCATCAATGAGCAACTGCGCCGCCAGGGCCACGCCGAGCATACTTTTAAGGATGCGGACGAGGCTATGCGTGAGTACGCCTTAATTACGAATAAAACCGTCGACCCGCTGGGCTCTGAGCCGCAGCTTTCAGACTTCTACGAGCCCTCAGATGAACAGAGGGGGCGTGAGGTGGCATTCATTATACTGGGTATGGCTGCGACTGGGCTGGTTGCATACAGGCTTGCTAAGTAGGTCATTTGGAGACTCGAACGTTTACTGTATATGGATCGTCGCATGCAAGAGATCTACTATAGTCCTAAGGGATACTGGAAAGGCATTACTGCTATCAAGAAGCTTGCGACAGAAGTGAGGGTTTCTGAGGAAGTTGCCAGGGGGTGGCTAACAAAGCAAGCTATATGGCAAATCTACCTGCCAGTGCCAAAACACATTCCCAGGCCAAAGTTTGATGTCCCTGTCCCCAATGAGGTTCACCAAGCCGATCTCTTATTTCTTCCTCATGACGTTGTGAAGCGCCGGACTTACAAGTATGCCCTAACATTGGTTGATGTGGCCTCGCGCTACAAAGCAGCTGAGCCATTGACTACAAAAGAGGCTAAGGAGGTCGCAGGTGCACTTGAGAGGATATACAAACGAGGACCGCTGCATTGGCCTAAACTACTTCAGGTGGACCCCGGACGGGAGTTTATGGGTGCAGCGAATCAGCTGTTAGTAAAACATGAAGTATCAGTCAGGCGTGGCCGTGTGAATATCCATCGAGACCAGGGTATAGTGGAACGCTTTAACCGAACCCTTGCTGAACGACTCTTTGGTCACCAGTACGCCGTAGAGTTAAGGGATACTGGAAAACGATCGACTGAGTGGGTTTCTCGACTGCAGGCTGTAGTCTCTGCGATAAATAATGAGGTGACCCGCTTGACTGGAAAAAAACCTAAAGATGCTATAAAGGCAAAACGAGTTGCACAAAAGCCCTCTGCAGTCGTACCAGGGCGCCCTCTGGGGGTCAAAGAGCAAAAGCTTCCCTCTGATGTTGGCGTTCGTTACCTCTACCAGCCTGGTGAGGCAGAGCAAGACCACCGGCGGCGGGCCACTGACCCTGTGTGGTCGCTCAATGTTTACCGGATTGGAAGCTCTGTCACTAAATCTGGTGAGCCTGTACTATACTATTTGCTGGATGGACCTCTCCGTGGCTTTGTAAAGGAGGAGTTGCTTGTGGTGCCGTCCGATACCCAGTTGCCGCCAGACGGTATTACCAATTAGACTAATAGATATCTATATATATAACAATGGTAGTAGTATTTGACAATAAGTGCCCATGGATATTGCTCGGAAAGAAAGTCCCCTGTAACAGGCCCTGTACGCAAGAGCAAGAGTTTTGTAACTTACACAGATATAAGATAAAACATGGTGTCATTAATCGTCTTTGTATGGGTTGTCAGAAGGCTATAAAAAATAATAAGGTAGGATTGTGCATGGATTGTGGGTTCGATAAAGTCAACCACAGTCGTCTTCGTCTTGCCCAAAAGATTGTTTCACAACGGCCTATAGCTGGGGACACGCCAGTCGGCGCCACTGAACGGGGATTCCCCACTGTATAAAAATAGAAATCTTGTGGCGCTGTCAACAACATGGTTTGTCGGCTATGTGCGACGAAGCTTGGCACCTTGTCAGAGACGGGTGTTTACTGCATAGGTCAAAGTCCGCTCGCTGTATTGTTGTTGCCTTTTGTGTATCAACGAATTCCCTTTTAGACTAATGGAACTATATAGTAAACATGACTCAAAATGATTATGTTTCAATTCACGGTTTTAAGCCTCCTTATCCACACTCTAAGGTTGCACTCAAAGCACTCCAAGTGCGTAATGAATATGACCGTACATACAAGGAGATGTTTGCTAGATTAAAGGCTGGGGTGGCACGCACCCCTGTCCCCACTGCTGCCCCACGCAGACCAGTCCCTGCCCCACGCAGACCAGTCCCTGCCCCACGCATCCCCACAACCCAGTTCCCAGTCCCCACAGCGCGTCTTGCCTTCAAGAAGACTAAGTGGGCTGTTAAAAACTATTTGCGTGGATGGGTGATGAACGTTCCTGAGTCTCACCCCCTTAGCTCGGACCTTTTGATGTTCTTTAAGGGCATGCGTCGGAAGATGCATAAAGTTTTGACTGGTGAGCTGGAAGAGCTAGATGGAATCAAGTGTCAGTTTGCCCTTAAGGTAAGACTCTCCAAGCACTCAGATGATGACAGCACTGAGTATTTTGAGCCTGTGTTGCGTAATAAGCAGCAGGTGGTTCTCTCCTCAGAAGATATTAACGATGAGCTGGACCAGTGCAATGCTAATATCCAAGAGCGGTTGGAGAAGTGGACCAACCAAGGTTCTGGCTGGGAGTTTCAGGCGGTCACAACTCTGTGGATTGATATTGCCAACTATCAGCCATTGAAAGGTGGCTCCTACCTGAAACTGCCGAGAAAGCTGGCGGTAAAGAAGGCAATTAGAAACGTAAAAAACACAAACGACCCACACGGCGTTCTATATTCCATTGAAGCGGCTCTGCACCCGGTTGCCAAGAACCCGCAGCGACCATCAAAATATAACATTAAGCCGCTCTTAAGACTCTTAGAAGGAAAAGGCGTGGACTATCCAACACCTATCTCGCAGATTGAGAAGATAGAAAAACATGCTAAAGTAGGCGGCTTGAATGTCTTTGGCTGGGATGGAAAGGCCACCATCGTTCACCGTATCAGCAGACAGCCTGGTCCATGTATAAACCTCATGCTGATTGAGGAGGAGGGTAGGTTTCATTACACGCAGATCGAAGACCTGAACCGCCTGCTGTATGACCAGAGTAAGTACGAGCACCGCAAGTTCTTCTGCGAGCGATGCTTGCATGGATACACCACTGAGAAACTGCTCCTGGCGCACAAACCTTAGTGCATGGGTATCGGGCAGACTGCTGTGCGAGTTGACATGCCTGAGGAAGGGAAGAACATATTATCCTTCCAGAACTGGCAGAAACAGCTTGCTGCCCCCTATCTTATCTATGCCGACTTTGAGGCGCTCACAGTGAAGCTTCCGGGACCTGCGCCTAATCCTGGTAAGAGCAACACGCAGAGAACACAGGAGCATGAGCCATGTGGTTACGGCTATGTGGTTGTCCGATGTGATGGTCAGACAGAACCCCCTGTGGTTTATAGAGGAAGCGATGTTGTGGAGAAGTTCTTACAGGCTCTGCAGCAGGAGGAGCAAAAGATCAAAGCAGTTCTGTCCAAGCCTGTCCCTATGCGGATGACTCGGGAGGATAGAAGGGCACATAAGGCTGCAACTCACTGTCATGTGTGCAAGAAAAAACTGGGCTGTGACTGTTCGCGATCACTGCCATATAACAGGCTTGTACAGAGGGCCAGCCCATAACGTGTGTAACCTGAAACTTCGGCTGAGTCCCAAGACAACACCCATCCCTGTGGTGTTCCATAACCTGCGGGGCTACGACTCCCATCTCTTGATGCAGGGTATAAGCAAAGTGGAGGGCAATATCAACTGCATCCCAAATAACATGGAGAAGTATATCTCTCTGTCGGTCGGACAGTTGCGCTTCATTGACAGTGCACAGTTCCTCCTGGCCTCGCTCGACAAGCTTGTGTCTGCTAACAACCCAGATGCCTTTTCTGTGACGGCGGAATACGAGCCAGACCAGATGAAGCGGCACTTGCTGCTGCGTAAGGGAGTGTATCCTTATGAGTTCATGGATGGCTGGGATAAGTTTGATGCTCCACTGCCGCCGATCCATGATTTCTACAGCAAGCTCTCTGAACAGGGTATATCTGCTGCAGACTATGAACACGCCCAGAAAGTCTGGAACGCGTTCGGTTGTAAAAACATGGGGGACTACCATGATCTTTACTTACGCACGGATGTACTGCTCCTGGCCGATGTGTTTGAACCATTCCACAAAACCTGTCTTAAGCAATACGGGTTGGATCCGGCCCACTACTATACCAGCCCCGGTTTGTCGTGGGATGCGCTTCTTAAGAGCACAGGGGTGAAACTCGAGCTTCTCACCGATTATGACAAGCACCTGTTTATTGAGAAGGGGCTGCGCGGTGGGATAGGCATGGTATCACATCGCCACGCTAAAGCGAACAACCCATACGTGGAGGGCTTTGAGCAGGATAAGCCAACGAGCTATATCCAGTACCTCGATGCCAACAACCTGTATGGGTGGGCGATGAGCCAAGCCCTACCTACTTCGGGTATTGAGTGGGTGGAACGGCCTGAGAACCTAGAGATCCAGGACCATCCCGATGATGCTGAAACGGGGTATATACTTGAGGTTGACTTGGAGTATCCTGCTGCGCTTCATGACGAACACAACGATTACCCCCTAGCGCCGGAGCGGCTTCTTGTGCAAAATGAGTGGTTGTCAGACTACCAGAAAGATCTCCTAGGTGCATTGGGGAGCACCGGAAATGGAGTTGAAAAAGCTGGTGCCCAACCTGCGGAACAAGGAGAAGTATGTGGTACACTACAGGAACCTCAAGCTATATCTGTCTTTGGGGTTGAGACTCACCAAGATTCATCGTGCGCTTGTCTTTGACCAGAGTCCATGGATGGACCCTTACATAAGGATGAATACAGATCTGCGCAAGGCCGCCAACAGCGACTTTGAGAAGGATCTCTATAAACTTATGAATAACTCCGTCTTAGGTAAAACGATGGAGAATCTCCGGAGGCGAGTCGACGTTAAGATTGTGCGCTCATCGGAAAAAGAAAAAATACGTGGGCTTGTTGCCAGCCCCGCCTATGCTCGACAAAAAGTGTTTGACGATGATCTAGCTGCCCTGCATATGCACAAGACTCGCTTAGTGCTGAACCGCCCGGTCTACGTTGGCATGTGCATTCTGGACCTCTCCAAGCACTTGATGTATGACTTTTACTACAATACCATGAAGGCTAGATATGACAGTAATATTAACCTGCTTTACACAGACACAGACTCGCTGCTGCTTGAGATCCGTACCACTGACGTCTATGCTGATATGAGGGAGGATGGGCATCTCTTTGACACTAGTAACTTTGACCCTTCTCATGCCCTACACAGTGACAAAAACAAAAAGGTTCTGGGTAAGATGAAGGATGAGTGCGCTGGCGTGCCCATCAAGGAGTACGTTGGTTTGCGCCCTAAGATGTACTCTATCCTGATGTCTGATGAGGGCGAGATAAAAAGAGCTAAGGGTGTGAAGAAGGTGGTGGTGAAGAAGCATCTACGACACGCTCAGTACGTGGAGTCACTGTTTGACCAGAAGCAGTTTCGCCACGGAATGAACATGCTCAGGAGTGACTGCCATAAAATATATGGGCTCCACGTTAACAAGGTGTCTCTCTCCCCCTTTGACTCAAAGCGGTGGATAGCTCCAGGTGGTGTAGACACTCTGGCCTATGGGCACGAGTCGATATGTTGAACATATGAGGTCTGAGGTATAGAATGAGCACCGATGAACATATTGGGGTGGCCGAGCTGCAAGCAGATGTGGAACATATATGGGAGGAGAAGGTGGACCTTGAGAATGATGTGAGGGATTTGGAATCAAAGTATGAGGACCTTTTGGAGCGCGTGAGTCGTTTAGAAGAGCTTATTCCTCAGGGTCCTGGTGTAGAGGAGAAGGTGAGGGAATTGGAATCGAAGTATGAGGACCTTTTGGAGCGCGTGAGTCGTTTAGAAGAGCTTATTCCTCAGAGTCCTGTCGTAGATGGTTGACATTGCTGTCGCCCTCTTTAGTGGGCCTATACCATAGGGGCTGGAAGGGCTGGGCTCATATGGTGGGTGGGGGTGCGAGCGGTTCGCTGGCTCATGTGAGTCACCCTGTATATGTGTGTTTTCTGGGTTGCACCATATCAGATAGGTGTGTCATAATCATATGAGACAGGTGTGCCAGTACCGCTCGCACATGTGAGTCAGCCTGTGTGTGTGTGTGTTTTCTGGGTTGCACCATATGAGATAGGTGTGTCATAATCATATGAGACTGGTGTGCCAGAACCGCTACTCCCTATACTACTACTTGGGGTGCAGGCAAATGTTTCGGTGAGTGTCACAAGGCAACTGCATTATTATATTTGATGAAATGCATTGGCAGGGATAACTTCTGTTGTATGTATCCATGTGTCTTTTCAGAGTCAATTTGTAAACATTTACATCCTTTAATGCTATGATGAATGAAATTGTAGCATACTTATTGTATTGATACCATAGATGGCTGACAAGTCTCTACATACACAGAGTTCTATCTTTCCTGGAATAAAGAAATATCCAAGAGGTACCCAAGTTAGCCCATCTCAGCACTGCATAGGGACACTGCAACTTGCTGACCAAAAGTGTCACCAGGGGCACCCACTATGAGCTCCAGGAGGAATTTGTTCAACTGGTGGACTGCGATGATGAGATGGAAACTGACCCTGACTATGACTTCACTGATGTCAGTGATGATGCCGAGATGGACACTGATGATGACATGGAGTTTGAAGAAGTGTAAGGAAAATATTGTTTTGTTTGTAGTGTAATCACAGGGTTCTATTTGGTGGAAGAAAAATTTAGCTCACAGAATGCTTATGTTGGGAATTCATTCTTATTGTTCACAGTGGTGTTGATCTGGAGGATGGCCCTAGTCAGAATCAAAGAAAATTTATTGTGTATGAGAGCTATTTGAGAACCCTGCTGCTCTCATGCTTCCTGTGCTTGGGCCCCCGCAGAGTCATCATTAAGCAGATACAGGGGAGTTTTGCTTGTTTTGAACAAACCTGTGTGAATGGACACCTAAGATGTGGGATAGCCAAACTTGAAAAGGAGCTATGCCTGCAGGGAATTTGTTAATGGCTTCATGGATTTTTGTTAGTGGCAGTAGTGCTGTTAGAACACTGAACATGTCAGGCATGTTAATATCCCAACTATATCTATGTCAACATTCTATCTCATTCGGAGAAGCTATCTTGTTCCAGCTGTAAGACGACTATGGCGGAGCCAACAGACATCACTGACAACTGCTCGCCCGGGTACACCACTTTCTGTAGGAGGGGATGCCAGATGTTGTTCTCCAGGCCACACTGCTAAGTATGGCAGTTACACCCTGATGGACCTAAAGACTTCGAAGGTTCTAGACATGCAGCTTGTTCAGGTATAAAAGTTACAATTTATGACCAGTATATGATGGATTCGTTAATGTCTATTGTACTATCAATTGCCTGTTAATTTCTTTCAGAGCAACCAAGTTAAAAATTCAAATGTTATGGAGTTAGCTGGTCTGACGCTTGCTTTGAAATCCCTGTCTGAGAATGGCCCGACCATTGAATCCATCACTCCTGACAGACATTTGGGGGTTAAAAAGTACATGAGGGAAGAGCAACCTAAAGTCCAACATTGGTTTGATGTGTGGCATGTTGCCAAAGGTTAGTTTCTTTGTGTGACTTAAGCCGACACAACACTCCGTGTAACAATTTGAAGAATATTTAACATGTTAGCATACCAAATTTATATGTTAGCATAAAAGACAAACACACACTTATTTGTAAATGAAGGGATCAAGAAGAAAATACTGGTTAAAGGGAAAAGAAAAGATTGCAACATCCTGAGCGAGTGGGCCAGAAGCATTTCCAATCATGTTTACTGGTGTGCTGCCTCAAGCGATGGAGATGCGGGTCTGGTCAGAGCAAAGTGGCTCTCTGTCACTAGGCATATCGTCAATGAGCACGTGGGGCATGGGGAGATGTACCCGGAATGTGAGCATGCACTACTAGAGGACAGGAAGTGGTTACTGAAGCGTCGGTATTAGTTTTTAATCATATAAGTTTATATAGAAATATTTACTTCGGTGGT
Source organism: Urechis unicinctus (assembly GCA_034190875.2). NCBI lineage: Eukaryota > Metazoa > Annelida > Polychaeta > Xenopneusta > Urechidae > Urechis > Urechis unicinctus. The sequence continues at coordinate 8,557,243 of CM067344.1, forward strand.
AGTGTAATTAAATTAGTCGTAATGGTAAAATCCATGCCCCTGTGGTACCACTTTACCAAAGAAATGTAATCTGTATTGATAAATGTGTTAACCATAAATAGGATCGATGCCACACAAAGAGTTGGAGTTGATAGTCTCCAGCAATCATCTCCTAAACGACATTGGCAGGCTTTCCCCATCAGAGCAGACATCAAGCCTAGAATCTTATCACAAAGTGGTTATATTCTTCGCACCAAAGAGTGTCCACTATCCCTATGCCACCATGGAGGCCAGGTAATACCAAACAAATAACATATTTTGAAATTCGGTTGTCTATATTTGAATTGGGATTGTATGGAAGTTTAGCACATTTGTGTAGTGACAGCTGTAATGTTCTTTGTAGAATTATGTGCTCAAGTTTCAATTCTTACTTAGCAATATGTTATCAACCTGCTATATATATATCCAGATTGCTCCTAGCAGTTATTCACTTCAATGAAAACTCGAACAGAGCTCAAGCCATCACTGAAGGAGGTCAGTCCCAATAGAGAGTGTCTTACCCCAAAGCCAGACAGGTAGACCCAGTTGTCAAGCCTGTCAAAGTACCAATTTCTTTTGGTGTGTACATGCATTAATCTAAAATGAAACACATGTTATTTTGACATTTATTACCGAAACCTAAATAAGTTTCATATGCACAAACATTGTTACCCAATTCAAAATGGGCATATAATAAAACTAACTTATTATATGACTACCATAAAATATGAATAGCATTGATTTGCTTCAGACTATGTACATCAGTTCATTGCTAAGGTGCTTGTTCTCAGGCAAAATACCCAAGCTACAGACTTGCTGAGGTCCTTACAGGGGACAGGACTGTCCCACCACCTATTGCCTCCCAGTACGAGAAACCTGAAAAGGATCTTCTCGTAGGTGCTCACAGGTGTCGATTCAACCTGACCAAGAAATCTTCCGCTCCATTGTAGATAACCTGTATATTTTCCGGCCGGGTTAGGGAAGGATTAACACACAGGCTGCCAGCACTTTCCTGCTTCTTTTTGTCCAGTCTGTGCCATATCTAGAATGTAAAGTGGCGGTAGGCTAGATACCTGAATAATCTGAGGCAATATGTCAATTAGTTGTCTATGGTTTTGAAATAAGTTGTATAGTTAAAAAAACAATTGTCATTTTTCAACCATTCCCTCACTTTGTAATTTTATTGTAAGCTCTGCCTCTGGATTTCATGTTACTGGTATTATTTATTCACTTGAACACTAAATATTTTACACAGCGGGATTGATGTTCCCTTAGCAATAAATATGATTGTTCAACCTCAAACCATCATTTTTGGTACCCATAATGGCTAACTTACTCATTGTAGTGACCTGATCTCCAACAGGTCCATCCATTTGAATAGATTCAAATTTGGACTCTTCCAGCACATTTTTATTCAGGCATTTTGCCAGGAATCTGGGATGCTTGGCGATGCATGTCCATTCCTCCGTAATAGCCATCACTCTCTCCAAACTTCTGCAGCACACTCTGGCTGTATCCATTGGGGTGCAGTGATGACAGCTACACCTAAGTTAGAGAAATGATTAAAGAGTCATTGTAAATTTATATTTGTGGTACAATGAATGAATCTAAAAGGAAAATGCTTTATAAACTGCATGCAAACATGTCCACAATATTTAATGTGCTGAGGGTACAATGACAAAGCTACATACACTAGACAAGTACTATTTGTTGTAGTAGTTAGGTCTGTCAACATATCATCCTCAACTTACAGAATGTGTAAATTTATTGGGTAAATGATACTAACGATTATTTTTGTACCAGTTAACATAGTTCAATAAAGCTTGGGAAGGGTATTCTAAAACTCACCATTCGTCGAAATCTTTTGTTGATTCTTCATCCAAAGTGGACCCTTGAGTTAGAGCTCCTGGAGTCATTTCGAAGTGTGACTTAGATTTTTCAACTCCCATCCGTATTGGCTCAAATAAATAGTCATGGACATAATTTGCCATAATATTATGCTATGGGGCCTCGTAATCTTCATCAGAAGACGACATGGCTTCATGTAAAAACGGTGTTATCTTAAAATCCAAACGATGGCTTTTCGCTTCGCTCGCTCGCTGTCAAATTCTCTTTGAGGCCGTGCAGCAGGAATGACGTCACGCAACCTGCCCCTAGCGGCCAACTGAGGCAAAATGGCATCGAGAAGATGGCTTCGTATTTTCTTCCGAGTGGAACCTTATCGGCGGATTTTTAGTACTTATGCATGCCGGTGCAATGAATTATGGGTCCCCATTGGTTAATGAGTTATTAATCCTCATTTTGAAACACATAATAAAGAAATGATGAAAATCGTTGCAGTTGATATTTAAACAATGATACAGTCACAGAATTTGGAAGGGTCAAGGTATTTTCGGTCAAACAACTTATTATGGACGGGATATCCAACGTTAAATTTAAATCGGCTTTGAAAGTTCCCGGACTCAAAGTTAGCGCTGAAAGCATAAATTTATCTGGTAGCTTCCATTACTGTAGACATAAGGTTAAATACAATAAATCCAAAGAACAAGAGCTAGTACTGTTGGTAAGTACGAGTTGAAGGGCTGGGTGAGCTTTGATTTGTTTGACTAACCTGTAGACAAAGGAAACAGTAATTAACAGGGCGTCAGTGATTAGAATTGTAAATGAAAGGTAAGTAAGAATGAAAGGAGGGCTTATGCGAGGATGTATTGTTGTGTAGTGATGCGCGGTGAATTTAATTTGGTAGCCAATTAAGTGATTGGTGCTCTCCTGTGGATCATGCTTTAACCCGCGCTTCTGTTTGTAGAACGGTGACTGTTAGTGTAAGCTGTCTGACTTTGAAGAATAGTGTGAGTGTTAGGAAACACTTAGGCTTGTAATTACAATTGAAATGTACCTGATGACATGGGGGGGGGAAGTAAACGACGATGAAGCTGACTGAGGTTGGCATTGTTTGGAATAAATCGAGTCCGCCAATGACTGGTAGATGCTGTTATTTGCATGGCCTGCAGATATATCTGACTGAGATTTGATTTTAGCATCTGTATTGGATGCATTAGACAATACGCGATAGTAAATATTAAAAAGATGGAGCAGAGAAGTTTAGATGTTTTTCGAATACTGTATTAGATATTATGAAGGAGAGATGATCCATAGAGAAGTATGCAGTAATGAAAGGTTAACGGGGAAATCGCGCGCAATTATTTATTCGGGCTGGTAAGGAAAAATTGTCAGCAACGACAGAACATTTGCATGGGATATGCAAAATACAAATGTTACATCCTGGTTTGGTAACAGTATATGCTCCTGGACAAGTAAGGTATAGATATGTTATGGTGCTGAGAAGAATATTTCTAGATGATATTTCTTTAATTTGAGGAATAATACAGTTAAATAAATAGGGCGCTTGCATGCTTCAAAGTATAATGTTCTCGTTGGGCTAATGGATGGGGGCAACGTTTATAAAAGGACCCTTGACACTGTAACAATAGGGGCCTTCACATTCTCGGGTTTCCGTCGCGGCCGCTAGGAAGGCCACCGTCACGCACAGGGGTGTTAGGGAGCAGTCCCAGTCCGGGCAACCATACAATGTCTGCTGGATGTGAGTGCACAGAGTAATTATTAATTGATATAATTATACGCCTGTTCTGTCAAATATGACGGCATAATTCAGTCTTTGAACACTGACTACGGGTCGTGCCATTGCTAGACGACTTGGAGTAGGGTCATTACGAACAAGCTAAAGAGCATGGTGTTTGAGAAGGTACCTGCAATTAATGAAACCATTTGTCTTTATACGGGTAGCAAAGTGTCCTGATACTTTTATTGTTTACAGTCATGATATAAACTAAGTATAACCAATAGGCGACACGATGGTTTTTTCTGTAAACCAAAAGGGCGCGCGCAATTTTAGGCATAATTTACCTACAAGTTGTCACGAACGGTTTTACACTAATTTATGAGCCATAACATGATAAACAAGATAATGGATGCTGCTATCAAAGTGGCCTTATTGTTAGTAATTGTAATTAAAGGAGGCTTGATAATGTGGTGTAGTTTAACTGGATTATATCGGGAGGAGGAGGAGAAGTAAGGGTAATTTAGACAAATGAATAAATTATTTTGGTCGGCATTGGATTTTTTCTTTTTCTAGCTCGCCCTAGACACGTTTTGTGTATATAAAGTTTCTCTATAAGGTTTTGAGGTATATACAAAGCTAATTTCCAGCTCGACGCCATAGGTTCTTTTCACTTGACCTTGTGCATGATTTGACCGTCTTTATTTTTGCGTTTCCTGAGCAATTTGTCAATTTGTTTAAATATTGGATCATTGAAGGTTATGTCGGATTTCAAGCAGAAATGTTGGAATAATTGGGAATTCATTGTGTCATTTATATCTGGGTCATCCGCGTTGTGCTCTGTAGACTGGTATTGTGTGGATTGGTTGTGGCATGATTGCTGAGATTCTGGGAATGTGACAGGATGTGATTGAGTCATGTTATTTGTCAAATCTACAAGTTATCACCTGGTAGTGGATGGGGAAGTCTGTCGGCGGGATCATTGTAAGATTTCAGCCTGTTAAGGGTTTTGGGCCAATAAAGCCACACACAGTGTCCCACTTGATAAGGTGGATTGCGTGCTCTAAGAGACTTTTGATGTTTTTCTGTTGTGCAGCAAATTGATTGTCCTTCGCCAATGAACGGGCCACTTTGAAGAGTCTGTGGACCGTTGTGATGTATTGCTCAGACGATTTTGGCAGAATGAGTGGGGGAAGTAATGCCTTATCAATCGGCAAATTACATTGTGTCCCAAAAAGGGACTGAAGGGTTTACGGAGTGGATGGATATGCTCTATAAGACATCATTATATATATATATATATATATATATATATATATATATATATATAGATATATATATATATATATATATATATATATATATATATATATATATATATATATATATATATATATATATATATATATATATATATATTATATTTATTTATTTATATATGAACGGGCCACTTTGAAGAGTCTGTGGACTTTTGTGATGTGTTGCTCAGACAATTTTATCCCGCGCGGGTAGGGTCAGGTGACCAGCGTTCTTTTGTCTTTGGAATTAGATTTCAACGACATCACATCACTTGTTCTCTGTTTCCGAACCTCGTGCCACCAGTTTTCTATTTCGATCGGCAAACCCGTATTTCAGTCTCATCCTTGTCTACATACCAGTTGCTACCAACCACTCCTCTAGTCATCAATATAACACGACCAGGTGATTATATTCATATTACTCTTTACCGCTTCTCGATTACGCGCTTCACTCGCATGTTTCATTGTTTGTGTTTTTGCTCGCATTAATTTTACGTTTCCCTCATCTTCCTCTACTCAGATATCATTATGATCATTTTTTCTCCTCTACTTTTCCTCCCAATTGAATGCCACCGTTCCATTATTATTCTTTTTTTGCGATTTTATTCCTGTAAATTAATTCACATTTTTTCACAACTTCGGCAAAGTTGTTCGCGCCAGTTCGGTGTGTTTTATTTTCACAGTTTAGCACCCGCTCATTCCCTCATTTTACTTCTTTTTCTCTTCCCCAAAATTTTTCTTTTCAGCTCAGGGTCAGCGACAAGGTCCACAGCTTCATATTAGCAGGCACCAGGGGCCTGCTAGTCACCAAATTTACTCTGCCTTCTGCCCTTTTGTTTCACTCTAAACCTGATTTTGTTATAATTGATCTTGGCTCAAATGATCTAGCCAAATCTACAAGTTATCACCGGGTTTCTGTCTGATCTAGGGATGGCATCCACCCGAACACTCCTATAGGGCGAAAAAACTACAAAACATCCATCAAGAGAGCCATTTTAATATGTTACCTCTCTTATAGGTCGCGCACTCCTTGCAGGGATCCCTCTTCATCACACCAAGTTTTCTACCTTTACAGCCTACAACAACAGTCCATATCTCTAGCATTGTTTCACCGTCCCACCATCTTGCCCATTGTATTTCCTTTTCACGGAAGTTGCCCATTGTTTATATTTTGCACGGCAGTTGCCCATGTATCATATCTTGCACGGCAGCTGCCCATTGTATTATATTTGCACAAAACAATAGGCCCTGCCACATGTTAGGTATGCTATTTCTCGCCTGCAGGTGCAACCGGGTCCTTCAGTTGATATGGGATGCAGCCCCTGCCAACCCCTATTCCACCACACCTCTTAACAGAAAACTACAAATTACCATAAACAGCCTCCTTCATAAATCTCTTAGTCCTTCCACAAGCCGGTCATATATGCATCACTGGAACACATTCACTTCCTTCTGTAATACATACACCACAGCCCAGCTCTGCCTTACGACACTATTACCATTGCAATGTTTGTTGCACATTTACATAACCAGGGACTAAAATATTAAACAATCATGACATACATCTCTTCATTGTCTTTCATTCACAAATTAAAAAATGTACCTGACACAACCTCACGTCTATACATCAACAAACTATTGCAAGGCATACTAAATTCCCAATCCGCAACACCAGACTCCAAGCTGATTCCTATCACAAACGCAATTCTTTACCAATTGGTTGACACAATACAATTCTGTTCCACTCAACACATGCTTAAGGCTCTCTACTTACTATGTTACTATGCTTGCCTCAGAGTGGGAGAGGCTGTCCAATCTAATGACACAACACATACTCTTACTTTACTCCACCTCACAACTGCCAAACACAAATCCTCCAAGCTACCAGATTCGTTTCACTTCCAACAAACATAGCAATCAACACACGCTTAACTTAATCTTAAAACCATAACAAAACTCTACTTACTGCCCAGAAGTTGCCTTACGGAATTACATATACTTAAGAGGAAATTTAAATAACCTCGATAACAAGTCAAAACCATGCACCATGTTTTGCATCTTTTCTACAACAAAGCCTTGCCCTAACATCACTTCCCAGATCACGTTTCAACACTCATTCATTCCGCATCGATAGAGCCACACAGCTGTCATCTGACAACACTCCTGCAACAATCATCAAATCTACAGGCAGATGGAAGAGTTCTGCCTACACAAAGTACATCCGCCCTGGAACATTCACACTTCCTCACAAAAATACCACATAAAACATATCCAAAACCACAAATAAGGGGTCAGTACCTTACTGCCCTCTTACTCAAACCATAAATAAGGGGTCAGTACCTTACTGCCCTGTTACTCAAACTACACACAATGGGTCAGTAATTTACTCCCCTGTTACTCAAACCACACACAAGGGGTCAGTACCTTACTGCCGTGTTACTCAAACTACACACAATGGGTCAGTAATTTACTCCCCTGTTACTCAAACCACACACAAGGGGTCAGTACCGTACTGCCCTGTTACTCAAAACCACAAATAAGGGGTCAGTACTTTACTCCCCTGATACTCAAACCACAAATAAGGGGTCAGTACCTTACTGCCATGTTACTCAAACCACAAATAAGGGGTCAGTACCTTACTGCCCTGTTACTCAAACTACACACAATGGGTCAGTAATTTACTCCCCTGTTACTCAAACCACACACAAGGGGTCAGTTCTTTACTCCCCTGATATTCAAAACCACACACAAGGGGTCAGTACTTTACTCCCCTGATATCCAAAAAAACACAACACAAAGGGTCAGTACTTTTACTCCCACTGATATCCTAGCACCATCAATCCTTAATCACCCTTCCGCTAGGGGTTAGCTTTCTTTCTTGTTAGTGAATATTTTTTGCCATTTGTATTTCTGTCTTGTGGGATGTCAGTCAGAGCCTCAACCTCTGACTTTGGCGTTTTCAATGCTATCCCACCTTTTGTACATGCTTTCCTCTAGTGTTGTCATTTAACACTGCTGTGTATTATGTATGTCTGTACATGTATAGGTATATCAATAAAACCTATCTGTGTCATGATAAAGTAGCTTTATCCTGCGTTGTGTAACCTGTCCTAGACATATCATAGTTATGTATCTCACTTATTGTATCAACATCATGCATATACCTTTATCTGCCAAACAATCATAACGTTACTATACTTGTAATCATTATCTGCCTTATTGTAATACTGGTAATTTATTTGTACTGTACATGCACTCAGGGATTACTCTGTATTCTATTATGTAATACCGAATATTTTACGTATGGTTTTTGGACCATGATTTACACAATGTGCTACTTGAGAATTACTTCTAAAATAAAATTAAAATGTTAAAATGGTTACCCATCATTGCTGTCACTCGACTCCTTCACTATATATATATATATATATATATATATATATATATATATATATATAGTCAGAAAATTCCCTGTGATTTTAAGACAGATGCGATGATAGGTGACGTGTTTACATATTCTGACAAACGGAGGCGGAGTTAGCCATATTAGCGTAGCTTAAGCTCTTTGATTCTTCTTTTTGGAACACCCACACCATCTAGTGCTTACATATTTGACTTACTTCATAATTGTTTCGTGCTTTTGCCAAAACTTTATCCTCCATAATTAATCAACAAAGGCGCATTTAAAACAGCTTTCGAACTTTGTGTACAAAAATATTCAAATGAATAGCGACCTTGATCAATAGCTACGCATACACAACTCCACTACTAACTGGTTTTATTGCTCAAACTCTTACCGTTTTGGGGTGTATTTGGGTGTCTACCCCCAATATACATCGTGTAATTGGACCAATACTGGGCCAATAGATACTGTTGTATTGGCCCAATACCCGCAACCAATATTGGCCCAATAAAATCTTGCTCATTGGCTGGCAATTTTCCCAGTACCGATTTGTGGTACTGGCCCAGTATTGACCCAGTATTAGGCCAATTCAAATGTAACGTATTGTATAATGGCTGTATTATGGTCATGTACAGATCCTGTATTGGACAATTTCTGGCTCAGTATTATTGATGTAATATTGGCCAATACTGCTAGAATGAACCAACAAATAGTTCATATCAAAGATTTATTGTACAATGAGTCCTTTTAATGAGCATCTAAAAATACTTTTGGGTAAATTTTACAGAATATGTGCTATATATGTGGAAGAAAACATTTAAAGAAACCAATACCGTACATTAATTATTGACATACACTGTTCACACAGAGATTATATCAATAAATACTATCAATAATCATTTTACCTGATACAAATCTTTTATTATATAACTACACCAGACACTACAAATAAAAGTGAAATTAATCTATTTACAAAGGCTCAGCTTCAAGAGCACACTGCCTGTTGTGCGTTCTCCCTGGCTTTTTCCATGGCCCTCCTCATCCGACCCCCATTCCTGCCTCCAGAGTTCCTTAGCCACACTATTATCTCCTTGGCAACATCTGTTTCAGAGCATGACTTCTGATAGCTTTTTGCATAGCAGCTTCTTCAAAAATATCAAAAATATCAATATATATATATATATATATATATATATATATATATATATATATATATATATATATATATATATATATATATATATATATATATATATATATATATATATATATATATATATATATATATATATATATATATATATATATATATATATATAAATCATTGTCAAATATTAATAACCAAATTATGTAACATAACTAGTCTTAGTACACATACATAAATACATCATGGTGCAGAGTGTATGTGGGTAAACAGTAATGTGCAAAATCGTATTCACCTGCCACTATCAAGAATGTATGCTTAAGGACTATGAACTGTTTTTTCTTGGTTACATATCGATAATATACTATCTTGTTATAACTTTAGCAAGCTTTAGGGTTCCAAAGGCCCGTTTCTGGATGTTGGTCTGGCTCTTCCAGCCATACTTGCCAGCCCAGTTGCACTGGCAAGCCAACTCGTGACACATTACTCGGCCCATTATCCCTCGTACTGTATCTTTTGATGTGCTACTACCTAGTAGCGCCAATTCAGTAACCTACAAAATAAAAGGTAAATAATATTTAAAGGCAATGAATTCGGTATGAAATCAATTATTGTGATGCCATTTCTTATCTGCCAGTATGATATGGAATGAGCTGGTCTGTCATGTGAAAGCAAGGTACACAAAACACTTTATTAAATAATTATATTGCTGCGCAAAGAACATTATGCTTTTCTAGTTGATTGTTGTCAAAGAAGTCATCTTGGAATTAGTTGATTCATACTCACCAAGGCTTTGTTAAAAGCTTTATCTTGAAGCTTGTCCTCCGCTGCATCCAATTCCGCCGGAAGACTGATGTCAGCTAGCAGCTCTTCATCAACCTGTCGAGTGCCCTCACCTCTTTTGGCGATTGAAGCCAAAATTCGTCGCTGACTTTCCAGTTCCTTTTGGATGCCCTCAATTGCTACCTGGATACCTGAAATGGCCTTCATGATTTCCTAGTCTGTGCCTGTAAATTGAAGCAGTGTACAAGATTGACAATTAGCTTTGTTTTTCAAATATTAAGATTCCGACATGACAAAATATTGACCAATATAATTTGTACATTCAAGGTTTTCTGGCAGGAATTAAGGTAAACTTTTGCACATTTAAATAAGGCCCATGCAAGTTATTACACCCAAGGAAATTTGCTGTGAATTATTGTGAGATTATAAAATAAAAAGCAGAATATACCCTGTATAGCTGATAGACACATATATATTCAATATTTACTTTTAAAAGAAAGCCTGTGTGCTACAGGATGGATATTCCCCACGAAGGATGTTACGCGTGGCAAAGCTGGAATATGTGTAAAGCTAGAATTTTTTAGCTTTTCTTGCTTATGCACGCTCTTCATTATAGTACTGTTACTCACTGCCTGTAGTTGCTGGAGTGGGGACTAATCAGAGGAAATTAACGCGAGTCCTGGAATAGAGTTGCTTATTTGGTTTATTTAATTTCAACAATGAAGCTCCCTGGAATCTCGCGGTCCGAATCGTTTCTCTGACTAGGTAATCTCCCTGTACATGGCCCATCTGTGCTCCTTATATAGGGTTCCGCGATAGGCCAGACTAAAACAATCCCCACGTGACAGGACGAGTCCACTTGGAGGGTGGACTCGCCCTGCTGTAAGGATTGCTACAATCAGGGTTACACCCCTCCCAAAGAGTGGTGTGGTGTAACCCGGGCTCTCGTGCTGATAATTAAAGGGGGAGGCTTTTTAAGAACGTATGAGCCAGAATAGTATTATAACATATGCACACACAGAAATCTATGCTGTGCAAAGCAGTATAACATATACACTAAAATAGATGCTGTATGCTAGTACATTGATCTTCAAAAGAAATTCATGTAATTTCTAGCAAGGTACTGCACTTTTTACTGCCAATCAACATTAGGCATTTTATTTCCCTTCCAGTGCAAGTGACAATAGGTATTACTCTTTTTAGAGTTCGAAGAGCCCAATTTCGCGCATTCCACCCTGACATTTGTCACACTTTGGGATATCTGAAAAGGTATTATCTTAAAAGTGCACATGCTACAGCCCTAAACTCTTTAGTTATGTGACGAATATGGGGGTTGATGGCCCTACTTATTTTAAAGAAGGCATTCTTGTTGTATTGGTTGTCTTTTTAAGGTTTCAGTTTCGTTCACATATTATTGTTATTATATTATTAGATGTCTTTAGGATTACTTGAATGTTTTCGTAAATAGTGAATATTTAGGACTATTTGTTTTCATTTATGTAATTTCGGCAGTGTCATATTCAATTATTAATAACATTACCGCGTTGCATCTCGGAAATGTTATGATTTTTATATCGAGGTTTGCCTCCATGCGTTGAGCAGTGATAGTAACTGTTTGTTTTTAGTATCACGTGGGTTTGTTAGGTAAGTGTGTAAATACGGGTTTTTTTCCCTGGTTAGGCAGAATCAATGCCCGCCAGTGAGCCCTCAAGACCAAGACCTAACTGCCTGTTAGTCCCCGCTGCCTGCCAGCTACAATCGCTGCCTGTCAGCTCTGTCGCTGCCTGTTTGCTCCTTAGCACTACCTGTTAGTGTCTAAGTGGGGTTAATTTCGAACAAATGTGTTAAAATTAGTATTGTTGAAAGGGGAATTTTGGGACTTTTCACTGAAATATCTTTAATAGTTGGCAGTTGTGTTTCCTGTTTTTATGTAAATAAACCTTCAAGAAAACTGTTGTATTGTGACCGTACGACGGTGACTGTTTCGTTGCCCCAATGCTGAATGTGCTTTTAACTTCTGGGGACGGAGGTATTTATACAAGTGTGTGGCGTCGTCAGCAAGCGTGGAGGTACAATTACCTTTAGCTTTAATTGAAGATCAAACGGGCTGATGTTAATTGTTATGGGAACTGACGGGTTGTGAATGTTTACTTCAAAGGGCTCTACTTGCTACACCGGGAATATTTAACTGCGAAACTAACCCGATCGGAATGTTTACTTCAGATATAAAAGTTTGATTATTGATGGGGGGAGGGGGGGGGAGAGGGGGTGCATTATGACTCCACACTGGTTGACGACGCTTACTGCAGTTATAACATAATATCTAATTGATAAGGACGTCACAGTTTCATTGACTGATCAAGCCTGTAAAGCCGCTGATTTAACATACATCTAGGTTTCACGCTACATTTAGACATTTCTTTGCCGAAACACACCTTTGAGCGTCCTTTCGCCTTGTTTAGAAGTTGATGCTGAATGTTGGCCAGAAGAAACATCCTCATCTAGTTCAAAGGCATCCGAACTGCTCTCCACGGCCTCCTCGCCTGGAACCTAGTTGAATATCGTAGACACAGGTGGAGGCGTTGGAGCCTGGACAGTTTCGACTTCTGTCTGCGCTGCTTAGGCTGGACTGCATCGTCTTCATCTGGGCTTAGATGTTTCTGCTTGCGTCTGAAAAGGGGTTGATAATCTAAATGACTACTTAACCGAAATAATCATATGATTATTGGTTATTCTTCTTTTCTAAATCTAAAATCCCAAATTGATTTATTTTATAGTGACACCTGTCGTAACGCTATCTTGTCCACGCCGCTAACTTGTCCAAAGCATAGTACATCATCTCCGTGATACACCGTTCGTGTAAATGCTGGAAAAATGCTAAGATCGTATCCATTCGGTCCTTGCCAAAACGTCCCAACATCACTGTATATCTGATATGGGAGCTCGCCGCTTACTTGTCCAACTTGACTGAGCCTATATCTGGCTCACTAGACTACAACAAACCATCAGGCTCATCTTTCAGACTCATTTCCAGTATGTCTCTCCTCATTGATGTCCTACAATCACTACATGAAGCCTACGCGATCTCACCAACTTGGACAAGATAGCGTTAAGTGAAGATTCAGCTGCCGCTAACTTGTCCAACTTGACTGAGCCTATATCTGGCTCACTAGGCTTCAACAAACCATCAGGCTCATCTTTCAGACTCATTTCCAGTATGTCTCTGCCTCATTGATGTCCTACAATCACTACATGAAGCCTACGCGAACTCACCAACTTGGACAAGATTCCGCTGCCGCTAACTTGTCCAACTTGACTGAGCCTATATCTGGCTCACTAGGCTGTCATGGGGTCGTTTACAACAATGATATAAAATTGCTCAGATTATTTGATACAGTGACTTTGATCAAAAACAACACAGATAGGGTTAAGCAGCAACTTCCCTTTTTATTTCGAAAAAGGAAAATACGCAGAGGTTTTAAGACTGTCTGAAAATCGGGATGATAGAGCGATCTGGAAAACAAATGTTTGCGTTTTGTAAATATTCAACACTGTGACATCTAACTGCAAGACATTAGGCAACTGATAAACTCGTATAAACAATTTAAGCAATGAAAGTAAACCCTACCACTTTGTATGCATCACGCTTTCTAGTGCAGCACATAGACGATCAGCCCCTTCGTACAAAATGTCCTTGGTGCACATTAGTGTGGCAATGACTGCCTCTTTCAAGACCACTTAGTAGTTGCCGACGAATACCCTACACACAGAAAACCCAATCGAACTCGGCGATTTATAAACTACTTTAAGTGGTCTATCTCAAAGAAATGAGGCATTGGATGATCGTGTTATTTTCAACATAGAAGCAGCTCAGAACCTACCCTTGATGCTCCTCAACAGCTCGCTGTAAGTCGGAGAGGAATATATTGATGTAACCGACCTTGAAAGCAGCAATGAACACATTTCTATACTTATCTAGATACTTTCTCGACACGATAAATGATAAACGATGCTAAAATATTCAATAAGAATCGAAATCCGCCAAGAGAGAATCCCACATTTGTTTTCGCGTCAGGTAAATGTTCACTAATCTATCAGATAGGGACGAGAAATCCTAAGACAATAAGAATGGTTTAATGTCTTACATCGAAATAATGCAAGGTAATATACATATCAATAAAATCTCAGAGTTAATTTGCAGTCTTATGTAAACTCCAAAAGGTTATTGATTAGCAACACTTTTGAAAAGAACACCATCGCATTAACCTCCATAGTCCTTGGATAGTCGTGCAGGAATTGCAGGTGCCTCGATCAGTACGAACTTAGCAATGCAACAACAAATTATTCATTATAACACATGCTGATCGCAAAACGTGGAATATTTATTTATTAGACGATGTTGTACTACATGCTTGACAGGTCACTGCAATTACAATTTTAAATATTCCAAAACACGAGATGATGTTTACTATTCTACAATCATCGGCAGTTTAATGTCAAACCAGAGTGTTTCCCGTTCTCCGTTGTACTGCTGGGTGCCATAATTCCCTTGTTTAGCTGATCTTAAACAGGACATTACAGTGAATGCAAATGAGGCATTTTCGTTATCAGAAAGGTCTGAAGTTTAAACAGTGAGTGTGAGTAACACAACGATTTCATTTGAGGTCTTGTTGTTATCATACAATGCACCCTGAATAAGGTGATGGTGGACCAAACACAATCAACATATAAGGAAAGCAGCTAGGTGCCGACCATGTGCCGTCCAGTAATATTTTACACGAGTATCCATTTTCATGATTTCAGAATGGGCCGTCGCCATATCCTAGCCTTATTTCATTTGATGAAACATATTTAGTGTAGTAACACAAAACACATTTAAATTTGGGAACATTATAAAAACAGACACAGAGCGATCCCCAAATTAACGTGGTAGATATCCAACTTGCTAGTGGGGGGGGGGGGGTGGGGTGGGTGGGGGCACAGGGGATCAACTTGGGTAGGACAGCGTGGTAAGGTAAGGTGGACATGAGTCTGTTGGCATCAGGGAACGTGAGGGTAAGGCCAGAAACTCCGTGAACCACTCGGAAACGGGTTTTCTTTGCGGTCGGGGAGTTGCTGTCAGGTTGGCGCAACCCAAGACGACTCATGCCCTAAGAAAATAGGTAGATGTAGGGGAAAGGAGGGACGGTAACTGAGTTGCAGGATAGGTGTGGTCAGTTAGCGTGAGGAGCCCAGGGTAAGTGGGGCTATCTTCTCCTTATGGTGTTCATCTTTTTGCCTCAAGCAAGGCGCATCAAGGACCCGAGGGAAAGGGGGATAGCTTACCGGAAAGCCTTCAACGCACTAAACCACAAAAATCGCCCCTAGTCAGGTTTGGAAGCCAGTTAATGTTCCCCTGCAGGTGCATCCCAGTCAGCCCCTCGTACTATGAAGAAAAGCACACCGGAGTGAGTGGGTGAGTATAGGGTAAAACTACCAATGGAGCCAGCTGGCGATAATCCCTAAGCTGCAGCAGCATTATGAACTGGAGATCAGGAACAGGTTCCAAATACTACAGGAGGCCAAGGACATCTCTGTAGATTACAAGCGCTTCGCCGAGGTCAACCAAACAGCTGCGGAGGCATGTCTGGCACAAGTCCCCAGGGTACGACGGATGGAGCGATGATTGGAACCTAGGGTCGTGAAGGCAAGGGAGGAGATGAGGACCTCGTACAAGAGTTACCTGGCAAAGTTTATGAAGAAATACATCAGCAGGAACTGACCCAGAAGATCAAAGGCGCAGAGGAGGCACATACAAACTACAGGCACGGACAAAGCTGGAAAAAACCAGCCCAATCGTCCAAGATCAAGGGGCAGAATGATAGGGAGAGAGTGGTTGTGTGGCAATCACACTTTGAGAAGCTGCTTGGCAGTCCACCAGAGGTAGGCAATATTTTTCCGATCCGGTGACCTCACCAAGACGGACAACTATCGAGGCATCAGCCCTCTTCTCACCAAGACCTACAAAAGGATTCTGCTCAACAGATTGAGACCTGTTCTCGATCCTCTGCTCAGAACTTCGCAGAATGGCTTTTGGCAGAAGCGCACAACTGTCCAGCCGATAATTGGGCTCAGGAGAATACTAGAAGGAGTGAAGGAGGGAAGACTACCAGCAGTGCTCGCCTTCATCGTGGTCCAGGCAATTGCAGCGGGTTACAGGGTAACTCGGGCAAAGATGCTCTCTCCAGATGGTGAGACCCCGTATTTCAATATACTAGCAGGAGTACTCAAGGGCGACACACTGGCCCCCTTTCTATTTATTCTAGCCTTTGACTATGCATTGAGGCAGGCAATTGACGGCAAGGAGGAACAACTTGGCTGCACACTCACCCCCAGGAGAAGCCGGCGGGTCGGACCAGTCATGGTGACTGACCTTGACTATGCTGACGAGATTGGCCTCATATCTGACACAGCAGAAAAAACAGCTGTTGCTAACAGTGGAATCAGAGTGCAAGAAGATCATCTCAATGCCAAAAAGATTAAAGTGCTTGCCTTCAACGTCGAGGACACGACTATCGTCACTGGCGATGGAGCAGTGCTAGAGGTGGTGAAGGACTTTAAGTACCTCGGGGCCTACATCGCCGCGACAGAGAAGGAGCTGTGCGACACACTCAATGAAGAAGGTGTGGAAGGCCAAGCTCAGCGACGACCTCAAGAGGCGATTCTTTGTGGCAACAGGCAGTACTGCTCTACGGCGCTGAAAGATGGACCTTAACTGTACAGCAAGAGAAATCCCTTGATGGTGTCTATACCAGGATGCTGCGCATGGCACGTGACGTTACCTGGAAAGACCGTGTACACAACAACGACCTGTATGGTGACCTTCCGCGTATCTCAATAAAGATCAGGGAGAGGAGGATGGGTCTCGCCGGCCACTGCATTCAACACCCGGAGCTGGCAGCCCATCACACCCTCTTGTGGGAGCCAAATCAGGGAACTAGCAGAAGGGGACGGCGGCGAGCCACATTCATCGACACTTTGCGGCGTAAGGGACATACTGGAGGCCGGGGTCAGTCAAGAGTTTACCTCAGAATGGGCCTCTGCACCTGTTCTCATATGGCAGAGGGTGGATCCGTGCGCTGCTGCGTGGATTACGTTGTACTGAATAATGTCACCAACAAGGATGAGTTTCCCCTTCCACTCTTAGATGAGTGTCTGGACACCTTAGCAGGTCAAATCTGCTTCAGCAGACTGGATGCCAATTTCTGCGTATTGGCTTGTAAAAATAGAGCTAGAAGACAGGAGGAAAACTGCATTTGCCACCACATATGGCATATTTGAACATGCTAAAGTAGGGTTTGGGTTGTGTAATGCACCCTCTTCCTTTACTGGGGTAATGGACCTAATATTACGGGGTTAAATTAGAACAGCGTTCTTTGGTGATATCCTTGTTCTAGGGTCTTGTTGTGATGATCACATGCCAAACTTAAGAGAGACCTTGGCCCGGTTCAGGAAGTAGGGTCTGAAATTAAAACCAATAAAGTGTGTTTGCCGGAAAGAGAAAATGTCAAAACATGACACCCAAGTGGTCAGGGAATGGCCGGAACCCAAGGATGTGAAAAGGCTCTTGGGTTTAACCAATAAGTACAGAGCCTTCATCAAGGAATTCGCCTATCTAACACTGTACCGGGTGATAGGTAAGAAGGATTAACACTGGGACAATTTATAACACTGAAGGATACACTAACCACACCGCCCTTCCTCACATTATCGAATAGGACGGTTGACTTCATACTGGACACATATGCATCTAATATAGTTATAAGAGCAGAGCTGTGCCAGTTGCAGAACGAGGACGAGCGGGTTGTAGATTATATATATGGGAGCTACGCTCTAACCAAAGAGCAATGCAGGCATTGTACCACGAGCTTGAAGGTACTGGTTGTGGTGAGGTTCACACGGCAGTTTAGACGCTACCTACAAGGACGACCGTTCACCATACGCACAGATCATGCAAGTTTGATTTGGCTATTGAAGTTTAAAGAGCCACAGGGCAGCTGGCAAGGTGGGCGGAGTAATTGTCACAGTACAACATGATCCTCAAACACTGGGCTGGCGGGAAACATGGCAATGCGGATGCTTTATCTAGGAGGCCCCGAGAACAATAAGGTTGCCATGAATATGCGGCTGGAGCCAAATTGTGTGATCTGCTCTGCGAAATATGTTCATATTGTAAACGTATCGAGGAGCGCTGGTGAAGTTTTGTCCATGATTTGAATGGGGCAGCGCCTCTGACAACTCTGGCTTGCAGTGAGTTACCGGGGTACTGAGTAGACGGTAAATGAAGCTCAGGGCAATACAGGCAGCAGATAAGCTGTACTGCATATACCGTCAACCCTGGCAGGGTAGTGTTATGATCATGAGTGACTTCTGCCAGGAGTGGTACCACAGTACATGCGCTTATGTTACCACAACTGACATACTCAGCAAGACAAGTTCCGTAGCAGACCCTGCAAACCAAAGTGTTCCATAGATTCCCCTCGGTAGGCGGAACGTTGGGAAAGTGATAAACCAGTGGTATCCTAATGTGATATATGTGAGTGTAATGTTTGGTGTCTATAATATGTTTGCAGTGCGTAACAATGGCACAATCTGCACCAGAGATCATGATGGCAGGGGTCACCAGTCCACCCTAGTGCTGGCTAGGGCCCTAGTGGATGGACTGATCATGATAAGGGGGCCATTGGTGCTCAAATTGTGGATGGCATCATTCACCAAGTGGGGATCGCCAAGGAAGGGAAAAACTCGCAGAGGTTTAGGTTTGCTGCGGAGAGGGCTGATTCGCTGCAGCTCTATAGCGGATCCTGGCTTAGTGAGCCTGTGCGAAACGTGGGGGAGGGTTAGAAAACAGCGGCTGAGAATGGATTCCCAACTTACTCGGATGGAAGTGAATGAGGGAATCTGTGGTCCAAGAATCACTGAGGTGGACCCTACCTCCATACATGACGTGCCAGCCTTATCAGAGGAGGGTATGCTGGTTGTCCGGCAAGGAGGAGGAATTGAACGCTTCAGGTTCCTCCCCCAAGGCCGTACCCCTCAAGGTCGCAGAGCAGATGTACGAACCCCTTCGTTGGCGCCAAGGAAGCCACATAAGAGGCCAGGTGGCATGGTGTAGGCCCCTACTGCAGATCTTAGGGTCCGATTGTAGGTCCAGCCCACCACCGGTCCGGGGCAGTATATTTATATCTTCAACGGCATTTGAATTTAAGGGTGACTGAATAACTGTGTAATGCCTTATAATTATCCTGCCTTGACTCAAAATGATACAAAGATGCAATATATATTGACATAAATGAGAACTAAGCGACGAAGCCTTTATATTATCGTTCAAGACCACGAAATACGGGAATATAAATAACAGAAGTAATTATAAGTTCAAAATAAACGAATACAAAATAACAAGGCAGTCTTCCATATTACCATACTGCAGCAGGTAAAATTCAATCATGGAATGGAAAAGACCAGCGAACTAACATTTTCCAAACTCATCTAATGGAACAAACAAACTTAATCGCACGACCAAAGAAAGTCGTGTCAATAAAGCGTGTATCACAGAAATATTACCCAGCGCTGTATGCGGTTGGACAAGTTAGCGGCGTGGACAAGATAGCGTTACGACGCCACTCACTGTATACATACTTTCGAAATTGCCTGGTTGTCTCCAGTGTTGTCGCCTCGGCCTTTATTTGCAAATCCCACTCTTCTTCAGCCAACCTTAGTTTCCTCCTTGCATCTGCGAAGGTGGCTTATGACAGAAAACATGACAAAACAATGACCAAAATCAGTTGAATCAATTATAATACATGCATTTACTCTTATAATTGTATAATATTTTAGAATAAACATGAAAAACTTACCAAAAGCAATCATGACTTTCACATCAAACAAAGTCCACAGCTTGACATCCGGTAAGATGGCATCTTTGACCTTAGAAATGGACTCTGGTCTCTTGAAAGGAGGCCAGTATGCCTGTGTATTACACTTCAGCCAAGTTGATGGCAGCACCTCAACTTCATTGGTTTTTGAGAAATTTACCACCACGTAGCCAACCATTTTGTATCACCTGGTAAATATGTAATTATTACAGTAAGAGGTCATAAAGCAACACATTTGCCAGATAGGAAAAGGTATACCATGATCTAATTAATACTGTAAAAATGCATTGCATTGTCAATGATGTGCTGTCAACCTCATATCCAATAATGACAAAAGCAATACGATTATTAATTGTGGGTCATTTTATGCACAATCATTAATCAAAATGCATTCCAGTTTATCCTGCTGAGTTTTTTATGGACAAATGTTTCCCAAAAGTATCGACCTAAATACAAGTTCTATATCCTTTCAATTAGCATGATAAGTGTTTAGCTATTTAAAAAAATTAAATCTATCATCCACTCAATTATGCTCATAATGTTATATGATTAAGAATGTAAGTTAGTTTAGAGTTGACTGGACCAGGCCATTCCAGCGTATAGTTTAGCGTTATCCAGGCCTCGACAACACATGACCAGGATCCCATTGTCCACTGACACGAGTCGTAACCCACAGCCAACAAGTTGCCCCATATTACTCGCCTCTTACCACATGCAGAAGGATACAGCGGGCCAATTCTATCCCCGAACCCACAGGGGGTTATATGATGAAGAAAATGTTATTGAAAAATCAGTGGATTTATTACACTGTGCATGCATCATATGCAGTGCAATATGCTTGTTTTTAAAAGGCAGATGTACATACTTCAATTTCATTATGTTGATGTCTGCAATAAGCAATTGATCACTGATGCTTGATACTTTGTGTATATCCAAAAATCATGAATCCAGTGGATATGTAAAAAATTCATTAACAGACGGAAATACTTTGCACAGAATGACAATACATCGTGGACTGTCTAGAATGTTTTGAACTATACAAACTTTTTCACCAACTTTTACACAGTTGTCACCTTGCTTGACATTTATTGTAAAGTTATCAAGAACTGCTTCCTTGTACTGTGAACAAGCAAAATAGGAATTATCACCAGTTAGTGGCCCATCCAAATGCCTTTTTTGAAGGGAATGAACTAGAGCTTTTTGCTTCCTATGGTGTTTTGATAACTATGAGAGCCTCAGAACTGATTGTTCTAACATACGATTTCTCTTTCTCAATGGATGTTTTAACTGACACAAAAAGTTTTCAAAGGCAAATGCAGAAAATGCCTCCAGTGGACCATGATGTTTTACATGCTCTGAGAGGTGAACCACATTGTGAACATTGTAAACAACCAAGTCAGACCAACATAGCTGAGAAAAATGTTGAAAGAATTGGACAAGAAGTGTATGAGCATATGCACAATATTGTTTGCACAAATTAGGATTGGCCAACAAATGGATGCTCACTGAAAGGAGAAGAAAGTTGCTGTATATTTCCTCTGCGACGTTACCAAGTAATATAACTGGACCAGAATATAGTAAAAACAAACGAAATTCTGTGGCCTTCCACCTCTCAACTTCAGATAGAGATCGAGATTTCTTAGCAAATTCTTTTGGAATGTTTTTCACAAATGACAATGCAAGTTCAGAGATGCGCCACTTATCACCACCACCGAGTCGCACTTTAAGAGATCCCTTCATCCAAAGCAATAAGAGATGTTTTATGACACCCAAGCAAACAAAGTGCATGTATTCCAGGGAAAATTGTGTCACCATACCAAGTGACAGGTCTTTCAATGGATTCTGGTCTTTGTGGTGATCGTCCTCTGACATATCATCGAATGCAGCATCAGTACGAAGTGGGGCCTCCGTTTCAGGGAATACAATGTTATTCCCTTGATGATGATAAACCCCTCTTTGGGTACATTTTTCATAAGCAGAGTATTCACTATGCAGCTTCACCTGCTTGACAAATTCACGGGCAGGAGCATCACAAACAAAGGCTTCAATGAAAATCCATTTTGTTGTAAATCAGTCATTTAAGTGACAAAATCACGAAGATATTCTTCGGGATTCGGAGGTTTCATCTTTTCACAATATAAGCTTATAACAAAAGGCTTTGATGACTCAGCGTTCTTAATTAAACCCAATATGGGCCAAAATTTATTATTTGTAGATTTAAAGAGTGGCAGACCGTCAATGCTTATTTGAAGAAACAGAGTATTTCGACTTTGCAGACTGCCGTCAACTGATAGTTCTATCTGAACTCCTAACGCTACACCAAAATGATAGTAAGAGCCACTCTCAATACTCTTGATACCATTAACTTTGCCAGTGGACATCAGTGTTCTGAGAGGAGAAGCGGAAGATCTTCACAATCAACCGTTTCATTGTCAGAATCAAAATCACTGCTTGTGTTCTTGTCTGACTCATTTTCAGAATTCTCATCCCTTTCAAATATGTCTCCTGGTTCAGTATTGCTTTTTCCACTGCTGGTGTGAATTGAGCTATTGCTATCACTATCAGCATCAGAAGAATCTGCAGGTAGCACTGTGGCATTCTGATTAACACTTAATAGGCTAGTTTGCACATCAGCACGTCTTTCATCCTGGACATGTGAATATGCAAATTCAATTCTGTGCAGATGGCCTTTAAATTTCATTTGGATTTTCCTCCGCTTAGTCAAATATGACATTGTGGCACAATTTTAAAAAACCGTTGCAATAGGCTTTTAAATAATTTGAAATATTGTATTTTCATAAGTGAAGTTAAAGGTATATCAATCCGATTGAAAGCAACAGTTAGATGTGAAAACTAAACAATTCAACAACAACCTACTCCACCACCACTGACTTCGACTTTCTAACGATCAAAGTATAGTTGCATGTCTAATATTATAATATCATGTCACATTTATATTGACCAGGTACTGGTTGATACAGGTCAATTTATACATATGCATCGCCCATGATTTGGATACAGTTTCGGACATAAACAGAAATATGGATTAGAATATATTTATTTATATTGTAGGACACATCTTTAATTAATATTTGAGTTATTTAACAATGAATAGATTCGATTTTTGTAAGGATTCCTATGTAAGGTGTTTGTAAACATTAACGTCCTTTCTTATTGTTCACTTCAACAGAATTTGACTCAGTATACAGGTTTATTTTAAACTTATGTAACCCTGGTTTCATTAAGAAACATTGAGCGTTAATGTGTGATGCAAAATCTGGCAAATAGGCAAAATGAGTACCTTTAACTTGTCTTTGTTTTGTGGATTTTACAAGGAACCGGTGATTTGAAACAGCGTATCAGTTTTCCGCCAAAATGACGACCTGCAGCAATCAATTTGTCTCACAGCAAACATGCACATGCAGTGCAAATTATATCTGGTATATTTAGAAAGACATTAACTGCTCAGCGAAAATATATAAATATTATGCTGACTTCAGGCGTAAATATAAAAAGTATTTTGATTTGTCGGGAGGCGGAATATGATTCAAGATAGGCTCCATTGGTCTCCGCCGACATACGAGCGCGCCTATTGGTTTACCCGTATTGGCCTAATGCACTACCAAAATGACACAGAACATGAATATACCCAAAAAATACAAATTAACAAATTGACAACAAAAACCCGCAGTACACAGAAATTTGCAACATTGCCTCATGTTGTCAATCACATTATCATAACGTTCAGATGGTGACAAGTCATAATGTTTCACACTAACTCTCACTGACTTGAAATGCAAGTGCCGTACGCAACATCCCGGGTCCCATGATGGCACCGGCATCATGACCTAATAAGAGTACGGCATAAGCAACCTCTATGAATAACATGAATGAATAGCTAGAGAAAACACCAGACTAACCAACATTATCAATACAGCAGACTGACTATTATCTTGACACAAAGACAAAACAGTTAAAATTAGCAAGTTGCCAAAAACAATAACCCATGACATTGGATTAGCTTCCAGAAATACTAGTTTAGTGACCGGACGGACGTATAGTCCAGATTTACTCCGAACCTGGACACTCCTCACCAAGCCATCTTTGCCTGGGTAAGTCTGCTTAATCAATGCCAGAGGCCATTGATTCCTAGGTGTGTTAATATCTCCCATGAGCACCAGATCACAAACTTGTAAGCTCCTCTTTTGGTGTAGCCACTTTTGCCTCATTTGGAGACATGGCAAATACTCCTTGACCCATCTCCGCCAAAACACATCTGCCATGTACTGAACCTGCCTCCACCTTCGTCTGTACAGATCTTGAAGTACAAACTTCCCTGGAGGAAGAGTGGGTCCACTTCTCAGCAGTAACAAGTGATTCGGTGTCAAAGGTCTTGGGTCATTTGGATTCTCTGAAAGTTTTGTCAAGGGTCGCCCATTGACAATGTTCTCCACGAGACACATTAGCGTGGATAGGCCCTCCTCTGAGAGATTCTGCTGTCCGTTCAATCCTAGGGTGAGAGAGCGTACAGATCGGATAAGCCTTTCCCAAACCCCTCCCATGTGGGAGGCTCCAGGAGGATTGAAGATCCACTGAACGTGTCTCTGCAGAAGAAAGTCATGAATCCTTTCATCATTCCATTCTTTTATTGCTGCCCTGAGCTCTTTCTGAGCCCCTACAAAATTTGTTTCCATTGTCCGAACGGATCTCAGTTGGTTCTCCACGGCGAGCCATGAACCATTGTAAAGCGTGAATGAAGGAATCTGTGTCTAGGGTGTTAGCAACTTCCAAGTGGATTGCTCTCGTCACAAGGCACGTAAAGAGACACACATATCTCTTGACCTCAGAACGACCTCGCTTGACCAAGAATGGTCCGAAGTAATCCACACCGACTTTGGAAAATGGTGGCTCTCCAGGGTTCACACGGTCTTCAGGTAGGTCAGCCATCTGTTGATTATCTGTTCGTGCTCTCATCTTCTTGCATTTGATGCACCGTGATAGGATCCGTTTGACCGTAGCATGGCCTCTCACAGGCCAGTATCTCTGCCGCACTTCACCAACGATTCTTACACTTCCACTGTGCCCATATGATGCATGATAATGTCTCACAATGAGTTCAGTAACCGGGTGATGAGATGGTAGGATTGCTTGGTGTCGCGCCCGATGAGGCAAAGGGGCATTTGAAAGGCGTCCGCCAACACAAAGGATACCTTCATTGTCCACAGGGTTCAGCCTTAGAAGACACTGCTTCTGCTGTTTAGTTGTCCTTGGACATAAGCGATAATGGCGTTCTCAGCTCGGTCAATCTCCTGGACAGTGAGAACCTTTCCCCTCGCTGGGATCCTACGTAGATGACCCTTGATACGAAGAATCCATGCTACTGCTCGATTTAGCCGGTACCACGAGGAGTAGTGTTCAATGAGAGATTGTATGGTAACAACACCAGGACTCTGTTCGACATGATATATCTGAGTCTCCCTTTTCACCTCTGCTTCTAAAGGTAACTCTTCACTAACAGCCTGAGCTGGCCACTGATCTTCTGATTTCCTAAGAAATGCTGGTCCATCCATCCATCGAAGACTGCTTCCAAGGTCCACAGCATTCAATCCTCTAGATACGTCATCTGCCGGGTTCAAGTCTGTAGGCACGTGTCTCCATTGAGTAGACTCTGAGTGATTGTGAATTTCTTCAACACGATTCGCTACAAAGGTCTGATATCTTTTGTCTTTGTTTCAGAGGTACTGCAGCACGATTGTGCTGTCGGTCCAATACACACTTTCCAGGAGGGGTATCTCGAGCTGTTCTTTCAGCATATGGTTGAGACGCACAGCAAGGGTGGCTGCCGTAAGCTCTAGACGCGGGATCGTTACAGCCTTCAGGGGTGCAAGCTTGGATTTGGACATGACAATACTGCTGTGGACTTTGCCTGCACCATCAACAAGCCTCAGGTAAGACACCACACCTAGACCTTGCTCAGACGCATCCGCAAAGTTGTGTAACTGTGCCTCGATGGGTAGTACCAGGTCTTCAGTAGGTTTCAGGCATCTAGGCACCTCCATCTCAGTCAGGGCCGGTAGGTCATCTTTCCATCTCTGCCACTGAGCTTTCACGTCCTCGGACATTTCTTCATCCCAGTCCAGCTTTGATCGACATAAGCTCTGGAAGAGTTGTTTGGCTTGCAAGACATAAGGCGATACAAACCCTAGGGGATCATATATAGTTGACATCGCACTGAGTAGACCCCTTTTTGTCAATGGTGTCTCTGGAACAGTAGCCTGGAACCTATAGCTGTCCCTTTCAACATCCCTCAAGAGACCAAGTGTCCTCTCTTGAGGAAGCTCCTTGTCCAGGTCTAAGTTAACCAGGTTCTTGGACTTCTCAGTTTCAGGTAGGATCTTCAGGATATCTCTGTTGTTTGAAGCAAACTTTGTAAGCCTGAAGCCCCTGGCTGACAGCATATGTGTCACTTCCTTGACAAGACGAATTGCGATGTCAGTAGTTGCTACGGACTTCAAACAGTCATCCACATAGAAATTTCTATCAATGGTGCTGGCGGCTTCTGGGCTCCCCACTACATCTTTAGTAATTCTCTTCATGGCATAATTGGCAGCACTCGGACTCCACACCCCACCAAACAAGTGGGTCTTCATCCTATAAATCTTTGTCTCCTTGAGGGGATCGTCGCTCTTCCACCACAGAAAGCGCAGTACATCTCTGTCAGACTTGCTTACTCTTACTTGATTGAACATACCTTCAATATCTGCTGTGAAAGCAACTAGTTCCTGACGAAAGCGCATCAATACACCAACAAGCTTGTTGGTAAGATCAGGACCCTTATGTACATGATTGTTTAACGACGTTCCTTTGCACTTAGCAGCTCCATCGAATACAACTCGTACTTTGTCTGGTTTTCTTGGGTGTTTCACAGCGTGATGTGGAAGGTACCAAACTGCACCATCCGCTCTGCTGAGCTTGCCTTCCGGTACCACCTCAGCATAGCCCTGATTGATGGTTTCCCTGACACATTTGACATATTTCTCTTGAAGCTCATCATCTCTGATAAGGCGTTTCTTTGTAGACTCTAGTCGATTGGTGGCCATATTTAAGTTGTCTGGCAGTCCCGGGAAGTCTGACCTTGAATGGGATGTTCATAGAGTAGTGCCCATCCTGCTCAACTGTGATTGAAGATTCCCACTCCCTAACAACTCTCTTGTCCGAGATAGAGCAGACTTCTTGATATCCATATGGGTTGTCTAAAGCCCAAATTTTTCAACCTGTCTGTCAAGATCCATAAAGTGGCTGGAATAGTCCATTTCATTGGTGGTCTTCATTGGCCCATTTATTCCCCATCCTAGTACCGTACGAACAGCAAATGGCTCACCAGGACGTCCCTTGCGGGTCTCAATAGGTATGAGCAGGTCTGAGTTATCTTGTCCAATAAGAAGGTTCACCTCCGGTATCTCTAAGTCTTGCAAATGTGGGAACTTCTCCAACTCACTCTTGCAGACAAATACACTCATGCCGATGTTAAGGCAAGGTCTAGTAAGAACTTTCTCCATACGAAATGTCACTCCACTTGTGGACTTCACTTCCAAGTCTACCACAGAACAATCCACCCTTTTGTTCTTCTCGTTAACAGTAGTGAGTGTAGCCGTCAAAGACTTCTTGGGTAATGCCAGCCTTTCCACCAACCGGTCTGTACACAGGGACCCATTTGAGCAGTTATCATGGAGAGCATATGCCTCCACAAGATTACCGTTTGCAGCCTGGACTTTTAACCACCTTAATGGGCAACGCCACCTTGCCGTCACTGATCATAGTTGTTGCTGAAGTAAGTTGAAGTAGATTTGGCTCTGCTCCAGATTGTGTTCCTGGTTGAGTTGCCTCCGCTCGTGGTTCGGCTAAGATACCAGCACTGGGGGGCTTAGCAAAGTGCAGCCAACGGTTGTGTTTCTTGCCACATCCATCAATATTACATACCCACGATCGCGTGCAGTCTCTGGCCCTGTGTCCGAACTGAAAGCAATTAACGCATAAGTTTTTTCTTTGTACGAACCCAAGTCTATCCTTGACAGACATCGATCTGAAGGCTCCACACTGATTCAAAAAGTGTTCCGCACCACACTTATGGTATTTGTAGGAGGGTCGCTTCTTCTCGCTGTTGGTGGCTGATCCCGTCTTTACTTGGGTTTTTGTAGTGGCATTTATGGTAAATGTGCTCCTTTTGGGCCCTGTGTTTTTCTTTGGCGGACTTTCTGTATAGCCAAAGACTGGATCAGATCTCTCATGCGCGAGACGGTATATAAATGCAATAAAATCCTTTAATTCCACATTGCGTTTCTCCTTTTCCTTGTCCTGATAGCGACAGTTTATCCGCTATCGCCTTCAAGCTGCTTCTAGTCTCTAACTCCTGAAGTTGGCCCATTGTAATTAATGTTTCACGACAGGTCCTGAGCTCATCAGCAAAGCTTCTTAGTTGCCTGCTGTCTTTAATTTGGGGGCGTTTTAGTATTTTGTCGATCCAGGCTTGACTTATCCTCGACTCATCACCATACCTTTCCTTTAGTAGCCTCCTGGCGAGGGCGTACCCCTCCCCGGGATCTTTAACGAGGCAGCATTGTAACAGTTCACGAACTTCACCTGTATAGTGTTGAACCAGTGCATTCAGACGAATACTGTCATCTCTCACTTTCACTGCGTTGTCAAAGCTCTTTACAAATGGCCAATATCTGAGTGGGTCACCGTCAAAGGTGATCAAGTCGATCTTGGGAGCATATAAAGTTTCCATCATATACTGCTGCTGTGTTCGCTGTTCTTCCATAAGAGTTCGGACCAAGAGCGTGCTATCATCCAGGCGTTTGACGTCTGATTCGCCGCCAAACGATAATCCTCGTCGTCCTTGAGTGTGTGGCGTAGAGAATTTATCTTCTGCTCGTAGGCGAGAGAGTTCTAACTCAGCTTGTTGTGATTCTCGCTGGTGACCCAGCTCCATCTCTTTCATCTGGATTTCCATCCTAAGTCGGAACTCATCCATCTCTCTTTTCTTCTGTTCATTAAGCTCCTGAAACTTTAGAAGCATGGCTTCCAATTCATTCACTTTCTCCTTCTCGGGGGTAGTTTCTTCATCAATAGCTGTATTGTCTGTTGCCCTTTCTTCAAAAACTTCAGAGGATTCCTCCACAGCTGGCGCCTCAGCGTCATATACATCTGCAAGCCACTGCGCTACACTATGCTTAAATTCTTGAGCATGTTGCCTCACTGCTAAGGAATACATATCAGACTCTTCTCTGTCAACACCATTTTCTATCGTGTCATGATAGGCATCATGCATCTCCATGAATCTATCTACAAGCGTCTCCAACATGACCACTAATTGAGACACTTGGTCTGCATTGCCCTCGTCTGCCATCAAAGCTTCTCCCTTAGAGGTCAACTTTGTGATGGTACCCTTGGCTGCGCTACGCTTACCCTTGAGCGAGGCGATGTTGGTCAACGAAGTAATTTTGCGAAAATTATTTCTTGCTCGATTTATGTAGCCCGGACAAAGTTATACTCAGGACAAACAGACAGATAGACGGCCGAATGGACGGAGGACGTCAGACAAGTTTCTCTTTCAAGCCAGCACTTGGCGGAAGTCACTGTGCGAACTAGAGGTGAGTCTCTCTCAGGTGTTGATATTCTTACAAGGGTCAGCATTGCTCAGTGATGCAAGATGTCTCTGCTGATCACAGCCACAAGGTGTCTCTAATGTTTGGTAGATAGGAGTATCTCGCTGGATGAAGCACAAGGTGTATCTGTCTCTCATCAGTAGGTATATCTAAGTCTCTCAGAAGGTAAATGTTCCAACAGGGGCATATCCAGTAAGTGTCTCACGTAGTTACCGTAGTTGTTGTCTGATGTAGAGTTGTCAGTCAAGACGTCAGTCGTTCCAACTCGTGTTTAACTTTAATGTTATCTCTAACATTAAAAATAACATGAGACAGTTGTTGTTGTTTCTGTTTCTTTATTGATTTCCCTTGTGCTAAACACGCATACCATGCGATTAAACTGAAAACAAAATACAAAGATATGTGTCACTTAACTGTCCCATATCTGTCATGGGTCCAAGCCATAGTGAGTGAAACTACCAGACAGTACATAATGAAGACACAGTCAAATAAATTTACCAAATGAATGGGTTCCTGGCAAACCCTGTCCTCATGTACTTTGATATAAACTGAGGTGTACAAAAAATAAATGCCAGACCTTACGATAACAGCACACTGATTTAGAACCGCAGAGAAGGTATCTGAACTAGAACATTAATCTCAAATGTAAATCTACCACAGATGTTAATGAAATAAATTTCTCAGTAGCGGACTCTTCTAAAATATCCTTACCACGCTGGGAACATTTGCATTTGACAATAAACAGGTATTTCTGAGGTTTTTCTGTCATTCTCTGACAACTGTCAAACTTGCAGCTCAAAACCACATGGTGTCGTAAACCGCTTCACTCTAAACAAACTAATCCACCACACTGTACATATGCACTACCAAAATAACACAGAACATGAATATACCCAAAAAATACAAATTAACAAATTGACAACAAAAACCCGCAGTACACAGAAATTTGCAACATTGCCTCATGTTGTCAATCACATTATCATAACGTACAGATGGTGACATAAGTCATAACGTTTCACACTTACTCTCACTGTTGACTTGAAATGCAAGTGCCGTACGCAACAGATACAACATCGGACTTTGCAAAGGCTGTAAAAATAGACAGGGTCACTGATTGCACTCGATTGTTTTGAATATCACTCCTAAACCGAATTTTGATGATATTTGAAGAAATGCACCTCGAACACTATGTTGAATTGTCTACCATGTGTATTTCATGTATTAAAGATGCGTTTTATTGCACACCAGGCTCAATCTCCGCTGAAGCCTTTCAATGCACAACATATTTACTCTTATATATCCTAAGACATTCGTTTATAAAGAGTTTTCCAATCAATGGCTTGTCATAGAGTCATAACAATGTTCGACCGCGTTATCACGTGAGGCCATCGTCGACCGAAGTCTGATACGCTCTGCTCGCCGAGTGGGGAACATCTGCTGTTTATACAGCATTTGACAGCGACCTGCTTGCACAGGGAAGACAGGCGCTTTTTACTTACTGACTAAGGTCTGATTCACCAAAAAGGTAACCGACGCATTTTTTCAATAACGTTATGATGCAGTAAGTCTATAGACGACTGAGCTGACATCGGCTTTTTCTCTGGGAGCCTGGGCGGGTTCGGTGTGGCGGGATAAAAAAAAGCCACCCTACTTGTTTGGCTTAAACACAGGCGCTTGGTTTAAACCATTATGGATCCCGCTTGCAGTGGTATATATATCAATGAATTATTCTGCATGCAGGCTTGATGGTAGGTTCATAATAGTCTAGCCCAAGCCCCTGTGGGCTTGAAACAAAGTACCATTAATGCAGCGTTATGACGGAATAGTCCTTTGGGTAAAAAAGAAACTTGAGTTAATCGTGGACAATAAATGCAATCATAATGTTTCACATGTATATGTTCAAACAAGAATGCGGGTTGCAGTTATTCCATTAACATTTGGTGATTTTTTCTTCCCTAATACACCTATTAACGAAGTGCGGAAGGTGTCAATGCAATACATCTTTTTATTCGGTTGGGATTTAACTCCCCCGGACACGACACCCACCTGTGCCCCCCGTGGGGGGAAGGGGGGGGGGGCACTTGCCTTATTCTGGATAGGAGTGTGCCGCGGGACCTCGAAAACCCGTACCCGTCGTACAAGGTCAAAATGGCCAAAAGCATACCCCGTCGTACAAGGTATTATGCGAATGTATAACCCGTCGTACAGATTGAAGCTGAAGAACATACCCCGTCGTACAAGTATGAGGCTCAATTACCCGTCGTACAAGTCGAGAGGCCGTAAAAACATACCCCGTCGCGCGGCACATATATACTACCTCTATACACTTAAGTGCCCCCCCCCCCCCCCCCCCCCCACCCCTCGGGCCTGTACGATACCCCGGTCATAAAACACACCAGTAACATCCTCCGGCCATGACACGCACCTGTAACGTCCCCCTACCATGACACCCACCTCTAACTTCCTCTGAACATGACACCCACCCATGACCTTCCCGGCATTGACACCTACCGCATTGTTCGTGATTTGACCTTGCATCAATGCTGGGTAGATCAACCATGAGCGGTGATCTGTACTGCTTCACTTCTCGTCGCCCGGCTGTCATTCTTCCTCGCGCTGCCGTCGTCTGTGCTCAGCCCCTGGCGGCAAAGGCTGGACTTGGTAAGTGCAAAAGGGCTTCATTACTTCAATTACATCTCAACATAACCTTAGACAAGAAACTCGACACGATAAGTTGTGTACGCATGGTACGATCAATTACTGCGTCATGATCAAAAACAGATAAACATAAGTGGTAGGTATTAGTAGATTATCTTGAGTGAAAACTCAAAAGCAGAGTCGATATGTTGGTAAATGGAAGGCCTGATTCGGGACGAGTTTGGTGTGGGACACAACGCCAATATGGAATATTTATCCTTAAGTCAATTTGTTGAATCATCATTTGTATAATCCGTTGGCAGATGTACTTGAAGCTGGCGGGAATGCTGCGGATGCTGCTGTTGCCATGGCAGCGGCTCTAGGTGTTACGCAGCCCTGCTCTACTGGGATCGGAGGGGATGCGTTCTGCGTCTATTACGATGCAGCCACGCGCCAAGTACGCGGCCTGAACGGCAGGTATGATCGCCTTTGCTCTGCGCGAACGTATCATTTAATTATATCACAGACATTTACAAAGACGTTCTGTAGGACTTTGGTCGCCTCTGTACTCCACCTCACCCCCCCTTAATTACATGCAACCAATACTGAAAGAACCTTATTATTTTTTCTAGATTGAAAATCGAATTCAATATTGTCAATGCATCGAAAAACCTCACTCGACTAGCGCTGTATCCCTCTCCGCCACCCCAACTCCACCTCTTCGCCCCCCATACCCGTCCTCCACCTCTCTTGCACCCCAACACCAGCTGACAAGGAGACGAATCATACTGAGATTCGTCGCTGTTTTCAGCGGGAGAGCCCCCGGTAAATTGACACTTGAACGTATACACGAGGACGGCTTCGATGTGGAACACAGTATCCCATTAAATCACGGGCACACAGTGACCGTACCTGGCGCGGCGGCTGCCTGGGTGGACACGGTGGAGAAATACGGCAGTGGCAAGGTGAGGCTGAGGAGGGGCGCGGGGAGCAAAGGGGGGGGGGGGGGGGGGCGTGGATATGTCACGTCCGGTGAAGGGATGTCATTAGCAGTGCAGGTATATCATGGCCTGGGAAGGGATGTCATGGCTGGTGAAGGGATGTCATGGCTGGTGAAGGGATGTCATGGCTGGTGAAGGAATATAATGTCTGGGGATGTTATGGATGGGCGTTTGCACTGGGTACGACACAAGTTTGTAATGTGATCAGCTATGAATCCATTGATACCATATTGTGATTCTAGAAAGGAACGTGGAATGACTTGTTTTTGTACTTACTCTGTGCAGCTGACACTTGGGCAGATCATGCAGCCATCTATTGATCTGGCGGAGAATGGCTTCCCTGTCTCACAAACCGCAGCCATATTCTGGGGCAAAGGTAACATTTAAATAGAGGGCGTGTGTTAGCTGTTTATGAGGTCAGCTGGCCTGATGGATTGGTCACTAATATGAAGTCAGCTGGCCTGATGGATTGGTCACTAATATGAGGTCAGCAGGCCTGGTGGATTGGTCACTAATATGAGGTCAGCTGGCCTGGTGGATTGGTCACTAATATGAGGTCAGCTGGCCTGGTGGATTGGTCACTAATGTGAGGTCAGTTGGCCCGGTGGATTGGTCACTAATATGTCAGCTGGCCTGGTGGATTGGTCACTAATATGTCAGCTGGCCTGGTGGATTGGTCACTAATATGAGGTCAGCTGGCATAGTGGATTGGTCACTAATATGAGGTCAGCTGGCCTGGTGGATTGGTCACTTATATGAGGTCAGCTGGCCTGGTGGATTGGTCACTAATATGAAGTCAGCTGGCCTGATGGATTGGTCACTAATATGAGGTAGCTGTAATGGGGTTGATGGGTGAACAGTGAAGCTACGATTTTTTACTCTTAAAAATTTGTTGTAACTTTTGCAGGATCACATCTGCTCAAACATGCAACAAATGAATATGGCACTGACATGCTCCTTGAGGGCCAAGCACCAAAATGGGGCGCTATGTTCCACAACCGAAAGCTGGCAGATGTCTACAGAGTAAGTGGAGGAATGGGGGCTACTCATGTCAGGGGCGTAGCCAGGTTTGAAGAAATGTTACACACAGACGAGGGAGAAATCTGCAGTTCCACACAGTCTAACCCCCCCCCCTAAGCTTTTGACTATGATGCCATTTTTGGCCATATTTATTTTGTCACTTTTCATATTGATGTTACGCATGTGCGTACCGCTGGCTACGCCCCTGCATGTGCAGCTGAATCATCATCATTATTATCATGACACTGTAGCCCAATTGTCACCTTTAGCATTATCATGCTATCATGTTGTTGTGCTGTTATTGTCACTCTACTTTAGCCTCATTATCATGCTGTGCTGTTATTGTCACTACTTAAGCATCATTATCATGCTGTGTTGTTATTGTCACTACTTTAGCCTCATTATCATGTTGTGCTGTTATTGTCACTACTTTAGCATCATTATCATGCTGTGCTGTGTTGTTACTTTAGTTATCGTCACCACCTAATCATCATTATTATAATGCTCGTTGCGGTATTGTCCGTTGCAGAGGTTGGCGAGCGAGGGAAAAAGTGGTTTCTATGAGGGAACGATAGGGCAGTCTGTGGTGGATGCCGTGAGGGCAAGTGGGGGCGTCATGTCCCTGGAGGACCTATCCAGTCATGTGACCTCCTATGAGGAGCCTATCAGCGTGGAGTACAAGGGTGTGAGGCTGTGGGAGATTCCTCCAAATGGTCAGGGCATCGTGGCTCTCATGGCCCTCAACATACTGCGGCACCACAATGTCCAAGGTCAGTGTTGAAGCATGTCTAAGGTCAGTGTTGAAGCATCTGCAAGGTCAGTGTTGAAGCATGTGCAAGGTCAGTGTTGAAGCATGTGCAAGGTTAGTGTTGAAGCATGTGCAAGGTCAATGTTGAAGCATGTGCAAGATCAGTATTGAAACATGTGCAAAGTAAGTGTTGAAGCACATCCACGGTCAGTGTTTAAGTCGGTCTGCATTTACATTTCTCTGATAATACTTGGGTCTAATAGAATTCGATCACTTCAATGAATGAGAAGTAATGTTACATTGGACTTGGCACGTCTTAATATGTGTTATTATGTTTTGCGTGTGGAGGACTGGGTCACAACTCAGCCGACTATCTCCACCTGGTGATTGAGAGCATCAGGCTGGCATTTGCCGATGCTATGGCTTACGTAGCAGACAGCTCCGTGACAGACGTACCTGTCAGTGGAATGCTGTCAGAGGAGTATGGCAGGGTCAGAAGCAGTCTGATTGACCCACACAGGTATACTCACCACGTCATGTTTCATTGGACACCAGTCAATGTTAGTGTTTGACTTACCTTGTGATGTGGATGTATCTAACTGTCAGCCTGTTGGTGTGGCTGCCAGAGCTATGAAGGAGGTCCCTGTGGCACATATGTGGGATTATGACAGCGGAAAAGACACAGTGTACCTGACGGTGGTCGACCAGGATGGGAACGCCTGCTCCTTCATCAACAGTAACTACATGGGCTTTGGCACCGGTATTGTTCCTCGTGATTGTGGATTCACTCTCCAGGTAAGTGCTTCATACTTGATGGATTATTTATGTTTGTATTTGTCTTGCAGTCATTTACCATATCCCGCATGCAGCCCTAACGACAATGTGTTGTACAGAACCGGGGAGCTAACTTCTCGTTGGACCCAGACCATCCCAATGTGATAGCACCAGGAAAGCGGCCATACCACACCATCATCCCTGCTATGCTGACAGATGACAAAACAGGTGCTCACTACATCAACAACTATAGTCATATGGTTGGCAAACTACTATCTATAATAATATTTGGTTTATAACATAAGTATTACATGTCCTTATTTGGTTTATAACTTAAGTATTTCATGTCCTTATTTGGTTCATAACTGAAGTATTCCATGTCCTTATTTGGTTTATAACTGAAGTATTTCATGTCCTTATTTGGTTTAAAAACGAAGTATTTCATGTCCTTATTTGGTTTATAACTGATGTATTTCATGTCCTTATTTGATTTATAACTTATTTCATGTCCATATTAGGTTTTAAGCAGCAGGTGTGTTATCTAATCAGATGAGTTGTGTTACAGGTGAGCTGCTGGCTAGCTATGGGGTGATGGGAGGTTTCATGCAGCCCCAGGGTCATGTACAGGTACTCTTCAACATGCTCGAGTTTGGCATGGACCCCCAACGAGCTCTTGATGCACCACGCTTCCTCGTTGGACCGGGACATGCGTACGTCATACCCAGTTGACTTGAGATCTAATCTTACTCAGTCGTTACCAGCTACATGAGAGAACATTTGTTGTCACCTGATGTTGCCTGTTGTCAGGGGTCCTGTTGGGGCAATATCGTTAGAGGACGGTATTCACGAAGAGGTGGTTGAGGATCTGAGGAATCGTGGCCATGATGTGGTTGCTCCCGTATGTGGCGTCGACCGAGCAGCGTTTGGACGTGGCCATGTGATAACAGCGGGGGCATGGTGGAGGGCAAGCGGCGACGAGACAGTGGCAAGTAAGGGTCGGACACTGTGGGCGGGGTCGGATCCCCGTGCTGACGGCTACCCCATGGGTTACTAGACTACACCAAGCATTCACCCCATGGTCTACTAGACTACACCAAGCATTCACCCCATGGGCCAGTAGACTACACCAAACATTGAACAGAGGTCATGTGGAGGTGGAGCCTACTGTGTGTGCTACACCTGATGGCTGGATGTCATTTGTCTGGATTCGGTAATTCATGCATCTCGTTAACGGGATCACAAGACTGCTGCGTGCCATTATCAATATGATTACAATCACACCAGTGCTGTTATCAAGCACATGCTATGCGCATGATTGCTTATAAATAAAAGAATAGAAACATTACTCGTGTGTGTGTGATTTATTGGAAACAGTGATTTGAGGTAAATAATGATCATTCCACAGCAATCTGTAACATCCACTAGAGCTTCAAGCGCCCTCCATACAGCGATCGCACAAAGGCCTGGGTTTGTTCCACCATTGAATGATAACATCGCATCCAGTCACTTGCTTCACTGAGTCCATGGATTTTCCTGAATATAAAAGCTAATGTAAAATACCATTGTTTGCAATAATACATTTCAACTATGATGTTACAATTCTTTCTCTGACTGCCTAGCGCTTGTGCATTTCCTGTCTCTCAAGACTTTTTTGCTTGCTGTCAATGGTGTCGGCTGCGTACCTGATGAGATAGCGTAGGAGGAGGAAGACTCTCTCGAGGTCACGATGCTGAGCGAGAGCAGCTAGATAGTCAACCACCAGGACCTCATCCTGCCCACAGGGACCTCCATCACACATGATATCACACATTAGAGGACCTCATCCTGCCCACAGGGACCTCCATCACACATGATATCACACAGAGGACCTCATCCTGCCCACAGGGACCTCCATCACACATGATATCACACATTAGAGGACCTCATCCTGCCCACAGGGACCTCCATCACACATGATATCACACATTAGAGGACCACATCCTGCCCACAGGGACCTCAATCACACATGATATCACACATTAGAGGACCACATCCTGCCCATAGGGACCTCAATCACACATGATATACCCTGATTTCATGATCGCCCTATACCCTGATTTCATGATCGCCCTATACCCTGATTTCATGATCGCCCTTTACCCTGATTTCATGATCGCCCTTTACCCTGATTTCATGATCGCCCTATACCCTGATTTCATGATCGCCCTACACCCTGATTTCATGATCGCCCTTTACCCTGATTTCATGATCGCCCTTTACCCTGATTTCATGATCGCCCTTTACCCTGATTTCATGATCGCCCTTTGCCCTTATATCATGATCGCCCTTCAGCCTAATTTCATGATAACCCTTCACCCTATTTTAATGATCGCCCTCTATCCTGATTTCATGATGGCACTTTCAGCATCACTTCTTATACCTGCACTCGGTCTACATCACTTCTTATACCTGCACTCGGTCTACATCACTTCTTATACCTGCACTCGGTCTACATCACTTCTTATTATATACCTGCACTCGGTCTACATAACATCGCCAGTAATTCATAGCTGCAAAAACTTACTGTCAGTGGACTGTGTCCATGACAACAATGCCAGCTTCACCTCTTCCAGGGATACAGCACCCCCCAGATTAATAGGGTCAGGAGTTGTTAAAGAATCAATTTCTAGTGCAGCAGTTTTCTTCTCCTCAACTGCTGTTGGAATCTGCTCAAAATCACAGTGTAAAACAAAGCCTCCTTTGAGCTATGAATCCTGTTGCAGTAACAGAGCTCTATGATGAAGGAAGGCAAAGGTCATAGGGCAACCATTTTACACGGATTAGGGTGGCGGGGGGCGGAGTTATCAGAAAGGGTAATAAGATACAAACCGCAACACCATTATTGTTGATCTGCGGCCTTTGTTGTCCAAATTCTAACTTTCTTGGATTCTGGGACAGTTTAGACTGACCCAGTGGCCTTCCCACGGGCACTTTGAACGCAGCTTTACTCGGTGAACGATTCTTCTTGCTGGAAGGTGATTTTCTTGGTGAAGTTTTCTTCTTTTTTGCTTGGTTC
This sequence comes from Urechis unicinctus, assembly GCA_034190875.2. Taxonomy (NCBI): domain Eukaryota; kingdom Metazoa; phylum Annelida; class Polychaeta; order Xenopneusta; family Urechidae; genus Urechis; species Urechis unicinctus. The sequence goes on from CM067344.1 coordinate 8,596,283, forward strand.
TTAGAAGGGGACGAGACTGGCGAGCCTTTAGGCTGCTCCAAGACAAAGCATAGTAGAATCATTCACAAGCATATTGTTGTAATAATAGTGAAATGATAGTGAAATGAATGGTGCGATAATGGAAAAAAATGGCAGTAAATAATATTTTGAGAACCTGCAAAAGCATGAGGGGGTGGATCTGTGTAGGAGGGTTATTCTGGGCCTCTTGTTTTTTGGACTGATGTTGCAGCAGCTTTGTTTTAAGTGGCGTACCATAAATAGCGCCAAGCTCCTCCTGTAGATCTGGTGGTAGTGCTTGAATGCATGACAGGTCCAGCTGTGAGTGGAACATAGAAGACATAACAGAAGCAGCTGTGATTGGAAGATGGAATACATGATAGGTCCAGCTGTGAGTGGAAGATGGAATACATGACAGGTCCAGCTGTGAGTGGAAGATGGAATACATGACAGATACAGCTGAGAGTGGAAGATAGAATACATAACAGATACAGCTGTGGGTGGAAGATGGAATACATGACAGGTGCAGCTCTGAGTGGAAGATAGAATACATATCAGAATGAATGCATGACAGGTGGTGATTACCTGAGAGGCTCCAGGTAGGAGTCTTTCATCAGGCAGCAGTAGCCCGTTTTCTGTCGTGACAGCGGTGGATGTGGAGGGATAAACGTGAGGAGATCCCGGGATCGACTGAGATGAATTGGGGCTGACAAAAGTGGCCAATGAGGGTAACGGGGGGAGATCTGGTAATCTACAATCCACACCGCAGGCAAATAACATTATGCTGTCACGAATCATAGAGGACAAATATTCTCCAATCATTTGAAATAAAGTCTTTTGGAATGGAATTAAAAGAACGTAAATGAGAAAAAAAAAATTGTGGACTACAATAGAATGGTACCTCAAACTGGTTATACTCTCATTCTCGAGAAAGCAGTGGTGGTCAGGTGTGGTAGTGGACACACCTGTCATCAGAGACGGGCTTTTGTCAGGTGTGGTAGTGGACACACATGTCTTCAGAGACGGGCTTTTGTCAGGTGCAGTGGCTGTTTTCTCTGGGGAACTCCGTGCTGATGCTGTATAATTCAGAATGCTTGGAGTGGAAGCTGACTTTGCCTGGGTCCCAATTCTCATAAGCTCCAAGCGACCAAGCTGAATACCGATCTGCGTCAAATCAAACTAGTTCATACTTCTCTCACAGCACATGACTAAGTTATCAGAAACATCAAGTTGAACCCTCCAACCTACCCCACGGTAGTCCGCTGCTGGGATTTTCAACAGCTTCACAATTTTCAAGCATTCTTTTGTTATAACTCTAACACAGTCCGTTGCTACTGGTAAGTTGAACTCTTGGCAACATTGTCACAAATACCATGTCCTAACAGAGAGACAAAAACCACTTTGATTAACGAGCATCAGCAACTAACGGTCAAAGATGCCAGACTAACAGTTATTTACCAGCCATTCATCGCCAGCTTGGATCAAGTTGCTTGTAAATGCCTTTAGATATTGCAGATGGTGATTTACCCATAAACTTGAGTGTTTCCTGCGGGGCACCTGCTTTTCTGACCTTGACCTTGACAGTGATGGTTTTGCATTTCATGTTGATCTTGGCAAGTCGAGATTGAACTTCTTCTGACAGAGCTCCCATAAACCCCTCCACATCAGTGTCCTGCCACAAATGCGTCAGTTGTACGCTCATTGAGCACATGGCTTCTGACATGAACTAGCTGTACATGCTCTACACCACCAAACATGTCCCACTTCTCGACTCAATAGCTAGAGCTGTCAAATCATTACATCATATGTACAGCAAAATATAGGAGGGGAGGTCCAACAGGAGAAGAGGAGGAGTCCAATGGGAGAAGAGGAGTCCAATAGGAGAAGAGGAGGGGAGGTCAAATAGGAGAAGAGGAGGGGAGGTCCAATAGGAGAGGAGAGGAGGTCCAATAGGAGAAGAGGAGGGGAGGGAGGTCAATAGGAGAAGAGGAGGGGAGGTCCAATAGGAGAGGAAAGTCCAATAGGAGTGAGGGGAGGTAATAGAAAAGGAGGGAAAGTCCAATAGGAGAAGAGGAGGAGGGGGAGGTCCGAGTCCAATAGGAGAAGAGGAAGGGAGGTATAATAGAAAAGGAGGGAGGGAGTCCGATAGGAGGGAAGAGGAAGGGAGGGGAGGTCCAATAGGAGAGGAGGAAGGGAGGTATAATAGAAAAGGAGGGAAAGTCCAATAGGAGAAGAGGAGGGGAGGTCCAATAGAAGAGGAGGGGAGGTCCAATAGGAGAAGAGGAGGGGAGGTCTAATAGGAAAAGAGGGGAGGTCCAATAGAAGAGGGGAGGTCCAATAGAAGAGGGGAGGTCCAATACAAGAGGAGGGGAGGTCCAATAGGAGAAAAGGAGGGGAGGTCTAATAGGAAAAGAGGGGAGGTCCAATAGAAGAGGGGAGGTCCAATAGAAGAGGGAAAGTCCAATTGGAGAAGAGGAGGGGAGGTCAAATAGGAGAAGAGGAGGGGAGGTCCAACAGAAGAGGGAAAGTCCAATAGAAGAGGAGGGGAGGTCCAATAGGAAAAGAGGAGGGGAGGTCCAACAGAAGAGGAGGGAAAGTCCAATAGCAGAAGAGGAGGGAAAGTCCAATAGGAGAAAAGTAGGGAAGGTCCAACAGAAGAGGAGGGAAAGTCCAATTGGAGAAGAGGAGGGGAGGTCCAATAGGAGAGGAGGAAGGGAGGTATAATAGAAAAGGAGGGAAAGTCCAATAGGAGAAGAGGAGGGGAGGTCCAATAGGAGAGGAGGAAGTGAGGTATAATAGAAAAGGAGGGAAAGTCCAATAGGAGAAGAGGAGGGGAGGTCCAATAGGAGAGGAGGAAGGGAGGTATAATAGAAAAGGAGGGAAAGTCCAATAGGAGAAAAGGAGGGGAGGTCCAATAGAAGAGGAGGGGAGGTCCAATAGGAGAAGAGGAGGAGTCCAATGGGAGAAGACGAGTCCAATAGGAGAAGAGGAGGGGAGGTCCAATAGGAGAGGAGGAAGGGAGGTATAACAGAAAAGGAGGGAAAGTCCAATAGGAGAAGAGGAGGGGAGGTCCAATAGGAGAGGAGGAAGTGAGGTATAATAGAAAAGGAGGAAAAGTCCAATAGGAGAAGAGGAGGGGAGGTCCAATAGAAGAGGAGGGGAGGTCCAATAAGAGAAGAGGAGTGAAAGTCTAATAAGAGAAGAGGAGGGGAGGTCCAATGGGAAAAGAGGAAGGGAGCCACAATAGGAGAAGAGGAGGAGAGGTCCAATAGAAGAGGGGAGGTCCAATACAAGAGAAGGGGAGGTCCAATAGGAGAAAAGGAGGGGAGGTCTAATAGGAAAAGAGGGGAGGTCCAATAGAAGAGGGGAGGTCCAATAGAAGAGGGAAAGTCCAATTGGAGAAGAGGAGGGGAGGTCAAATAGGAGAAGAGGAGGGGAGGTCCAACAGAAGAGGGAAAGTCCAATAGAAGAGGAGGGGAGGTCCAATAGGAGAAGAGGAGGGGAGGTCCAATAGGAGAAAAGGAGGGAAGGTCAAAAAGGAGAAGAGGAGGGTCTAATAGAAGAGAGGATGGGAGGTAATAGGAGAAGAGGATGGGAGGTCCAGTAGGAGAAGAGGAGGGGAGGCAAAACAGAAAAGGGGGGTGCAATAGAAGAGGAGTGGAGGTCCAATAGAAGGAGAGCGTTCATCGATGTCGTAACTAACACACTACGGAAACTGACCTTGGTGAAGCGGATTCCATAGTTGATATCGGCTGAGACGGATTTCCGTTCTCTCTCGACTTTTATCTGACGCTCATCAATACCACGACAGAAGTTGTAGAGAGACTTGCCGGTCTTTGGTCCCAACTCTGTCTGTAGGACTGACAGCCCTAACTTCTCCATTTCAGCACATGTCTCAACACCTAAACACTTGAGTTTCTTGGATATGGCCCAACCCACTCCTGGAAACCAAAAGCAACAATAAAGTCTTATAACACTATAAAGAATCCACAGGAATTCATCCTATATCTTGGGTAGTTTATGTGGAATTTATAATCTAGTAGATATCAATGAGGACCAAATGACTGGAGTCCTATTGGGTCCTTACCGGGGAGATCACGGACTGACTTGTCTCTTATAAAACCTGCCACGTCCAATTCATCCACCATCGTCTGGCCGTCAGGCTTAGCAACACGAGTCGCCATTCGGGCAACGAGAATGTTAGGACCTGGGACAAAAAAGGCCGCAAAGTATTCAACCACATGATGGAACAGGAAAAATAATTTGAGTGAGTGAGAATAGGGTTTAACGGCACACCAACACTCATGTGTTATATGGCGCCTAGAAAGATTAATAGATAAGTTTGACCTGATTAAGAAGCCGCTTTCTAAGATAAATGGAGAAAAGAGGGACATACAAGTGAATGATATTGAAAAAGATAAAAATGCAAATAGTATCCTAGGGCAAGTCACCACCAGCCGATTGACTGGACCAGGCCATTCCAGTCTCTCGTCTAGGTGAAATCCAGGCCAGAGTGGTGTGTTGCAGATACAGCCCTCAAAAGTACCGCTCCACTCAACCACTTGGATCTCATTGTCCACCGACACGAGTCGCAACCCACGGCCAACAGGTTGCCCCCTATTAGTCGCCTCTTACGACATGCAGGAGGATACAGTGGGTCTATTCTACCCCCGAACCCACAGGGGACAAACAGATGGGAAAAATAATTTGAAGCATCATTAGCCCGATTATGGCACATGTGACAAGAGAAAGCATCACTTGAGTTAACATAACAAGAGAAAGTGTCACTCGAGTCAACATAACAAGAGAAAGCATCACTTGAGACAACATAACATAACTAGAGAAAGTGTCACTCGAGTCAACATAACAAGAGAAAGCATCACTAGAGTCAAAATAACAAGACAAAGCATCACTTGAGTCAACATAACAAGAGAAAGCATCACTTGAGTCAACATAACAAGAGAAAGCAAAACACTTGAGTCAACATAACAAGAGAAAGCATCACTTGAGTCAACATAACAAGAGAAAGCATCACTTGGATGAATACACCATGGGGGTAAATCATATCTGTCCATTAAATGGGAATGAATCTTTCTGGCCCGTGTAACTTGGGAATGCCTTTTTGGGCTCCATGTTATTTGGGAATACTTCATTTGGATCAGAACATGTAAGGATGTACCTCTTGGGTGCGTATGACTTGAGTTGATATAATTTGAGGATGAAACTGAGGCTGGATGAGACAATCTGTACCCACCCATTCCCACACAGGAGACAAGCGGTACCCACACATTCCACAGAGGAGACAACCAGTACCCGACTTTTCCTACAGAGGAGACAAGCAGCAGGGGTGACAACAGTACCCACCCATTCCCACAGAGCATGTGCAGTGTGTTTTCTGGCCAACCTCATCTCTGAGAGCCTTGGCGAGGGCGTGAGAGGAGAGTCCCGTGTCAGCCAGTAAGTCTGTACAGTCCACAAGCATCTCATCGCAGCTCACAGCTTCAATGTCGTGTGTGTACCTACAACCACATAACAGACAAGCTTGAAGCGGTGCACATCTGACGCGTTTGAAGCAGTGTAGATCGGACACGCTTGAAGTGTTGTAGATCGGTCACGCTTGAAGCGGTGTAGATCGGACACGCTTGTAGCGGAGTACATCAGACATGCTTGAAGCGGTGTACATCAGACACGCGTGCAGCGGTGTAGATCGGACATGCTTGAAGCGGTGTACATCTGACACGCTTGAAGCGGTGTATATCTGATGTGCTTAAAGCGGTGTACATCTGACACGCTTAAAGCGGTGTACATCTGACATGCTTGAAGCGGTGTACATCTGACACGCTAGAAGCGGTGTACATCTGATGTGCTTAAAGCGGACACATGACAATGAAAAGACGTCCAACATATTGTTGTGACTGTGTAAAAGTTACATAACCTTAGATAAACCCTAACAGAATGTTCGCACCTGGCTACAGTGTCATACAATATTTGCGACACCTCCCTGTATCCTTCGAAGTCATACGGAATGGGAATCAGATCTGGGCATTGCTGCCTGGCACGGCCAAAGAACATGCCATTCTTCACACCAGCCTTAAAGTCAAATTCAAAACTCAAAATACAAGGTGGTTGAGAGCTATATAAAAACATGATGCATCATGAAGCCAGATTGAATGTTGGGATTACATACTTTGCGCGCTTCATAGCTACATGAAGCTATTTCTGCCATCGAGTTTGGTAGGACCTCTATAGAAGGAGCAACTTGCTCTTCCTGTCCTTCAAGGAAACCCTCATCTTCTACTTTGGAGTCATCAGCCAAGGTTTCGGGAATCGTTGCCTTCCTCATCTTGGAGAGTTTGTTTGTTTTTCTCTGCCAGTGTGACATTTCATAGTCAATGTCTGTGCCCGGGCGGTCTTTTGCATTTGAGCCTTTGGAGTGGGTGACAGCAATCGGCTTCCCTGCAACCAGTACATGTGATCAGCCTATAAAACAGGTTAGTTTTTATGAAAGTTACACCACCACACAGAGTCACAGCACTGGAACCGTAGATCACATAATCAGCAGCGGTCACTAAGAGCTGCCAAAGTTCACATCAGCAGCGGTTACTAAGAGCTGCCGAGCAAGATAACCTTTACCCTGAGCAAAGGTTAACAGAACTTCATCTCCTGTCGAACAATAGGTTTGGGGTAATTCAGCAAATTGTTCACGATAACATGCTTACAAATTACAAGAATTCGGCATAAAAAATATCCGGTTCCTTACCTCGCAGATCTGGTCGCTTCCGTAGACCAACGGACACAAAGAAGGAGTCCATGTCGATATGCATGATGACCCTGCGCGGCTTCCCCGTCATGATCTCGTCACATCTCAAACTCTTGTCCCCAGCAGCTAGACTGCGCAAATGCTCTCTGGCAGGGAACGAGGTGGTCTGTCCCTGGAGTTTGTTCACATAAGCTCTCCATTCAGCTCCCCATGTAGAAAGATGATGTAGACGGGAATTGCTGTAGAACTCAGACACAAAATTGGGGTCGCCAGCCTTCTTGGAGGAAGAACTAGAGGCCGGTGGGACTTTAATGGTGGGTCCTAAGCTGAGTCTGTGGGAGTCATTCACTTCATCAGCAAGATGATCGTCAATGTCAAGGTCGCCTCCGAGGTCAGCACCATTTAGTGGACCAATGTCCACTTCTTGGCTTCCAACTTTATTCGATCTTGGCTCATAAACTACAGAGATGTCACGATTCTCAGCAGATGCATCAGCAGCAGAGATGTCACGGTTCTCAGCAGATGTGTCAGCAGCAGAGATGTCACGGTTCTCAGCAGATGCATCAGCAGCAGAGATGTCATGGTTCTCAGCAGATGTGTCAGTAGCAGAGATGTCACGGTTCTCAGCAGATGTGTCAGTAGCAGAAATGTCACGGTTCTCAGCAGATGTGTCAGCAGCAGAGATGTCACGGTTCTCAGCAGATATGTCAGTAGCAGAGATGTCACGGTTCTCAGCAGATGTGTCAGTAGCAGAGATGTCACGGTTCTCAGCAGCAGAAGAAATGGGAGCCTTACCAAATGACAATGCCTTTACAATCCCAGTATGCGACTGGCCTTTCCTTGTGCCCACTACATAGCTCTGATAGGGCAGTAGTTTACAGGCATCTACACTGCCAACATAGAAGACAATCAATGCTGAAGGGGAGTTCACTAAATTTGGACAGACTGGTCCTTTGACCCACCTTCCCTCTACTTACCTGTCAGTGATCCAGCTGGGGTGAACGACTCTCTGGTCGGTGAGTTGTCTCAGCTTGCTGTCGGGCAGATTAGTGGCGATGATATGAGTGACGAGAGAGGATCTGTAGTAGTGATGGTAGACTCCACCGTGAGCCAGCATTAGCCTCTTCAACTCGCTCCAGCTCGGTTCTGTCATCAGTAATTAGGTCAACAGGGAATCCGAGTCAATTTCAAATGCTATTAATTTATGTTTCTAGATTCTTTTGGACAAGATCTATCCAATTAAACTCCATCTACCAACACAACCAAGTTGACTGGTACTCACTGGTATAGCCATTGACATGGATGGCAACACCTTGGAATATCCCCTGTCCAGTGGCCTCTCCAGTTTCTGTAGAATCTTTTTGGTATTGCTCTTGTAATTTTTGGATCTTTGCACCCATATAACCTCCCTGCAAACATATGAGAGCATTCATTGACAAAGACTGATCTGATATGTGAAGGGCAAGGTCAGTTATTAAACAAATGATGTGAAGGGCAAGGTCAGTTATTAAACAAATGATGTGAAGGGCAAGGTCAGTTATTAAACAAGAGATCTAAAGTAGTAAACAGTGCGGAGCTGTCAGAGGCGGAGTTTCTTTGCCTAGCCCCGGTCGAACAGTAAAATAATTATATACCGGACATCTTGTTGGTGAATGAACGTCACAGCTTCATTGTGTCTCTCAAACATGGCCACAGATCAACATGATTTATAGCTGTGCAAGACGTCTTGGTATATATTTATATTACCGTCGTGCGCGGCTACATGATTTATGGCCATTTCAAACGGTTTAAGAGTAGGGCGAAGAAATATTTCTCTATTGACCAGTCCACTTCATTTGGCTTGCCATGGGGTAGGCCTCTACTGCAGACATATTGGAGTCCGATTTAATCTAGGTCTAGTACACTGATACACTACATGTCATTAGCCCAACAGACCAACAGTCAATCGAGTACTACCATGTTAGACTTAGAGTTAGAGGGAGCGCAAGTTCCACTTGGTTCAAAAGAGCTACCTGCCATTCCTCCCAACCATCACCTCGTCCACGTTTTCCTCGTCGTGACATATCTAGTAGTCTAGCTCAGCTCGAAGCAACTCCAATTACACTTTAATCATGTTCTTTTCATTGCGCAAGAACTAAAATGCTGAACATTGGCGCGGTTACCAGCTGGTAACAGGGTAAAGCTCATCGACGGAAAATGTCAACAGCCCATCAGATCAGCGCCGTCCTGCAATCGCTAATATTCATCATAGAGGGCGCGGTGATCAATGGTGGTTACACGCTGCTGAATGTGTGAAAGCGGCTCCAAGGCGCACCCAAGAGGTATCCCTTTGGTCAGCGATTGCACTGGAGTTCTCACAATATCCTTTAATGTCTCTGACCTATTTCACTTTGAACTTCGTTAAAAAATGTCCTGAACCCCAGATACGGTCATGGTAATAACAGCTGATGATGTTTTATACGTTATGACCTAGTCGTATCCCGAGTCTTAGACCGAAAGGTAAAGTGGGATAATCTGATCTGGTAATGTAAACGATTGTTTACATCATTTATGATTAGTATATAAACAATAATTCCCTACTTAAGAACCGTTTTGAATTATGGCTGTAAATGATGAAGCTCCGCTAGGGACGCAGGTGTTTGGGGAAAAAAACGTGTGCATGGACATATAACTTATAAGATAGCGGCCTGTCAGCCAAATCCCTGTATTTCTGTAATCGAGCCGGCTATTGGTCTGTTGGGCTAACTATCAGTACAATATTGGATAAGTGTTATTTAAGCCATATACGTGTCGGGAATAAATATATATTCATAAAGACCATGGCCATGGGATTACCATTTCCCTTAATTCCGTGAAAATGCACACTGCACTGACTGCAATGGTAATTTATTTTAAACATATCTCATGAACCTTATTTGATATCTGTCACATTCACTTTCAAATCTTAGAGCGGAGAATAAGATTGATCCCAGTGTTTCCATACACCTCAAGGTCGTAGAACCAGTTATTGGTCTGTTTGGCTAACTATAAACTAAAAGTACAATACTGTTCCTTTGGTTTGAATTCAAGTGATCACAGCTGTCAGTGATCACAGCTGTTAATGATCACAGCTGCCAGTGACCACAGCTGCCAGGGATCATGAACATTATGGGGAGGACATATTGCTCTCTGAGGCACATCTACAGGGGAGTCAGTTTATCAACAGCCAGCTCTGGTAAAGCCTCAACTACCGCAAAGTTCAGTAAGAAACCCAAGTCAGAGAAAACACATGTAAGATTAACTCGAGAGTCTTCAAGAACTTCAATATAAGATTGGCTTCTATACTTGTTTACAGAGTGATTCTGTATCGGACATTTCACTTAAGTGAATTTGATTTGAATCATGCACAATTTAATCGCACTCAAATGTTTTCTGTTCTTACATTCTGATAATTATCTGATTACAGGCGAGGCGATTTGTTGATTTTGTCCGTCTGCGTGTGACTGGGGGTGAAGGTGGAAACGGATGTGTCAGTTTCCTAAATCTGTTCTCCAATGAGTATGCTGGTCCTGATGGAGGTGATGGCGGTAATGGGGCACATGTGGTATTCCAAGGTGACTACATCTATCAACTGTATATAGCATAATTAGTGCATCATTAAATAGATATGAAATAATGCTGTAAACATGTACTTCTTTTATAATCTTCAGATAAAAAAGTTAACAATGTAAAGCCATGTGACATAGTACACTATAAGCCTTTTCTGTTTTTGTCTATGGTAGCTGACAGCAACATAAAGTCTCTGGTTGACTTATCCACAGTGCAGAAGGCTGACAATGGTGGCCATGGTCGCAACAATCACTGTCACGGCAAGAGTGCAAACCATCAATTCATCAAAGTGAGTTGACAATGGAAGTATTTATATGGAAATTTCATTCTATTTCAATGATCATTCATCACAAAAACTCCTCGATTATACTGGAATATTTCAGTGTGTAATCCTGATTCCTATATCACAGTTGATTTTAGCAGCTTTCATCACCAAATGACGTCGTACATGTGTTGATATACATGTCAGGCCTATTACACCAATGCTCTGCTTGCAGGTTCCTGTTGGTACACTGTTCAAAAATGAAGAGCATCAGATTGTGGCTGATCTGCGACGAGACGGGGACATCTTCATTGCAGCTCGTGGCGGTGCAGGGGGTCGTGGCAATCATTTTTTCCGGTCCAGTGAGAACCAAGCACCCACATCATATGAGAAGGGGGGGCAGGGAGAAATAAGGGCGTATTTAGCTGAGTTACGAGTGATGGCCCATGTTGGACTCGTAAGTTGATGCAGCCAAGCAGTCATAGAGCAACATGTGTTTTGGAACAGTGGATAAAACATATCGTCAGTTGTGTGCCAGTTACATAGATCTTTATGTTACTGTTTGTACTTAAGCCCTAAATTTATTGTGAGATGGCATTTGACTTTCACCATTGACTGCATACCTTGTGGTATGTTTAGGAGAACTACTGCAAATGACAGTGGTCTAAACTGTTCTCAGGTTGGTTTTCCTAATGCTGGAAAATCCACCCTGCTGAGGGCAATCTCTCGTGCTAGGCCTAAGGTGGCTGCTTATCCTTTCACAACCCTCAACCCGCACGTCGGTATAGTGGAGTATGATGACCACGAACAAGTCGCAGGTGAACTGCCACAACGATTATTTTGTTGCTTCAAGGATATCATCTAACCTTAATCATTGCCTATATTATGTTATTGGCCATTTTCCCAATTGGATGAATACCCTAATGATGAGTTGTGTCATTGCTTTGGATGAGTTGTGTCATTGCTTTGGATGAATGATGAGTTGTGTCATTGCTTTGGATGAGTTGTGTCATTGCTTTGGATGAGTTGTGTCATTGCTTTGGATGAGTTGTGTCATTGCTTTGGATGAATGATGATGTTCTTGTTGTAGTGGCTGATATCCCGGGACTCATTCCAGGCGCTCATCAGAATCATGGCCTTGGGGTGTCTTTCTTGCGGCACATTGAACGCTGTGTCTGTCTGCTCTATGTCCTGGATCTATCACATGATCGACCCTGGTGGCAGCTGGACAAGTTACGCTATGAACTCAATCAGTATTCGCCTGGGTTAGCCGACCGACCTCATGCCATCGTTGCCAATAAGTTAGACCTTCCGATGGCTGAGGACAACCTGAAGGCCTTGCGAGAGCATGTAGATATGCCTGTGTTTGCTCTTAGTGCTAAAAGGTCCATCAATGTGGGCAGTTTGTTGGCGGATATCAGACTCATGTATGAACAGCATAAACACAATCATGACCACATTCAATAAAATCTGTTTGATTATTTTTGCATATTTTACCAATGTTGTTAGCAGCTTTTTATTGGTTAAAATAGTTCTATTTCATACTTCCAAAAACTTTTCTTTGGATATCTACGCATCAACTGTGTATGATTTCTAGCCAAAGATAACTTGCACTAATTTTGGTCATGTATTTAAGTTGGGGTCCACTCGCGATTCTACCATGTAGTACTATGTACATCACACAACAACATATTGAAAGCCTTCCATTTCCTCATATCTCTCTAACAGAACCCAGTGTGTGTATGTTAATAAAACACTGTCTAAACATATGAATATAACCACAGCAGTCCCTCAAGGCTCTGTCCTAGGCCCGTTACTTTGTCTTATGTATGACAATGACATGAAAAATGCCATACCTAATACAACATTACAATTATTTGCAGATGACACCGCTATTTGTATTCATGATTCCAACTGAATCCCTGATTGTTAAAGCCAAAAGTGCCTCAGCCGTCTAAAGAAATGGTTTGATACCAATAGACTAACTCTACATCTTGGCAAAACCACCGAAACCATTTTTCAACCCAATAACAATCCGATAAATTATGGGAACCATACTTTACCCTCAATGGTGCAAATATATACAAAACAGACTGTACCAAATATCTGGGGTTTCATATTGACGATAAATTATCCTGGAACAAACATAAATGCTCTGAACAATAAGTTAGTCAAAAACACAGGCAGCTGTACACAGGCATATTCTACAGACTGAGAAGCCTGATGCCCTCCAATCCAATCCAGACATAAGGAGGTGTCATGAAGCACTAATTTATCATGTTATTCACAACAACCAACCCTAACAGTCTGCATGCATTCAGAAGACAGCTTAAAGCTCATTTGAAAACCCTATAGATACAAGGCAACTTGCTCAAATTCTGATACCTACTCCTAAACTCTGCTTTTACTAAATATTTGCTTTGAGTCTAAGCTGCTTAATGCATGTTTCAACATTATGTGTGTATGTTTGTATACTATAAGTATATATGTTTTTCCTCAATCTTTGTATTTTTGTATTTTTTCACTTCCTTATATATATATTAGGCATATGTTGATGGTAAGGAACACTGACACCATAACTAAATATTATTTTTCATTATTTTTGATTTTTTTTAACACATGTAAATTGATACTTATCGTAAGTATGAAGAATTGACACTCCAAATGATGCGAGACTAAATCAAACTATGTAGTATGTAGTCTCTATTGTCAGATTGTATCATACCACTGTGTTACTGTATAATGCAATATCAGTGTTCGTTGTCTGAAACAATTACAAAATGTTAAGGTCACCAGCTCGATAGGTGCAAGCCTCTCTGGTGTCCAGTTATGTGACTCTTTCTACTTATATTTGTTCTAGTTCACACATATCTTTCAGCTTATAAAAGTATCTGAAGGGAAGTGATTATTGGGACTGATGGTTGTCATTAGCTTTCCATGTGTCTCCATCTGTTTGTCTGTCGATTATTTGAATTACTCGTTTTTTTGTCAAGAACGCTTTATATTTCTCCCTAAACAAATGATTGCACCCCACACTTCACCCCTGGCGAGCGGTTCTACCCTGTTAATCAATTTATAATAAATGAGTTACTTGACGCACTACTTCCGGTCAGGAAGTTGATATCAAGTTCCAAAACAAAGTGAATCAGTTTTGAAAAGTCCTATGTCAAAGGATAACTGAATAGGTTAATTAATATTTGCTACAGCAAACCCTCGCAATGGCAGCCAACGGGAATGAAAACACTATACCAGCCGCGGGCAAGGTAAAACAAGGTAAGAACCCAGGCCGTGAAGCATGTCGCCTCTTTCTCAGACTGTTGTTGATTTGGAATAGGAATCGGTCATCTGTATTTCACAATTTGACCCCAGCAGGATTCCGCCTCTCTGTTTGGCACATAACAGTCCGAATCATGTCCTGTATGAAGTAATGTGTAAATAAAATGAGATTTTGACCCACTCACAATCACGTCTTGTTGAAGTTTGCTCGTGCACAAAGCCAAAGGTACACGCCGCAAACCACAAACAGGTAAAGCCAGGTGGAGGGTCAGTTAAGCCAACCATGATGTAGTAATGAGGAAAGCAGGATGCACGCATAGACTTCAAAGCCTCCTTCAGGTTCCACCCCCCTGCAGTGGTTGCCGTTAACATCTGTTCAGAGGCTAGCAAGTCAGTGGAGGTCATATCATGAGCATCTGTCGTGTTGCCGTGATCAATTACATAAATAATAGTTGTGGTCCAGTAAGAAATTCCTCCAATAAAGCTCTAATCCTATCACACTATTTTATTCAGACAACAATATTCTTCTGATCTAAAGAGAAGGTTGAGTTCAATCGTTTCTGTGCACACAAGTGATGTCTACCATGATTATATGAATGAAACGCTGTCAGATGTATCCAATTGTCTTCTAGTGTTGTGGCCTAACCAGATGCCACTACAACCTGATGGGTATCAAAGCGAGCTGACATGGTGGGAGAAACCCCAGACCGCTTCGGCTTGACTGCAATGCTAGAGGGGATGAAGACAGCTACTGTGGTGTCCATGCGTGCGTCCTCCTCCCCACATTACTCCATGTCCTAACAGACCAACTGCCTTTTCAATTACCTAAAAGGACCGGCTCCTGAAAATTTGATTAGTAATGATGAAACTCAACCTCTTATAGTTATAGATGCTGACTCACAAAACAAAGAAGATTCCATCTATTTATTTTGACAGGCTCTTTGAGCAAAAACTATAACCAGTCAGCACAACAGTGATGTGCTCTACCAGAACAACAGCGACTTGCTCTTCCACCACAATGGTGGCACGCTCTCCCAGCTGATGAGGCAACTAATAGGGGGCAACCTGTTGGCCATGGGATGGATTCATGTCAGTGGACAGTGGGATCCTGGCAACTGAGTGGAGACAAGTCCATACGAGGACCATATCTGCAACACATTGGATTTCACATAGACGAGATGCTGGAATGGCCTGATGCAGGCAGTCTGCTGGCTGTTGACAGTATAAACATTAGCATTTGGATCTTTATGGTCACCTTCCATGTTTGACCACCTTTTCCCCATCTATTGTAGAAGATGGCTGCTCCATCAGGTCTCTCTTATCTCTTCATATTCATCCCACAATTGAGGCTCTATATGACGCGAGAGTATTGGTGTGCAGGGTCTTAGCCAGGATTTCCAACCTGCCCATCCAAATCTATGATCACCCGGCCAATGGACGGGTGGACAGGTCTCTGGCTAAGACCCTCTTGGTGTGCCTTTAATCCCTATACTTACTTTTTGACATGCACTCTAAGCTGCATCATTATCCTTTGATCCACAATAAATCCCTTGTAATCCGGTTGACCAATGATATGTTTGGCCAGCCTCCCGTTGATCAATGATGTCCATCAGGAATTTTGCTTACTGATAACCCACCTCAACATTTCACCTCAATGCATTCGACTGCCGCAAATATGATTCCCACAGACCCTGTGTGTAATAAGCCCTTATGCACTCAAAACAAATCGCCCCGCAAGAGAACTTCCTCAACACCAACCACTTATAGACAAAATATACCTCTTGCTCTCAACATGTCGTTTTAAACTTGGCCTACACTATAGCTAGGCTGGAGTGCCTGGCCTGCACTATGGCTTGGCTGTAGTGCCTGGCCTGCACTATGGCTTGGCTGGAGTGCCTGGCCTGCACTATGGCTTTGTTGGAGCCTGTCCTGCACTATGGCTTTGTTGGAATGCCTGCACTATGGCTTTTGTGCCTGGAATGCTTGACTAACTGGAGTCCTGCACTATGGCTTTGTTGGCGTGCCTGGCCTGCACTATGGCTTGACTAACTGGAGTGCCTAGCCTGCACTATGGCTTGGCTGGAGTGCTATGGCTTGGCTGGAGTGCCTGGCCTGCACTATGGCTTTGTCGGCATGCCTGGCCTGCACTATGGCTTGACTGGAGTGCCTAGCCTGCACTATGGCTTTGTTGGAGTGCCTGGCTTGCATTGCTGCTTAGTTGGAATGCCTGGGGTGAATCATCACTGAAGCCTCACCTTACTGTTTTATACATTAGAAACAGACATGTTGCAACATTTCCTGTCAATTAAATTGTTGCTCGTCTCATTCATTGAAATCACTGGAAAGCAATCAACTTTGTCATGTGCAATCAGAGAACAAATTCAAAGTTTTTAGTTTCAATCCAAAACTTAAGGCTTGGTTGAGTTCCGGACTCAGCAGCATGTCGGTGGTAGTAAGGTCTGGTGCTAGACTGTGTGCGTCAAATAATGTTTATTTGATTCATGTGTACATCTTATATGTTAACATGATGCTATACAATATGAACCACCCCATGTCAGTGTCTATATGAGTCGTGTGCTTGCTGCAGTGCGACAGGAATGGCTGGTCCATGAAGACGGCGCGCTCGCCAGCAAGCTTCAGAACAAGGAATGTGAGAATTCTTGTTTTATTTATTCATCGTGGGACCCATTTCCCTTCAAACAACTGCATAGTGCACTCAAACTAAACCACATGCTGCTATTTTTGTCGTTTGAATATCCTTTTTTCGCTTATCCACACACACAGAAATTGGAAACAAAGCACTGTTTCAGATGACAAGAAGTATGGTTGGAATCGTCAGGATCGACAGACGGCCAGACAGGACGTGCCTCTTGCTCGCGTGGTGAGCACGGAGGAAGAGCGACGAGCTCAGCAGGAACGCTTCGAGCACCTGCAAATGCAGAGGGCCTTGTACGTAATTCACTGACCGGGTGGTGGCCATATGAATGTGGTTGGTGATTAGAGGCTTAACCATATATCTGTTTTTGTTTTGTTGTTTCATTTCAAGGATGGGCAGTAAAACTTGATTCACCTGATGCTGTTTTAGGGATCGTTTTATTTTGTCAAATATGTGGATAAGTCCCCTCCTTTTCTGGTTTCAATCACTTTCTGCATCCCAACAATGTGACTTGTGATGAGCATTGGTGCCGCTTTTCTTATGAATACCAAAACACTGAAACAATCTGCATGTTTGGAAGAGTAAAATCAGTAATATGGAGTTCACAAACGAACTGCAAAGCGACAGTAAAGGTTGGTCAAAAAAGATCCCATGGCACTATCTCAGCCGTGTAATGCTGACTGTTGTCCACCATGCAGTATTGCACCATAATCTTGATGCTTGCTGACCCTAACTAAGGCAAGTTGGGTCTCCTTTTACTCCTCGGCCAGACAAACCAATCTGAGAGTTGGGTGGCATGGTGCTGTAATGAAGCATGCATGCTTTACGATTCTTCCAGGAGCGCAGAAGACGAACAGCTTGCCAAAGATCTCCACGGACAAGAGCTCTCTGCAATTGACACATTAGCACGCAGGTAATCAACATCCCCCATCCCCTCCCCACACCCCACCCACCCCCAAGCTCCACATCAGACACAATGATAACCCCCCCCACCCCCAAGCTCCACATCAGACACAATGATAACCCCCCCCCCCACCCCCAAGCTCCACATCAGACACAATGATAACCCCCCACCCCACCCCCAAGCTCCACATCAGACACAATGGTAACCACCCCACCCCACCCCACCTCCAAGCTCCACAGCAGACACAATGATAACCTGTGTCTTTCATCTTTATGTATAGTAAGTGCTATCCTTAATCTGTTTGGTTTCTTGTTTGCAGCGTTGTAGTTAGTGATTAAGCAATAGCACTGGAGTGATCAGGGTCATTTTTGGTTGGTGTTGTAGACCTATGTATCTTATCTGATCACCTACTGTTTGGCATGTAACGCTGCCCTCTTGGGTGATGGCGTTGTGTGTGGTGTTTTGTAGGGCCGAGGAGGACCAAGCAGCCGCTCGCAGAGTCCACGAGAAAGAGATGGCCCGAATCAACAATGCTATGGCTGAGCAAATGAAAAGGTTTCACTTGGTTGCTTGGGGAAGTGACAATAAGAACTAGATCAGTCATGGTAGTCATGGAAGGTCATGGCATGTCTAGGTAGTTTGTGGCAGGTCAAGGTAGGTCATCTCAGGTCAGAGTAGGTTATGGAAGGTCAAGGTATGTCATCTCAGGTCGAAGTTGGTTATGGAAGGTCAAGTTAAATAATCTCAGGTCAAAGTAGGTTATGACAGGTCAAGGTAGGTCATCTCAGGTCAAAGTAGGTTATGGCAGGTCAAGGTAAGTCATGTCTGGTCAATGCAATGCTTGACCTAAGACAGGTGGGAGAGAATATTGACACGGTTTAGATGGATCCAGAGTAGTATTTGTCATTCTAAGTTATTGTCTGAACAGAGCTGCAGAAGATGCAGTTATAGCAAGCCAATTCCAGACAGAGGAAGCCATCAGTGATCTGGAGGAACGCCGCTTACTGGCTGATCAGGTTATCATCTGGACTCTTATACAATCAGAAGCTGGCTGCTCCATTCAGCTCTTGATGAGCTAAACAGTCATATCATTTTTACTTGCCCATTGAATTGTTAGAACAGCCCATTGTTTTAACTGAACATCCCTAAATGTTGAACATATCTATTGATGGTATGTTTCAGGAGCTTGCCCGTAAGCTCCAGGCACAAGAGAAGAGGAAATATGTGTTAAAGATGCGAGAAAGAGAGCTGAAGAAAGAACGTCGCCGTTTGGAGAACGAGCAAGCCATGCAGTCAGCTGAGGTGCTGGGGTCAGAGAGTGCAGGTGAGGGCACTGCTTATGATTCCCCCCCCCCCTGTAAAGCCCTGGACACCTTTTGCATATTATCATAGTAGCATTCCATATCTGTAGCAATGTCAATGTAGCAATCGTAATCTGTAGTAATGTCACGATATCCCAGAATGAACCCACCTCACCCGTCTCCCAGAATGCCCCACACCTCACCCACCTCCTAGAATGCCGCACACCTCACCTGCCTCCCAGACCACCAGTTGCACACTAACTCTGCCATTGTGTCACTTTAAACTAAACACATATCATACTCTGACCCTAGGTCCCCTTTAAGGCTTGCATGCTTGCATGATTGCAATAATGATGTACTCTGAGCCAGCCTAATGCACGCACCCAGCATGCACCAGACCTGGCTTGCATAGCTTGTCTGAGCTGCATGCAGTCCACAACAACAATTAATGATGGACTGTCTCAAATGCATGTGTTATTAAAGGGCAAGAGACCTCTCCTGATGAAGCCAGCCAAGGTCTGTAGCAACTCTCTTTACCCTTGCATGATTGGCACCTTGTCATTCATTATCAACACACCCTGTTATATCCTCATTGTCTCAGGGTCTTGGCCAATATCTAATATGTTATTCCATGATGACATTGAACCCAGTCAGTTTGAGATCTGCCCGGGTGACATTGAACCCAGTCAGTTTGAGATCTGCCCGGGTGACATTGGCCCCAGTCAGTTTGAGATCTGCCTGGGTGACATTGGCCCCAGTCAGTTGGAGATCTGCCCGGGTGACATTGACGCCAGTCAGTTTGAGATCTGCCTGGGTGACATTGGCCCCAGTCAGTTTGAGATCCGCCCGGGTGACATTTTGTGCTTTATTGTATTAATGTGGTGTAGGGTTTAATGTTGTGATGTATGAGGTTTGCCATGTCTCTCATTCTATGATCCAAAGATGGATCTAAACATTTGCAAATGTAATAGTCACTTATCCTGATCAGTTGATCTTTTCTTTTATTTGTCCAATTTGCACAGTTCACCATCTCTTACAAGTTAGAATATGATACCTAGAAAATTCACAGAATAATTGGTCTAAGTAACAATCCACACCACTGTAATCCACATCACTATAATGGGTCAAAGTAACAATCCACACCACTATAATGGGTCAAAGTAACAATCCACATCACTATTATGGGTCTAAGTAACAATCCACACCACTATAATGGGTAAAAGTATCAATCCACATCACTATAATGGGTATAAGTAACAATCCACATAACTATAATGGGTATAAGTAACAATCCACATCACTATAATGGGTATAAGTAACAATCCACATCACTATAATGGGTATAAGTAACAATCCACATCACTGTTATGGATCGAAGTAACAATTCACATCACTGTTATGGGTTTAAGTAACAATTCACATTACTGTTATGGGTCAAAGTAACAATTCACATCATTATAATGGGTCTAAGTAACATTCCACATCACTATAATGGGTCTGAGCATCACTGTAGTGGATTGAGAACCTGTAGATGTTTTAAGAATTTGTGAGAAGCGATGTGTCATTGGTGATGTGTCATTGGTGATGTTGTTGCTTCAGAAGCATGTGATGTGTCATTGGTGATGTTTCATTGGTGATGTGGCTGCTTCAGGTTCCCGTGGTTTAACTCAAGACATGGCTGGCCTTCAGGCGAACCACGATAAGGACGGGTATGTTCTTTGTGTGGACACTGCTTGGTGACAAGAAGACCTTTGGTTCATTGAAATATCTTTAATGGTGCCTGACCATTTGTGAGTTGGTACCTAACGTGTCTTCTCCTATTTAAGGCGTCGTGTGAGGGTGGACGGCAAGCTAGAAGATCTCGGTGATTTCAGTGACTTTTACATTCAACCAACTGGTCCAATGGACGTCTCCGAAATCAAGGAGCTACAAGAAATACAAGATGAGGTCTCTATGTCCAAGAAGCTCTCTACTTCTTTCTCCTCAGCTCAATACATCCTCAACTGTTTGATGCATCTTACAATATTCCTTCATTTGCATGAACACTTAACGTCTCAGTCATGTAGACTGACTTTACTAGGTCCGTCTCAATCATAATGTATGTTTCATTCATTTCTATCAGGAGCTGGCCAGAATCATTCAGGACCAAGAATTTAAGGTGTGTGCTAATAATTTATTGTGTTTGGACTAGAACCTAAAACCTCTTTAAGCACTGCTCTTCATCAGAACAGAGCATAGAACTTAGCTCTTCATCAGAACA
Organism: Urechis unicinctus; assembly: GCA_034190875.2. NCBI lineage: Eukaryota > Metazoa > Annelida > Polychaeta > Xenopneusta > Urechidae > Urechis > Urechis unicinctus. Next base: position 8,617,287 of record CM067344.1, read on the forward strand.
GAGCATAGAACTTAGCTCTTCATCAGAACTTAGCATAGACCTTAGCTCTTCATCAGAACTTAGCATAGACCTCTGCTCTTCATCAGAACCTAGCATACACCTTAGCTCTTCATCAGAACTTTTTAATAGCAAAGTTTCTATTTAGCAGAGCTAGTGGCCGCACATAACACGTGAACCCCTCTTATGGTGATGTCACTATGCCAGCTCACAATCAGCTGTATATCACTTATGGCCCCTAAGTGATTGTTGAAAAACTTCCTAAATAAATCTCGACAAATCTCTTGTACAATGTAAACACTATGCAATCAGAGGACCTATTATATTATCTTTCAGGCTAAATATTAAGTCTGGTGAGACATTAAGGGTGGTTATTCCGTTGATGCACCCTCATATACTGAATGTGATAGTCCGATACGTAGATGAGGTCACTTTGTCCAAATAGTTTGTACAATGTTATAATTGCACTTACAATCTTTTTACCTGTTACTAGTATGGTTCATTTTATTAACAAATTTGCCAATTTTGTCAATATAGCTTTTTGAATGTTATAAATGCACCTACCAGCTTGTTTTAGCATGTCCCTCTCTTAGGGCTCAATAACTAGGCCAAAGCGACATCATCAAACAGCTCTGTGACCTGTTAAATCGTGAACGTTCTGATTCAGTCTGGTAAATTATGTCAACAGCAACAAAGCTTGTTGAAAATGTTTTGACCTTTGACCAATTTCATGCATATTCATCATAGTGGCCTCAGTTATATGTGACCTTTGACCGACTGCCATTAACAGAGAGGTGCACAGGTCAGCAAAAACCGCTTGCGTCAGATAGAGGCTCGCGATGCAGAGCTGGCTAAAGTCATGCAACAACAGGAACAGCTGCGCCTCAAGAAACATCAGCAGCATCGCAAGGAACGCAAAATGTCTTCCCCACAGGAGAGATCGGTAGGCCCCTATCTATCCCATACCACTATCAAGTTCACGAGGTGCTACGCCATTGGTATTGGATATGTCTGATATCTCTCTAACTTCATCTGACCATATCAATCATGTCCACAATACGGACTATATTGATGCTGTGATTGGATGATTCCTCAAGTGTTGGTGTGTGTTGTCAGGGAGAGAGTCATTCACCAAACCGGACCGGAAGTATGCCTGTTCACTACCAGCATCAGAATCGACATGACAACACACACGTCTCTCACTCCCCACGTAGTCACTCCGCTTCATCCAACTCAAGGTCACATACAGAAGCAAGGTCACTCAGCCAGGACTCAGACAGACATCCACCCCCCGGCTCATATGCTTTGTATCAGACCAGACCACTTCCTGAAACTCCTGCCGGGGCACTTCAGCCGAACCCTGAGTGGGAGTCTTCGTTAGAACGGGCTCTTAACAACAAGGATCCCAGTGACACTCCGTCCTCCCCCGCCCCACCAGGTTACCGTGACCCCCCAAGTTACCCCAGCCATGGAGATTCTTCCCCACTACGTCTGCCACAGACTGGTAGCCATGGGTAGGCTGGTGTTCTGTATGGTAGGCTGGTGCATTCTGGGTAGGCTTGTGTATTCTGTATGGTAGATGGGGTAACTAGATACTCTCTGTACAGACAGCTTGTTGGAGGTCAAGTTAGCCCTGGCATCCATAGCCGTCTGCGATGTGTGAAGGGATAACTTCCTTGGGGTTATGGGGGGCATCAGTGGACAATTTATTTCTAAAACTCATCCCACATTCCTCCCCAACGCCATGTCTAACATGGTGCTTGGCGGGCTGGGATGGTGCGTAAGTGGCTCCTTGCAGGGTTAGACCTACAACATTGTTGTTTGCTGATGTTGCTGTTCTAGGACCGATTCCAGTGGTAATGTGTTTGCGGCCATCGACCCCACAGCCAGGGAAGTGGCCAGTCCTCGGCATCAGAGCAGTCGTAGTGTGGAGCCCCCCAGTGGCCAGCCCAGTCCGCCCCTACATACTCACCACGCTGGTAAGTCACACTGCACACTTGTCTGTGATGCACTCGACTCGACCTGTTTTCAGTAAATCTGGAATAAATCCATCAGAAGTTGCATGGTAACAAAACGTTTTCCATGTTGTTAAATGTTGAGGCATTTCTAAAGCCATTCACCTGTCTGTGCCATCATGTCTAAAGCCATTCACCTGTCTGTGCCATCATGTCGTAAGCCATTCACCTGTCTTTGCCATCATGTCGTAAGCCATTCACCTGTCTGTGCCATCATGTCGTAAGCCATTCACCTGTCTGTGCCATCATGTCGTAAGCCATTCACCTGTCTGTGCCATCATGTCGTGTCACAAGTCACAATAATGATGATGCTTTTGACCCGTCAGTACCATTGCGAGTGGGTCGAGTGCTTACATCTGACTCGTATTGCTCTCATTCCACACCTAGGGTTTATAGAGCACTAGCATCTCTGTACCTGGGACTTTTGTCTCTCCTAATGACCTGTTATGACCTGCGATCATAACGTCCTGGTCAGCTCTTCTGTATCCTCCTTACCCAGGGGCCATACGCTACGAGCGGTGGCCAGATAACTGAGGCTTCTTACTTCACTAACCACACTTCAGTCTCACCTGGAGGCCTTATGTAGATAATCCAGGTGTACTGTCACATTAAGTCATGGTTTATTGTGTGTGTGCTGGGTAGCAGGAGATATCATTGTTTATTCTGTATTGACTGGGTAGCAGGAGAAGTCATTGTTTATTCTGTATTGACTTGTTTGCAGGAGAAGATGGTTACGCTGATCTGGATGACATGGGACCCATTCCTGGCATGAGGCGTTCAGGAAAGCGAGGAGGAAAGGGGGAAGGAGGAAAGAAAGGAAGCTGTAAACAGCAGTGAGCCTCATCACCATCGATGCCCATCATTTGAAGCTGGCTTCACTGGTATTACATAGTCCACTGCAATGAATCTCATAAATTTTATATCAGATGCTTTGGTTTTACCTCATTTTATTAGAGGCTAATTTGCTGTCAGAAGTTGAGGTATACTTGAGTTTTATTCACTGAGGAAGAAATTCATGATCTGATGGGGAAGTGTTTACCTCATGAAGTACTTACTTTTATTATTTCATGTATTTCCTTGAAATATGCTGTCTTTGTTGAAGGTCTTTAGTTGGCCTGAACTGCCAGTGTCTGGGATAAAGCAGGTATTGAGGGTTATTGGAGGCCGTATCTTAGTATAACACCCTCCCATGATATATAGATAACATTAATACTCCATGTACTTACTTAGAAGACCTCTTCTGACAGTTGTTGTTATAAATACAGTGATTGGTTTTGTTTCATGTATGTGATAATAATGAAGGCTGCCTTGGATTCATGCTAAGTTTTGTGTTTCATTGAGTACATTACAACCCAGTGGCTGAATACAATATTGGTGCAATAGGAATTGTACATAAACTTGAATGGTTTTGTTTGATGGGTGCTGTCTGTTGTGATTTGACCTGGTCTTGGTCCGTCCCTGACTGGGATCTGCTGCACAGGTGCTCTTCATCGAAGCATAATTGACTTCTTAACCCAAAGATTTTGTTTAAATTCCATATCAAATCAGTTTGTGAAGTCAGTAGATTTGTTTGTAGTCTTATGGCCAGTCACATCTTGATTCTGTTGTATTCCCGATAGACGACTGTAGTAATGGTTCATTGGTGTGATTGACGAGCGTAGTAATGGTTCATTGGTCTGATTGATGAGCGTAGTAATGGTTCATTGGTCTGATTGACGACCATAGTAATGGTTCATTGGTCTGATTGACAACCATAGTAATGGTTCATTGGCCTGATTGACGACCATAGTAATGGTTCATTGGTCTGATTGACAACTGTAGTAATGGTTCATTGGCCTGATTGATGTCTGTAGTAATGGATCATTGGTCTGATTGACAACCATAGTAATGGTTCATTGGTCTGATTGACAACTGTAGTAATGATTCATTGGTCTGATTGATGTCTGTAGTAATGGTTCATTGGTCTGATTGACTTGATATATCCTGGAAAAGTTATCTAGGTTTACAGTACCCCTGGGTCGATGTGTATTCTTTAGTCAGAGATTAGTTTTATTTAGTGTACTCATGTAACTTTATAGCTCAGTCCTTTGAAGCTACCATGGTAATACGGTAAAAGGGGAATTGCCTGCAGTCACTCGGAGGCTACTAATTGGCTGCAGTCACTCGGAGGCTACTAATTGCCTGCAGTCACTCGGAGGCTACTAATTGGCTGCAGTCACTTGGAGGCTACTTATTGCCTGCAGTCACTCGGAGGCTACTTATTGCCTGTATGAGCATGCTTTCTTTACATGTTGACAAACTACACACTCGTCTACCTATTATACAGTATCTATGCAAGATTTAGTCTCATCTTTACTGTGTAGCTTATTGCGTCATATTGTCTTCATCTGCCTGGTAGTTCTTTATGGTTTCCTAGCATAGAATGTTTATAGAAACATGGTCAGCCAAATTGTTGCTAGGAATATGATATATTTACTCGAGCAAGTACAACATAGTTGTCAGGTGATGCTTTTAATCTAACAATATCATTGTTCATTAACAAGAACGAGTGTTACTTGTCCTTAGAGTTGACTACCGCTGTAAGTTGTGATCATGTCTGTATCTCCATGTGCTACAATGCCATGACATAGACTGGTTTGTTCGAGTTGTCCGCGTTGAAATTACTTACAGACACAACTTGGTAAGAAGAAAAAGTATTGTGTTTGTCTAAATTGGTTGAATGTGACTTGTGTTGGTTGAATGTTGATGCATGGTCATTAATGTGGGGGTGTTCTAGTCCCGCTGTATCGGTAATGTGGCAGTGTTTTAGTACCGCTGTATCAGTAACGTGGCAGTGGTCAGTAACGTGGCGGTGTTTTAGTACCGCTGTATCACCAAAAGCTTCCCAGCTTCCTAAGTGAATATGCAATCATTCATGTGATCTGTATACAATGTTCTGCATGGCTACCATTCCATTTTAACAAGGGATGTACCATTTTATCACTTTGTTGAATAAAGATATTTTATGCAAATAAAATACTCATGCAATCCACATTTAAAACTCTTTCATGTTACATAATTTTCAAAAGCCGACCTGGTGAGGCCGTGAAGACAAGTGAAAGTAGAGCTCTTCAGTCTTCCTAGTTATTCAAATTTTGTTAACATAAAATATGCACTGTTAATATACTAACTTTAATGGGGCCACAGAATAAAATTGGAGAGAATATTGTTTACAAGAAGTTTAGCTTCTTATATAAATACAGTACCACTATGGTGAATAACTGGCACAACCTGTTGGTACCAATATGGTGAATGACTGGCACAACCCGTCAGTACCACTATGGTGAATGACTGGCACAACCCGTCAGTACCACTATGGTGAATGACTGGCACAACCCGTCAGTACCATTATGGTGAATAACTGGCACAACCCGTCAGTAACAGTATGGTGAATGGCTGGCACAACCCGTCGGTACCACTATGGTGAATGACTGCCACAACGTGGTTGAATGACTGGCACAACCCGTCAGTGGGATCATGGAATTGACAAGGATCGTATTTTTTCTTGCAAGTTATTTCAACAAATATCAAAACCTCTTAATTCTCTTAATGCCATTCAACTTATGAGCTGATTTCAGGAGCTTTCCAAACAACCGATTAACAGGAAACTTCAATGTGCTAATTCACGCAGCCCAAAATTTACGCAGCCCCAAAGCTGAGTGAGGCAAATAAAACATAAAACATGACATCCAACATAATGATAAAAAAAGAGTTGCAGCAAAAATATTTAAGATGAATAAAAAAAGACAAAAGCGGAAAACTGCATGAGTCAAGGAAGATCAAGCAATTCATTGAGTTCATAAATGCTCTGCACAGCATCATAAACTTGTTGTGATGATGAGATAAGATGATTGAGGAGTTCATGAGTGGCTTCTTCTGATGGAGCTTCAAAATGCTGGAGGAAATTCTGTTTACTTGGCAACACCAAGAAAGCTAGTTCCACCCCTTTACGTACCATCCATGTGTGGTGTTTTGACAACGTAGCACCATAAGCCTCTCGAGTAATGTGTGACATTTTTGCATCAATTTCAGAAGTCTGGATGTTCTTGAAAAGACGTGTTAGGAAATTAAGCGCTCTGTGAAGTCGCAGCAGGGTACGGCACCCATTTGGTAGGTCAGAATGTCCCTTTTTTAATACACTATTTCTTACTTCATATTTGACCATGGAATTAACTGTGGTATATTTATCAGCGTGTGAGGATGAGCAATGTGTTCTCAATATTGTAAGTTTGCTTTTGACATCCGACACCACAAATCCAAAAACTGATCCTAGGCCACAAAGGAATCTGAAAAAATAATTGTGTTATTATTTATTTTGTTAGGTGTTATTAATAATGGAAATGCCTTCACACATTCTGATAAGATGGGTTTATATGAAGGTCGTCTTCAAAACAAAGATAAATTGAGATACAAAACATGAGTTGCATTTGGTTTGATTTGACAATATCTTCAACATTTGTTGAAAACTAAAGAAAATTTTTAAATTTAACTTAAGATCATTTTTAACACAAGTGAATCCGCATTCCATGATAAGTTTTCTCTATTTTCTGACATTTAATATTTGATTATACCAGCAGACGAAACATGGCTGAATATTTTTGGTTGAGGCATCTGTCTAAAAGCCAGAAATTTCAAGGCTGTAATGAATTTGGTTGTTGAAAAAAATATGTTTGGTGACATATTGTACTTAAAAATATCACCATTCTACCTTCCCAAGAACTCTTAGTTGAGGCTGGTAGAATGGAGAAACCTCCAGATGGAACAAGGTATAACTGCACATACCATTTGATTTACCATGCAAGGTGTATTTAGTCTACCTAGTGGGACATCCAACATCTAGGGTTATATATGATCCGCACAACTCATTAAAATACCTCAGCAGGTAAAGTTAGCAACAACAAACATGAATGTCACGCAAAATATCTAAAGGAATTTACCTGGCAAATTCATCATAGGCTTCAATATATTTTGCCAACACAACATCTCCTTCTCTCAAGCTGTCAGTGAAGGAGTTGCCTACGTGTGACAAATCCACAGTTTCCTCGCACATGATATGGTTTGAATGCGTTCAGATATCACTTGATAAGAAGAGCAGACACCACGACAATAAAACTGCTCCCAGTCTACAATTAACGTGGACGCTATACCAAGATGCTGATTTCCTACATTGGTCGTGTGCTAGATCTGCAATCAGAAATTTAAAGAAACACAGTTTAGAGATTAGGTCGAGGCTCATATTGCGATATCAAGATACATTGAGATCTCAGTACACGAGGCTAGATTTTGAAACTGCTCCAGAGATCTCTGGATAGATCTGTTCAAATGGGGAGTATTATTTTTGAAACTCTTACTAAATGGTAAAATAATATGGGAGCTGTGAGGTGATTGGTCGTATATGTGTCATCAATTTGCAAACTAATTTGTACAGAACAGCGTGGTCACAGCAACAACAATTATTTTGCAGAATCCAACAGTTTTTGACGACACTAACTAGCATAAGAACTACGAAAAGATGATAATTTTGTTCAAGTCTGATTCGTAGAAACAACTCCTGTGCCAAACTTCACCCCCGGGGGACTCTTAAGTGTATAGAGGTAGTATATATGTGCCGCGCGACGGGGTATGTTTTTTCGGCCTCTCGACTTGTACGACGGGTTTTTTGGCCTCATACTTGTACGATGGGGTATGTTTTTCAGCTTCAATCTGTACGACGGGTTATATATTCGCATAATACCTTGTACGACAGGGTATGCTTTTAGCCATTTTGACCTTGTACGACGGGTACGGGTTTTCGAGGTCCCGCGACACACCCCTATCCAGAATAAGGCCAAGTGCAATCTTCCTCATAGGAAATATCTAATCAGCAGCAACTAATGGAGTTTCGTGATAACCCTGGGTCTTCCGATCATTTTGGTGGGAAGATTTCAAGGCGTCTTAATATTTCTCTTGTCACCTGAACTGCTGAATGCGGGTCGGAATTTCAGTACGCGGGTTGGCATGTCAAGACGGGTTGAAATCTAGTACTGTACCAGTAGCCCAACAGACCAAACTTGGTTTAAAAGAGATAATATCTAACCGCGTCCAGAGATTCAATTCATTCTCTGAATTATTATGCACTACAATTAGTGTCAGTTCTCACCCTGCAACTCACCCTGACAACGGATTCTGGGTGCTGAGATTTTCGATGTCTGGTAAACGTTATGATTTTCATTCCTTTTCAACGAAACTACTTGTATAGCTTATGAACTTCCTTTTCCGCTTCCATCTGTTTGGAAAGTAACTTTCGTGTAAGTATTTGTAGAAATCTGTCAACATCTTCTTAACGAAATGCTTGTGGTTGACTAAATAGTTATTTTTGTAATCTCAATGACTATATATTCCATCTGTTGACTTTATATTGAATCGAACAGTACATCGTAGCTGGATATTCGGTAAGATTCCAAGGTACCGGGCACGAAGAGTGCCATTGCTGTGTTTTCTGTTAAAATGACCTCGTATGTTAAAGATTCCAATGATGACTAGCTTTGACACCTCTTATGCGAGTTCCTTGTGGAACGATGGATAGAAATAAGCTTTGCTTAAACCTGAGGAATCTTTGATTGTATATGGGGCTTATCCATTTGACTGCACGAGTGATTATCTTGTGTTTCTACTCCTGACGGCATCAGCGCAGCTTTATCAAAGTTTTCTTTCTTTACCTACTACAATACCACATATGGCGTTATAAAGGACCCTGTTTCAGTCGCAGTAGTGAGGTCTGGCATGTAGCCCATCAGACTAACAATCGATTCCCTTGTTGGTATAACAGGAAAACCCTCCGTTTATCGGTAGATTGACAAACATGCTTAATCTATTAAGTTAAAATACGTACTGGGAAGAATTTAAAGCCACCAACAGTGAGAGTATTGACTGAATTTAATTGCTATGGGTTTTTTTTTACCAATATCCGTGAGAACACTTGATATTTGATTCATTTCTAACTTTTCGGCGAAATTCCACTCCGAATTCTGATTGTTGTCAACAAATGGTCTCTTGCATGACGATGTCGTAAACGACCGCGTGGAATTTGCTAAGTTTTTATCATACCATCATCTGCTTGATAATACATTTCACAGGTGATTTAGTTTATACTAGATTTATACCTTATAACTTTCCGACCTAGTTGCCTTTTCCTCTCCTTTATTCATCATCATAACAAGTCCGATTCCATCCGACTTACATTGCGCAATCTCGCCGCCATTTTGGAATTTAGTCAGAAAAGTTCATCGCCTCGCACATTTTAGGCAATTATGCATATTTACAAGTTGGTGCGATTCCTGAGACTGATGCAATACATAATACTGATTACTTATTAAATTGGACTTGTTAAATATAGTTTACATCGTGAAGGTAAGTTCTTATCGCATTTTCTACATAGGAAATGCCCTCTTTGAGAACCAAGAGGGAGCGCAAGCTCCACTTGGTTCAAAAGAGCTACTGGCTTGGATAAATACTGCTTGTTTGTTTAAGATTCCTATGATGACTAGCTTTGACACCTCTTATGCGAGTTCCTTGTGGAACGATGGATAGAAGTAAGCTTTGCTTAAACCTGAGGAATCTTTGATTGTATATGGGGCTTATCTATTCGACTGCATTAGTGATTTGGCAGATTATCTGGTGTTTCAACTCCTGACGGCATCAACGTTTACTTTCTTTAGCTTCCTCATAGCGTGATAAAGGACCATTTTTCAGTCACAGTAGTGAAAAAACGATGTGCCAGTAACAATGAAGTCAACCAAACGATGACCCCTCTCTGATGTACTGAATGCAAACTATCGTTTCAATGAACGAAATCTTTGCACATGTCTGTGCATTATCACATGAGCAGATGAGCTTGTTACTGTTCACCCATGGTGCAACTTGTAATGCGCATGCAGCTCTTCGCCCCTACTACCCATGATGACTTGACTGTCTCCTGACTTTGTTTTCTGCTTCCATCTGTTAAGATAGTAAGTTTCATGTAAAAGAAATTTGTCTGCATTTTAATGATATGCTTGTGGCTGACAAAATAGTTATTTTTGTAATCTCTAGGACTATATGTTCTACCTATTCACTTCATATTGAATCAAATATGCAGCGTAGCTGGATTTTCGGTTAGATTCCAAGGCACTGGGCACAAAGAGTGCCATTGCTGTGTTTTCTATTAAAATGACCTCGTAGGTTAAAGATTCCAATGATGACTAGCTTTGACACCTCTTATGCGAGTTCCTTGTGGAACGATGGATAGAAATAAGCTTTGCTTAAACCTGAGGAATCTTTGATTGTTTATGGGGCTTATCCGTTCGACTCAGGGACGCCAATTTTCCGTGGAAATCCGCAGATTTCGTGGCCGCCAGGACCATTTTTGAGATCAATGCAAATCCGAGGAGAAGGGGGGGGGGGGGGGGCTTTTCCTTTTTTGGCAAATTTTCCTCTTTTTTTACAAAAACCTGTTGACATCCCTGTCGACTGCATGAGTGATCTGGTGTTTCTACATCTGACAGCATCAACATAGCTTAATCAACGTTTTCTTTCCTTTACCTACTACAATACCACTTATAACTTTATAAAGGACCCTGTTTCAGTCGCAGTAGTGAGGTCTGGCTAAGGGAAATACTGCTTGTTTATTAATGATTCCAATGATGACTAGCTTTGACACCTCTTATGCGAGTTCCTTGTGGAACGATGGATAGAAATAAGCTTTGCTTAAACCTGAGGAATCTTTAATGTGATATTGAGCTTATCAGTTCTAATGCACGATTATCTAGCAATTCTGAGATGCTACGAAACATCTCAAATGAAGAGAGGAAAAAACCCCATTTGTGACGTAGTGAAATAAGATCTAGTCATTATTTGAACACAAATGAATTTGGGTCAAAGATCTTACATGCAGCCTGTAAGCAGCAGCCTGTAAACTGTAGCCTCAGTATGCTAGCATTACAACTTGGCAGCACTGTTAAGGTTGTGGTATGAACACGATAGGCTGTTGATTGGTGTTACCGTGGCATTTTGAGCTATCAGTGTTCATGTAGATACAATTCAGACAACATGACAAAACAATTCAATTAAGATTGAAATTCAAAAAACTCCCTCAACAGTACAGGAGTATCCCTCAAATTGTCATGTTCCCAAGGACGCGTCTGCTCAGTTGTTGCTGTCCGTCAATGGCACGTGACTCTCGGACAGGCTGATAGCGCAAAGCTACTGTGTCTTCTGCTGGTCAGATTTTGACCCTCTTACACGATTGACCAAGCTAGGTCTCCATTCCATTCCCATCTTTCTTGTGAAAGTTGTGACATCAAGGTCTTCTCTCGTTCCATAGCCAACAACTTACATTTTATTATTCTCAGGTGTTTGTGTGATCTGACAATTTTCTACAACTGGTCTGATGAATTGTACCTTATCCTCGCTGCTTAACCTCACAATGATTGCCTTGTTTCTGTGTTCAGGAGAAGCACGAGAGAAAATACCACCATGGTGAGTGTCTGCTTTTCTCTTTTAGCCTCAACTTCTGCTTTGGTTGTCATCTCAACTAAATGATGTTCAGTTTGGGATTGTAGATAACGTCTTTCGTTGTTTTCAGCCCAAGCAAATAATGGAAATCAAAGACTTCCTGCTAACGGCCAGGAGGAAGGATGCTAAGTGTGAGTCCGTCAACTACCCGTCAATGTAGTTGACATCATCTTTGTATATGACGTTCCTATGATGACTAGCTTTGACACCTCTTATGCGAGGGCCTTATGGTTCGATGGATAGAAATAAGCTTTGCTTAAACCTGAGGAATCATGAAGTCAATTGATTGTCCTCCTTAAATATTTGCTTATTTCTGACTAATGGCCTTGATGCTACCAGCTGTGAAGATCAAGAAGAACAGAGACAGCGTCAAGTTCAAGGTGCGCTGCAGCAGATACCTCTACACACTGGTCATCAGCGACTTGGAGAAGGCAGACAAACTCAAACAGTCACTCCCTCCTGGTGAGAGAATAACGCAGTAACAAGCAACCCTAATGATATGCGGTATAGGCCCCACTATCGCCTCAGTAAGACTATATGCGGTATAGGCCCCACTATCGCCTCAGTAAGACTATATGCGGTATAGGCCCCACTATCGCCTCGGTAAGACTATATGCGGTATAGGCCCCACTATCGCCTCGGTAAGACTATATGCGGTATAGGCACCACTATCGCCTCGGTAAGACTATATGCGGTATAGGCACCACTATCGCCTCGGTAAGACTATATGCGGTATAGGCCCCACTATCACCTCGGTAAGACTATATGCGGTATAGGCCCCACTATCGCCTCAGTAAGACTATATGCGGTATAGGCCCCACTATCGCCTCAGTAAGACTATATGCGGTATAGGCCCCACTATCGCCTCAGTAAGACTATATGCGGTATAGGCCACACTATTGTCTCAGTAAGACTATATGCTATATAGGCTCAGTAAGAGGCCATTTGCCCTGCAGGACTCGGACACGATACATCAGCCAACCATAGCAAGATATTACTTAACGTAGGGAGAATATTACAACACTGGGTAAGCCGCGGGTTGTTTTGTTTTCTGGGTGGCGTGGATGTTTTTGACCCAGATAGGTGATAGGTAGATTTAGTCCCAAGTTTGTAGATCCTCTTGGCAGTTCACATGTACTTAACTGATCTAACAGCAGCTGATTCAGCAGTGACCGTCAGATTCTTACCTGTAACAAATAGCAATAACAAATCATTGTTGTTCCTTTTGGGGGTTGTTTTCCTGACCATAGTGTTCATATTCTAGTGCGAGATTAGCTAATCTGGTGTAAAAGACACCCTCTTCCATTTCTCCTAGTCTGTTCTGGGTACAAAGAAAAATCCCATTCACTAGTCAATATAGTAATGACCCCTATTAAGGCAGGTTATGAGATCCCATGCCTGTATTAACCTGTGAAATCACTAAAGGAAGGCTTGAGGGGTGAATGTTAAATGATATTTTATCAAAATATTTTCTTATCTCACATGATATGTCATATTTGACAAATTGTCTGATAGGATTTCTGTGATGACTAGCGTTTGACACCTCTTATGCAAGTGTGAAAAACATGATGAATATAATTCAGCTTTATGTTGGTTCTGAGGAATCCAATATGTGAAAAGAAAACTTTTTGGAATAGCTCTGATGCTGTTTATAACCCTGTTGTTTCTTGTTTGCTTGCAGGTTTGAGCGTTAAGGAACTCAAATAATCTGTTACTTTGTCAATAAATAAAAGCCGACTCCAACTATGCCTTGTTGTTCATTGTAAACCTACGAGCTGAAGGACTATACGCTGTCTGGAATCAGCCCTCGTTCTATCAAGCGCTGTTGAACTTGATGGTTAATTTTGAAGCATATTGAATGGGGTTTTTTGTTGCTAAATCCCCAGAACAAAGTTATAATTGGTCAAGATATTGTATTGTGAAAGCCGTGGCATTCAATGAGTTGAGAGGTTTTCAATTTTAGTAGTAGTTGAGCTACCTTTCATTTTAACCTTTTTTTAATTTTATCATATCAGAAGTGAATCCCTCGGAGTAACTGAAAGGCGGAATTGAACATCATTAGCTGGTGCTGCAATGTCAACCATAACAAGCTCACTCAGCAGTAAACTTGACTTAGTGCTTCTATATTAGTGTTAAATAGGATCTTGAGACGGTATTATACTTATACTAAAGAGCTTGTGTAGTGCTATGCTAATAGGGTTCACACCATCTGTCTGTAAAAGGAGTATTTTCCTTCTTGGTGCTGGTCACTGTCATTACTGAAGCTAGCAATCTCAATGTGCTGGCCACCTTCATTACTGGAGCTTGCAATCGCCTCTTAGTGCATGCCACCATTACTGATGCTAGCAATCCCCTCTTGGCGCTGACAACCTTCATTGCTGATGCTAGCAATCACCTCTTGGTGCTGGCCACCTTCATTACTGATGCTAGCAATCACCTGTTGGTGCTAGCCACCTTCATTATGTCTTCCAACGATAGTTGGAAGACATATTGGTTTAGCCTAGCATGGAATAGGCGAAAAAATACTTGTTTTTACCTTTTGTACTTTGTATAATGACATATATTTTAGAGTACCTATCGCGATTTTTGCTACGAGTTCTCTCCTCGCTGATATCTCTGAAACGGCTGTATTTACGGACATGAAATTTTGTCAGTATTTAGAACTTGGCCTCGTGATAATGATTGTAACAGTATTTTTAGCATTCACAGTAACAAAAAACAGTAAAAAGGACGATTAGTTTCAAGGTTTTCTACTGCAGCAGCTTAGCGGCAGGCTAACAGCAGTTCGTGTTTAAGTAGGCCAAACCTTACGTAATCGACCAGAGCCTTGGCTGGGTTTGCATTGACTTGGGTAGGGGGTCATGTCAAAACAGGCCAAACCTTACGTAATCAATCAGCGGCAGCATTCATCGCTTTCGCGGTGTATTGACTTGGTTTAGGGGTCATGTCAAAACATCTAAGCGGCAGCAGCTTGTGATCTTATAATAGTGCGCGTTACCAGCTATTCTCGGTCCGTGTATATACTGTCTTTATGTCTCAGCGACAGTGTGCACTGGATGTCCCGGTGCAATCAAAGCGGGTATATATACACAAACACGCACACACGCACATATATATATATATATATATATATATATATATATATACACACGGTTTCCGATGCCAAGCTTCCGAGCGCCGAGCAGCTATCTATAAATAGCATATATATGTGAATATTTATAAGTGTGTGTGTGTGTTTATATACGTATATATAGATATATAGATAAATATATATATATATAGAGATAGAGATAGCTATAGATATATAGATATATACATATATATATATATACATACATATCTGGATATATATATATATATATAGAGGAGAGATGATATATATATAGATATATATATATATATAGATATATATATATATACACAGATAGGTATATATATATTATAGAGATATATATATATATACATACATATAGAGATATATAGATATATATAGAGATATACATATATATATATATATATACATATATATATATATATATACATAGATATATATATATAATATATATATATATATATATATATATATATATACATATATATATACATATCATATATACATACATATATACATATATAAACATTTATATAACTATACATATACACATATATATGAATATATAAATATATATATATATAAATACATATATATATATATATATATATATATATATATATATATATATATATATATATATATATATATATATATATATATATATATATTTATATATCCATATATAGTTGGGAAGACATATTGGTTTAGCCAGTATTTTTTTTTTTTTTTTTTTTCTCCAGTCAAGGTTTTTCGGGCTATTCTCCGGAACGGTTTAAACATATCAACATGAAATTTTGGGGAATGATAGATCAAGTTGAGACACAACTGGCGATCCAATTTGACGCGCATGCGCAGTGTTGGAGGCTTATGGGATGGATTTTTCGTCGATTTTTTCCCCCATTTTCTGTAACTATCTCCTCCATAACTACTGCAGTTACGAACATATGAGTTATATGGTTGTAACAAGCAATTATCGTAGCATGGAATAGGCGAAAAAAAATACTTGTTTTTACCTTTTGTACTTTGTATAATGACATATATTTTAGAGTACCTATCGCGATTTTTGCTACGAGTTCTCTCCTCGCTGATATCTCTGAAACGGCTGTATTTACGGACATGAAATTTTGTCAGTATTTAGAACTTGGCCTCGTGATAATGATTGTAACAGTATTTTTAGCATTCACAGTAACAAAAAAAGTAAAAAGGACGATTAGTTTCAAGGTTTTCTACTGCAGCAGCTTAGCGGCAGGCTAACAGCAGTTCGTGTTTAAGTAGGCCAAAACCTTACGTAATCGACCAGAGCCTTGGCTGGGTTTGCATTGACTTGGGTAGGTGGTCATGTCAAAACAGGCTAAACCTTACGTAATCGACCGGCGGCATTTCTCACTTTCGTCGGCTCAATATTGACTTGGCAAAGGGGTCATGTCAAAACATCTAAGCGGCGGCAGCTTATATATAGTGCGCGTTACAAGCTATTCTCGGTCCGTGTATATACTGTCTTTATGTCTCAGCGACAGTGTGCACTGGATGTCCCGGTGCAATCAAAGCGGGTATATATACACAAACACGCATACACGCACATATATATATATATATATATATATATATATATATATATATATATATATATATATATATATATATATATATATATATATATATATATATATATATATATATGTATACACACACGGTTCCGATGCCAAGCTTCCGAGCGCCCAATTTTGGGGAATGATAGATCAAGTTGAGACACAACTGGCGATCCAATTTGACGCGCATGCGCAGTGTTGGAGGCTTATGGGATCGATTTTTCGTCGATTTTTTTCCCCATTTTCTGTAACTATCTCCTCCATAACTACTGCAGTTACGAACATATGAGTTATATGGTTGTAACAAGCAATTATCGTAGCATGGAATAGGCGAAAAAAAAACTACTTGTTTTTACTTTTTGTACTTTGTATAATGACATATATTTTAGAGTACCTATCGCGATTTTTGCTACGAGAGTTTCTCCTCGCTGATATCTCTGAAACGGCTGTATTTACGGACATGAAATTTTGTCAGTATTTAGAACTTGGCCTCGTGATAATGATTGTAACAGTATTTTTAGCATTCACAGTAACAAAAAACAGTAAAAAAGACGATTAGTTTCAAGGTTTTCTACTGCAGCAGCTTAGCGGCAGGCTAACAGCAGTTCGTGTTTAAGTAGGCCAAACCTTACGTAATCGACCAGAGCCTTGGCTGGGTTTGCATTGACTTGGGTAGGGGGTCATGTCAAAACAGGCCAAACCTTACGTAATCAATCAGCGGCAGCATTCATCGCTTTCGCGGTGTATTGACTTGGTTTTGGGTCATGTCAAAACATCTAGCGGCAGCAGCTTGTGATCTTATAATAGTGCGCGTTACCAGCTATTATCGGTCCGTGTATATACTGTCTTTATGTCTCAGCGACAGTGTGCACTGGATGTCCCGGTGCAATCAAAGCGGGTATATATACGCAAACACGCATACACGCACATATATATATATATATATATATATATATATATATATATATATATATATATATATATATATATATATATATATATATATATACACCACGGTTTCCGATGCCAAGCTTCCGAGCGCCGAGCAGCTATCTATAAATAGCATATATATGTGAATATTTATATAAGTGTGTGTGTTTAGGGACGTATATATATATATATAGATATAGAGAGAGAGAGAGATATAGAGATATATAGAGAGAGAGATATAGAGAGAGAGAGAGAGAGATAGAGAGAGAGAGAGAGAGAGAGAGAGAGAGAGAGAGAGAGAGAGAGAGAGAGAGAGATAGAGAGAGATATAGAGAGAGAGAGATATAGAGAGAGAGAGAGAGAGAGAGAGAGAGAGAGAGAGAGAGAGAGAGAGATATAGAGAGAGAGAGATATAGAGAGAGAGAGAGAGAGAGAGATATAGATATAGAGAGATATAGAGAGAGAGAGATATATATATATATATAGAGAGAGAGAGATAGATATAGAGAGAGATAGAGAGAGAGAAAGATAGATATATATATAGAGAGAGATAGAGAGAGGGAGAGATATACACATACATATATAGACATATATACATACATATAGAGATATATATATATACATATACATATATATATAATATAAAAATAAAAATAAAAATATGTATATAGATACATATATATATATATATATATATATATATATATATATATATATATATATATATATATATATATATATATATATATATATATATTCATATATATTTTTTTTTAGAGATAATATTGTTTTGTGGTATATTGTTGGTACCGTATTGCTGGTCGTCCAGGCTTGTCGTTGGAAGACATGCCGTTGGCGCATGTGCCAACTCTAAGTAGGCCAAACCTATAAGTGTGTGTGTGTTTTTATATACGGATATATATAAGAGATAGAGAGAGGGAGAGAGAGAGAGATAGAGAGAGAGAGAGAGAGAGAGAGAGAGAGAGAGAGAGAGAGAGAGAGAGAGAGAGAGAGAGAGAGAGAGAGATATAGATATAGAGAGAGAGAGAGAGAGAGAGAGAGAGAGAGAGAGAGAGAGAGAGAGAGAGAGATATAGAGAGAGAGAGAGAGATAGATAGAGAGATATATATAGAGAGAGAGAGAGAGAGATATATAGATAGAGAGAGAGAGAGAAAGAAAGAGAGAGATAGAGAGAGAGAGAGAGATATAGAGATATATATATAGAGAGATATATATATATATATAGATATAGATATATATAGAGATATAGAGATATATATAGATATATATATATATATATATATATATATATATATATATATATAAATATATATATATATATATATATATATATATATATATATATATATATATATATATATATATATATATATATATATATATATATATATATATTGTTTAGAGATAATATTGTTTGTGTTATATTGTTGGTACCGTATTGCTGGTCGTCCAGGCTTGCCGTTGGAAGACATGCCGTTGGCGCTTGTGCCAACTCAAAGAAGTCCTAACCTTACGTAATCGACCAGTAACGTGGGTGTGTGTGTGTTTGTGTGCATCGAAACATATTTCGTATTTAGCAACTAAGCTATGTACGACTACAATTGAGTAAATTACTCTAAACTGGTACTGCTACGGAGCACGTCGTCCTCAAAGGATCTTTTACATCCCTTTTCAAAGATGTGACCACCATTTGTACGTGATCATCCGAGTCACGAGTCAGGTTGTCACACCTTGAAGTCGAACCCACAGCCTGTGGATCAAAAGGCAAAACAGTAAACCACCAAGCCACTGAGACCGGCTTAGTGCCATTCCCTCGGCTTTTTATTGACTTGGTTAAGGGGTCATGTCAAAACATCTGCTAAGGGGTCATATCAAAACATCTAAGGGGCTGCAGCTTGTGACATCTATCGAAAAATAGTGCGCGTTACCAACTCCCCTCGCTGACATCTATCGTAAACGTGTGCTGCGCATAGGGTTTCGTAACAAGGCGCAATCACAGACCCGATTGCTTGCCATTGGAAGACTTGCCGATGGCGTGCCTGCTGAATCTAGTTTTTTCTCCAGTCAAGGTTTTTCGGGCTTTTCTCCGGAACGGCTAAACATATCAACATGAAATTTTGGGGAATGATAGATCAAGTTGAGACACAACTGGCGATCCAATTTGACGCGCATGCGCAGTGTTGGAGGCTTATGGAGGCTTATGGGATCGATTTTTCGTCGATTTTTTCCCCCATTTTCTGTAACTATCTCCTCCATAACTACTGCAGTTACGAACATATGAGTTATATGGTTGTAACAAGCAATTATCGTAGCATGGAATAGGCGAAAAAAATACTTGTTTTTACCTTTTGTACTTTGTATAATGACATATATTTTAGAGTACCTATCGCGATTTTTGCTACGAGTTCTCTCCTCGCTGATATCTCTGAAACGGCTGTATTTACGGACATGAAATTTTGTCAGTATTTAGAACTTGGCCTCGTGATAATGATTGTAACAGTATTTTTAGCATTCACAGTAACAAAAAACAGTAAAAAGGACGATTAGTTTCAAGGTTTTCTACTGCAGCAGCTTAGCGGCAGGCTAACAGCAGTTCGTGTTTAAGTAGGCCAAACCTTACGTAATCGACCAGAGCCTTGGCTGGGTTTGCATTGACTTGGGTTGGGGGGTCATGTCAAAAACAGGCCAAACCTTACGTAATCAATCAGCGGCATTTCATTCATCGCTTTCGCCGTGTATTGACTTGGTGTAGGGGTCATGTCAAAACATCTAAGCGGCAGCAGCTTGTGATCTTATAATTGTGCGCGTTACCAACTATTCTCGGTCCGTGTATATACTGTCTTTATGTCTCAGCGACAGTGGGCACTGGATGTCCCGGTGCAATCAAAGCGGGTATATATACACAAACACGCATACACGCACGTTAACGGTATATATAGAGACTATAGAGAGAAGATGACATATAGACAGATATATAGAGAATATATATATATAGATATATATAGATATAGATAGATCAGTGAATATAGGAAGAGGTTTATACATACAGTATATAGAGATATATTACTATATGACTATATAAATAGATAGATACAGATATATATTAATATAACATAGGATATATACAGATATATATACAATATATATATACATGTATATCATTAATATACATATATATATATATATATATATATATATATATATCTATATATATATATATATATATACATATATATATATATATATATATATATAAATATATATATATATATATATATACATGTATATATATATATATACATATATATATATATATATATATATATATATTATATATTACATATATATATATATATATATATTTATGTCTTCCAACGATAGTTGGAAGACATATTGGTTTAGCCAGTATTTTTTTTTTTTTTTTTTTTTTCCTCCAGTCAAGGTTTTTCGGGCTTTTCTCCGGAACGGTTAAACATATCAACATGAAATTTTGGGGAATGATAGATCAAGTTGAGACACAAACTGGCGATCCAATTTGACGCGCATGCGCAGTGTTGGAGGCTTATGGGATGGATTTTTCGTCGATTTTTTCCCCCATTTTCTGTAACTATCTCCTCCATAACTACTGCGGTTACGAACATATGAATTATATGGTTGTAACAAGCAATTATCGTAGCATGGAATAGGCGAAAAAAATACTTATTTTTACCTTTTGTACTTTGTATAATGACATGTATTTTAGGGTACCTATCGCGATTTTTGCTACGACTTCTCTCCTCGCTGATATCTCTGAAACGGCTGTATTTACGGACATGAAATTTTGTCAGTATATAGAACTTGGCCTCGTGATAATGATTGTAACAGTATTTTTAGCATTCACAGTAACAAAAAACAGCAAAAAGGACGATTAGTTTCAAGGTTTTCTACTGCAGCAGCTTAGCGGCAGGCTAACAGCAGTTCGTGTTTAAGTAGGCCAAATCTTACGTAATCGACCAAAGGCCTTGGCTGGGTTTGCATTGACTTGGGTAGGGGGTCATGTCAAAACAGGCCAAACCTTACGTAATCAATCAGCGGCAGCATTCATCGCTTTCGCGGTGTATTGACTTGGTTTAGGGTCATGTCAAAACATCTAAGCGGCAGCAGCTTGTGATCTTATAATAGTGCGCGTTACCAGCTATTATCGGTCCGTGTATATACTGTCTTTATGTCTCAGCGACAGTGTGCACTGGATGTCCCGGTGCAATCAAAGCGGGTATATATACGCAAACACGCACATATATATATATATATACATATATATATATATATATATATATATATATATATATATATATATATATATATATATATATATATATATATATATATATATTTGTGTATACACACGGTTTCCGATGCCAAGCTTACGAGCGCCGAGCAGCTATCTATAAATAGCATATATATGTGAATATTTATAAGTGTGTGTGTTTATATTTTAAGCTAGCAAACACCTCTTTAACCAGCATTAGGTTTCATGGCATCTATGCCTGCCACAATAAACACAGTATTTCTGGTATTTTGTTTATTCTTCAAATAATATATCACACACATATATCACAGAAAACTTGTATTGTATTTGGACTCATTTCTTCTCCAGCTATTTGTTTTATACTTGTCCCCAAATACCACATTTAGCTCAATACTTGATAGTTTTGAAATTGTTATTGTATAATACGAACGGTTGTTTTACTGACAGCTGGTGACAAGTCAGTTGTATGGGAATAGTCTAGTAGGCATGGGCCAGACTAAATCTGAAAACAAAACAAGATGTCTCATTCATTGGACAATGTCATTAAATAAATGCCACGATTATGACTGTAGGTCAGTTATATTGGTCAGTTCTGCTTGTGTGTGCTAGTTACACCATTGTCATCTGACACAATTTTCAAAAACCTACAATTTTTACCTGTTGTTGGTACACAAGAGAGTGGGGTTTTATTTCATCCCCTATAAAAGGGCTGATATTTGTCTGGGAGTTTTTGATAAAAGCAGCACTGATTATTCTTTTAAAATCATCCCATAATTTTCTATTACCTAGATACATCATTTAGGAACCACATCCATTTTTATCACAAACCAGCAGTTTATTGAATTGTGATGTAATTAACTGTGATGTCCCAAGTGAAGTCAAAACTTCATAACATATCAGTCCAATGAATGGTGATGATGAGGGTCACCATGGTGATGATGAGGGTCACCATGGTGATGTTGGTGATTAATGAGAAGACAGTATATATGATCATGATGATGGCAATGAACAGTGAATAAGTTGCTACAGCTGGTTGTAGAGCTTGTCAGTTGATGAAGATATGCCGGTTAACTCACCGTTAGCCAGAACCACATCGTAAGGAAGGTCATATTGGTTGAGATAGTCGTCTGGACTGTAGACACATTGTTCCTCATGGTCCAGGAGGTAGCCTACCACATCTGACATGTCAACAAACGATTGGTTTCAAGAACACCTAGTGACCAAAAATGTGTGGGATGTTGTCGGATGATAGAGAATGCTTTACTGTTTTGCATCTTACAGATGACTTGTACTTACCTTGCTGTGGAAGAAATTCTGGTACTTTATCATGGAGGGAATCCATTGCATTTTTCAGGGAGACCTGCAGAGAAATTAAGACCGAAAAATATATAGATTTGCATGTTATTTAAACATTTGTGGCCTTATCGACACATCTTGCTACCTTGACCTTTAACAGATCAACGAAAACAAGACGGACTGACTGTTCATGTTTGTAACCTTAGGTTGGCGTGAGATGTAAGCTCCGAGTTTCAGCAGCTGAGTGAGAATGTCAATAATAAGCTTGTCGGAGCTTCTGACGGATCGTATTCTTCCAACCTGGCCGCCTCTATGTTCAATATCCTAATGCTCCACTGATTGTACAAACGATGTGGGATGTGATATTGTCAAGGAACCAGGTTTGCTATGAGACAGGATAAATGTTATAATTGATTTGTATTGTAGCTATATTAATTTGGGAATTTGAACATCAGAGTGCTTGTGAAAATTGGGATGGCAAGTTTGGTTAGAAACGTCTATTAGTTGGACACAAAATGTAGCATAAAGCTATATTAAGAACAGAAACAATAGTAAATAAGTAAACCCCTTAGCAAGTGAAGGATATATCATGTGAGATGCTGAGGATCTTAGACATTTCTGTTGGACCTCCTCCGTTCTCTGTATCAGCCTTCAGACATCTCACCAAGTCGACCAAGACCTCCAGTGAACTCTACCAGCAAGTACACACATGGTGAACAAGTTATTCCTGCCAGGCTATCTGTATTAGTAAGTTAACAGAGTCAATACCAATAGCATTATGGAAATAGAAATGATTAATTTGTTATGCGATTTGCACTCACCTCAACAACATGCACACAATGCCTGGGGTAGAGAAGCAGCAGCCCGGTTACTCCGTCCCCCTGCTGGTCATTCTGGGCATCTTTGAACTTCTTATCATAATGTTCTACAAACAGACAGGATATAAATGGTACCTTAAATTCCCACAAGACAGCCTCCCATTCAAAAGTTCAACAGAGTAAAGTTTATATGTCATTGAACTTACTTCCTATTTCTTCAAAGTCCTGGTGTGCAATCTTTGATATGACAACCATGCGATGCAGTAAACTTTTCTGAAAAATTAAAAAAATGATATGTAAGGTATAACATCATACATATAAACATGGAAAAATAAATCATTATATCCACACAGTTTCCATCTATCAATGTGCCATAGTTCACTTGTCAATACCCTTGTTTCATCTCCCTTGAACCGGCGATCAGTTTTCCAGTCATATAAGGAACGTGTTGGCAAGTCAACACTTGAATCGGTGGAATCCAAGCGCATCATATCGAACTCTAAATCCATATCCTCATCAACCATATTCTTGTTCAGCCTCCTCCTGCCATGCTTTACTTTTGAGTTTTGGGCAGCCATTATTGGAATTCTAATTTCGCCTTAACATGTCACATGCTAGAGCATGAGTCAGATCTGACCCCAGCAAATGTAACAATTTCCTCTGGTATCCAGTGCAGACTTACTGGCAGAGACCATGTTCTAATCAATAAAAGCTCAAGAGAAACAGGTGGCCACTCTGCCAAGGAAGAGGTTGGCAAGTTGTTCTAGATGACTGATTCTGTGTTGATGAGCAAACAAGGTTAATGGAAACTCCCTTTGGTTCTGTCTACCACATATCCAGTAGAAAAGGTTGATAAAGAGCTGGCAATCTGTCTGTCTGTGTCATAATTAGACCCAGTTACAAAAATCACATCACCAAGAATAAGTAAATTACTGGTGTGGTATTGATCAATGATCAATGGTGAAAAAAATATTGTGTCAGCACATTTTTGCTGAAATGCATTTTGACACAACTCAGATCACAACCAGACCTGATATGAATGCCACTAATCAAAGGCCAGGGGAAGTGCATTTCCTGTGTATCTAAAGGCAAATATACCAATCTAAGCTTGTTATGTGATTAAAAATAATATAGTGGGGCAAAGCAAACAGCCAAAACCAATATTGGCTTGGTGCTAATAGCATTTTGCAATAGGTGCCACTTAAACCATTGTGTCAACAGGGAGAAGCTTATCTAGATGCAGATGACGAGGCCAAAGGTTTGTGGATGTTGGTGTTGTCTGACCTAGACATTCTACTTTGGGGGAACAGCTAAACTCTAGTTTGCAACAGAGCATAAGAGTAATGCCTGCATCCTTAAAGACTAAGTAGACCCTGCAAAGAGAATGATGAAATGAAGACCACAACACTCAATGACATGTTGTTATTCTCCACATAACAGGATCTGGTTGCTTGGGCCATTGATGGTCTCTTTGAACCGCTATATATATATATGTTGCCCAAGCATCCAATGATTGAACTATTACGCCCTACAAGATCATCAAAGGATCAAAGACGCGTCATAAAGAGCAGAATATGTAATTAATATGCCTACTGATTTAAGGAGATCAAAAATTCCTACCTATGAGGTCACTGTGAATATACTGAAGACAGAAATGATTGTGTGTTGGCCAACTGCATTGCCAACTATATAGTGATCTCCACTCAATATAAGCATATCTTTGTTGGTGATATAAGGCATTGAATCAATATTCTTTACATGCCAGTGATGACTGGATTTCCATTTATATTCTACGATGTGAAAATAAGCATAAATGACTGAAAACAAAATATCTTATCCAGAAACTTCAGGTTGCATTTGAGGGAGGGATTTAAGTAAGATTATGCTTTTGAAAATGCTCCCCAAGGAGCCTTTCATAATCAATAGTGCATTTGGTTACCAGTTGGTCCAATTAGCATGCCTTTTGGCTGTCCGCTATTTTCTATCCAATCTTATACATAAATAATAATTTGGCTTAATGAAACACTTTGTAATTCACGGTACATGTTGCCTTAGTCAGCAACATGAATCTTGGCTTGCCAAACCAACACTAGCCTTCTCTTGGCTCATACAGCCATTTCCCAATAGAGGAAGAATGACCTCGGAAATCTGCTGAATCTGTGAATTTCCACCCTCTATAAAATCCACTACCAGAGTAAAGTGACAGATGTGATTAGAAATTTAAATTCCAATGAACAGGAATATATATATTCTGAATTTATGAAAGATGTGAAGATTCCCCCATCTAGACAAATTTAAAAAACAAAACAATACAAATGTAACAATCGATCATTACATGACAGAGGCCATTCTCAAAGGGTGGGTACACAAAAGGGTAAATAAATTGAAATACCATAACATAATAAATAGCTGATACTTGCTGCTGCTGCAGTAGCATTTGCTGCTTCTGTCTGATATTCAATAACTTGGAGATGAAGATGGCCAAAAACATCCTGTTATACCCACGACCATGAGATCCAAAGAAGGCTATTTCCTACACCTGATCTTGCTTGTCCCCATAATTGCTACAAGCTGCTGTCATCCTCATTTATTGTCACAACATTCCCTGTTTACACTTGTTGGTCAGGGGCCTTCTTTTCACCCAAAAATTGACAAGATTCAGAATATGTGCTAGAGAGATTGTGTGATTAATTCCTGAATGGCTACCTGAGATCTCAATATGTGCAGGGTGGTTATGGAAATACTTAAAACGCGAGTAAAATACATACCAATATATTTCTTTATGAAATGTAAATCAAAATTGAAAAAGATGTGATATTAGCAGAACAACATCACAAGTACAATTACAAAATCCTCATCAATGGTCTATCCCGATTGAAATTGGAGTATGGGATATTATCAATTAAAATATTTCATACATTGAAAATAGGTATATCATTACCAATGACCAATAAGGAAACATCTGTCTGTATCGTTTTAATCAAAACTAGAACGTATATGGCATGGTACCGATGAGATAAACCTATTATCGCTCAAATCTTGTTTAGGCGATTTAAACAGCATGGGGAATGTAACGAGTTTTTCTCAGCAAATATTGGACATGCCTTATTCAAAGTTCTGTTTCTGTCTTCAATAACATCTAAGAGATTCTGTCTTTGACCTTCAATAATAGATTCCTCTCCATCACCTATGATACTCGCCATTTTGAAGCGGTTACTAAGGAAGTCGTCGATATTGCAGCAGGTGTATCGGTGTATCAGAAAGAGGTATCAACTTTCGTAATCAACTGCACGTTAGTAGTGGAAACAGTGGCTTCTTGCTGATGTTAAACTATTGGCATTTCAGTTGGACAATGAATTAAACACATCCCTATCACCTCAAAAGCTATTTTGCCGTGCATTTTCAACTACTGCGGGGTATGCAATTTGTTAAGTTTAATTGTTTTAAACCCCAAACCTTCACATGGAAGTGGGCGATAAAATGACGTATCGATGACGACAACAAATATTTTTTCTCTACCGTTTTTAAATTATTATGGAATTAAATTACATTTGGTTTTTCGCATCGTCGTGTGGTAATCTTTCCCTGTGTTATAATGATTGGGAAAGAAATAATGTCATAAATCATCCTAGGAATGCGGCTTTGCGGCTTAGTGTGCCCCCGGGACGATCCGCCCCCGGGTCGATGTTTCCCAGGGACTATACTCCTGCGGAATGATACGCCCCCGTGTTACAGAAAGGAAGCGAATGTTACAAATATCATTTAATAAAGGAATAGTTCGTTTGTATCATTTGTAAAAAAAAATCAAATTGTTTACACAAATAATATTTCTGAGTGTCTATGCATATTTACAAGTTTTATAAACTGGCTATTGTTTTGAATCTTGTGTGTATCTTGGATTTCATACCTGCAGTTGCAGTTAAAGTCATGTTGTATTTTTTTTATTCAGTCAAGATGTTTACTTTGGTGGAAATGAAAGATACCATCAAGGTTCCTCCCTGGCTTTTCCACATAAAACTCAATGAAGCAATAAAGGAAATACTCAATAAGAAATATGCAAACAAGGTGAGATGACATTGGAATAGTTGGTTGAGCACAACATCTCCTTTTCATTTTCATTGATTAGAGTATCTCAGGTTATTAATATTATACTGTGACAGGTTATCCATAACGTGGGGCTATGCATTGCACTGTGGGATATCAGTCTTATAGAAGACAGCTACATATTTCCAGGGGATGGATCCTCTCATACGGTTGGTAAGAAACTGCCTTTCAGAACTCATTGAATTAATGGTCAATCACTGAGTGATTTCATAATTAACCTCCTGGTGCCCAACACATAACTACTGTGTCATTCAATACTGCAAACCAAAACAACCCTTGAATGAACTTTCATGTGTCATGTATGCTGACCAGTGAACTTCAGATATGTAGTTTTCCACCCCTTCATGGATGAGATTCTTGTTGGGAAGATAAGAAGCTCGAGTAGAGAAGGTGTTCATGGTGGGTGAATGCTACAGCTGATTGATCATCGATGCATATATTACAGCAGCACTTAGTGCTTTGTTTCCAGTAAAAACTGCTTTGATCCCATTAGTTTAACATTCATCACTGTCAACCTTTTCTTAAAAATAAAGTGCTATGAGTGAAAAATCAAGGACATTGAATGTGGGAAAATATACTTGCCAACTCAGACTGTAACCAATCAAAAGTATTCCAATATAAGAGAACATTTCTATTGATATGTTATTAATTGGTTGATTTCAGTATCTGTTGGTTTTTGATGACATATTCATCCCATCAGACTCCATGCAGCATCCTTCACGGTTGTATCCTTAACTATTTTATCACAAAGAATATTGCATGCAATAGAGCTTGTATAAGTGTGGCTTTTCTAGCTCTGCTCCTAACCAGAGCTTATCACATATCTTTGCTCCAGCGTCTGTTCATAAACTTTGGTGGCAAGCAAGCTACCATCCCCAAATAAAGGAATCCCTCTTGTGTTAATGGCCCCTTGAAAATCATTGAATACCAAGAATCAGTGCTACATGACCTTTGAACCTGAGGTATTAGAGAACAACTTATAAAAAATCTCTTTTCCTTTGTAAACCACATAGATAATATGACGTATGCCCCAAATTACATATGGACCCCTCTGATGTTGATGGCTGTTTGCAAACCAAAATTCAGCCCCACATGATCTTTGTCTCTTTGAGTTATTTGAGAAAATCTTGTAAACAAATCTCTGGCCGTCTATCCATTCATTAACTTACTATGGCAAGTTTTCTTATAGTGTGAGCTAGCAATTGGTCTTTGCGTACTAAAAATCAGCTCTCCATGACCTTGACTCCTGAGTTGTTATTGAAAATCTCGTGCACTATTAAGGTCTAATGTGGGATCGTGATTTAGCTTGTTTTAAAAATCATCTCAAAAGTAGCTGAACTTAAAGGTCTGTTGGCCTCTTGTTTTATTTACCATCTAGTCATTTGTGAAATCCCCTCAACTAGCACAGTGACGATTCTGAGCAGCTCTGGGTGTGGGAGTATGAGACAGAGGATGGCAAGCATGATCTCTTCATGGATCTCGGTGAAGAAATCAGGTTGACTTCATTTGATCATTGATATAGATGTTTCATGTGTACATTCCTCTTTCTTTGGCATGTATAAGTTGAGAAAATAGTAATTACTGGGTGGTGATTGGATTTCAGATTCAAGGTAGTTGATGAGACATTTGTGGACACGAGTCCAACCGGGCCTGAAAATGGAAGTGAAGGGAATGCAGAGAGGAAAGCAGAAGGTGGTGAAAAGAAGTCGCCATTTATTCTTGTTGTGAGTGTTGTGTATGTAGATGGCAAAGAATGATAACTTCTGTAAATAGATTGAAAATGTAAATAATGGGTATACTGGTATAGATAATATTGAACCAATAATACTGTGTTGTTGGCTTGATGCGTTTTCGTTGTCACTATGTTATGGCAGGGGTCGATCAGTGAGCCGGGCCTGGGCCTTCTGTCGTGGTGGAATCAATCATGAACATACAGTCATCCCGTGTGCATGGATTCCAGTGAGTTGCTGCGGCAGAGAGCCAAGCAAGTTGGGTCGGTAGCAAGATGGTCTACACCTCCAGTGCCCATATGAGGTGGTGTCAACTGGCATTGGCACCTTTAAATGGAACAGTCTATTCACCCTCATCCTCATGCTTCATTGTCTTGACATGTTGAAGGAACTTTAAACCTGTGTCATTCACATATGTATCAACTGCATTGTAATAAAATTTATTGAAATCTCATAAACAAGGCTTATTTTAATCAGAATATCCTAAGCAAAAAGAATATTTCATGTGTGCATATTTTTGTTAATAACTCTTTTAAATACCATGGTACCTTGGATTAATTGTTTCTTAAGTTACCATGACAACTACCGCAGAACATGGATGATGTCCATCATCTTTTGACTAGAGTCGGGCCTAATTTTTATCTCTAGATCTTTTGCAAATGGGTGCAACTGGGACAGATTTTGATATAAGATATTCCACAGATCACTTTGAAAACAAATATGGGAACGATTGTTATTTATCTGCCGGGTAGGGCCACATTTCCGCCATTCTACCATGTCAAATTTACCTTTCCCATGAAAAGCTGTGCAAAAGATATTTACCCTCCTCTTAGGTTACAGTAAAATGTGTGTGACCCTCCCCCACAAACGAACTAAAATATATTGACAAGTTATGCACTGGTTTGATTTGTTAGGCAATGTGCATGTACCATTGTCAATGCTACTTGCACATTGACCCACATTGTATTTTTGCATCATTTCAAACTGGAATGCCTTGTTTTTCAGTTTGTAATACAACCAGGGCTACACAAAACTGAAAACGACTATGAAATAAACCTCAGACCAAGCGTTAGAAAGCCATCCTTACTATATTTCTCGCTGTCTTTAAAACCCGGATGTATTCAATGTATGATTTAAGTCCATGAAATTATTATCTCGTTCAGTTGGCTGACTTTAAACAAGGCGTCTATTCGAATAACGTTATGATGCTTATTGTGGTAATCATGATGACGAAGATACTCGAGATATCTCCATTCCTTCGGATGTTTTTTTCCGAGAGGTAAACCGGATGGCAGCCATGCTTCGGTAACCCTTAGTTACATGGACAACAACTTCCGTTAGTTGTTGACCGTAGTCGAAGAGACATCAACATATCTCGTATTTCGTTAAGGTATGTTGCATATATTATTTGAATTTGATTATTTTCTACACAAATGAACAGTTTTAACTATTACTTACCCTGGAGAAAAAAACCGAGGGTAAAAGATATAGCTCAACAATACACTCAGTACAAGCTTTTGTTAGCCCAACTGTCAACACTACTACTGTACTAGTACTAGTACTAAGTAGTAGTAGTAGTACTAGCCCTACAAGCAGACCAGACGTCTGAGTACATATTCACATTACCGTTCGACCGGAGCTACACTACTACAGACCAACATCGGGTTTTATTCAAGAGGGAGCGTCACATCACACATCAGTTTTTGGTGTTGAAAGTTTAGTTTCAAACTTTTTTTCATGACCGTATTGTTGTATAAAACTCCCAAACAATTCTACAGTTGAGTATCCTTTGTCCGAAATCTTGAAACCTCAGGTGATATGCCAGCATGCGCAAGTCCCAATAAACACAGACAGGGTCTAAATTTTAACCCCCACA
The DNA here is from genome assembly GCA_034190875.2 of Urechis unicinctus. Taxonomy (NCBI): domain Eukaryota; kingdom Metazoa; phylum Annelida; class Polychaeta; order Xenopneusta; family Urechidae; genus Urechis; species Urechis unicinctus. The sequence continues at coordinate 8,648,636 of CM067344.1, forward strand.
CAATTACGTCGTTTTGACTGTTTTGTTAGATTCCCCACCCCGATATAACGTTGTGGTGCGCTTGTGACTGTTAATGCACCCTTTTTTAATGAAAATATTCAGAATTCTATCGCCAAGTTGATAATTACAATGTAAAGGAAGTGGACAAAGCGGTGTTCGCTTGGAAAACTTCAAAGTTATAATTTACACACGGTTGTACTTTATAATGGATGTGTAGAAAGACATCCGAAATCCAGAAAATTCCGGAATTCGCAATTAGCTCCGCCTAGGGCATTCTGGGATACACAACTTATTTAAGAAAGCTATCAACAAAGTCCTGCATACAGTTGATTCATTAAAAAAAAAAACGGCGACAAAGGTTTTGAAGTTAATATTTGGATGTATGCACACTTTCGTTACAGTAAGCTCCCAGCATACATGTTTAGTCTTTATTAACTCCATCACGATAGTAACAAAGCCAAAGGCACCGACGCAGCAGCAGAACAAGCAACATGAATTTATCATGTTACTGTATTCAAATTTGTTACCATCCCATACTGTACCATGTACCCACCTTTTAACAGTGTTCCCTGCTGTGTTGTTACCTTTGTCTTGTTCTGTTCTGTTCCTTATGTTTTTCTAGATGGGTTATTCTATATACCTCACTTAGATCATTGCATAATACAATAATTATATTATTGTTTACTTTGTTAAGAATAGTCATTGTTCATCAAGTGTTTGTCGTCGTTGAGTTTAAAATAACCAAAGTATAGGAGATTTACATAACCAGCGCAACACAACATCACTTTAACCTGCCAGAGGGGTTGCGCGGTTACCGAATTGTAGTGTGATATAAGAATTCTCAAAACACAGCGCAAATCTGGAATTCCAATATGCGATTTACATCATCATCGGATTTAGCCTTGTAGATTTTCATAATTTGCAGTATAGTTTGACTCGAAAATGCCACGAGCCAGGTCAGCAAGGTCTGATGTGAGTGATGGAGATGTGGATGGAATGGCTGAGCGCGAGATGGAGTATCAGCGGCTCTGTCGTCAATACCGCTTGATGGAAAATGACAAGAAGGCATATTGCCAAGAGTCACAGGATCTCATCAAGAGACAAAGGTAATAACTCGATCATGCTTCATTTAGAAGATTATATATGAGACCCTTTAAATCTGAACTATCGATCATTGCAGTGACATACCTACACGTATATATATGTGTGTGTGTGTTTATATATATATGTAACGTGCAAGTGGTAGGGTTCAAATAGCGAAATGGGAGCGTTATCAGACTTTCCGTTAGCTTAACTAGTTCTGATTCAGCCACAATTATTAGCGATAATACAAGACAGTCGAATATGGTGCCGAATATAGGTCCCCCTTTACAGGACCTCCTGACACCGCTGACTGACTCGAATACCCGCAATATGGTTCCACTTAATGAAACTCGGCAATAAAACTTCGAGAAGGCAGAACTACAAGTCTTTATTTCAGCTGCGAAAATGCTAAATGTTGTATGATTATGATTTGTTCATATGATAATTGAAATCTGTTCATATCAGATCTGAGATTGAAAATTTGGAAGCTGAGCAAGAAGAAGTACTTAAAGACTTGCGTCTTGTAGAGAGCCGTAGCAACCAAAACAAAGATGATCGTAACTGTGAAGACTTGGGGGATTTAGGAAGAGCAAAGCGTATGTACACTTAAAATCAGTGTTGCATGAAACTATGTCATGAGCTTCTGTTTTTCTACATATAAATAGATAATGAGATACCATTTTTTTTAATACATTTTTAATTTTTATCTTTTTATCACAGAGGATGTTGAGACTCAGATTGAGGAAGAGAAGAAGAAACATCAAGAACTTGATGCAGAAACTCGCCAAATGGAGAAAAAAATCCGCAATCAGCATAAAAACATGGGTGGGGTTCATATGAGTGCAGCTCACACACAGAAAACCCAGAAGAATGTGAGGAAGTTGGAAAACCAGTTACAGTTGGTGAGGCAGCTTGTCACTTCAGTTTTGCTTGAAGCAATATAACGCTACATCATGTGTTGTCACGAAACCTTTTGTTCTACAATATGCCTGAAACAAATTGACACCAAATACTATAATGTTGACAAATATATTGGTATACTAACTTGAAACTAGTATAAATGTTGGTCCAAACCATCCAATGTTTTGATATTCCTATATTTTGTATTCCTGTCGTTTCACCTCTAGGCAAACAACAGCTTCTGTCGGGCTCTGGAAGTAAACAAGAAACTACGCGAGGAGATCGACAGTCTGCGAGTAGAGAGGAGTCGATTTGATCAGCTTTACAAGAAACTTGACAAGGAGAGACAACAACTTCAAACTGAGATTGGCGAAGTCATTGATGGTTCTACTCAGGCATATGACTCAAGGTAATTTTTTTAATTTCTGTTTCATAGAGATACTGAATTCCTCATTATACAAACCAAAGCTTGCTGTAATTTGTTTTCTTGACTGTATTATTAGAGATGAAGCACAAGCCAAGATGATTCTCCTCAAAGACAAAGCAGATAAGGATCTGCAACAGCACAATGCCGAGATGAAGGAACTTGTGCGTATTATTGATCATGACCGTAAGATGCGCGAGTTTATGAACACCAAGGGCAAGGAGAGACAGGAAGACCCTCAGTTGGTGGCATGGAGGCAGAAGAAAGGTCAGCTGGAGAATGGTGTTTCTCAGAGGACAAACACCAGAAGTTTACCTCTCATGTGTTTATTGTATGATGGAGAGAATGCATTTGTAGCCTTGTTACTTGCTGTTTACAGAGGCCATTGAGGCTGACAAGAAGAAAGCCAGTCAGACAGATTCAGTTGAGTCTTATGAGGCGGCTTTCAAACGTATCCAGGAAATGACAGGGGAAGAGGATATTGATTATCTGGTGCGGCACTTCATTGAAGTGGAGGACAGAAACTTTGCCCTCTTTAACTATGTCAATGAACAGAACAATGAGAAGGAGTTACTGGAGGAACAGATACAACAGGTGCTGTATATAACATGGTCAGACAAGCCCATTAACTAATCTTCTGTGTATGCATTGTGGGGAGCTTTTCATATTCAAAAAGAGCTCATCAATGCAGCTGGTATTTTACAGGTAAAGGATGATATTGAGTGCTTCAAAGCCCAGGGTGTAGAATTAGAAACTCAGAGACAACAGATCCTGAAGCATCTCGAGGAGAAACAGTTAGATGCCAGCAAACAGGCTGATGACTACGATGAGAAACTCAAGGAGGTCAAGAAGATCCAAGACCAGCTTAAAGCAGGTTGGTGAAAGTAGGCCGAGTTCACCAGAAGCTGGATGCTTCCTACCTCTCCCACAAAAAAAAGAACATATTTATACTGTAGTTGTAAGAAATGGTGTTGGTTTTTTGTAGGCATCGAGTCACTCTTCAGTAAGATAAACTGCGACCGTTCTGCCATTGATGACATGCTGGGATCCCAAGAAGGGGTCACTGACCAGAATATGTTACAGTACCTGGGCATCATAGAGGAACGAACCAACCAACTGCTCCTTATACAGGCCTATGTGGCCAAGGACAAGGTGACCATCCTGCCCTCTCTCTTCTTCCCTTCTCCCACACGTATCACGTGGGCCAGCCTGTTGGATAAGTGGCTTGGATACATCTTTTTTATGCTTTGGACAATGTGTAGCAGTAATTGCCATGCTGGGTTTGTTTGCTGTAGGATTATGATGACTATGTGAAGAAGCAGCCCACATTGCTGGGTGAGGGTCCGCCTCCTCCCGCCCCTGTTCCTGCTATACTCCCTCCTTCTGTTGGGTGAGTCACTCTATTCCATCTTAAGCTCACAACTTACAAAAATAACTCAAAATCTGATTTGTCTCAATGATAAAACATATATGAATTCACTCCATGTTTTATTCACATTTAAGACAATAATTTAGCTGGTTGTGACTGGTGTTGTGTAGTGATGAATATGATAGTGAGGCAAGTGATCTGTCGGACGATGACTCGAGACCCTTCACACGCAACGAGCTCCAAAATAAGGCTTTAAAGACAGTGAGGAAGAGAGAGTCTGCAATGAGGAAGGAGGGATTCAAATACGACTTGTCTGATGCCAGAGAAAAGGCCAAAAAGAAGGAGAAATCCAAGAAACATTGAGTTAATAAAATCATGTCCATCCAATGACTGATCAAGTTCTGTCACTTTCATGATATGTGGCATTCTGTGATACAAGGAAGCAGCCATCCAACCTATCTCGCTGTGATATGTTATGTAAGCTATAGGGCAGCCTCTTACATCACATGTTAGCATGCAAGTGGAGGTGTGCTTCTTTATAATTTATTCAATTTGTGCATTTGATAAGGTTTACACAAGACTGTGATAGAATAAGATGACATTGTAAATAAAACATTGTGTTATAACTAAGATAAATACCTATAAAGATTTACTCATGATTTCATAGTGCACACATACAATGATAGATTCTTTGAGTTAGAGATCGATGTGAAAGGATTATCTTTACCCTGGTGCAAGGGTGCCGCCTGGTAGCACTTGTATTTCATGACAATGTATTCCAACATACAGAAACTTTCCACTGCTCAAAAGACTTATCTTTGCAACATTGCTCTTTTTCTTCACATAGGAAGTGAAAATAGATCAAAATAGATTACAGAAATGACCACTCGATGTAAATGTTAAATCAATAGAAATTAAAGATTAGGTAATACTGCCAAATTTTTATTCTGCATTATGTATATCAATAAAATGATCAGTCTATAGTGCTTAAGGCCACACAGACTGATCAGTCTATAATGCTTAAGGCCACACAGGCAATGATCAGTCTATAGTGCTTAAGGCCACAGACTATGATCAGTCTATAGTGCTTAAGGCCACACAGGCAATGATCGGTCTATAGTGCTTAAGGCCACTGAGACTGATTAGTCTATAGTGCTTAAGGCCACAGACTATGATCAGTCTATAGTGCTTAAGGCCACACAGACAATGATCAGTCTATAGTGCTTAAGGCCACTGAGACTGATCTATAGTGCTAAGGCCACAGTATGCTTATAGTGCCACTGAGACTGACCATCAGTCTATAGTGCTTAAGGCCACAGACTATGATCAGTCTATAGTACTTCAGTGTATAGTGTTTAAGGCCACTGAGACAATGATCAGTCTATAGTGCTTAAGGCCACAGAGAATATGAACGGCTAGATACATTTAGATTTACAAGATTTTCCGCTGGTGCTTTGAGTGAAGATGATACCCTCTTTTCACTGGCAAGAATAAGTTAATTATGAAAAAAGCAATAACAAATGAAACCATCAAAGAAATAAAAACCTATTTATTCATTATTGCCACAAAGAAAAGAGAAAATAGACAATCCTTTAAAAGATGGAAAATGGATTACCTGAACATTCAATATCTAACTAATCAGTACAAAGACGTGAAAATAATCACATGCAGAAGAAAAAGGCATATACAAGTAGAAAATACTTTGCCCCCTCCCCCCAATAGACAATAACAATAGTGATGGAATACTGAGATAATGACCAGCCACATATAAAACAATAACAGTCAATGTGTGTGAAAAGGCACAACATCTGATGGAGAACGAAGCCTTAAATTAAGCTGGTTGGAATGTTGGTAGAAAGAGGTCACAAGCAACGAAAAAAGTACAATACACGTAACTCATAGAGAATGCCTAGAATGTAAAAGAAGCCTTTCAAAACATGTTGAGATATGAAGATCACACTCCTGGTAGGATAACTTGACTAGACCCAATTACTTCAACAGGATGCTCAAGCAAGTCTCAAAAACTGACATGGCTTGTGCCAGTCTTGAACAATGAGCAGACCCCCAACTGTTGGCAAGAACAATCACCTCGCCACACAAAAGCGTCCATATTTCATACACTAAATCATAACAGACGAAACAAAAACATATAGATCAATAACAAATCAAGATAGTTTGGTTACAGAGGAACAAAAAAAGTCACGAATATAACAGGCCATATGGCGAGGCTCTGGGCATAGATGATTGCACCACACACAATGCTAGAGTTTCTTTTAAGTAGCGTTATATCATTTAGAAAACCAATAAATAGCCTGATGACATTTAATCTTATCATTATGCGAGCACAAAAGGACAGACAATGGAGCAGTTGGCAGCGTGCTACGCCACACCAGCAGCACTCCATGCCAGCCACTCTACTCTTATCATTCCTTCCTTCAATAAATCCTCACTGCCATTCACCAGGCAAATCATCCACAACGAGAAGCAAGTGCCTCAACCACTTGAATATATTAAATGCGAGATAACCTCGGCAGACATGCATCTGTTACATACATTGTTGAATTTCAATTGTACTGTCATGTGATGACTGCATATCTCATCAGATCCCGGCACAGCCATAGGAATGTAAGACCAGAATGCAGCATGCTCAAATAACAATCTAGCTACTCAATGTTTATCAACAGCCATTCTATGGCAGAACTTGTAGGCTATGTAAATATTATAGAATAGCAACCGCCATACAGGGTGCTGAAGCTCTGCTCTCTGGTAATACATCACAATACTTTCTTCAGCTCACTTATATACATTAACCAATAAACCTTAACTATATCCAATAGAGTTCATCTACATATGTATCTATTCACTGACGCATATAATCCTGGAAGACCATTGGGAACCATGGTGCTGGCTGGAAGTCACATATTTCAGCGATTGATTGATAATGAACACACAATCACTGCCTCCTTCCCTACTGATTGAGGGTATCTGTGTGCCAATCATCATCACTGATACCATGCCGCAGCAATACAAATGCCTTCTTAAAAACTTATAAAATACGCAACATGTTGTACACAGTATACAATAAGCAGGTGTTATAATCAAGACTTGGGTTTAACAAACTGCCCGGGTGTAATGGTATTTACAGCGGTAATGTTACAATTGCACAAAAAGTGAAGCATGAAGGACAGGTGATATGAGGAGGGGAGGTAATGACTGCTGGTTCTAGCGGTGGTGCTGCATGGCCACTTCCAACCAGTCATCATCGTACTCCATTGAACCATCGCTCACATTATCCTCGTCTTCCTGCAACAGCTTGGCATACCGCACTTTCTGCGACTTTCCTGCACATCTTACCACAATACCAAAGACAAAGATCCAGGTTCCGGCCAACACAGCACAAGCTTGAAACAAGATGTCCACACCCATCCAATCATACACAAGTCCAGAGGCAACACTTCCCACAGCCAGGCCAAGCCCCTGATATAGACTTGTAAGTACTCCCTTGGCACTGCGATCCATCACCAGCGGATTTAGTCTGAACTCAGGGACATCCTCTACAGAAGCTCTGACAAGTGATGAGCTGATGCAGGTCAGCCCTTCTCCAGCCAGCACCAGCCAAGGGCTGCCTAAAATACCCAGGAAAGAGTAAAACACAAACCGTAAACTCAAAAATAACAAGCCAACAATCACACCAGCAGCATTGCCCATTTTCCTGACAAGGCACCTTTGGATGAGAAGCAAGAAAAATTCCCCAACAAAAGCTGATGTCAGCGAGAGTCCCATGATGAGTTCAGAGCCAGCAACATCCTGTATCTTCCAGAAGAGGAAGGTAGCCAGGCAGCCTTGTAGGACACCTAGTAATATCATGGTTACTGTATAGACCATAGGTAGAGGTCCACTCATCAGAATCCTTAAGCCTTTAAAGCATCTGCTGGGTCGCTGCACTTTTTTGGAATTCCCGGTTCTGATGAAGACCGGATAGCAACATGAAGCCATCAGAGCCAGGAAGGCCATACCTCCAAAGCTGTAGAAGTGCAGAGTGATCCTGGGTATCTGATATGGCAGCAGGCAGGGCATGTGATCAATGGCAGCAGTGATGACTGGAGGTACTAAAGCAAACCCAATGCAGCCCCACAGTTTGTGGGATCCATATTTCTCCAGCATGTCCACTCCATCCAGAAACTCAAACCACATGTCATCAGATAATTTATCAGTGGGCGCTGAGAATAATTCCCCCACCACAATTACTGCAAGGGCCGACCAGAAGACTTCTTGTACTATAACAGTGTTGATCTTGGATGGCAACCCTGATAAAGTGTTCATCAACGATGCCATGCTGTCATACAAGTGATCCTGGATGGTCGTATTTTTGCTGTCATGGGAACTGGATGATGACTCAGCAGCAGCAGCAGCATCTCTCTTTGACCGCCTATTACCATCCCCATTGCCTTCATCCAGCTTCAGTTTGTTTATAAGATCCTTGATGTCATTTGGGTTCATTTTCTTAATTTCCTCAATACTCAATCCCAGCTCTTCAAATAATTTATCTGCACCTTCTTCATCCTCCTCGTACCCCTCCGTAGTAAAGGACACAGCAGTTGTTCGTTGAGTATTGAAGTCTCCCTTCTTCCATCTCTCATGGTGGATTCAATTTGTTCTGTTGTAAACGAGTCAACTTCAGCAACTGTAGAAGTTAAAGGTGTAGAAGTGGTGGTTGTCGTGTTGGGCTTTGGTATCAAACCATCCATGTCACTAACCTTTTCTTGAAAACCTATGTTTCCCTCTGATTCTGGACCATTGATTCTTGATGTGTTTGGAAAATTTGATGCTTTCAAACAGAACTTAGCATCAGATAACTCTTTGTTTACAGGTGGGATGAGAGTGAGCAAAAGATAAGAGCCAATGAGAAAGATAAGCGACAGTACGAGGACAAATCGTTTCTTCTGGGTGTATTTCGAGCAGCGAGTCCAGCAAGGAGCACAGAGCATGGTGGCCACAGACTTAGCTCCCAGCACTAGGCCTGTCTGGGTGGCATTCAGTCCCAGGTAACGCATGTACAGGGCTAAGAATGGAAATAAGCAAGCTTTTGCTGCCCCGAAAAACAAATGGAAAGTGAATGCCTGGCACTGTGACTTGGGTAAATTAACTTCCTCCATGACTAGATGGCGCACGATTTATTCCTTGCCTTGCTGTTTTAACCACTGAAGAAGAAAACAACAATATTTATCAGAAAAACATTCACCAAATTCAGAGAGGCAACAAATTATGACATTCTTTTCCAGAATGAACAAAATGAGCAGCTCCATGCACAACCAACTGCTAGCTACAGTATAAAATCCATCAACTGAACCAGGCCAAGATATCACATAAGTCAGTCAGTAAGAAAGAAAGACGCAATGTCTATTGTTGGTGATGGCAGAATTAAGTGGAATTAGGATAGTAAGGATTCAAGTACTTTTGAAGCACTGCTGCATATTTTCGAGGACTTTTCAGCTCATACGGCCCTACAGGCTTACTCAAGGACTGCGTACATTTTATACTTTTCCAAGGCCTAATACTTAAGTACTTTTCAAAACCGTATGAGCCATCATCTGATATACTTTTGAGAATGTTTGTTTGTAAGTCCATCTTAGCCCCGGTAGGACGGAGATGAAATGATACGTCGCCCAGTGGCACAGGGCTAAACTCTGCACAATATAAAAAGTGATGGAAATGCGTAGACTCATTCAAGTCACTTTAACTTGCACTTAACAGTTAACAGCTTAATGACATCCAATTACTTGAATAAAAATCAATAAGCCACAGCTAGAACTGTAATCAACAAGTTAGTGGCGGTGGGATTCATGTTCATATTTCTTCAATTTCGACTGACATATTCCTTATTATTTTTTACGTCATACGCGTCAATGGAAACAATAGTCATTACGTGCAGAGTATTGTCGATGCCATCACAATAAACCAGATATGCGCCACTCACCTGCGCTGGAGGCAACCTGTTGCGTCCCTACCTGCGTGCTAGTCTGTGACGGTGTGTGTGCGTGTCACGAAAACACGGATGTCGTAAAACGCAGAAATACTGTCGTAAACGGTCTTAGTTCATTCGCTGGTCCCGAGGCCGAGTAAAACTAATCGATTTTCACCATATATCATTTCCGATTTGTCAACATGCAGATCTATTTAGTATTTACCGTATCTTGCGGACGAGTAGGCAAGGCACTCGCTCTGGGCCCTGGTGTGTTGCTGATCTGATGCCATCTTAAGTTTACAGCGCGGATGTGAAAGATCGAAAGTAGCAAATAGTAGCGCTGAGGCGAAGTTTCTTTGCCCAGTTGCCTAGCGGGCAAGCAGCAGTCCATTCCACAAAAGTTATGTGATGTAATTAGTTTCTTCTGCCAAACTACAATTGTTATATCCATTTAGTTCTCGTCATTGGTCGAGCCCTGGATCTTTCTATTTCAGGTTTCTCTTGCATAAACGCTTTTCTAGCAGTAACCGATACCAAAATAGCCATTTACCAGAAGTGGGGTTCGAACCCACGCGGACATACGTCCATTGGAACTTAAGTCCAACGCCTTAACCACTCGGCCATCCTGGTAATTGAAATCATTAGCTGCTACTTATCTATCTTGTTCAGGGGAGTTCTTGTCAGAATCCATTTGTTACATCATTTCTGGTAGCTGTGCTTCATCAGAACTGGGAGGAAATGGGTCATAGCAACAATTCTTTTCTAATATCTGAATGATCTCGCAAACTCATGTATTTCATTAAGGTATATGAATGGGTCAATTGATGCTTATTCAGTTTTATCAAATGCATGGGTCCATTTTTCATAGATTTCGTTTATTGATTGATCCTTTTTTCAAAGATTTGGTATTCATGGATTCCTTTTTCTCATTTTTGTTTTTCATTTTTTTTTTTGTTGTCCATATGGAGCTAGGCTAATCCCTACCCTTTCACTAGGGTACCACCTGCACTGGGGTTGTGGAGTCTAATGGGTAATTACTTCTGGCATTGTATAATGACCCCATGCTTTGGGTTTGCATTTTGATACCCAGTGATAAATATATATATATATAATCAATTTGAATGATGCCTTATAGCGTTACAAAGTGATGTCGTCATAATCTCATCCGATCCAAAGTTGCGCTCGCAAAAAGTTCCGAAAACGGCAAGAGGATCACCTGAGAGTCCCAGTTCTGCTCCCATCTCACCCATTCTTTCCCACTCGCCCACTATAACCACACCTCCGTCACCGACAACACCCATTCTGTGTACTAGAAGCTACTCATCAGCTGAATGTCTTGCTTCGCAGACATATCCACCAACAAGCTGCACAATGAGTCAACAGCCATCCAGCATACCAGCTGCTCTGGTTACCACATCAGCCTCTTTCTCACATTCTGAGTTACCTCCACGCACGACTACAGGTGACTCCTCGATACCAGAACTCAACCAGAATCAAAATGACAGCACAGGAGGTGTCACCATAACAGAAAATGCCTTCAAAGCAACTGAAAGCCACATAACAGAGCTCAAAATGACTATGATCCGACTTGAAGATAAAATCAACAATGGGCTGTTCTCCCTGAACAATCAAAAGAGAGGAGTGTCCATGACAGCCACTACCCAGACCGACAATACTCTGTATCCAGAAAGCTCAGACACTAGAAACCAAACACCAAACCAGAGTGATACCTCTACCCAAACAACCCCGACCGCAGCAATATATGATACCTCTACACAAACAACCCCGACTCCAACAATATTTGGAAAATATATCACTTGGTGACAATGTGACTTCTATTCTCACAAATATGCAAAGTAGCTTTGACAAAATTGAGGACAATATCCAAGCGCAACCTCAACTAGAATCAATAAACAACCGCACCCAGCAACGTAGCTACTCTTCTGCTGCTGCCTCCTCCCCACGGACAGTGACCAACAAGCCACCACCTCAAAACAGTACCCTCTTGTTTAAGGAAAGAGATGATCCACTATCTAATCTCTACATGACCCCACTGAGAGTTTTCGACAGGTGGTACAACAGTGCAGAGCAAGCCTACCAGCATAAACACGCCGAGTACCTTAATAACAAGGACACTGGAGCTGAAATCATGAGGTGCAAAAACCCAAAAGATATCATGAAAATAGGCAAGACACTGAAATCTTGCTGAATCTGGCAATAGGACTTTAAAGGAAGATACATTGCATCCATTCTGGGGAGGGAAAGCTGGGATGAACAAGCTGGGAATCATTCACATGAAACTCCGACACCAATGCCAACATCTCGGTCAAGATAATGGAACGACAAACATTTCCACCCACCAAAACAACTTCAAAGAGGGGCAACCCCAAACGCCAAAAGTCTTGATCCTAGGGGACTCAAATACAAGACCACTTACTCCGTCCAAAATGACAAAACGATGCACTATAACTATTAAGTCAACAATTACAGTGAATGAAGCCAGACAAGCAGCTGAGTAGCTTCAGCCAAAGGGACAGACAATAGCCCTGCATGTAGGGACAAACGACTTATGGGACAAAACTGCCACAGATGTAGCCAGCCAAATAACTACCCTCACCAAGCTACCGCTAAGACACAACAACAAAGTTGTAATATCCAAGTTGCTTCCTCGTACTGGACTATCCATTCATGGCAAAGTACGCAAAGTAAATCAAACCCTACAACAAGCTTTCTGACATACCCCAGAGGTCAGATTTACCTCGACTGAACAGTTCCTGTACAATGAGAGGCCAAATCCCCTCTTGTTCAAACAAGAATTCAGGAATGGCAGGGGGCTACCACTCATCCACATCAACCCCAAGGGAATTGCTGTACTGAGTTCACAGATACAGAAAGCCATAAAAGATCTGATGTAAGTCTCTAACTCTTGAAAGGTGTCTTCTAAACATGTTTTCATTTAATTTTGTTTGTATATGAAATACTCAACACCAATTGCTAATGTCTACAATAGTCAACATCTGTTAACGCAACTAGAAACCCATGTGTATGCATGCACACATGTTTAAATATATAAATGCATGTGTGTTGAATATATGTCTGTAACAGACGCTCTAACATGGCAGTTTTAGAAAACTTTGCCTAAATTTTGTGTATTATTGGATTCGTTTTGTGGTTTTCTCTTGCATTCTAATTGTAATTGATACTTGATGACTCCTGTTCAAACTGGTCATGTAAATAGCTCATTGAAAATTGGAACCTGGAATATCCAGGGTCTCATCTCTAAGGATGTGGATAAAACGCTTAATTTGATGATTAAACGAGAGATAACTGATTTTGATATTGTAGGTGTGCTTGAAACACACACAGTCGAAGGTCTGGGTGACAATATGCACTTTGATGGCTACAAAACTGTAAGCTATCATAGACCTAAGCACACCAAAGCTACTAATGGCTCAGGAGGTATCACTGTATTGGTTGATAAAAATATAGCCCCAGGAATAACATTCAAACCCTCACTAAATAAAGACTATGTATGGTTCCAACTAGATAAAAATACCTTACATACCTCCCCCTGACTCTTTATACTCAAAACGCATCCAAATCAATCTCCATGACCAAATCGAAACTGATATATTCAACTACAAAAACACTGGCCAAATAATTCTTCTTGGAGATCTCAATGCTAGAATAGGTACAGGTAAAGACTTCATTGTCAATGATACAATCTTGACTCACCTGAAATTGCAAGGATTAGCCAAGACAATGTAGTTGACAAAAGGGGCAAACATTTGCTAGAAATCTGCATAGGAGCACAGATGAGGCTCCTAAATGGCAGAAAACTTGGGGACACACTTGGCTACTTCACAAGCCATCAATATAATGGGCGTGCTGTTGTAGATTATGCCATGTGCAGTGAATCACTCATTGATAAAATACCTTACTTTAAAGTACATACCTTCATTGGCTCTCTCAGTGATCACTGTATGATTTCCTTGACCTTATTAGCTAAAAGACCCAGGATCAGGGGACATAGTGTAAAGGTATATGATATGCCTGATAAATTTAGGTGGAGTGATAACAGCACTGAAGCATTCAAATCAGCTTTAAATATGGCACCTATTAAACACCTTATTGAGGAAGCAACTGAAAATGTAAATAACTGCACAACCAATGACGATATCAACTTGGCCACACAAAAAGTCAGCAATATTTACATTGTAGCCAGTAAATTATCCCTTAAACTAAAGACTTCAAAAAAGCTGCCAGAAGTTAGACCTCCATGGACAACCCACAAATTCAAACACCTGGAGAGAGAACAAAATAAAAAATCACAACTAATGGCAAAATATGGCACAGGAGAAATCAGACGAGACTTTTTCTTAACTCTAAAGAAATATAGAAAAGAACGTAAATATGCCAAACGCTGCTTCATAAATAAACAGATTACAAAACTAAACTCTCTGGAAAGAGATAACCTTAAACAATTTTGGCAACTACTGCAAGATATAAAGTCAGGCCCCAATAATGCTAATTGTGGAAACAACATCGAGCCTGGCACATGGTATGACTACCTCACTAAACTCAATAAAGATAATAGTGATGAATGTACAGAAATCAACAAAGAAATAAACAGACTTCTTCTCTTCAAAATCATTTACCACCTTTGATTATAGCCTTAAAAGCAAAGAAGTACTACAAGCTATCAATAAACTTAAAAACAATAAAAGTCCAGGCCTTGATTCCATATCAAATGAAATGATAAAATGTTCAACCAAAGAAATGCTCCCTTGCCTTCTTGGCCTTTTTAATAAAATCTATGTTATGGGAATATGTCCTGATAAATGGGGTACAGGGTACATCACACACATTCACAAAAAAGGATGTATCAATGATCCCCAAAACCATAGGGGCATTACAATAACCATGCAGTGCACTTGGAAAGCTTTTTAACTCAGTTATGGGCCAAAGACTTCAAGACTATCTTGAAGAAAACTCATGTATCTCAAACCTTCAAACTGGTTTTCAAAAAGGCTTAAGTACATCTGACCACATTTACACCCTCAAAACTCTAATTGATAAATACACACACTCTAAAGAACAGAGATTATATGCCTGTTTCATTGACTTCAAGCAGGCATTTGAGAGAGTTTGGCACACAGGTCTACTTCTAAAACTAGCAAAAATAGGTGTCTACAATTATCTCTATAGCTACATCAAAAGCATGAATGCCACAACCAAACTTTGTGCCAAAGTGAAAGAAAACAAACTCACAGAGTTCTTCCCATCAGACATAGGAGTGAGACAAGGTGACAACCTCAGTCCTATTATCTTTAATGTTTTTATTAATGACCTGACTGATGACCTACACAACACCATTAACACTGATGCAGTAACACTTGGGAATGAACAACTAAACTGTCTATTATACGCCGATGATGTGGTTTTGTTATCTACTAGTCCATCTGGCCTTCAGAATTGCATTAATACAGTCAAGACTTTCTCAGGCAAATGGAGACTAACTGTCAATCTTAGCAAGACCAAGACTCTTATTTGCAATAAAAAAGGGAAGTTCATTGCTCATAATTTCCTGTTTGGGAGCCACAAAATTGAATGTACAGATAGTTATCCCTACCTGGGTATTAATTTCACATCATCTGGTTCACTTAAGGACTCCATGGATGCACTCTTCCAAAAAGGGTTAAAAGCAATGTACAAACTTAACAAACTCATTGACCACAATTACAACATAAATACAGTTCTACATGTCTTTGATCACACGGTTAAGCCAGTCATATTGTATGCCTCTGAGGTGTGGGGTGCAGAGATAAGAACTAGTTTTTTAAAGGATGGTCAAATATGTGACAAGAACCTTGAAAACAATCTAATATCTCAGTTAGAGCTCAAATTCTATCGAAGACTGCTGCATGTAAAGAGACACACACCAATACTAGGTATTAGAGGGGAATTGGGTAGGCATCCAATTATATTCACAGCCATACTGAATTCAATAAAGTACTACTATACTATAACAACCAAACCTGGCAACAAACTGGTAAAAGAAGCACTTACTGAGAACTTCAAGTTGCATGACAAAAAACATTATGTATGGTATTCCAAACTACTTCATATCTTCGACAATCTGAACATCAGTAACAACCCAATTCCTGCCAGCAAAATAAAACAATCTATAAAGAAAACTCACCAAAAAATTAAAATTATGTTTGAACAATATTGGCATCAGGGAATAAATAGTCCAATTAGTTTGTCCGAAATAATGGTGGAAACAAACTAAGAACTTACAAAAACCTTAAACAAAACTTTGAAGTAGAGAAATATCTAACTAACACTGATGACAAGAAACACATTAATGCTATCTCACAATTTCGTCTAAGCTCCCACTCCATGGACATTGAATCAAAACGAGGAACAATTAAAGACCCCAATAATAGAATATGCCAATTCTGTACAGCACAAGCCATTGAAAATGAGGAACACTTTTTGCTCAAATGTCCCCTGTACCACACAGAAAGACAAAAACTGAAGGACACAATTTTCAAGAACCCCAATGTAAGGCAACTGACTAATGAACAAATGTTTCTCTGGCTACTCACTAACGAGGACAAAGAAATATGTAAAGCCTTGGGAAAATATATATTTAACTCATTTAGCATAAGAACTCTGAAGCTAAATGCTAAGTGAACCACTACAAGCATCCAGCCCCTGGACTGTGTCAGTGTGTGTGTATTGGGCAACCATTTGCATGTCTGACCATTATGTATTTATAATCATAATGTAACGCAGCCTCGTGACGTGTTACATGTTTGTCTTTATGTGTTTTTTACCCTGTTCGTTTGTACTAGCATTATTATTTTTCTAATCACAATGAATGTACATACATGTATGATTGTCTGCTCCTAGAGGGCGCGTGATCTGGTGATTGCCAAATAAAATTCTATTCTATTCTATTCTGTCTCCAACAGCAGGGGCCCCTTTAACAGACAACTCGCCCCTGGTGTTTGATGATCTGATGACACCTTAGGCTACAGCTCGGATGTGAGAGATCGAAAGTAGTAAACAGTGCGGAGCTGTCAGAGGCGGAGTTTCTTTGCCTACCTATAACATTGCTATATAAGATAAGGACTTTTGATGCCTTGCAATTTGTCTTCAAAATTGTTTCTAACCGGTGAATCATCCATATATTAAAGGCACAGTGATTCTTTAAAAAAAACATGCAAGTTTGATATTCAGCCGATTCGTAGTCACCGAAATATTACCTCATAGACATGACTAGAACGCAACAACGAAAAGGTGTTGAGGAGCCAGTTGGGGCCGTTACCAGCGATGTGACGTCACATTTTGTAGCAGGACCCGACCAAACTTTATTTTGATAAAACTACGAGGGTGTCAACAATAATTGGCACGGAGAGTAGTCGTAAAACGCCCCTCCTCCACGGCTTGTAATATATATATAGACTTTATATATTAGAAGCCAGAGAGGAGGGACGTTTTGAGACCAGATTGCATGGAGAGAAACGCGCTTGTCGAAGTGCCACCTTGCGTGAGCAGAACCGGAACTCGTCGTTACATCGGTCAAGGACGCACAACAGTAGCTGACATTGTTTTGGCGCAGAAATTCAAAATCGACACGGTTTTTATGAATTAGGTGATGCAAATAAGTCTTGTTCATTCTTCTAACTTCCATACAACAAGACTTTCAATAATATTGTTTGTAGCCCAATGATATTTCCCTCGTATGAAGGTTTTTAAATTATCAATAGCTACATTTCTTGCCTGGCGCAGTTAGACGATGCATACTTCTCTATTGGGAGTATTGGCGCGTTTTATTTACGGCAGGAAACAATTGAAAGCTAGTGATTTTACTAAATTCTCATTTATGTAAACAGATTTTATCATTGAGAATTGCTTTTGAATTTGATCAGTTTTGAGCAGTTCTGGAACTGCGTATATTGACGTCTGACTGGAACGGCTTAGCCTTATGCCAGTTATCAGGTGATGGCGATGGTGTGCGGTTGTTTCGTACACAGGCGTTTCGTACACAGGTCGTTTCGTACACAGAAGGTTGATACATACACGCGACTGTGAATCGTTTTGTACACTGAATATGAGGTGTCTGAGATACGCTTTGAATACTTGTGTTTGGTGATATGCCGACCCCCAATGTTTTCAATCAAACGGATTATGTCTTTCCTTGGAGTTACAACATATGTAGTGCAATATTATATAAGATATATGATTGACTGGTTTATATGATGGTTGGTTTTTCTTCAGACTCGCGTCGGCAGGGAAGAAATATCTAATCGGCTAAATCTGTTGTTCATTGTTTAGGATATATTTGTTTGCAGCATTTTGGGTTAATTAGACGTTTCCAAGATATCAACACAAGGCATTTGACCTTTATGCTACAACTTACTCGTAATGAAGTTGGTTATTAATCTATTCAAGGAAAATAGCCGTTTTCCTAACGATCGAATGTCACTTAATTGGAGCTGCAACTTTTTTCTTCAGATAGATTGGTCAACCCACATTTTCTACTGCCGGAATATTTTGATACGTCAGCTTATCGAATGTCTAGAGCACTCAACCAAATGGCTTTAAATATAATTAGTTAACCATAAGAATATCCACATCTTTTGACCAAGATAATGTTGCATATTCCTATTGCTAGCTGAAAAATTTATTTACGATAACTTTCCAAATTTACTGGTGATATTACCCAGGGCATTAAACTAAGAAAATTTGCCACCGGCCAACTTGGCTGGTAGTTCCCAAAATCCACCGGCCCAGAAAAAATTCCACCAGCCAACAAAATTTAACACAAGTTGATGTATCGTTATAAATACTTTATTTTTTTTTACCCATAACCCGCATAATATAACTCACAATATGCACGAGTAAAAAATAAAATAAAATTGCACAACATTCAATCACTTGATATACTTAGCATGAAAAACATGACACTCGAGTAAGGACATATAATACACACAACAATAACACCCTCCTTATCAACAGTCTTTCTGGTATGTGGCCGCCTCACTTTCACATCGAATGGGGCATCGATACCAGGTCCCAGTTATCTGCCACAGTTCTATAGTACGCTTGGGGTTGTAGTCAGCTATAGGAGTGACACAAGAAGCACCTTCATCGGGTCGTTGAAGGAGTTGGAGCTAAGACTGGACCTCCACTATTTGCTTCATTATGTTGAATCCTCTTTCACACTCAGCTGTAGAGGCAGGAAGGGTCAGGATGAGGTCCATGAGGGCTAATACATCACAACAGTCTGTCCTATGTGCCCTGTTGATGCTTGCCCAGGACATCATGTCATTTCCTGGACCTCTGCCGCTGTCTGTGAGAATCAGCTCAAGTCATGAGCATATTATAGGCAATGATTAATTACATAACACAAATGATAAATAGGTTTATACAGCATCAGCTCACTAGTGTTTTAAGTATTGCCCTCTGTTCTGGGATATATGCAGTGTCCACACCTGCACCAGAGAGCACAACACTGATATGTTCAACGAGTGTGGCTGCTGCCTGACCACCAAAATCTGAAAGCATATTCAGACAGCTGCATATCTTTGGTTGCATATGTTCTGCAGCAATCGCAAAACATTACATCATGCTTTTCATCGTGTCGCAGCCAACCTCTATCTTCTCCGCAGTCTGTTTTCAGCCAGCGAGAGTTCCATTTCCTGCCATTTTCTCATAATCTTTACTTTGAAGCCTTAGCTCTTCTGGAAGCTTGCGCTTACTCGGCTGGGGAGGCTTGGCCCCTTCAACGAAATGCCACATAGTGTAGAAAAATTTGTGAATTGGATGCTGACGATTCGACTTGGTCGATTCGTAGAACAGAGCTTGATGATTAATCATGATCAAACGAAGCCTTGTCTATCCACATAAGTTCGCCGAGACACAAACGCAACGCGCGATGCTACGCAGCGAGCGACGTTTCGCGCGTGTCATTACGTGACACGCTGACAGCACGTGCCGCATCGTGAGGCGCTGACCAGTTGAAGGCGCCAGCTCCTGTCACATCTTCTTAAAACCAGACACTAACCTTGGAGTCATACCTCAACAATTAATTGGCACATACCGGCCCACAGCGACACATGCAAAGATAAACAAGCATTCGAATACAATTCTAGCACAACAAATTCACGGCTGCTCGTGAGGGGTGTTATTACTTCCGAAGTACGGAAAATATCGCTACGATTTCGGATATGGTAATGGAAGAATGGTTTTGTTGGAATAAAACAAACTCAGTTATATTATATATAAAAGACCAGAAATCATATATGAATGAGGATGCGTCAGGAAAGTATAACCGTCACATTGCAGCGTTAGTTATTTTGTGAACAACTCGTCAGCTTAGTGAGCGACGGTATCGATAAAGTTGTATAAGGTGTCCAAATCTGTATTTTTAATACTACCATGAAAACCTAGTCTGCGTCCCAGGCTCTAGGGGTTCCGCTACGCTTCTCGCCCTAGAGTCTACGGCCAGACAAGGTCTAAAAGTGGCGCGTCCGAATATTCATTAGACACGTTCGTTGATCTTCGTGACCAATCAACACAAAGGTTGTGACCCGGATTGACCTTAATTGCGCCTGGCTCATGAAACTGGCTTGTGATACGCACCCTTCGGTTCCATGTGACGTCATGGACATTGTAGTGTTCTGCATCCAATGAGAACACATTGAAGGTCTTCTGGAACTATCGGCGTCTCAAAAGTTCAAATTGGAACTACAACCAGCGCTTTTATCGCGTAGCTGCATGATAGTATGTTTACGTGATAGTCAGTTAAAAAGAACCAGCTGTGTGTCTGCTTCCTCGTCGACTGTGTGATATAAACGGTGCCACTCAGCGTGAAACAACAAATCGGAGTGTTGTAGAATGTGTGCCCGGCTCATAAAAATCACTCGTCCGGTTGGACAAGTTCTTCGGAACTTGTAGAATAGACCAATGAGAGACAACGACTCAAAAGTACCGAGAGTGACCGAGAGACACGGCTTGTGATTGTAGCATCCCAAATCTGGGATGCCTGTCCAGTTCAATCTACTATGGTCCCCTAGACTGAAGGCGAGACTATTGAATATCAGTAACATGTAAACAGCGCCCGCAGCCATCAGGCTAGGGGACCTTGACTAATGAAAACCAGAGACCCTCTCAATAAATACTCGCTGCCTTTGGAGTAAACAATCGCTGGCGATCTCAGTCGGGGTTCGGGGCTTAAGTGCGCGTTAAATTAAAGGTCGGGCGCTTCAGAACGTGCTGCGAGCGGGCGCATCATAAAAACTTAATACAGGCGATTTGTTGACTCGCCACCCGGGCGACCACTTTCGTAATTTCTACTCGCCCGAGCCGATTTGGACTCGCCATTGGCGGGCGGGCGGGCGTTAGTTTCGAGCCCTGTTACCTTCCGAAATACAAGCATGGAGGACGGTATCCTAGAGACCCCCAGAAACTTCCCATGTAAATATGGCGGTGAGACCATAGGCAAAAAACTATTGATGATCGTTCCTGTCGCCTCTTCCCCAAGTTTTCATTGTTTTATTCACAAATTGTGGTAAGAAGCCAGAACTAAGAGGGAGTGCAGGAGCATCTCCCGTACTTGGTTTGAAAGAGCTACTCGTTGATCTCGCCTACATCAACTTTGGAGATCTCGCCCGATTTTCTGGCGATCTCGCCAGTGATCTCTGCGATCTCACCCAGGATAACAATCTCACTGGACATGACTGACATAAACTTATTAATCTGTTCTCTTATGGATTTCGATCAGGACATGGAACAAATCAACTGGAATTTTACTGATTCTGTTCTCTGAGAGAGACATTAAAATGTGTACGTTATACATGTATGAAGTGATGTAAGTGTAGATAGAAAAGTAAAGGGCCATGGGTGGGTGGTCGGTGTTGGGGTAGGGAACGCAGTAAGGACTGCCCACTGACAAGTTGTGGTTACCAATCAAGCTACACATACGTCCGCTCATGATTAGTTACTACATTACAACAACGATCTTGAGGGTTGGCATAAAATGATAAATGCGAAGGGAAAACACCAATTAAATTTCTAACATGCTCGTATAGCTGTTACACAACTACAAGGAAGAGAATCCAATGAAAGAAGTACAGAGACTTGCAAGCACGCATCTTCGACTTTTGGGAGGAATATGAGCGTGGGGAAAGAAGTCTGGCAAAGCTATTGAAGTCGTGTTATCACCTCCAATCCATGGACCTGTAGAGTAGACATTTTTCTGACACATGCCTGCTTGTGTGCATATTGCTTGTGCAGCAATGTAGGAAGTGTTTGTGTGTATCTGTTTATGAATGCATGTCGCGTCCCAAGAATTTATTTTCCTTACTCATGTTGTCAGTATATATTCATCAATAATATGGTGTATGTCATATGTTCATATTGCAAATGCAGAAGTAATGAAGTGCTAATGCATGTATCCGTTTGTGTATGCCGAGATCAATGAAAACAATGTTTCTTGTCGTATGTAGTTGTAATGATGTAGTTTGCTATGCCTGGTATTTTGCAGTACGTCCATTGTGATCAGCGTCTTAGCCAGGATGTGTGTGCGTGCGTGCGTAATGTGTAATATCAGGCCGATGTTTAAAAGAAATTTTATTCCAAATTAATTATACATCAGACATGATTCAAGGAATCATACAAATCTCACAGTAGCCAACAAACCATAGGTGAAACGTGAAGCACGCTGACTGTCCGCAGAGCGCGACTAAAAGTTTATTCCGCTGACTCGTTTGTCACAGTTGTCGGTCCGCCTGGCCGATAACTATTCTGTTACCATGCTCGACGTCAAAAGTTAAACATGCTAACAATAGCCCGATAATTTGAACTGACCCAATTGACTTGACCTCAGCTTTTTCTAGAGTACTTTGGTTATTTGTGTATTGACGAAAGCACACGATTATCAATGAGATTGTATAACTCGTTTTTATTGATCAGTCTATGTCACATGCACAATGCGAATGAGTGTAACATTTTCCCGGCGTTACAAGTCGTTGATTTGATACTTGGCGCAAAATATTTTTCCTGAGTTTAACAACAATGAACAAGTTTGTCAAACCTTTACCTGAAGGCAACTGTGATGAATTAGAAAAAAGTCCACCTTCACACAGCTTATTCACTTCTACTTTCGGCATTGTGAATAACAAGACCGTTGAGAGGACCAGTTAAATACTGGCAGGGCCAGTTCATTTTGTTGAAGGGCCAGTTGAACAAAAATGGAGGGCCAATTCACATATTTGCCAATTTCTTGCCCTGGTCCGTCATGCTATAGGGAGCGACATGGCACGCCAGAGCGTGTATAAACGAAGGACCAGGGTGACAACAGTGTTACACTGCTGAGCTTTCCTTTCACATCACCCTTATCGCGATTATGACAGTTCATATGATATTTTACCCAATTGCAATTTGTGAGCTTCATTCCCGAGCCAACAGTGCAGACCAAAAGTTTATTAGATCGTGGTAAAAGTGATACCCCGAGGCAGACATTTCAGAATGATGCTCCATTCGACAGTGCACAATGTATGCCAGCCTTCTAGTTTTCATCATTCTTACAAACATCAAACATATCGTGTATCATTTTAGGGAAGGTATATAATGGACATGGACTGGGACCTTGTTTTGCGAGGAGACGAAGCTGGTCATAACTCCATTCACCATCGTTAAAGTATTATGACGCTGATTAAACCCCAAGCGTCATAAAAAGCGTTATCAAACAGAGCAGTCCTGGGAGACATGATTGGTTGTACTCTGGGAGTTATACATGGTGTGGCAGCGAACGGGATACATCATTGGTTGTACACTGGGAGTTGTACACAGTGTGGGGGTGACCGGAATACATCATTGGTTGTACACGGAAGTTATACAGTGTGGGGGTGACCAGGATACATCATCGGTTGTACATGGAGAGTTATACACGGTGTGGGGGTGACCAGAATACATCATTGGTTGTACACGGGGAGTTGTACACAGTGTGGGGGTGACCGGAATACATCATTGGTTGTACACGGGGAGTTATACACAGTGTGGGGGTGACCAGGATACATAATTGGTTGTACATGGGGAGTTATACATGGTGTGGGGGTGACCAGAATACATCATTTGTTGTACACGGGGAGTTGTACACAGTGTGGGGGTGACCAGAATACATCATTGGTTGTACACGGGGAGTTATACACGGTGTGGCAGTGACCGGGATACATCATTGGTTGTACACGGGGAGTTATACACAGTGTGACAGTGACCAGGATACATCATTGGTTGTCCCCCTGTGGGTTCGGGGGTAGAATAGGTCCACTGTATCCTCCTGCATGTCGTAAGAGGCAACTTTTAGGGGGTAACCTGTTGGCCGTGGGTTGCGACTCGTGTCGGTGGACAATGGGATCCAAGTGGTTGAGTGGAATGGTTCTTTTGAGGGCCATATCTGCAACATACCACTCAGGCCCGTATTTCGCCTAGACAAGAGACTGGAATGGCCTGGTCCAGTCAATCGGCTTGTGGTGACTGGCCCTAGGATAATCGTTTCCATTTTTATCTTTTCCATCTCCATTTTCATTTATCCTAGAAGGTGGCTGCTTAATCAGGTCAATCTTATCTATTAACCTTTCTTGGCACCATATGACACACTAGTGTTGGTGTGCCGTTAAACCCTATACTTACCTTACCTTACATCATTGGTTGTACACGGGGAGTTGTACACAGTGTGGCCGTGACCGGGATACAGGATTGCTTTCTGACCTTCTCCTCATTCTTGTGACTTGCAGGATAAGAGAAACAGATCAGGCAGGTTACAGAGTGCTGAAGATGAGCTTTGACTTTGTATTGCCTCTCAACAGAGAGGACCTCTTGCGTCAAAGCGGGAGGAACCATTACGTGGTAGAGGATGTCCATCCGGTCCGAATTCTACCAGCCAAGTTGCAAGGTAGGCTCAACTCTTCTGTTTATGCTATGTGTGGCACACTTCTGTTTATGCTAGCATGACACTTCTGTTTATGCTAGCATGACAATTCTGTTTATGCTATGCATGGCACACTTCTGTTTATGCTAGCATGACACTTCTGTTTATGCTATGCATGGCACACTTCTGTTTATGCTATGCGTGGCACACTTCTGTTTATGGCACACTTCTGTTTATGCTATGCGTGTTCTGTTTATGCACACTTCTGTTTATGCTATGCTGGCACTTCTGACACTTCTGTTTGTTTATGCTATGCATGGCACACTTCTGTTTATGCATGCTATGTGTGGCACACTTCTGTTTATGCTAGCATGGCACACTTCTGTTATGCTATGCTGGCATGCTGTTTGCTATGCATGGCACACTTCTGTTTATGCTATGCATGGCACACTTCTGTTTATGCTATGCGTGGCACACTTCTGTTTATGCTATGTGTGGCACACTTCTGTTTATGCTATGCATGGCACACTTCTGTTTATGCTATGCGTGGCACACTTCTGTTTATGCTATGCATGGCACACTTCTGTTTATGCTATGCATGGCACACTTCTGTTTATGCTATGCCTGGCACACTTCTGTTTATGCTATGCCTGGCACTCATTTAGTTAGTTGTACTGAAGTGGACTCATATGAGTGATGAAGTGATCTGGGTAAATGCTATGCACAGATGATATTTAAGATGATTGGTTGTCTTGAGTATTGTTTACTAGTAAATGTCAGGAGGGCTCACCCTAACCCTCACCCTGGAATTTCACTTGAATTGCTGGCATATAACACACAGCTGTTGATCATTTCCTTTGGTCGTTTGACTTTCAGCAATGCAGATGGCGTTACGATCACAGGGCCCACTATCGCTGATACAACATTTTGACACACCTTTCAGCATACTACAGTCAGTTATAGAATATTCTGATGAGCTCTCACATGGATGACCTGGTTTCTTCTGATGCAGTGTATGGTTTGAATTGTGCTAGATTGATGCAATATGTTTTTCCAGACATTGGCAGTCAGTGGCTTCGGAGATCAAGGAAGACTCGTGGAATTTGCTTGTTAAAGGTGCCTTCTATAACCTGGTGATTTTGTTATCTGACCTCAACCAGGCTCCAATCTCATGTTGTAATTGTCTTGTCTTGGTCTGTTGCCAGTGGTGTCTGGGTTATCGTCCAGTCTGGTGGAGGTTCTTGACCAAGCTGCTTCAGACAATCACCTTCGTGTCACCCACCTCAATCTCCTCAAGATGGCCGTCTATATCCTGTGTCAGTTCATCGATGCGCTGGAGGCGGAAGCTTCTGAAGCTGCTGCTGGCCCAACTGCCCAGAAAACAGGCCGTGTATGTTTCTTCACAACACCCTGTTCAAAATTCAAATCAAATCCCATTTACTGTCAATTTTCAATCATACGATTTTTACACGGTTGCTAAAGCCGGATTTATAGGTCACACTCCACTTAAATCATGATACCCACTCCGGATTTATAGGTCGCATCCCACTTAAATCATGATACCCACTCCGGATTTATAGGTCGCATCCCACTGAAATCATGATACCCACACTGGATTTATAGGTTGCACCCCACTTAAATCATGATATCCACGCCAGATATATAAGTCTCACTCCACTTAAATCATGATACCCACTCCGGATTCATAGGTCGCACCCCATCTAAAATACATCAGTAATTACAGTACTGAAGAGGCTGATTTGGTCGCACCCCAGCTCATAAATCATGATAATCCCACGCCTGGTTTGATATATAGTAGTCGCACTCCACTTAAAGTATGATACCCATCTTCCATGTATTCATAGGTCGCACCAGCTCATTAAAATACACCAATCAGTAATGGTTTGGCTGGTACAGTACCTGCCAGTGAAGAGGCTGATTTGGCTGGTACAACAGCTCGTTGCCTGCCAGTATGTGGACCAATCTTCCATGTAGAGGCTGGTTTGGCTGGTACAACAGCTCGTTGCCTGCCAGTATGTGGACCAATCTTCCATGTAGAGGCTGGTTTGGCTGGTACAACAGCTCGTTGCCTGCCAGTATGTGGACCAATCTTCCATGTAGAGGCTGGTTTGGCTGGTACAACAGCTCGTTGCCTGCCAGTATGTGGACCAATCTTCCGTGTAGAGGCTGGTTTGGCTGGTACAACAGCTCGTTGCCTGCCAGTATGTGGACCAATCTTCCATGTAGTTGACAAAAACGTTGACAAAATTATCAACCCTAAAGAGGAAGTACACCTTTTGAGGTACTCTTATTTCACCATCTGTTGACTGGGTTGTGTAGATGGTTGGTGTGTGCTGGTAACAGGGTCGCAAGAAGGCTCAGCGTGCTCTCGTGGCAGATGCTCTTGGGGACATCAAGTGGGAGATTGAACGAGAGAAGGGAGTGCGGCAGCTGCTGCAGCTGTTGATGCTCAACATCCATACGCTCTGGGACCCCCCGGTCATTGAGGAAGAGTTTGTCAAGTCAGTCATTGCCTGGTTATACATAGCAATGTTACATGTTGAGAGGGAGACAATGTTTGTCCTGGGTGCAGTCCCTGTCTCTCTGATGAATTGTAACTAAGTACAGTTTGAGTATCACCTATCTGCACTCGCCTACCTGGGCAGTCGAGCCTGTGACAGCTGGATCGGTATGTCCAGCTGATGTACTGCCCTTTTCCTGCTGGATTGGTATGTCCAGCTGATGTACTGCCCTTTTCCTGCTGTGATTAACAACATGAATGGGGTTTTAATCCATATATATGCAATTGTCTTTTCGTCTGTTCTGTTTGATACCCCACCATGAAATAATGTTAAATTGCACTGGGGACTGTAAGTACACCTATCTTTTTCAGAAATATCCCAATTTCAATTGCAACATAACGATTTGTACCCTGTGGTACATCCCCAGCATCTGCTTTATGTGGTTCAATGAAGGTATTACAAAAGCCGAAAAAAATTCCTGAATCTGGAACTTTATTGGTGCAATACATTCCAGATAAGGGATTGTCATATTGTATAAGCATAGAGTTAAATGCCACACATACTTAGTCCCAATTCATGTGAGAGATAGGAGTAGTGTCAAGGTCAAACATTATGCCTCTCAACTGAATTATGCGGTGAGGTAAATTCTGTGATGGAGTTGAAGTGCATTGTAACGTTGCCATGGCATTTGGAGACGGGCATTCTTTGGTTATCTGTGACGTTTGTCTGCCTTGTCAAGTGTTGTTTCATTTGTCCGCCTTGTCACGTGTTGTTTCATTTGTCTAGCCTTGTCACGTGTTGTTTCATTTGTCTAGCCTTGTCACGTGTTGTTTCATTTGTCTAGCCTTGTCACGTGTTGTTTCATTAGTCTAGCCTTGTCACGTGTTGTTTCGTTTGTCTGCCTTGTCAAGTGTTGTTTCATTTGTCTAGCCTTGTCACGTGTTGTTTCATTTGTCTGCCTTGTCACATGTTGTTTCATTTGTCTAGCCTTGTCACGTGGTTTCATTTGTCTGCCTTGTCACGTGTTGTTTCATTTGTCTAGCCTTGTCACGTGTTGTTTCATTTGTCTAGCCTTGTGACATGCTGCTGCTACAAGCTGCTCGAGAATGCTGAGGTCGTCAAAGACCGCGCTACCAGAGACACGCTGTTCCAACTACTTGGAGTCATGGTCAAGAAGTATGGCC
This sequence comes from Urechis unicinctus, assembly GCA_034190875.2. Taxonomy (NCBI): domain Eukaryota; kingdom Metazoa; phylum Annelida; class Polychaeta; order Xenopneusta; family Urechidae; genus Urechis; species Urechis unicinctus. The sequence continues at coordinate 8,677,027 of CM067344.1, forward strand.
ATGCTCTAGGTATGTAGTGCAAGTATCTATTTTCAGTAGAAGAGTGAGGTAGTATGCATTAGCCAACACTAGCCATGGTGTGTCACTAAGTCTTGCTGTTTCAGGTTGCAGTCTGAAGATACTGCAGCTGCTTCAGCACTTTGAGCATCTGTCGGTGCCCCTGGCGCAGGCTGTACAGATGTTTGCCATGGAGTATGGTGTGAAATCAATCACTGGAGAAATCATGAGGTAAGCCGGGCTGGATGCTGTTAGACTTATGCTGCACAAGTGGCCTACCTTTCCTCATGTGTATTGTGTCTGCTTTTGTTTGTAGAGAGATCGGTCGCATGGACACTCGTGACTTGGCCAGAGACAGCTCGGGAACGCGGGCCTACGCTGTCTTCCTTGTTGAGTTGGCTGAGAGAATTCCAGACATAATGCTGCCTTCCATCTCCGTTCTTCTCCCTCTGCTTGATAAGGAGGTGGGGCACTTGCATCTCATTGATGCATCTATTATGGCAGCGCTGTCCTTAATGATAGCATTGCGGCGTGCCGGCATTGTCAACAATGTGGTGTCTTCACCAATGTCAGCTTTGTCGATAATGCCTGGGTTCTCACTGATGCCAGCTTTAGCGTTGTCTTAAATGCCGGTGTTCTCACTGATGCCAGCTTTAGTGTTGTCGATAATGCCGGTGATCTCTGTTGCTGGCCTTTTTCAGAATGCCTACATTGTCAGAAATGCCCGTGTTTTCATGAACTGTGCAGCCATACACCATGAGAAACAGTGTCCTTGGAGTGCTGGGGGAGATCTGTGTCCAAGTGCTGACCAAGGAAGACTTGGATGCCAACCAGAAGTCTACACGTGACCAGTTTATGGATAAACTGGAGGTGAGTGAGTGCAGCCTGCCAGTATAGTCATGTAGGCTGGTCTATGATAGTCGCCTGTTGAACTGCAGCGGGTCAGCTGATCATTGGATGCCCATGAACCTCTCTGATGGCTGTGTATTGTTGTCAGGATCATATCCATGATGTCAACGCCTTCGTTAGAGGGAAGACATTACAGATCTGGCTAACCATTGTGTCTGAAAAGGTAGGCAGATCGTCTTAGCCCATATCAAGTAACTGTTGGACTCGGGGGCTTCATAATGTGGATTGAATTTCCCCTGAACACTATGCTCCTCGTTCAGTCTGCATCCTATCTTGTTGTCAGGCGCTTCCGCTGTCACGGCAACACCAGTTGCTGACGCTGGTGATTGGCCGACTTCAAGATAAGTCGAGTCACGCTAGAAAGTATGCCATACAGCTGACAACAGCCTTGCTACAGAGCAATCCATTTGCTGCCAAGGTAGGCCAGCATTAGAATGATTTGACCGAGGGTATTCTCAATGTCTAACAGTCGTCCATGTGCCAACACCATAGTGCTGGTGTTGGATGACTTCATGCTGTGTAGAGTTATAAAGACATTGGAGACATCTTTAACCATAGAGGCGTTCTGTCATCATCACAGCATACACAGTTTGTCAGGCTTACAACACAAATCACGAGGACATCTGACTGTAATAGAAAGTGACAAATGACTGGCTTGATTAAGCTGGCTTAATTTGAGGGTGTCAGGAACACGTGCTGTGTTGTGGTATGCAGCATTGACATGTGATGCTATAGAATACATCATTGACATCTTGTAATACAGGTAAAATAAGCGCTAACACACAACACTATATTTCTTGGTTCTATTTAAATGCTTGTATTTCTGGTGCAGTTGTCTCTGGAGGAGTTGAAGACTAACTACGAGGCAGAGAAAGAGAAGTTGGCTGAGATGACTCCTGCAGTGCCCGTGGAGGAAGCCACAGAGGGTGGGTGTCTCTCTCTGCATGTGTTGATCGTTAGACCCACGGTGAAGTGGGCGGGACCACATCCGTCATCACCACGCATGGTGAGGTGGGCGGGACCACGTCCGTCATCACCACGCATTGGGAGGTGGGCGGGACCACGTCCGTCATCACCACGCATGGTGAGGTGGGCTGGACCATGTCCGTCATCACCACGCATGGTGAGGTGGGCGGGACCACGTCCGTCATCACCATGCATGTGTCATATTGAGATTGGAGGGGCTTTAGTTCACGTGGGCTGGGGTGCCACCGAGTGGTCACCCACTGGACACAGGCAAAAAATTCTATGACATCAATGATATTGAACAACCATGTCTGCACTAAAATTGTGTATCTGATCACAGATGTAGTATTGAGGGAGGTGGAGAATGAATGGAGGCGCTTGTCTGACCTCATCGAGGCCACCCTGAAGGAGGCTGTTGACAATGAGACAGATGGGGTCACCAATCAAACAGATCTCATTCCAGACGATGACAGCGTTCAAACGTAAGTGGAGCCACTCCCTAGGGTTTATATTGTAACTGGTGTTGTGCCTTAAGAAAGTAATCATGCAATCAGAGATGGCTGGAGCAGGCTGCATCTCGCATTCCTCCTGTAAGAGACAAACACCTACCCATGCATCCCCAGCTCTTCTTCCACCATACACATTGCCCCTTGTATTTAGTGTTCCCGGCTCTTCTCTTCTTCCACCATACACATTGCCCCTTGTATTAAGTGTTCCCGGCTCTTCTTCCACCAGACACATTGCCCCTTGTATTAAGTGTTCCCGGCTTGTATTAAGTGTTCTCGGCTCTTCTTCCACCAGACACATTGCCCCTTGTATTAAGTGCTGTGTTGTTACCAGGGTCAAGATGAGAATGGTGGCCCTGCTGAAGGACAGTCACGTGGCAGAGGCTGTAAGTCTATACCGTGCTGGCCGCGATGCCTTCCCAGATGACCCCGCCTTCACTCCGTCATCTGATGCTAGTGGGGATGTCAACATGGATGAAGATCCCCAAGAAGTAGCCGCTGTTTTGGCCGGAATCAAGAGTGTATTCTTTGGTTGGTATTGTTGGGTTACCAGATGATGAGGGCGGCCAGGTGAGGTGTTTGCTTGAGTCGTTGTTGTGCTTGACGAAGGTAACACTGTGTGAATACAGGTGAGCTGATGGAGAGCGCTGTGATTGAGGGGGCAGTTGGACACCTGGCTTGTCAGGCCCTCCCAGCCACGCCCCCCGCCTCCAGTAGCCATGACAACAGTCTTGTGAACGAACTCATCAAGCAGCAAGTCCTTGTGCAGTATCTCAAGGTAGGTATGCTGGGCCAGTAGAGGGGCCCACTGCTCCCCCCACTAGTGACTGGGCCAGTACAGGCGCCCACTGCTCCCCCCACTAGTGACTGGGCCAGTACAGACGCCCACTGCTCCCTTGACTTTCAATACATTCCTTTCCTTCTCGCTGTTGCCGCTTGTGAATCGTTAGATGTAAGTCCATTTCTGCTTGTGTCTCGAGGATTCCATGAACTTCGTGGGTCAGATTCAGAAGGCCGTGCCTGTCATGTCGGCCCTGCTCGGCTCCAAGACTGTCACCGATGTCCTCGAAGCTATCAACTTCTTCGTGGCTGGGTTCCGTTTTGGCGTGTCCAACTCGATGGTGGGTGTGCGTCGCATGTTGGTGCTGGTCTGGTCCAAGGAGCAAACGGTGAAGGATGCTGTTGTGTCTGCCTACCGCGACCTCTACATCAACTCTCACATCACTAATCCAAGGTCAGTGGCTAAATGTCGGCCATGGCTTGTTACATGTCTGCCACACATTCATCTATCTGGCAGATCATACAAAGTAGTCTATTGATCCATATGAATTGTGATGTTTGACTGTGTGCGTTGGATCCTGTTGGTCCATGTGATGTGTATGTTACAGAGCACAAGCGTTGTCCATCGTGAACAACTTGACGGCCCTCATGACCGGGGCTACAGTCGGGGACCTCTCCTCTATGGAGGCCATGGTCAGTCAGAATTTTTATTTTTCCTCTTTTACTTCCTCATGCATTTTGTCATAATTAATTTTGATTCTGTTTCTGTGTGATGTGTTAGATGGGTGAGTTTGTTCGTACGGGTGACCTTGACAGTCATGTGATACAGCTGCTGTGGGAACGCTTTGCCATGAAGATCACTGGCAACACAGAGGAAGATGGGAAGGCGGCTCTTGTCCTGCTGGGAATGGCAGCAAGGTGGGGTGTTACATAGTGTGTATTTCAGTGCTGAGATGGAGATTGTGAGGTGTCACATTGTGTGTATTTCAGTGCTGAGGTGGAGATTGTGAGGTGTGACATTATGTGTGTTTTAGTGCTGAGGTGGAGATTGTGAGGTGTGACATTGTGTGTTTCAGTGCTGAGGTGGAGATTGTGAGGTGTGACATTGTATGTACCAGTGCTGAGGTGGAGATTGTGAGGTGTGACATTGTGTGTTTCAGTGCTGAGGTGGAGATTGTGAGGTGTAATGTTGATGTGCTGGTGAAGGAGGGGCTGGGGGAGCGTGGGGAGAAAGACCTGCTGTTGGTGAAGGACACCTGTATGGTGCTCACCAAACTAGCCGTGCAGGAGAAGGTGAGTGCTCACTTTCTCTCTCTAACTTCCTCACATTACCCGTGTGATTACGATGATCTCTGGGCTCACCTTCTCTTCTCATTGGCTGCAGTCCAAGCCAGGAGAAACCTCGGAACCCTTCCGTTTCCCCAAGGATCATGAAATGTTTACTCGTCTGACCCACATCATGAAAACATGTATGTGATCCTCTACATGCTTGTTTGCCGTGGCATCATCCATTAGAGTGAAGCTCACACATGACCTCCGTTAAGTTACTTGTTTCTTGTGTGCTGTTTACTCTGACAGCGGCTCAGCAGCTCGAGGCTTCCCATTGGCTGTCCATGGCTGAACAAGCCATGAATGTTATCTACAAGTTGGCAGAGCATCCCGACCTCATTGCTGCTGACATCATCAAACACATGGCCTCAGTGCTAGGTCACCATGCCGACTGCAGCAGCAGCAGTGGTGGTGGTGGTCAGGTGGAGCATGAAGGCGTTGTTGACAAGGTGTGTGAGGAGGGGAGGGAGAGCAGTGAACTGCAACAGCCCCCGGCAACACAGCCAGCCTCCTCCCAGCAGCCCCGCTGCCTGTGTCCTGATGGCGTCCTGACACGCTTCCTGTCTCTGGCAGGACACGTGGCACTGAGACAGCTGGTTCATCTGGACGTGGCCACGCAGGGTGAGATGAAACGACGTAACGCTGTACAGGAGGGGAAGACAAACGAAAAGAACGTCAAGAAACGCCGAGCAGCAGCGCCTTCAGCCGATGATACAGCCACTGTGGCCGCCAAGAAAATCAAGGTAGGTCAAAGGGTCTTTAGAGGTCATGTGTAAATGTAGGTGGAGCCAGATGGGGCCAGTGTAAATGTAGGTGGAGCCAGATGTGGGGTGTTATAAGGCGGTGTGTGTGTGTGTGTGCTACAGGAGGCTGATGACGAAGAGGAAATGGCACTAGCTGGAGCCTCTGCTGATGATGCGGAGGCGGAATTCATCTCCAAAATCACTGAGGCAGAAACAGTTACAGGTGGGATATGCTCAAAGGTCTGGTTCCCAGTGCCAAGGTCTTAGTACTGAGTGGCTATCTATATATACTACAAGGTATTCAACTGACTGGTGCCTCTTCCTCATCCTTCCCTCATTCACAAGCCAAATCTATGACTTTTATGCTGGACATCATACTTAGCGACAAGTGTTTCTGGTGCTCCATAGAACGTTTTCGTCAATTAATCTTTCTGCCCTCAATAATCGACTTCAAACAGCTAGTATTAAGCTGATTTGCTTATCTCTCACAAGCCTGTTACAACTGTTATCCATATTCACTGAAGTTTTGACACAGGTGGGGTCACTCAACTGAATACAGTAATGTCATGGCCGATTTCTCCATTCTAAAACCTTTACATAATTCTTTGGGTACCAGCTAAAAAAAATATAAGCCACTGCTATTGGTGTGGCTTTATGTGTTGATGTTGTGATGTAGGAACCAACCTGCTGACCTTGTGTGTTGATGTTGTGATGTAGGAACCAACCTGCTGGCCTTGTGTGTTGATGTTGTGATGTAGGAACCAACCTGTTGGCCCTGCTGACCTTGTGTGTTGATGTTGTGATGTGGGAACCAACCTGCTGGCCCTGCTGACCTTGTGTGTTTATGTTGTGATGTAGGAACCAACCTGTTGGCCCTGCTGGGCCCCCTCATGGTGGCAGTGTGCAGTAATCCGACACGTTACGACAACCTGGAGCTGCAAGCCGCTGCCTCACTGGCCATCTCCAAGTACATGCTGGTTAGGTGGGCATCTTGTTTCAGTATTGTACACCGGCATCAAAACCTGGTTAAGGAGCTGATGATGATCTGTGTGTGTGTACATACATTGCCTGTACAGCTCTGTCTGTGTACAGCTCTGTGTTTGTGTACATTACCTGTACAGCTCTGTCTGTGTACATTACCTGTACAGCTCTGTGTTTGTGTACATTGCCTGTACAGCTCTGACTTCTGTGAAGAGAACCTTCAGTTGTTGTTCACCATCTTAGAGAAGTCTGTCTTTCCAATCCTCCGTGCCAACGCCATCATTGCGCTGGGTGACCTTGCTGTCAGATTCCCTAACCTTGTGGAACCATGGACACCTAATCTCTATGCCAGGTAAAGAATGAAGATGGTTTAGGGAACCAGTACCCAGTGTTGTTAGGGATCAGTGTCGGTCAATGTTTGATGTCATGTTTCCTGGGGCTTCTATATTGTTTGAGGGGGTCCCCATTCAACACGACCATTGCTGTGTGAATCACTACTGGCTTGTCTGTCTGCGCCTGCAGGTTACGAGACCATTCGCCATATGTCCGTAAGAATACTCTTATGGTTCTCACGCACCTTATACTGGATGATATGGTCAAGGTCAAAGGTCAGATCAGTGAGCTGGCCACGTGTATTGTCGACGGAGATGAGCAGATTTCCGGTCTGGCTAAGCTCTTCTTCCATGAATTGTCTCGAAAGGTAATGTAATATCTCTCTCTCTCTCTCTCTCTCTCTCTCTCTCTCTCTCTCTCTCTCTCTCTCTCTCTCCTCTCGCTAATTGCCTCATAATCAGTGACTGTGAGTGATCTCGTTGGTTAATGTGTGTGACTTTATTAGTTACTGTATGACCTTGTTGATACTTGTGTAACCACGTTGGTTACTGTGTGTCACCTCGTTTGTTACTTTGTGTAACCTCGTTGGTTACTGTGTGTCACCTTGTTTGTTACTTTGTGTAACCTCGTTGGTTACTGTGTGTCACCTTGTTTGTTACTTTGTGTAACCTCGTTGGTTACTGTGTGTCACCTCGTTGGTTACTTTGTGACCTAGTTGGTTACTGCGTGTCACCTTGTTAACTTGGCGTAATCATAACGCCAAGTTATATTGGTCAGTCCGGTTTGTGGCTATGTATGTTTGTAAACAATTTTTTGTTTCGGGATACAGGTCACAATTTTCAAAAAATTTCAGAATATTTTTTTTAAATGGTTTGGAGCAATCATGCGCAGAACCGAGATCTTTTGTTTTGACCTTGACCTCATATTAAGGTCAAGGTCACATTAATTTTTCAATCCTTGATATCATCTTAACCTACGGTGCGATTTTGAAAAAGGTTATAGTTCCTTGTAACCTGATTTATTGGCCAACTTTTCATTCGCAATGTCATGATGAGATATGCATATTTCGCCCCGTAGCCCCCACTCAAAAATTTGTGGTAGTGTTTTACCACATTTTTTAATCGCTTATAACTTCAACAATATTCGATGGATGGTCATAAAAATTGGGTCGAATGTTCACAGAAGCACAGGCTATCGGAAGATAAGTGGGTTTTTTATGTCGATGACGTCACTTTCGGTTACGAGCAAAACAACGTTATTTAGCTGGGCAATCGGAAATTATCGCGTCATTACTCCGTCGTTAATGGTGGTATCGTAAAAATGTTTGCACCTGAAGGTAGCCCATACACTTCCAAACTTGAAACTTTTTCATCTTATTGTATATGTCTCATAGTTTTCTCAAAAACTGAGCTTAAAGTTAAAAAGCGCCCCCAAAAATGCATTACCACCCCAAAATGTTTTATACTACTGGGTCGATTTTGATAATTTTTGCATGAATTTGAAGGTTACTTCTCGAGTAACATTTCGTACACAGCATAACAGCAGGAATTATGCATAGTTTTCTCACGAATCTCAGGTAAAAGTTCGGAAAACAGCTAAAATTGGCAAATTTTTTTCGATCGCATTTAAAATCGACAATATTCGTTCGAGGGTCATAAAACTTGGTTCGAATGTTACCATGGAGAGGGTCAACCGAATTATAATTCTCTTAGGGAAGTCGCTGACGTCATTTCCGGTCACGAACGAATGTAAGTTATAATTCAACTGAAATCTGAAGTTATCGCGTCGTTTCTCTGTCGTGAATAATCCCATCGTGAATTGGTTTGCTCGAGAAGGAAGCCCATTCAATTCTGAACATAGTGTATAATTTTCTGCTCTAAATACCCAACAGTTTTCTCACAAAGTAAGTTTGAAGTACAGTGGGTGTCAATTCTGCTGGCTCTTCACTGCAGCCGCCCTGTCGCGCAGAACAAAGGAATCCACAGCGGCCCAGCGCGCGGCTTGAGCGAAGCGGCTGGCTGCGGGAATCAGGTCAAATCGCAGCGCCTCTTGCGCCACATTACCAAGAGGCCCAAGGGTACATGGGGGCACTTTACCAACTGCATCAGGAAAATTTCATTTTGGTCAATTAAGGCCCGATTCTTAAATTTTTCCAATTAATTAGATGCAGTTCGCCAAGTTCCCCCATGTACCCATGGGCCTCTTGTTGGTTACTTTGTGTGACCTTGTTGGTTACTGTGTGTCACCTTGTTGGTTACTGTGTGTCACCTTGTTGGTTACTGTGTGTCACCTTGTTGCTTACTGTGTGTCACCTTGTTGCTTACTGTGTGTCACCTTGTTGCTTACTGTGTGTGACCTTGGTTACTTTGTGTGACCTTGGTTACTTTGTGTGACCTTGTTGTTTACTGTGTGTGACCATGTTGGTTACTGTGTGTGATAGGGTAATGCTATCTACAACATCATGCCCGACATGGTGAGTCGCCTGTCTGATACGGATGTGGGCGTGTCGGAAGATTACTTCAGGATCATCATGAAGTAGGTGATCTACTCGTCCACTGAACAGCCTCCTCACCGCCACAGTGGGTCCCAAGCTTCTATATGGAGCGTTCTGTGTGTTGCTTTCAGGCACTTGTTCTCGTTCATCCAGAAAGACAGACAGTGTGAGAGTTTGGTGGAGAAGTTATGTCATCGCTTCAGAGCCACAGTGTAAGTTGCATCAGTTGTGTCTCATCCCACCTCTCTCTCTCTCTCTCTCAGTTATTGACTCACAGCATATGGCTGTCAGTCAGCTTTGATGTGACATGTGACCCAATCGTTCAGCTTTGATGTGACATGTGACCCAATCGGTCAGCTTTGATGTGACATGTGACCCAGTAGGTCAGCTTTGATGTGACGTGTGACCCAGTCAGTCAGCTTTGAGGTGACGTGTGACCCAATCGGTCAGCTTTGATGTGACATGTGACCCAGTCGGTCAGCTTTGATGTGACGTGTGACCCAGTCTGTCGGTGACATGTGTCTTGGTGGTGTGCAGGGTGGTGAGACAATGGAGGGACATCGCTTTCTGTCTCTCCCTTATGTCATTCAACGACAGAGCCCTGAAGAAACTACAGGAGAACCTGCCCTGCTTCACAGACAAGATGGCCGACGAGGACATCTACAACAGCTTCATGACCGTGCTCAACAACTCCAAGAAGTTTGCTAAGCCAGAAACCAAGGTATGTTGTTAGTTGTGTGTGATACGTGTGAGGTTGTATCTGGAAGTGGAACTAGCATGACATGCCCCAATCAGGGGAGTTAGCATTGTAGCTGGTCACCAGGCAATACTGTGGGTCAGACGTAGGACTTGTAAGCTGTTGTGTGTTGGTCATCATGCTGAGAGCAGACCTGCTGGTGACACCTAATGGGGCTGGCTACCAGCATCCACTGACACATTCACTCCATGTGTTTAACCGATGGCTGACCTCTGTGCGGGGCTGACCTCTGTGTGGTGCTGACCTCTGTGCAGGGCTGACCTCTGTGTGGGGCTGATTTCAGGCGCTGATTGACGAGTTAGAGCAGTGCTTTGAGGAGTGTCACAATAAGGGAGTAGAAGATGCTGACGTAGCCCAACAAGCCACCAAGGCACACAGGAGTCCCAGCTCCAAAACACCAGGTCTGTCTTAACACACTACATCATGGCTCACATCTCCCCAAACCACGTCTCCTTACAGGATTTGGAAAATAAGTTATGATTTTTATTGGCAGGGCGTCGTGGAAGGCACGCCAAGGCTAAAACACCAGCTACCAGAGCCCGCAAGGCCAGTGGCAATCTGGACAAAAGCCGTTTTTTATCCACACCCGTCGGTAACACACGGGCCAAGCGGAAACCCGGCAAGGCGGCTAAACCGTCGTTTGACTCTGATGAAGACAGTGATATTGACATGTTCCACGTAGATGAACGTAAGCTCCTGGTCCTCGTTAAGTTTCTTCTCTGTCATTGAATGTGGAATCAGTAACTGACAAATGGAATCTTTTCTGTGTGAAGGGAGTCCTTCAAAAGCAGATAATCGCACCAGTTGCGAGGTCCCGAGTGATGCCGAGAATGACGACCCTAACATCTCACTGGAGAGTCCTGGTCTAAGGCAGTTAAAACGGCAACATCCCCGCCTCAAGAAAAGTGCCAACACACGCATGCGGCACAGAGACCCATAACATGTTCTCATATTTTTTTTTACTGAATTAGTTTGTTTTAGTGATAGTTGTTTTTTGAGTGGTTGAATTATGTACATCCTGTTTCAAGGTGTTGAAGATGATTTATAACTTAATATTGTATTATAATGTAACAGAACAATATATATTTTTCCTACCGCTTGGCTTGTTGACCTCTGATGAAGCCTCCACTAGTTCTGTCTCCCCATCGGCTGCTGATGAAGCCTCCACTAGTTCTGTCTCCCCATCGGCTGCTGATGAAGCCTCCACTAGTTCTGTCTCCCCATCGGCTGCTGATGAAGCCTCCACTAGTTCTGTCTCCCCGTCAGCTGCTGCTCCTCGTCAATTATCCAAGTGCCTTCAGCATCAATGGATTTTAGCTCTACTGTTTCTGAGCAATGAGAGAACCTATGCTGTGTGGCCATATATTTAGACTGGTAAGCTTATTGTAGGTTATAAATGACCTTGACTTCATTCCCTAGGTAACACCTTCAAAATTAAGGGTGTAAATCCAGTACATTCAAGTGCAATATTTTGTCAATATAGCTTGTAACATGTTATGTTATGGTCTTGCTGCATACCCTTTACAATAAGTTCCTCTTAAGGAAGCGTCTGTAGCTAGTTACATTTAACCTCGATACATATGATTAACGACATGCTGCCATATATGGTCATTCCCTTATTCATCAGGGAATGACATTCATTTTGCAAGAACAATTTAACCAGACACTTGTTCCGGGGCTGATTTCTAAGTCAACAATCAGTCTTGGTGCAGACTATTTTGATGCATTATGTTGCAACTTCTTCCGATTTGAGCCAAAGAAAACATTTGGTTCTGGCAAAAAAGGTAGTGAGGACCAAAGCCCCATGGACGAGACCGTGCAACAACCTGAAACTTTAGTGTGGTCTTCTTGTGCACAACGTGAAATTATGCGGATTATTTGAGATAAATTGAGCATGGCAATATACGCACGACCTTGGCCGAGGATGCGAGGAAGTGATCTGAGCTATATGACCGGCTGCAGGTCATGTGACCAGATGCCTTTCCTCCCAACCCTCATTAAACTTCAGTTTAATTACAAATTGATATCAATCTGAACCAATTTGATAAGTGTTGCATGGGCCGAGTTATTATATTGGATTATGATGAAGCAAATGACCCTGTCATCCAGATCCCATTCTGTTAGCGTTAAGAAGGTTGGTAACACACTATTGTACTGGCTCCAATAAGCCAACTTTATACTGTTATACTCGCTCATTCAATGTGATTCTGGCAGCGACTTCCGATGTTTATTGGATTTTTCCCTCAGCTTCTGCATATTTCACAACCATTAGTTTGAAGCAGCATCTTTTCACCAGCATCAGCTTCACGTACGACCACAGCCAATGAACATGTGCCATGAATATTGTTCTTCTAGACATGCCACATAGCATGACATCAGTTGCTGTCGAGTCTCAATACAACACTATCTGAACAGATGAACATGTTTTTTTTCAAAGTGAAAACAAGCGGATAATGGTTCATTTGGATCCATTCATGACTCTCTAGCATGTATAGCATTAAGAAACTATCTATTTATTCTCTAGTGCAGTTATTGATTGAAAAAGTGGTATTTAAAACGGAGAGCCACGCTGCATCAGATATGGGTCAGACCTCTGGCATGGGTAACGATCGCCTCATTTAGCTTAGAGAGGCTAACCTGCTCTTCACTTTTCTGTAAAAACTGAATGTAATGTTGAACATTTGAGGTGACAGGCACCAGCTCCAGCAAGTCTTCCGGGGGCAGTCTGGTAGCCAAACCTCGGAAAACATCTGCACAAACACACTCTTCATTTGACTGCAAACTCCTGAATCCTACTTAAACACTACACAATGAAGGAGAGGTGGACTGATAGCATACCATTGAGTGCTGCTTGATATGTAGCAAGTCCCTCTGCGTCTTCCTTGACCTCCAGATCTAGGACAATTTGGGTCAGGTTGGCCGTGCAGTACTTCCACTGCAGACGCACATACACAAACCTCCAACAATCTGGCAACCTACAAATAGCACATGCAATCACTGAATATTCATCAGGAAGGCCCACCACTTCTAGCTGTGTGTCATAGGTCTCTTGAAGAACTCTGGCCAGAATGTGAGGAAGTTGGTCGATGATGAGATGGACAGCGGACTTCCAGCTGCGGTGCATCTCAGCGAGGACAGAGAGAGAGAGGTGACCTTGTAAGGTGGGCCTGTTTCTCAGCATCACCAGCAGAGACTTCACAAAGACGCTGCCATCCGGGGAACACAGCAAAGACTGCCACACAACAACCGCACGTTATGATATGACAGTCAGACAAGACCTGGCATGTTATTGATCGGTGAATGAGGATAGGTGTCGCCATAGCAACAAATGTAGAGTTATTGCATATTGCTCAAGACCAACCTGTAACTTAATAAGAGTAGCTGTACAATTCCTACACAGACAGGCATTGACTGCTGGCTTAGGAATGTTGTCTGAGTGAACTTGTTGATACATGCCTGGAGAAGTAGGTCCATGTGGAGTGGACCCCCGGTGTGGAGAGTGATTGCCAAGAGGGGCCCGGTTGGCCGCATGCAGGCAGAGTTGTTGTTGATTCTCTGGGCCTTGAGAGTAACACAACATGCAAGAAAATCACAACATGTGAGAGTTATACAATGTGAGAGTATCCCAAAATGCAAGAATATCACATGTGAGTTACATAATGTGAGAGTATCACAAAATGCAAGAATATCACAACATGTGAGAGTTACACAATGTGAGAGTTACATAATGTGAGAGAAACACTACATGCAAGAATATCACAATATGTGAGAGTTACACAATGTGTGAGTATCACAACATGTGCTTGTGCCTTCATATATTAAATATCAAAACCGAATCAAACCACAATATCAACAAACCAGTAGCTTTTTTCTCTTTGATACAATTCACCCAAAGCACGATCAAGTGCGGCCTCCTAGAACCACGGTCTGATCTAACAGGGACGAATCCTCCTACAGTGCACAACTCACCTTCATACGGGGGCAGGTAGTCCAACCAGGTGTATCTCTTAGAGAAATAACCAGCTTCTTTCACCTGAAAACATGCAGCCTAGGAGAACTTAGTGGTCACATATAGAATATCTCATTTTACTGTTGCCACGTCAACTGTTGTCATGGTTACTGACCAGTGTCGAGTACATCATGAGCTGGGCTGTGGAGGCCAGAGGAGGCTGGTGTAGCGAGGAGCCATACAGCGACAACAGCAGGTCCTGTCCAGTGGCACACAACATGTCGCTAGATTGGATGCTCTTAATGGACAACCATTGACCTTAATGATTAGAACACGATACGACTCAAACTCACAATGATATTGTCTCCCACATTGCTGCTGCGGTCCTTCTCTGTGCGGGGAAATAACAGAAACTAAATGTTTGTTATCAAGTTTAACATCCATTTAACAGCCAACAACAATACAATTCAGTGGGCAACGGGTAAAGCAGATTGATGGCAGGGGTGGGGCCTAGAAGACTGATGTTTGGGGCGAGGCCTGGATAACTTATGTTTGGGGCGGGCCTGGATGACTGATATTTGGCGGGTCTGGATGACTTATGTTTGGGGCGGGGCCTGGATAACTTATGTTTGGGGCAGGGCCTGGATAACTTATGTTTGGGGCGGGGCCTGATTTGGTAATGAAGCATTATCATACTGGTGAGGATAAGCTCCAAGAAGCAGCAGAGATGTGGCTTGGTAGAGTCTTCTGTGTCATCCTCTCCGTCCTGGAGACAAACACCAAATCAAGCGCTGACCAGTTCACCATATCTTCTGCTACCTACTCATAAGAGGTACTAAAGTAAACTGATGCTCTGGTCAAACTGATCAAATTCTGTTACAGACTTGGTCATTGGTTGAATCACCAATCAGCTTAGAGGCTATTGTTATGATTATTATACGGATCTTACAACAGTGTGCCAAGTGTCTTCGCTACATCTGCGGCTAACTGGTTCTACTGATCAATCATACTGTGGTCTTACACGATGTACCTGCAATACTTGCATGCAGACTTGTGCAACTCGCAAACAAAAACAACTTTTGATTTTGTTTGTCTTGAAATAATACAAAAAAATACTATTTTGTTCAGCCATGGGTCATTGCTTTGTTTCTGTGAAGTCTCAGCTCGAATTCATAATACAAATCAACTGCTTCAACATTGGTATACCTCAGCCTGTCTCCCTCAATAAAACCCCCCTACCCCCACCCAGCCATGTATCTAGCCATTTTCAGGAAAAGGATGGACAAATACAAGGGGGGCTGTAGTACCTCAGCTCTCATGGGCATAATCAACCAATCAGATTGTACATATCTTGGTTCTCATGGGCCTTTTTTAACCAATCAGATTGTACCATCCATATATCCAGTACCTTGTAACTGCCCAATGTGCTGCATAATCAGTTATGTGATATACTTCTCCAAGCTCAAAGCTAAATGAAACACCGTCAGAAATTCAAACTTACTTTCAGCAAGTTGACAGCCTGTTTGAAGCTTAAATGACCTCCATCCAGCAGGCTGACCAAGATCTCAATAAAGACCTTGGGGTCAAGTTTTCTCTGGAGCTTTTTAACCAAATAGGGAAAAAAGGGTGAACCAGTCAACTGTATTAAGCATTGTATAAAATCCATGCTATAAGCAATCCACATTTCAGTTCTCACCTGAGCCAGGGGTGTAAGGCTTTCCTGTGAGAGAGCCAGTATTGCAGATGGATACTCCCGGCACAAAGATTTAATACCATCCTGTGATGAATGTCAATGTAATCAAATGAACTGAATCTCCACCAGGATGCCATTGGTCATTCTATAATATATACCGGTACCATCCAATCTAAGAGTTAGAATGAGAGAGGCACAAGTAAGCTACCTTAGACAGCGATGTCAGATGACATTCAGCCTGAGTTAATGCTCCCTGGGTCATATACACCTCCGTTAATGCCAGTGTTAGCTCATGCCACTCGCTGCGGTACATATCACATCATATTGTAAGAAGATAATATTACTCATTCAAACAAGATATCCTTTTAGCTGATCGTAAAGTGCATCAACACAACAGATATGGTTCTAAACCTGAACAATGTCAAACTCATTTAGATGATGAAATCAGTCAAAAGATCAAAACAAGCTCTGGTAACTAAACCAACTGTGGACAAGTCAATAGCTCTTGTGAATGACATACCCCATAGATTTTCCTTTTGTGATCTCTGACAATCTGTTTTTGAGCAATTGTGCGGCATTTCCTGATGAAGCACAAGTCAAAACCTGATTAGCGGAGGATTGTTAAGAATGTTGCATTAAATGTTGCCTGGCCGTGAAAGGAGGAAGTGTACCGAGGCTAAGGCAGTGTAGAAGCTTAGTCCCCAGGAGGATCTTGCCTGTATCCTGTGGTCTGTTGTGGGCTATCATCTGTAGTATCCTGTCTCCAGTGTCCTGCCAGACACATCATATCACTGTATATTAGCTGTTGAATAAGGAGCCATGTACATATTCTGGATCTCTCTACGCTGAGAATGTTAATTCATATTGGATGTCCTTGTTCACATAATGCTTGGTCATATCTGACTTGTATATCATTATAAAGCTTCATTTGACGGTAATGTTCACTCAAACAATGTTTGAATATGGCACATCAGTTACTAAGGAGACGGGTATGTTACCGTGTCAATGATGAGGTCAGGGCGGTGAAGAGGAAGTGCGTGAGGTAGGAGAGCAAGCCACGAGGAACAGTTCTGTCACCCTGAGCAACCAACACTCACAGGTTACCACAGCAACCAACACTCACAGGTTACCATAGCATCCCAACCACAACAGACACCAGCTTTAACATCAGTCAATATACAATCAGAAAACATTACGTCGGCTTGCCCCTGGAGCACATGATCGAGAACTGCGTCTGCTCCCAACAACGACTCGCTGTAGTAGTAAGCACATCGGTCAGCAAGTGGACCGCTTTCTCTGGATTCACAGCCAACATATTCATTGGTTCATCAACGTATCAAACCGACGCATTCATTGGTTCATCAACGTATCAAACCGACGCATTCATTGGTTCATCAACAGGGAACTTAAGAGGATGATGGCATGAGGACTTTATCAGGTGTGTACCGGACATATATGTCACCCATGTTGAGAGAGAGCTGCTGCATAGCCTGCTCTGCTTGTTGGTCATGCGGCTCCAGTTGAACATGGCTCCATAGCAATAGGTAGGCTTCCTCCACCAGGTGGCGATACGTGGGCTGACTTGACACAGCGTAGGACTCGGCTAGTTCCAGCTGCCATTCATAAGCAATATGTGACAGTTGGAGAACTCATTTCATTTGGCCCCGTAAGTCTAGAATGCCTTGAGAAAGAGTGCATTTGAACTAACCATGTCCCTACTGAGGTCTATGGCAGATGGCTTCTGAAGCACGTAGAAACTCCAGCTGTCAACATGGCTACAACAACAAGTGTTCCTCAACCTTATAATCAGTCATACTGATGGAACAAGGATAAACATGCCAAGCACACACAGCTTTACTCCAGATTTAGAATCAAAGCCTCACATATCCTCTTTACCTCCGAGAAATGTGAAGCATTTCTTAAATATGGGTAGACAATCCAAAAGTTTGAATACCAAATGAAATCTTGTGTATAAGTCACAGAATTATTACCAAAGGGTTGAGTGTATTATATGCAAGAGATTTTTGAAAATGTGACCAGAATCTGAACAACTAGACGTACCATTAGAGAACGTTATGATAATTATGTCAGTTAATACACATCTCTTAATATCAGGTATCCGTAAATGAAGCTGCAGGGAAATAGTAGAGAGTAACATTGTGGTGTCACCATGAGAGTAACATTGTGGTGCCACCATGAGAGTTAAATTGTGGTGCCAGCATGAAAGTGATATTGTGGTGTCACCATGAAAGTAACATTGTGGTGCCACCCCAAGAGCAGGTTGCAATCACAGACACCTAGACCGCATATCAAACAGTCGTGTAAGTGGTGCAGATATCATAAATTGGTGCCAACCAATACCGTGAGGGAAATATGGAAGAATAACATTGTGGTGCCAGGAATTATTAGAAAGCATATCTTGCAACAGACACCTCAAATCTAAATAGGACACTTTCTGCAACGACTGGTAATGTTGACTGACCTGGAGAGAAGACAAACATGGTGTGAAGTGGCTGTCACTTGCCTCAAACTGATAAATGGCTGTAAACCAATCAGAGAGGGTGTCAAATCTAGAGGTAGATAAGACTGGTCTGGTGAGGCGAGTGCATGACACAGACCAAGAGAAGTATATACTTCTAAACCTTGTACAGATATAGTGTACAGTAGCCCATGGCTGTATTGCACCTGAAAATAACCATAATAATCCCCAGATAATATTGATAGATGTAGGTCATTAGTATTCAGGCATGAATCACAAGTGCATTTACCTGTTTAGCTGGAGCAGTGTATGGGTAGACAGTTAGCAATAGAGGCTTGTTGAAAACATCAAAGAGAAAGCCATTTGTGTCCGTACTGACATAGCAGTGCATGGCTTTAAGATGACCTCGTTTGACCGAGGTGAAGGAGTTGACCCCATCTCTGGAGCTGATAGAACCCACTACAAACACAGCACCACAACCTACTAGACTCAACGGTAAATGTCACCATTCACATTATTCAGTCACTTTTAATGTCTTCAATGAGTGATTCCAAATTATCATAGCCAATTCACCACCCATTGCTGTGCACTGTTTTTGAACTGAATGACCTTAAACAGTAAAAAATTGATGTAACAGTGACAGAGAGCATTAATTCTATACTAATCCCGGGGTTGTTTATTTACCAGTGCTGTAGACAGGAAGCAGGCCAGGTGTGTCGAGGATGGCGGAGGAGAGAGGGAAGCGTCGGTAAATACAGGTAGTCAACCAGTAAACATCCTCATCACACCCAGTGACCTCATCAGGCCCAGTGACCTCATCAGGCCTAGTGACCTCATCAGGACCAGCGACCTCACCAGGCCCAGTGACCCCTGTAATACGTGTCGTCTTCTTATATACATTTTTGACAACACATACTGAATGATGATCCCTTTTTTTCACAGACATAAAAAATGCTGAGCCTTAATCATCTTACAGCACAAAAAGATTAATATACTTACAATGATCAGTATTATGATTTTAAGTTCATTATAACATGTTTGAGAGAAATCAAGTCAGAGGATCGCAATTTTTACTGGTAACTGAGACGTCAACAAGAACACAATTATGTTACTATTCCATAACTACATCTCATTTCGCCAGGGGCAAGTTAAACTCTGTCTGGGTAAAATCCTCGCAAACACAAATGATATTCACATTCATACCTGGATATATGACAGTAACTGGACACATCTTGTGATCGCTAGGTAATGGGCCCATCATCTGGTCACCCAGAACCATAACTGGCGTACTAGTTTTCTGAGAGGGCCCTTTGTTGACACCGTGCAACCAATGATGAGGGACAACTTGGCTCTCATTAGAATGTGAGTCCACAGTGGTCATTGTGTCAATATCCAGCATGAAGTGATGATCATCGGTCACGACATGGCACTCAACTGGTTTTGAAGTTTGGCGGCCATTACATGCTGATTGGCTGCTCCACGTTAATGGAGCCTTGTTACATCCATTATAACCAGTGTTTACTGCACCCGGCAATCTAGATTCCCTCCATTCCAGCTTTTCATCTTGTTTAAAGACAGGGTTCTTTTCAAAATTGATGTTATCAGATGGAAGGCCAATGTTAATCTTAACGACTTGGAACTCATACATCGATGCCACTACAATAAATTCTTCACATTTTGCTAGATGACTGACCTGAAAGTTAAATTGCACTTCAATAAGACACTTGATTTGATCATTCACCTCCACATTGACACCCTCTTCCTTGCAGTATAACCCATACAGAAAAACTGATTGGTCAACAGCAATGGCAAATTGAGCACTATTGGAGTCAGTGGCTATACAATATGGTGTGCCTCTCAGAGGGACCTCAATCACCTCCAGCCGATTATTACTGCATGTGCTTTCGCTGTCTGGTAGCATAGAAGGCATGTGACCAGCCATTCGAGCTCTCATTGGATGCTGGGTCAAGTCGGCCTTCCAATTAAGATAAATTAGTACAGAGGGAGAAAGGTATGATGGGATGTTTTCCAGAGTGACAATGAAGTCATCTGCAGTAAAACAAGGAACAAACACCACTCTCTTAAATACAAGGAAATCTCAAGGTTGCTCTAATGATTGGGTACCACAACCATGGTTACTTAAGATAAAAATTGTCAGAAGCAAGGGAAAACATTTAGGAGAGCATAAATTACGACACCTACTGGCTTTACAATATGACAATTTCTGGACTTCTCCGACTGATGGGAAGCGGAAGCGTTGGGGACAGCCTTTTTCTTGCAGTGAGTATGCCTCCACATAGCAATGTGTGGTTGCCACAAAGAGCCAGTCATCTGATGCGTGACATGTGTTCGGTTCATGTGTGGTTGAAAAGACTTCATGTGAGGCAAAGTGATGACAGGGCAACACCTTTACCATTGTGGATGCAGAACCAAACGCACCCTAGTCTCTGAAAAATACCAAGATTCAAACTAGATACGGTCTTGTAAGCATAGTTAGCATAGACCTTGAGGCTGACCATCACCAAGGTGTCAGCCAATAATGAATGCAACTATCGTGAGGATTATTACGCGACTTTCTTTTATAACGACAATTTTATTAATCCGCAACTCCTCTTCAATTTTATTGTTACTTACATTCGAGGTACTCGCCGAGAGAGCCAGGCGACAATAACAATTAGTCACATGATCTTAAAGAATACCGATTAAGACATGTGCAGTCTTGTCGAGAACCCGATTTGCCTGTGCTCAAAGATTATAGAATAATCTTTGCTGTGCTATAGGTCCGTTAGTCGTTATCTCACGGACGCAACATGTCATTTGAGGTTTTGTATCGGATTTCTATAGCTACTTCCATTTCTTAGTTTTGATGTACTTTTAATGTCACCAGCAAGCCTTTCTTGTGCCCTGTTTTGCACTGAAAATGCCTAACGAAATAAATTATCTAATGTTTGGAGCGGTAATATAACTCATCCTATCTATATATCTATATATCTATATATAGATCTATATATAGATAGATAGATAGATAGATAGATAGATAGATAGATAGATAGATAGATAGATAGATAGATAGATAGATAGATAGATAGATAGATAGATAGATAGATAGATAGATAGATAGATAGATAGATAGATAGATAGATAGATAGATAGATAGATAGATAGATAGATAGATAGATAGATAGATAGATAGATAGATAGATAGATAGATAGATAGATAGATAGATATAGATAGATAGATAGATAGATAGATAGATAGATAGATAGATAGATAGATAGATAGATAGATAGATAGATAGATAGATAGATAGATAGAGAGAGAGAGAGAGAGAGAGAGAGAGAGAGAGAGAGAGAGAGAGATATTTTTGACAGCTTTATTTTGATTGATTTATTTCTAATTTTCTATTTCTAATATTGTATGATCACCCGAGTCAGTTGACAATACTTTTTCAGAACAGTCAACGGCGCCGAACTGATATTCTCGACGTTGTGACAGCCGGTGGCCCATTACCCAAGATGGCTGCGTCTACCGACGACGAGTTCCGCTCTCTGCTGTCCAAGAAATTGACAGACGTCAACGCCGACGTCGATTTAGAAATATTTCTATCATATATCATCGGGATTCTTGAAACTGATTCACCTCGTGACGAAAAGGAAGAGTCACTGGAAGGGATACTATCTGAACTATCTGTACTACACGTTCCTCACTCAATGCATCTTTCATTATCGCTCATGTTTATCCGTCCATTTAGCCCCGGTGTGGTATGCAGAAAGTAGCCTATGCAGAAAGTGGTTTTTACATGTACTGCGCATGCGCGTATTTAGACAAAATGGTAGCCATTCACAAAGTAGCGATTGAAGTAAACAATGTGTCGTAACCATTCATTCTTTCATAAGATAATGGGAGTAGCCAGAGTTTATAGATGTGGCTACTTTTAGCATGGAAGTAGCCCAAGTATATTGATATGGCAATTTTTAGTGTGGTATTATACTGGCATGCAGAAAGTAGCCTGAGTATAAAGATGTGGCTACTTTCAGCATGGGTGTATGTCACATGCAGAAAGTTTAAGGGGCGAAAACTAGCATACACACACTTTAATATTTTCATTTATATGATCACAGTAATTGCGCTCTGGTGCTCCGCTCACACTCGCTACTTTGTGCATGGCGCAACTCTGATCCTCCCCACGCTTGGGCTATGCTACTTTCTGCATAGCGCAACTTTCTGCACGCTGACCCGGCGTGCTGAAAGTATCCAAGGTTTGTGCGCATGCACAATGCGCCCTTTCGCTACTTTGTGCATAAAGCTACTTTGTGCATAAAGCTACTTTCTGCATGTGACACCAGTCGAACAGTGATATTTTTATAGACCGTTCTGAATCTTCAATTGCCATGTGAATGGGCAATGTGTTTTGAAAATCACGGGGGATTTAGAATCTAAAATACAACATAGTTCAGGAGCATGTGAAAAAAATATTGAGAAACGGCCAAAAAGCCTACCCCCGATCGATGCGGTTATTTAGGAAATGCCATTTAATATAAATTTCCGAGGAATCCAGATGCGATGTCCACCATTTTGGTAAATATATGGTCTCATGGTATTTGTTTACTCTCCGTTTGCTAGGTGGGCACCATGCTTTTTGAACTGACATAGTCCAAACTGCGCCTGTGCATTACTACTACCGCCTCATTTTAATGATAAACATGTGCTCATCGATGATTACAGGTCATTTGGTACACTGGTTGTTTTGTACACACTCCGTTAGGTTGTTTCGTTCACAGCAGATCGGTTCTTCCGAGCGGTATGCTTAAGTTAGTACCCATGTAAAAAAGGTATCCTTATCCTTCTAAAGCTTCGTTATGAGTTTAGCTTGAAAAATATGATTAGTAATAATTCGAAACGTCTGGATAACTCACGATAAACTAGAAATGACCTAAACCACTGATGATATACTCTTCATATTCAATGCAGGACGAAATGACTCCTAGTAGCGTCTCAACCATCTCTGTACGAAACAGCCATCTGTGTATAAAATGACCTGTGTATGAAACAACCGCGCACCCTCATCGATGATGCCACTACGACAGCAATTGTAATGGTAGTCCATGTCAGCTGAATACATGCACTCGTTATTATAGTTGCAAATTGTTCATTACCATCAAAACAGGCGATGAAACCAAATAACTTTGTGCATTGAGCTGGGATCAAACATCATAGGGCTACCGTCAGTTATGATCGGTTCCAATTGTTTACATCGCGGAATGGCCGTGTGATTGTTTAAGTTGTTAAGGGCAGGGACAACTTGCTAGCTTGCTGATGGGGAAACTTTCTTTCAACACATTAGAAGTATGCCTTGGACTGTCATGCAATTTAGTTTGCCCTGTTGTCCAATGACTTGCATGCGTATACCTATATAATGGAATGATTTGTACAATCATGGTGTGATCCCATCCTACCATGTACAGTACTTTTCAATGTGAAAGTGATGACACAATCATATTCCTTGTAACATTACAATGTAAAAATGTTTAGGCCAAATTTCAAGCCTTAAGAGGGGATGCAGCCTGTACAAGCTGGAGACCTATACACGAGTATGGGTTACGGAACATCCTTAGCTTAGAATCAGCTTAGTTAAAAAAAATCAGTGTGGTTCTATTAGGCGGTGTATGTCGTAGGGTGTATGTATGTCTGCCACGTGGTCACATGACTCCACTGATGTACTATGGGTGACAGGAAGATGCTGACCAGGCATTGCTATGCGATGACATCATCAAGATGTGGGACAAAGTACAACCGGAGCAACCATCATCCAGTCCAAAAAGTAACATTTTTAACTCCTCCTTTTTAGCTTCTAAATCAATGTGTTGAGAAAGCTGTCATGTTGGTTTTGATTGGAAGGTTCTTGTTGGGTATTGTACATTGATCTACTTGTGTAAGCTTTCATTGTGTGACATTAGCATGGATATCATTATGTGACATTAGCATGGATATCATTATATGACATTAGCATGGATATCATTAAGTGACATTAGCATGGATATCATTATGTGACATTAGCATGGATATCATTGTGACATTAGCATGGATATCATTAAGTGACATTAGCATGGATATCATTGTGACATTAGCATGGATATCATTAGGTGACATTAGCATGGATATCATTATATGACATTAGCATGGATATCATTATATGACATTAGCATGGATATCATTATATGACATTAGCATGGATATCATTGTGTGACATCAATACATTCCAGGCATATCCATAGAGAATACAATGCACAACCTGGTGGAACAGCAAGTCTCCAAGGCAACAAGAAGTCGGGTTATTTCTGAGGATGTGAAAGAGCGTAAAGCAGCCATATTGGCTCAGTATGCGCATGTGTCGGACGGGGAAGAGTATCCTGTCTTGACAAACAAACAATCGTTCTATTGGCTGGTTTGTTATAGTGTTGGCATAATTCAACAAAGAAATGTATGTTGTATTAGCCAAGAACTGTTTATGCATTAGATATGCATTAACTATTGCACCGGATGACCTTGTTGAACTTAACTCTGAGCAGAACTGATGAAGATGAGCACGAAGAACAAAGTATTCGTTCTGAAGAACGTATCCTTTATGTTTGTGATAAGTCCAAGTTGAACAGCTCTTATGCTTAACACTTTGGTCAGACAGTTGCAAACAGAAATACTTTCACTCTTTTAACACTGAGTTTGTGACAAGAGTTGCATGGCCTATTGTAATGATAAGCAAGGTGAACCTGAAGAGGCCACCCATGATTCCACACTGTTTAGTAAGTTGATGAGTAAACTCCTGAACTCTGGTATCAGTGCTTTCGAGGAATATGAACGCAGTGTCTGTTCACAACAGGGAAGTATCAGAGCGCGAGCGAATGAAGGAAGAGCACGACACCAAGAAACAACGTGACAAAGAAGAACGAAAAGCAAAAACAGAAAGCGGCAGATAGAAAGGAGTCAGAAAAGAAACGAACACAGAAGGGTGAGAGGCGGAGGTAGCAGTGTACGGCCTGTATATCCTACCAGTCAATGCAATAGGCCCAAATGTGTCAAATAACAAATGTGTTGTTATTCACACTAAATCTCGAGTCAATTTGAATGTGGATCCTTGTTTTCAAGTCTCGTGCAGCATTTGGTTATGTACTGATCCCTGATACACGACGACACCTGTAAATGTTTGGATGGCAAACTGTTGTGTTGCCAAACAATCCCCATATTACCTCTGGTACATCCCCATATTACCTCTGGTACATCTCCTACTGAATGTTGGGCTATATTTCTGCCATGCTGATTACTTGGGAGTGTTTGTATATATAAATATCAACCAATTAGTTGAAATATACTTCTTTGAGCTAATTATACGTGGGTCTGTTGTATGTCCTTTGTATCTCCTATGATAGGAAGGGCTTTTTGAGTGTTATATTTTTCATGAGAAAGTAAATTTCAGATATAATTTTCTCAAATTTTCTAACCACTTGGCAAGTGCTGTGATAAGGCTAGCTGACATCGTTTGAAAATCCATTTAATAATACAAGAAATGTGATGGCAAGGCGCTATGACATATCAGTCAACGCAACATCATTAGAATTCATTCATTCTTTACATTCAAACAACACCCCACTGCACAATTTGTAAATTGTAACAAAGCATATTTATTGATATTCTCATCATTATTTTAACAAGCACACAACTAACATTATTTGAACACTCTGTTCCACATGAAGCATCCATATAATCTTATCATGTCAGCCAACAATCTGTAGATCATTGCTCAAAATGAATTCAAATTTGTGTTAAATAAGATCCACTCATCGTCCTTGGAGTTGTGACGAGCAGAGAGACTGTTTGTCGATAACAAAAGGTAAAACTGACAATGGGCAATTGAATACATAACACTTCTGTATGTAGAAATGATTGACGGATGTAAATGTCCAGATCCAGAAACATTTGAAAGCTTTCTCTAAAACCCTGACCCAGGGGATACTATTTGATAAGAGTAACAGTTCAATATGTGTGAAGTATACTTAAATCAGTTGTAAGAATCTTCCTACGGTATGGAGGACAATATAGGGGCTACATGGCTAACATTAGAGATATGAAATACACTTGACAGCACTGTAACATGAGTGGCGCTGTGTTTCTATTGGACAACATGGTGGAGGACATGGTGCAATGATGGAGAAATAAACTAGCTTTTATAACAAGACACACTTGTTTTATGCAAATAAAAGGATTAAATATTATAAATTACATTCATTAACAATTATGTAAATGACAAAGATACATCTTGAGTGTACCTACCTTTGTGAAACAACTCTGGCAGGCTGTGTAAATTGCCAATCATAGTGTAAAGCTCCAAAAGGACACAATGACAGAGAGAACACAGTCCGGTAAAACACGACAAAATACATCAAGTATGGAGTACAAAAAACAAACAGGGTAGCCAGACTCTTAACACAGTGAAGTGAATAGTTAACCCGCCCACCATCTGCAGGTAAGTATAGTTTATAAGCTCCAGGAAGACCAACTAGAAGCATCATTAGAGGGCAGTAAATACAGGTGAAATAATGATTAAACTGTAAAGTTAAATTAGGATATTCATATAAATCCCCTCTCATGCACGACCAAGCATCACAGTTGTGAAGTATTTTGATAAACAAACATGATCGGTCGACTGTCATGTTATTTAGATGTTCAATTTTCTTCTTAAAAGCGTGTTCATCAACTGAAAAAGCAGTTTGATTTTCAGCTCACTACATACATCAGTAGTCTGGGAAGCAGCACTTAGTTTGGCTGCTTACAAACCAGTGGCAATTAACCAAGAATCAGCGGAGAAAAACACTTGAGACCATGGCATTCAAACTGAAGCAGAATGGCTTAGGAATCCACTGTATGTCCTTATTTACAATATGTAATGGGACATTTCTTCAAGGTGACATACATCTATTGCCCGTCTCTTTGGGAATCGACAACAGCTTGCCTTAGCCTCTTAAAATCTATTAATGTGAAACATGGGTGACTGTGACATGCCAACCAAGTCTACTCTACCACGACCAAGTTGACCTTCCTGACCTCGCAACACTTCTCGCACGGTGGTATTCTATGTTTTTAATGCTTTCAGTTAACCCGTTACAACAAGATGTATACTCTCCACCTGCAGCTATAATCAACCTCATCTTGTAAAAATTACATTTAAACTTGACACGTAGATAAAGTCTCAAAATAACCCTCTATAGCTATAATTTAAGCAAATATGCACATACCTCCCAACCCCACAAAAAAATCAATAAATTTACTTGTGAAGTAAAAACTCAAATGCCGACAAATGTGACACAGTGGTAGCTGTTTGGTGTGCGGTGTTCGGGAAGAAAGTGGCTGCTCACAGGATGGTGTCCTAGTTAATCACCAAGAAAAAGTAGATGGTCGATGTTTGCCCCAGTGCTTACTCTCTTCTGAGGGTCTACCTCAGTAGTGTAGGGATCCATCGGAAACGTCTCTGATCTCCGCCTGCCAGCCAATCACACGTTTACCTCAATCAGCCCCTCAACACAATCACATGTTTACATGAACACCTCAATCAGTCAACCAACACAATCACATGTTTACATGGACACCTCAATCAGTCAACCAACACAATCACATGTTTACATGGACACCTCAATCAGTCAACCAACACAATCACATTGACATTGCTAAAGTGTCATAAACTTCAAAGTGGTTCCTCATATGGCTATAACAGACACCGACAAACCACTTGTGATATTAAAATATGTAATAACAGACACTCACTTAATGCAAGAGAGTTTGGTTGGACAATGGCTCCTGTTGTATGTCTGACCAGTACATTCCACACTCTTCAGCATATGTGTTGCCCATGAGTGCATGTGGTAGGGGGGTCCAAGGCCCCCAAACTCTGCTGGCAAAATGTCCTCACTCACATAGCAGCATAGGGTAGCCATATTGTTACCATGGAGATGAACCTACACAACAAACATAGAATGATGGATCATAACAACTGAGATCACACTGCAGAGTAGAAATATCAAACATGTTTCCACATTTCGGCAAATACATATTGAAATCTTGAGAAATAGTACCTTGTTTCTGTTTTCAGGCGACATGAAATTCTTTGCAATTTTGAACATAGCATCCACATACCAGGGCTGGTTAAGGAAATGAACTTCTTGGAAACGCACAGGGAAGCAATCCTGTAAGAAGATTCAGACAAATAAATAACATCAGTGTAGGAACAGAGCATTGGGTGATATACACCTGTCTGAGAGTAGAGGTGTGGGTGGATATACACCAGTGTGAGAGTAGAGGTGTGGGTGGATATACACCAGTGTTAAAGTAGAGGTGTGGGTGGATATACACCAGTGTGAAAGTAGAGGTGTGGGTGGATATACACCAGTGTAAAGTAGAGGTGTGGGTGGATATACACCAGTGTGAAAGTAGAGGTGTGGGTGGATATACACCAGTGTGAAAGTAGAGGTGTGGGTGGATATACACCAGTGTGAGAGTGAGGGTGTGGGTGGATATACACCAGTGTGAATAGTAGAGGTGTGGGTGGTGGATATACACCAGTGTGAAAGTAGAGGTGTGGGTGGATATACACCAGTGTGAGAGTAGAGGTGTGGGGTGGATATACACCAGTGTGAGAGTAGAGGTGTGGGTGGATATACACCAGTGTGAAAGTAGAGGTGTGGGTGGATATACACCAGTGTGAGAGTAGAGGTGTGGGTGGATATACACCAGTGTGAGAGTAGAGGTGTGGGTGGATATACACCAGTGTGAGAGTAGAGGTGTGGGTGGATATACACCAGTGTGAGAGTAGAGGTGTGGGTGGATATACACCAGTGTGAAAGTAGAGGTGTGGGTGGATATACACCAGTGTGAAAGTAGAGGTGTGGGTGGATATACACCAGTGTGAGAGTAGAGGTGTGGGTGGATATACACCAGTGTGAAAGTAGAGGTGGTGTGGGTGGATATACACCAGTGTGAAAGTAGAGGTGTGGGTGGATATACACCAGTGTGAGAGTAGAGGTGTGGGTGGATATACACCACCAGTGTGAGGTGTGGGTGGATATACACCAGTGTGAGAGGTGTGGGTGGATATACACCAGTGTGAGAGTAGAGGTGTGGTGTGGATATACACCAGTGTGAGAGTAGAGGTGTGGGTGGATATACACCAGTGTGAAAGTAGAGGTGTGGGTGGATATACACCGTGGACACCATGTGAGAGTAGAGGTGTGGGTGGATATACACCAGTGTGAAAGTAGAGGTGTGAGTGGATATACACCAGTGTGAGAGTAGAGGTGTGGGTGGATATACACCAGTGTGAGAGTAGAGGTGTGGGTGGATATACACCAGTGTGAGAAGTAGAGGTGTGGGTGGATATACACCAGTGTGAACGTAGAGGTGTGGGTGGACATATACACCAGTGTGAAAGTAGAGGTGTGGGTGGATATACACCTGTCTGAGAGTAGAGGTGTGGGTGGATATACACCTGTCTAGCTATGTATAAAGGGAGGTTAGATACATAAAGAGAGGAGACGAGTGAGGTCCACTACCTGCAGTCCCTCGATGATGAGCTTGAGCATATGAGGCTGTACACCTGTTGACTGCTTGAAGCTAAACTGACACCAATCAACAATGAGCACCACCCCCTGCTTCCTCACCTCTTCTTCATCCAATAACTTCTCCAGTGTAAGCCACATGGCCCTATATATACTCGCCAGACCATATGATGGCTGGTCCCAGTTAGCCGCGAATAGCACCAGCACATGGCGGTTTTTGTGATCCTTCTTAGCAAGAACCCCCGGTAAGCCATCCATCAGAGCGGATTTCACGCCAGATTCTGACGGCTCAAGGTTTCTGAATAGTTTCCTGTTTCGTTCTCGATATTGATTGTATTTGACTAGAAGCTCGAAGGCTTGGGTGCAGTCATAAGCACATGCTTCAACAAACCACAAGAGAAATTCTTCATCTTTCCTTGGAAACGCTGCACACCACGAGACAAACAACATGCAAGCCATCCGATACATTACACAGTGACATGAGACTACCAACAAGAGAGCCCAGTAGCATGTTAAAGATAAAAGTATTTATCCCATAAGAGTCCTGCAATAGTCCAAATGATTGTGAGACGGCTTACTATGTCAATAGTTCAAGATGGTATCATTGTTATGGCAATTATTTATAGATCTCAGTTTTCATTAATATGTTTCATTGGTTGAAAAACTTACTGACATCGGGCCGACTGCTCAGCTGTTGGTGCAGCCTCTTCACAAACAGGTGTGTATGACTGGGCAGGTGAAGCTCGTGATTGATGGAGGTCTGCAGATTACACTGGGCTACATCCATGATGGCCGGATTATTGTGCGGCTCCAATGAGCCCACATGGACAGTGTGTCAGCACTGAAGGAGAAACCAGTGTAACCATGATTGCAATAAGTAGAGTAATGGACAGCATCACATCAATGGCTACTGCCTTAAACACCACATCATCTTTCTGCACAGACTCCTGTTTGCAAAGGACCCTGGATATGTCAGACACGAGTTCACATCGTTCACCTGATCCTAACCAAACCATTTTCAAAGGTTCAGTAATGTTCATAGGTTTTACTGGTAACATACGCAAGTCCAGTTAGATCTGAGGGTTGGGGTTTGTATTGACAATGGTCCAGTGCTATGAGGGAATGGCCGAGTGCATAACTAAAGAGTCGAGCTACAAGGGAATGGTCAGGTGCATAGCTAAAGAGTCGAGCTACAAGGGAATGGTCAGGTGCACAACTAAAGAGTCCAGCTATAAGGGAATGGTCAGGTGCACAACTAAAGAGTCCAGCTTCAAGGGAATGGGGAGGTGCACAACTAAAGAGTCCAGCTACAAGGGAATGGTCAGGTGCACAACTAAAGAGTTGAGCTATGAGGGAATGGTCAGGTGCATAGTTAAGAGTCGAGCTACAAGGGAATGGTCAGGTGCAATAAGGGAATGGTCAGGTGCATAGCTAAAGAGTCGAGCTATGAGGGAATGGTCAGGTGCATAGCTAAAGAGTACGAGGGAATGGTCAGGTGCATAGCTGAGCTATGAGGGAATGGTCAGGTGCATAGCTAAAGAGTCGAGCTATGAGGGAATGGTCAGGTGCATAGCTAAAGAGTCGAGCTACGAGGGAATGGTCAGGTGCATAGTGCATAGCTAAAGAGTCTAAAGAGTCGAGCTATGAGGGGAATGGTCAGGTGCATAGCTAAAGAGTCCAGCTATGAGGGAATGGTCAGGTGCATAGCTAAAGAGTCCAGCTATGAGGGAATGGTCAGGTGCATAGCTAAAGAGTCGAGCTATGAGGGAATGAGGGCAATGGTCAGGTGGTCAATAGCTAAAGAGTCGAGTCGAGTATGAGGGAATGGTCAGGTGAATAGCTAAAGAGTCGAGTTATGAGGGAATGGTCCGGTGATAGCTAGGTTGAGTTATGGGGAATGGTCAGGTGAATAGCTAAAGAGTTGAGTTATGAGGGAATGGTCAGGTGCATAGCTAAAGAGTCGAGTTATGAGGGAATGGTCAGGTGCATAGCTAAAGAGTCGAGTTATGAGGGAATGGTCAGGTGCATAGCTAAAGAGTCGAGTTATGAGGGAATGGTCAGGTGCATAGCTAAAGAGTCGAGTAGGGAATGGTCAGGTGAAAGAAAGAGTCGAGTTATGAGGGAATGGTCCGGTGAATAGCTAAAGAGTCGAGTTATGAGGGAATGGTCCGGTGAATAGCTAAAGAGTTGAGTTATGAGGGAATGGTCCGGTGAATAGCTAAAGAGTCGAGTTATGAGGGAATGGTCAGGTGCATAGCTAAAGAGTTGAGTTATGAGGGAATGGTCCGGTGAATAGCTAAAGAGTCGAGTTATGAGGGAATGGTCCGGTGCATAGCTAAAGAGTCGAGCTATGAGGGCATGGTCAGGTGCATAGCTAAAGAGTCGAGTTATGAGGGAATGGTCCGGTGAATAACTAAAGAGTTGAGCTACGAGGGAATGGTCAGGTGCATAGCTAAAGAGTCGAGTTATGAGGGAATGGTCAGGTGCATAGCTAAAGAGTCGAGTTATGAGGGAATGGTCCGGTGAATAACTAATGAATGGTGCAACTAATGAAGGGTCTAATGTGTGATGAGAGAAGGACCGATTACAGTCGAAAACCAGTGGTACTAGGACAATGTGTGTCCCTGTGTCAACTGAGGCTATAAAGAAATGAAAATGTAATGGCATGTCTGGCCAGGGTTATTCCTACCATAGACAACGTTCTCTGCAAAGTACCCTGGTACTATGGCCTCAGATCCATGCTCGAGTCATGCAAGACGGTGGAATAAAAGCCTTTAAGATTTCAGCCAGTGAGACAGGTCAGTTTCCAGCTCTGAAAATCTATATCTTGGCATGCAATTAGACTTATATACCTTAATGGCAGCTTCATCATTTCCAGAATTGCTTAGTCATCAACATATCAACTTACCAATCATGTTTTGTGTGGAATGCCACATTGGTCCTGTGTATATGCGTTTCACCCTATGCATGTGCACGTTTGTTATTGAGAAAGAGTCTTTGGAAGTTGCCCATACTTACATAGAAACATGGTTCGTCTATTTGCAAGTAAATATGTTGAAAACCAAGCGAATTCAGTCAACTGGTCGATAAGTGTTGAACTAACGAGTGGCATGGCAATGTTGAGCTAGTTTTGGGGAACATGATATTCACCTGTTTTACCGGATGGCACATAAGGATAGCGGCTAGAACATGTTAAGTGAAAACATCCATCTCCATCTCAACCATCGCGCTCTCATTATTATTTTATTCGTGAAAAAATGATATCACATACACCACTGAACGTCGATAATAGTATAGTCAACTGATAATGAAAAGTGGCTCAAATAAAGCAATGACTACCGTTTTTGATACTTGTAGTACTCATCGTCTATTCATCAGTCTGATAGCTTGTCTCTCAGTCCATCACTGGGTCAGGATCGGCGCGATTAAATGCATCATAACGTTCGGTGCTTTTAAAGGTTTCGTAAATATGATTTAGCAAATAATTATGTAGTTGATGGCATGTTGAAGATAATTTTGCCTTTTAATGTATTTTGAAAACTTTTATTAATCCATATTATGTATTTAAAATTATACGAAACTTTTTTTGATTTCGAACTTTTCTTTACCATGGAAACATCCGACGCCTTCTTCGAAATCAGTTACATATTCAGTTCGTGAAATATGTAAACCAGATCAAGATGCCACCTAAAAAGGGTAAAAAGGGTGGAAAAAAAGGGAAGGGGAAGAAGAAAGACGACAAGGTTGTAGAGAACGATTCTGAAGAAATTATTGACAAGGAGACACTTTTGACCCAAGAGTGAGTGGTTTCGCTATTCGCATTTATCAATTTGTTTACTTTCAAGTCTCAGTGTGGTGAGCAATGCGGCTTAATTTGTCAAGCTTCCACGCTTACTTTGTCTTGCATGAAGTATTTTCGTTATAAACAATGTGTATTAAATTTCAAGGGAGTTGCATGGGGTGATATAGCCGTGCACGACGTCTTATTGTTATATATTTATTTATATTACCGTCGTGCGCGGCTAGGGGTGATATAGCCGCGCACGACGGTAATATGAATATATACGTCAATAAGACGCCGTGCACGGCTAGGGGTGATATCTATATTTGCGTTACACTCTAATGTGTCATTTTTAATTTCTTGTGTGTTTATTTATGAAGGTTGGAACAACTGACCAAAGAATTAGACGATCTTAAGAAGCAAGTGGAAGATCTGTATCCTTCAAAGTTATACTGGCAATTGGTGGGACAGCCAGTAGGGGATACTTCAGTATTTGATGTAGCCCAACAGGATGTCTACGCTATGTAGCCCTACAAGACGTCTGAGTAGACATTGATATTACCGGAGCTATGCTATATAATGAAAATGAAACGTCTGCTCAGGGCTATATTTGAACAATAATTCACTTTGATTTCTTAAATCCCTCACCTTCAAATTTGAAATATTTCATTGCTAAAACCTGCAGGCCTCAGTCATCAAGACTTGTCCATCATTCACTAACCCACCCCCTCCCCCCCCCCCCCCACCCCAGGAAGGAGTTGATGGTTATGTTGTAATACTGATTTTCTAATTGTTTCCTTCATTGGGGCTCAGGAGGCAGGAAAATGACTGGTTACAGCAAGAAGCTCACAAAGTCAGGACAGAAAGTGTGAGTGACCAGTCTCTCAGCATGCACATATGATTATTGTATGTCTTTGAAATAAGCAGCTGCTGCCTGAGTTAATAATATCAATAAACATACAGTCGTGATCAAATTGGTTACTTAGCAGACCATTCCCTGTGTATGATTGCAGCATGAGTATATGAGTTACATGGACAAGAAGACAAGCAAGCGACAGACAACAATAATCTCCCTCAGCGACCAGAACCAGAAAGAAATCAGTGACATTCGGGAACAGAAGCGCCAAATGTTAGAAGAATATGACCAAAAGAAGGATTGTGAGAAGGTTTATTTCTGATGTGTACCAAATCAATATTGCTTGCCCTTACAAGATGTGATCTATGTCTACTTTGACTTGATGATTTCATTTCAGCTCTAAGATCCATACTGATGGAAAAGGAAAACATACTCTCAAAAACAAAACAAGAACTTGATGATTTACAGGAATTCAAGGCAAGGACATCACCCAAAAATCACATTCACCTAAAATTCATCACTCCTTATTATTCATGAGTAACATAACGGAATCCTCAGGGCTGTTGGGGTGTGCTTTGACATTTCTGATGTTCTTCTTGAGATCGTTTCGTGAACGGTTTCACGCAAGACAGCAGTCAGTAAAGACTGACCATGTTTACTGTACAGAGCCTTCAGCAGGAGCAGCTGGGTAAGATCAGGGAGCTAGAGCGTGAGGTGATGGTGATGAGAGGCAAACACTCGGACGCAATCCAGCAACTCAAGTCGCGCTTCCTCAAGGAAAAGAAGGAATTCCAACAAGATGCCGAGTCAAAGATTTCAGTCATGTCCAAGCAAGCCAACAAAGTAAGTGTGATAAAATATCTAGTCCAAGCTTTCATTGCCTTTTTCTCTTTACACAATATCGTAGGGCTTGATTGATGAATTACCAGCGGAAATCAGGGCCTTCCATGTGAGTGTCTGTGGTGTGTGATCAGGGCCTTCCATGTTAGTGTCTGTGGTGTGTGATCAGGGCCTTCCATGTTAGTGTCTGTGGTGTGTGTTCAGGGCCTTCCATGTGAGTGTCTATTGTGTTGTATCAGGGCCCTTCCATGTGAGTGTCTGTGGTGTTGTATTAGGGCCTTCCATGTGAGTGTCTGTGGTGTGTGTTTCAGGGCCTTCCATGAGTGAGTGTCTGTGGTGTGTGATATGTGTGTATCAGGGCCTTCCATGTGAGTGTCTGTGGTGTTGTATTAGGGCCTTCCATGTGAGTGTCTGTGGTGTGTGTTCAGGGCCTTCCATGTGAGTGTCTGTGGTGTG
This sequence comes from Urechis unicinctus, assembly GCA_034190875.2. Taxonomy (NCBI): domain Eukaryota; kingdom Metazoa; phylum Annelida; class Polychaeta; order Xenopneusta; family Urechidae; genus Urechis; species Urechis unicinctus. The sequence goes on from CM067344.1 coordinate 8,712,477, forward strand.
TGTTCAGGGCCTTCCATGTGAGTGTCTATTGTGTTGTATCAGGGCCTTCCATGTGAGTGTCTGTGGTGTTGTATTAGGGCCTTCCATGTGAGTGTCTTTGGTGTGTGTTCAGGGCCTTCCATGTGAGTGTCTGTGGTGTGTTGTTGTATCAGGGCCTTCCATGTGAGTGTCTGTGGTGTTGTATTAGGGCCTTCCATGTGAGTGTCTGTGGTGTGTGTTCAGGGCCTTCATGTGAGTGTCTGTGGTGTGTGTTCAGGGCCTTCCATGTGAGTGTCTGTGGTGTGTGTTCAGGGCCTTCCATGTGAGTGTCTATGGTGTTGTATCAGGGCCTTCCATGTGAGTGTCTGTGGTGTTGTTTCAGGGCCTTCCATGTGAGTGTCTGTGGTGTGTGTTCAGGGCCTTCCATGTGAGTGTCTGTGGTGTGTGTTCAGGGCCTTCCATGTGAGTGTCTGTGGTGTGTGTTCAGGGCCTTCCATGTGAGTGTCTGTGGTGTGTGTCAGGGCCTTCCATGTGAGTGTCCATGTGAGTGTCTGTTGTGTGTGTGTGTTCAGGGCCTTCCATGTGAGTGTCTTGTGTTGTATCAGGGCTTCCATGTGAGTGTCCTGTGGTGTGTGTATCAGGGCCTTCCATGTGAGTGTCTGTGGTGTGTGTTCAGGGCCTTCCATGTGAGTGTCTATTGTGTGTGTATCAGGGCCTTCCATGTGAGTGTCTATGATTATTGTATGGGCTTTGTGAATCTGAGTGTTGTATTAGGGCTGCCTGTGAGTGTCTGTGGTTGTGGTGTCAGGGCCTTCCATGTGAGTGTCTGTGGTGTGTGTTCAGGGCCTTCCATGTGAGTGTCTGTGGAGTGTGTTCAGGGCCTTCCATGTGAGTGTCTATTGTGTTGTATCAGGGCCTTCCATGTGAGTGTCTGTGGTGTTGTATTAGGGCCTTCCATGTGAGTGTCTGTGGTGTGTGTTCAGGGCCTTCCATGTGAGTGTCTGTGGTGTGTGTTCAGGGCCTTCCATGTGAGTGTCTATTGTGTTGTATCAGGGCCTTCCATGTGAGTGTCTGTGGTGTTGTATTAGGGCCTTCCATGTGAGTGTCTTTGGTGTGTGTTCAGGGCCTTCCATGTGAGTGTCTGTGGTGTGTTGTTGTATCAGGGCCTTCCATGTGAGTGTCTGTGGTGTTGTATTAGGGCCTTCCATGTGAGTGTCTGTGGTGTGTGTTCAGGGCCTTCCATGTGAGTGTCTGTGGTGTGTGTTCAGGGCCTTCCATGTGAGTGTCTGTGGTGTGTGTTCAGGGCCTTCCATGTGAGTGTCTATTGTGTTGTATCAGGGCCTTCCATGTGAGTGTCTGTGGTGTTGTATTAGGGCCTTCCATGTGAGTGTCTGTGGTGTGTGTTCAGGGCCTTCCATGTGAGTGTCTGTGGTGTGTGTTCAGGGGCTTCCATGTGAGTGTCTGTGGTGTTGTATTAGGGCCTTCCATGTGAGTGTCTTTGGTGTGTGTTCAGGGCCTTCCATGTGAGTGTCTGTGGTGTGTGTTCAGGGCCTTCCATGTGAGTGTCTGTGATGTGTGTTCAGGGCCTTCCATGTGAGTGTCTGTGGTGTGTGTTCAGGGCCTTCCATGTGAGTGTCTATTGTGTTGTATCAGGGCCTTCCATGTGAGTGTCTGTGGTGTTGTATTAGGGCCTTCCATGTGAGTGTCTGTGGTGTGTGTTCAGGGCCTTCCATGTGAGTGTCTGTGGTGTGTGTTCAGGGCCTTCCATGTGAGTGACTGTGGTGTTGTATTAGGGCCTTCCATGTGAGTGTCTGTGGTGTGTGTTCAGGGCCTTCCATGTGTGTGTCTGTGGTGTGTGTTCAGGGCCTTCCATGTGAGTGTCTATTGTGTTGTATCAGGGCCTTCCATGTGAGTGTCTATGGTGTGTGATCAGGGCCTTCCATGTGAGTGTCTGTTGTGTGTGATCAGGAAGCCACCCAGTGTCTGACCGACCACACGAACAGCATTAAGACTGATAATCGGGAACTGCGCCACCAGCTGCTGCTGCTCATCCGGAAGACGCGGGCCCTCCACGAACACAGACAACAGCTGGACCAGCAGAAACAGGAGCTGCTTCTCGAGCAGCAGTATGCATCTGATCTAAAGACGCTCAGGACAGCTCGACAACACAAAGTACTTAAGTCATTTGGCATGGTGGAAAATGGCACAGATTGAGCTGAAAGTCAACACTGTGTTGTAGGTTTATGATAGAACCCAAGTGTATGTGTGCAAGTGGAACACAATCATGACCTACTCACCTAAGTAAGAATCACAGTCATTCCAAGTCTGCATCATATTATGTAATTGATATATTGTGTGGCATGAATAAACTAGGAGAAAAAAGTTCCAAATACCTGGATGCAGACATTCGTCCGTCTGTCTGTCCGTAAACTTTTGATGGAACATTTTCTGATGAGGCAGGCTATCAGGTTCAAATAACAAGTGGACCCCTCTCATGATGAATGAACTCCATGACCTTTTACCCTGGATTTATTATCCCAAACAAATTAGTATTTAAACTTTTAGTGGCAAATTACACATGGACCCCTCTCATGATGCTTGCAATTTGCAATCTAAAAATCTGATTTATAAAATCTCTATTGGGTTATAAAATAAGCCTGCAGCCTGAATGTACTCATGGACATCTCGCATACTAAAAACAACAAATCAACCATACAATTGAACATGGACTCCGCTTATATTTATGGCTCCTTTATAATACATTTGTGTACACCTCAAGGTGGACTGCTAGTGTGGCTGTACGAGTGAGATGTGATGACAGGACTCGAGTGTCAAATGCCGCTCTTCTCTAATGTCCAACATGTTACACACCAGAGACATGCATTTCAAGCTTAATTCTGAATCGAAATGAAACATTTATTCTTATAAAGTAAGCCAGCCGTCTGGAAACACCACGGTCCCCTCTTATACCAACGGTCGCTTACAAACTCAAGACCTTTGACCTTTTATTGAACAAAATGAATCATTTTTAAAAAACCAAATCATGTCAAAAGCAATGGAGCTTTGAGGCCTATTGGCTTCTTGGTATACAAACACAACATGGCAAACTGCTTAAGACAATATTTATTGAAGCACATGAGCTTGAGAGAGTATCTAGTTCAAATAACTATCACAATGTTTTCATCACAACAACTATTGCACAGGTGAAAAGTAAATAAATCTGTAGAGCAATAGACATGCATCAAATGGATGGATTCCAAGTTACTTCAGGCAATGTTTTAATGAGACAGAACCATGACTAACACACTATACCCCCAAGTCAGCATAAAACTGATGTAAACAAGGTAAGCTATTTTCACCAGACTGACTGTAAGGGGAAGTGATGGTTAGGGGCTGGATACTAGTGTCCACCCATTAAGGCATACAGCAGTTTTTAAACTTACCAACCTTCTATATTTCACAATCACCAGTAAAGCTGTGCTGCGGAAGGGATCATAGGAATAAATAAGAATACATATACAGCATGATATATTGGAATATGACAATTATAAGACAAGAAAAAAAATTTAAATACAAATTGTACAATGTTCAAAAACACTACACTAAATAACTGATTCATTTTACAAAATTATCCAGCAGACGATTAGCGAGACAGGCAGGTCAGGGAGGACCTCAAGTAAGGGGGACCTCAGAAGAACTTCTTGCCACTTGTGACAATGAGGTCATCGTCATCCTCGTCGTCACTGTCGATGAGAGGTGAGCGTGGCTTGCTGCGTGGGTTTGAGCTGGGTCGCTGGTACACAGCAGGAAAAACCAGTGATGCTAGATGTAGCATATAGTCACATGGAAACATACCACATGGAAACATGCCACTGTTAGCATATTGTTTAGTCACATGGTAACATGCTGGAGTTTACTACTTTGTCAGATAAGAACACTTCACTCTGTACTCACACTGCCAGGCGGGGTCTTCATGTTAGAGGGACGGTCAACTGCTTAAACAAAAACCGCCACTTCCATCATTACTAGCAATATCAAAGACTGACACATTAGATATATACTGTTTAAAACAAAAGAAACTTTCTCTGATTCTAGTAAGGATATAAAATAAATGGGTTTGATGGAGGGGGGGGGGGGTGAAGACCCCAAGTGAAGGCCATTTTCAACTGACCATGATTAATTATCTGGTGACAGCTAACTTATTAGTTGGCGGTTAATATATCTGGAGACAGCTAACATATAAGTTGACGGCTAACATATTGGGTGACAGCTAACATATCTGTTGATGCCCAAAATATCTGTTGACATCTAACATATCAGGTGAATTACTGCTGAATCTGTCAGGGACAAGCCAATCAATCATTCCCCTGTCAACATTGAAGTCAAATTTGTCATTTCAGAATCAGTTTAATGATTACAATTGAATGAAATCAGAGAGGAAATTGCTATCATTAGGAAGAAGCTTGTGATGTGTACCTGAACTCCTGCGTCGTGACGTAGGACGTGACGGCGCTGAGTGGATGTCATCTGATTCTTCCTCCTCACCTTCTGAATCTAAACCTACAGGTACATAGGGGGTTCACTTACACCACCTTGACAGCACCATGTTAAGCATGCATTGTGGCTGGTGCCAACTAGAGTTGCTAAAACGGCCGATTGTAATCTCTTCTCAGGTGTGAAACACCAAATCATCCAGAATTCATTGATATTGGCACATTGAAAATAGTCTTCAAACTTTGTTTACAAAGATATGCAAATGAGTTACGATCGGTTCAAGTAACCATGCCTGCTCCATGACATAGTTTTCTATGACATACGTTCACAACAGAATTTCGATGAAATTCACATTTAAATAACTATGTTATACAGCCACATGATATATAACCATACGTAAATAACCACACACATTAAACGGCTTCAAGTGTTGATGTGAGGATATTGACAATGACATGTCAGAGGTCAAATGTTACATACGCCTGGGGCTGCTGTATCTACCCGTCAGTGGAGACTGGTTGCGGGGGGTTAATTGCCGTGGCGACTGGCTGCGGGGGGTGAATTGCCGTGGCGACTGGCTGCGGGGGGTGAATTGCCGTGGTGATGGGCTTCGAGGAGCATCATGGAGTGAGCCTCTGACAACACATTTGATGATTAAAAACGACTGGTTGGAAATGTGCACCAAAGAAATGAGCTGTGGAGTCAGGCATCTTAAACGTGTCTCAAGGTGAGACAAGCACAGTCTGATGTAGTAAGTAAGGTGAGACAAGCACCGTCTGATGTAGTAAGGTGAGACAAGCACCGTCTGATGTAGTAAGGTGAGACAAGCACCGTCTGAGGTAGTAAGGTAAGACAAGCACTGTCTGATGTAGTAAGTAAGGTGAGACACCGTTTGATGTAGTAAGGTAAGACAAGCACCGTCTGATGTAGTAAGGTGAGACACCGTTTGATGTAGTAAGTAAGGTGAGACAAGCACCGTCTGATGTAGTAAGGTGAGACAAGCACCGTCTGATGTAGTAAGTAAGGTGAGACACCGTTTGATGTAGTAAGTAAGGTAAGACAAGCACCGTTTGATGTAGTAGTAAGTAAGACAAGCACCGTCTGATGTAGTAAGGTGAGACACCGTTTGATGTAGTAAGTAAGACAAGCACCGTCTGATGTAAGGTACAAGCACCGTCTGATGTAGTAAGGTGAGACACCGTTTGATGTAGTAAGTAAGATAAGACAATCACCATCTGATGTAGTAGTAAGGTGAGAAGATGTAGTAAGTAAGGTAAGACAAGCACCGTTTGATGTAGTAAGGTAAGACAAGCATCATCTGATGTAGTAAGTAAGGTGAGACACCGTCTGATGTAGTAAGTAAGATAAGACAATCACCATCTGATCTAGTAAGGTGAGACAAGCACCGTCTGATGCTGTAAGTAAGTAGTAAGTAGGTGAGACACCACCGTTGATGTAGTAAAGTAGTGTAGTAAGTTTGATGTAGTAAGTAAGGTAAGACAAGCATCATCTGATGCAGTAAGTAAGGTGAGACACCGTTTGATGTAGTAAGTAGACACCGTTTGACAAAGGTGAGACACCATTTGATGTAGTAAGTAAGGCAAGACACCGTTAGATGTAGTAAGTAAGGTAAGACAAGCAGCGTCTGATGTAGTAAGGTAAGAGACAAGCACCGTTTGATGTAGTAAGGTGAGACACTGTTTGATGTAGTAAGGTGAGACACCGTTTGATGTAGTAAGTAAGGTGAGACACCATTTGATGTAGTAAGTAAGGCAAGACACTGTTTGATGTAGTAAGTAAGGTAAGACAAGCACCGTTTGATGTAGTCCTTTCTGTAGCTGTGGCCACGCAGACTGGACTGAAGGAGCCCGGTGGCGTCCTCTAGCTCCGACTCAGTGGTTGTCTCCATCAGGTCATCCTCTGCCATAAAGCCACGCATACGCTGCAGGTTGGCTTGACGCGTCTTGTGACCTCGCATGGCTGACTGAATCATCACCGCTGCCTGCCAACGCCAAGCACAAACATCATGTACACTTGCCACTACACATGGTACTGATAACATGCCTACCACTGGATGTCACTGATAACATGCCTAGTGCTGGATGTCACTGATAACATGCCTAGCGCTGGATGTCACTGATAACATGCCTAGCACTGGATGTCACTGATAACATGCCTAGCACTGGATGTCACTGATAACATGCCTAGTGCTGGATGTCACTGATAACATGCCTAGCGCTGGATGTCACTGATAACATGCCTAGCACTGGATGTCACTGATAACATGCCTACCACTGGATGTCACTGATAACATGCCTAGTGCTGGATGTCACTGATAACATGCCTACCACTGGATGTCACTGATAACATGCCTAGCACTGGATGTCACTGATAACATGCCTAGCGATGGATGTCACTGATAACATGCCTAGTGCTGAATGTCACTGATAACATGCCTAGCGATGGATGTCATTGATAACATGCCTACCACTGGATGTCACTGATAACATGCCTAGCACTGGATGTCACTGATAACATGCCTAGCACTGGATGTCACTGATAACATGCCTCTATGGATGTCGATGGATGTCACTGATAACATGCCTAGTGCTGAATGTCACTGATAACATGCCTAGCGATGGATGTCATTGATAACATGCCTACCACTGGATGTCACTGATAACATGCCTAGCACTGGATGTCACTGATAACATGCCTAGCACTGGATGTCACTGATAACATGCGTAGCACTGGATGTCACTGATAACATGCCTAGTGCTGGATGTCACTGATAACATGCCTAGCACTGGATGTCACTCAACTCACTACATTTACTGCTATCTGTTTGTTATATGTACCTTAATGGACCAGCTCAATACAATTGCTTTACAACATCCAATATACACAATATGTATTAAGACTTGAATATATATATACAGAAACGTTTTCCGTGAGGCAGAGAAAGGCAATCCTTCTTATAGGGTTATATAGAGGAATGTGTGGAGGAGAATTAGAGGCGGGAGAGAAGCTGTGGTTGCAGGTTGCTTAAATAACTGGTGTTTACAATTTACCAAGATGTAATATGCATCCATGCTGATACAATAATCAAATCATGTGGCAATCGAACGACGCTGCAATCAATTGTTACAAACAATCAAATATTGCTGCAATCAATTGATTCTTACAGTAATCAAATGATCAAGCAATCAAATGATGCATCAATCAAACGATTTGGAAATTGAATGAGTTGGCAATCGAAGGATGCATCAATCAAATGATCTTGCAATCAAATGATGCATCAATCAAATGATCTAGCAATCAACTGATGCATCAATCAAATGATCTAGCAATCAAATGATGCATCAATCCAACAATTTGGCAATCGAATGAGTTGGCAATCGAAGGATGCAACAATCAAGAAACTTCAGTCTGATAAAGTTCCTTGACACACACATAATCTGTAGCCTGACCGGGTCAAGCTGCACATGTCAACCTTTGACCTACTTCCTCCTGCTCATATTGTTCAGCCTCCTTGACTTTGTATGACCTCCACTGCTTCTGTATGGTTCTTGCTGCATGTGCCTCTGACAACGCCATCACCTGACTCTCAACTCTCTGCGCTTCCTCCCTCTTCTTCAGCGCGTATTAGGGAGAAATGGACAGAAGAGAATGTAAGAAACTGCTATCTATCAACTGATTAAAATAGAAAGAAAAATTAATCAAAACAAAGATAAGAAAGAAGGAAGTCATGCATGTAACATGTCCTGTGTGACAGGTGACACTGACTTGTGACATGTGATGTATGTCATGTGTGACAGGTGAAACTGACTTGCGACATGTGATGTATGTCATATGTGACAGGTGACACTGACTTGTGACATGTGATGTATGTCATGTGTGACAGGTGACACTGACTTGTGACAGACAGAGGAAGGCAACACTAAACAAGCAATGTACAGAGAACGTATACAGCTACAGGTTACATACAAGTGGTTGGATCATAGAATCCACCCTAAATGAACACAATAGACCCATCCAATGACACACATAATTCATAAAAAGAAGACAAGCTAAATCATCTACAATCCACTTCTCCATCAGCCATCCTATGCAGGTTCATGTCTGCATGATGTATGTGTAGCTTGGTGAAGGGGACGTGTCAGTGTATAGCGTCCACGCAGCTGGTGAAGGGGACGTGTCAGTGTATAGCGTCCACACAGCTGGTGAAGGGGACGTGTCAGTGTATATTCCACACAGCTGGTGAAGGGGACGTGTCAGTGTATAGCGTCCACACAGCTGGTGAAGGGGACGTGTCAGTGTATAGCGTCCACGCAGCTGGTGAAGGGGACATGTCAGTGTATAGCGTCCACGCAGCTGGTGAAGGGGACGTGTCAGTGTATAGCGTCCACACAGCTGGTGAAGGGGACGTGTCAGTGTATAGCGTCCACGCAGCTGGTGAAGGGGACATGTCAGTGTATAGCGTCCACACAGCTGGTGAAGGGGACGTGTCAGTGTATAGCGTCCACGCAGCTGGTGAAGGGGACGTGTCAGTGTATAGCGTCCACACAGCTGGTGAAGGGGACGTGTCAGTGTATAGCGTCCACACAGCTGGTGAAGGGGACGTGTCAGTGTATAGCGTCCACACAGCTGGTGAAGGGGACGTGTCAGTGTATAGCGTCCACACAGCTGGTGAACGGGACGTGTCAGTGTATAGCGTCCACACAGCTGGTGAAGGGGACGTGTCAGTGTATAGCGTCCACACAGGTAGTGAAGGGTAGTGTCAGTGTATAGCGTCCACACAGCTGGTGAAGGGGACGTGTCAGTGTATAGCGTCCACGCAGCTGGTGAAGGGGACGTGTCAGTGTATAGCGTCCACGCAGCTGGTGAAGGGGACGTGTCAGTGTATAGCGTCCACGCAGCTGGTGAAGGGGACGTGTCAGTGTATAGCGTCCACGCAGCTGGTGAAGGGGACGTGTCAGTGTATAGCGTCCACACAGCTGGTGAAGGGGACGTGTCAGTGTATAGCGTCCACACAGCTGGTGAAGGGGACGTGTCAGTGTATAGCGTCCACACAGCTGGTGAAGGGGACGTGTCAGTGTATAGCGTCCACACAGCTGGTGAAGGGGACGTGTCGTGTCAGTGTATAGCGTCCACACAGCTGGTGAAGGGGACGTGTCAGTGTATAGCGTCCACGCAGCTGGTGAAGGGGACGTGTCAGTGTATAGCGTCGTGGTGAAGGGGACCAGTGTATAGCGTCACGCAGCTGGTGAAGGGGACGTGTCAGTGTATAGCGTCCACGCAGCTGGTGAAGGGGACGTGTCAGTGTATAGCGTCCACACAGCTGGTGAAGGGGACAGTGTATAGCGTCCACGCAGCTGGTGAAGGGGACGTGTCAGTGTATAGCGTCCACACAGCTGGTGAAGGGGACGTGTCAGTGTATAGCGTCCACACAGCTGGTGAAGGGGACGTGTCAGTGTATAGCGTCCACACAGCTGTGAAGGGGGAGTGTCAGTGTATAGCGTCCACACAGCTGGTGAAGGGGACGTGTCAGTGTATAGCGTCCACGCAGCTGTGTGACAGGGTGAAGGGTACGTGTCAGTGTATAGCGTCCACACAGCTGGTGAAGGGGACGTGTCAGTGTATAGCGTCCACACAGCTGGTGAAGGGGACGTGTCAGTGTATAGCGTCCACGCAGCTGGTGAAGGGGACGTGTCAGTGTATAGCGTCCACACAGGTAGTGAAGGGTAGTGTCAGTGTATAGCGTCCACACAGCTAGTGAAGGGGACGTGTCAGTGTATAGCGTCCACGCAGCTGGTGACATGTCAGTGTATAGCGTCCACGCAGCTGGTGAAGGGAACGCGTCAGTGTATAGCATCCACACAGCTGGTGACATGTCAGTGTATAGCGTCCACGCAGCTGGTGAAGGGAACGCGTCAGTGTATAGCGTCCACACAGCTGGTGACATGTCAGTGTATAGCGTCCATGCAGCTGGTGAAGGGAAAGCGTCAGTGTATAGCATCCATGCAGCTGGTGACAAGCCATAGCAGGACGAACCTGTATTACACACTTAGAGAGGACACATCCCTTTCCATGACGTGTCAGAGAGGGAGACAACAAAACAAAGGTGGAAGATGGAGTCAGTGGAAATGAATGAGGTCCTTCCTGATCCGTGAGGACATCAGAGTCACAGATGAAGAGGTATGTTGGGTGAAAGCAAGCAAAGAAGGTGCAGGAAGGGCGGTGAGGAGATGAGAGGGGGTTTGGGGGTGGGTGAGAGGTAGATGGGAGGTCCACTTTACCTCCTCCTCCTCATTGACTTTCTGCTTCTCGTGATGACTGCGCCAGCCGCGCTGGATCTGCTTTGCAGCGCGGTTTTCCTTCAATTTCTCCGCTCTACGTAAACGTTCCTTGTCCGTGGCCGGGCTGTGAAGAGTAAACCATGTTGTTAGTGCCATGATCATTAATAGAAACAAGAGGAAGGGCTGAAATATTGCCATGTGATCTGCACCTGTCTTTACGGGCTGTAGTCGACCTGCTGCTCGCACGCGGAGTCATTGCCTTGTCCTTGTCGTAAAACCCATCAACTTCAGCCTGTAGTTCATCCATTTCCTTCTTCAGAGATTTGATTTCACGACTGAATAGTAAAGTAAACAAATACAAAAAGAGAGAATAGTTTACGAGTAACCAAAAAACATAAGTTCATATAAGTTCAAGAGTCATGGAGAAAGCAACAAGGGACAAAGACAATATCCATCATCAAGGCCCTCCTTCCCTTCCTGTTAATGTTCACAGTGATATGCATAACATTAAAGAAGCAAGAGACGTGACTTTTCTTGTTTTTCTTCACAACACAGCAAAGACAGTCACTTGTTGTCAATCGCTGCAACTTATTTCTCTTGAACGCTAACTTACTCCTTCTCGTCACACTTCTTGCGGTAATGAGATCGGTCCTCTTTCAGTCTCTTAACCAGACTCCGCTGTTTGGAGAGATCTTCAAGGAGGTCTGTTTCTCTGCGGTCTAACTGGTCAAGACGCTGTGACACACTACCCTCCAGAACCATCTTACCTGTGGGGGACCAACGTGGACATTACTTAAACAGATTTATTACAAAAGCACTATTGTGAACACGCCAGTGAACACGCTACCTTCCACGGCATCTCTGCGACCTTCCACTTCAGACACAATAGACAAGTTGTCATTCTCAGCATTGTCCAGTCGCTACACACAGGTGACCATCAACAAACAGATTACAGCCAGTTACCGGGTCTCAGAAGAGCAAATCACTTTAACTCTTAATAATGAGAATTAGCTTTAATTGAGATTAATACCTTCTCCAACTTGGCTACGGCATTAAGCAATTCCTTTTTACTCATGTCATCATACTCCACTGCAACAAGTACAAGTCTTTTAGTACTGAGACAACACCCCAAATGCATGCATGGAGGGACATAAGCATGCAAACACACACATATATAAACACACACCTCTCTCTGGGCCAACATGCTCAATGCTACATAATTTGGACATCACAACACCATTTGTATAATGCCCAAGAGAGTCACTGTCCTACTCTAGTGACCTACTCTTCTTCTCTCCAAGCTGCCCTGGAGAGTCACTGTCCTACTCTAGTGACCTATTCTTCTTCTTTCCAACCTGCCCTGGAGAGTCACTGTCCTACTCTAGTGACCTATTCTTCTTCTTTCCAACCTGCCCTGGAGAGTCACTGTCCTTCTCTAGTGACCTACTCTTCGTCTCCCCAACCTGCCCAGGAGAGTCACTGTCCTTCTCTAGCGACCAACTCTTCTTCTCTCCAACCTGCCCAGGAGAGTCACTGTCCTACTCTAGTGACCTACTCTTCTTCTCTCCAACCTGCCCAGGAGAGTCACTGTCCTACTCTAGTGACCTACTCTTCTTCTCTCCAACCTGCCCAGGAGAGTCACTGTCCTACTCTAGTGACCTACTCTTCTTCTCTCCAACCAGCCCTGGAGAGTCACTGTCCTACTCTAGTGACCAACTCTTCTTCTCTCCAACCTGCCCAGGAGAGTCACTGTCCTACTCTAGTGACCTACTCTTCTTCTCTCCAACCAGCCCTGGAGAGTCACTGTCCTACTCTAGTGACCTACTCTTCTTCTCTCCAACCTGCCCAGGAGAGTCACTGTCCTACTCTAGTGACCTACTCTTCTTCTCCCGCTGTGTGGCCTTGTCTTCCATCATGCTGTGTAGGTCTTGTCTCAATGTTTTGTTCTCCGTCTGGAGCCGGACATTCTTTTCGTTCATTCTCACAACTGTCTCCTGAAGGGCTTTGATCTTGCTCGGCTTCTCCTTTGTAGACGCACTGCGACTAACACAAAACAATCATGAGGTCAGATGTAGACGCACTGCGACTAACACAAAACAACCACGAGGTCGGATGTAGACACACTACGACTGACACAAAACAACCATGAGGTCGGATGTAGACGCACTACGACTAACACAAAACAACCATGAGGTCAGATGTAGACGCACTACGACTAACACAAACAACCATGAGGTCAGATGTAGCACTACGACTAACACAAAACAACCATGAGGTCAGATGTAGCACTACGACTAACACAAACAACCATGAGGTCAGATGTAGCACTACGACTGACACAAAACAACCATGAGTTCGGATGTAGACGCACTACGACTAACACAAAACAACCATGCGGTCAGATGTAGAGAGAGCATGAGTTGGCAGACCCATTGTAATGGATTACAATATTTCCCAAATGAACTGTATGCTCCCAATGAACCTAGTACTGTGTTGGTCAAATTGCAACCACATTTCCACGATGAACCCTCACAACTCATGCTGCCAACACTCAGCCAGAAGAATCGCTCCTGGAAAGAGTACAACACCAAAACTATAATTGTCCTTCCAACACAGGTGCACCTGATGTGTCTGGCTCAATGACCGCCCTACACAGGTCCACCTGTTGTGTCTGGGTCTATGACCACCCGACACAGGTGCACCTGCTGTGTCTGGCTCAATGACCACCCTACACAGGTCCACCTGTTGTGTCTGGCTCAATGACTGCCCTACACAGGTCCACCTGTTGTGTCTGGCTCAATGACTGCCCTACACAGGTCCACCTGTTGTGTCTGGCTCCATGACCGCCCTACACAGGTCCACCTGTTGTGTCTGGCTCCATCACCACCCTACACAGGTCCACCTGTTGTCTGGCTCTATGACCGCCCTACACATTTCCACCTGTTGTGTCTGGCTCCATCACCACCCTACACAGGTCCACCTGTTGTCTGGCTCTATGACCGCCCTACACATTTCCACCTGTTGTGTCTGGCTCTATGACCGCCCTACACAGGTCCATCTGTTGTGTCTGGCTCCATGACCGCCCTACACAGGTCCACCTGTTGTGTCTGGCTCCATGACCGCCCTACACAGGTCCACCTGTTGTCTGGCTCTATGACCGCCCTACACAGGTCCACCTATTGTGTCTGGCTCTATGACCATCCAACATAGGGCCATCTCACCTCACCATGACCTCAATGAGGTCCCAATCGCGACAGTAACAAATGTGACAAAACCTACCTTAGGTCAGACGTGACCGGGCTAGATTTGAGTTGGTTGAGTCGTAGCACCTCTCTGTACAGCATCTCAGACTGGGTTTTGAGCTCCTCCATCTTGGTAGTTTTGATGTCACTCTGGAGTTTGCTGTAAGAAGCAGCCAGCATCAATCATCATAAAACCCAGCCACAATGAAACACAGCCGTCAGTACAAGCTGCTAGATAAGTTGAGAGGATCAATGAGAAGAGATACGTTCAATATGCCCCACCTGAATGCTGCTTCCCGGTCTTTCAATTGATGCTCCAGTTTTAGAATCTTCTGCTTCAAGCTGTGAATAACCTAGAGAGCAATAAGGCGATAACGACATCAGCTGATAACAACATCAAGCGATAATGATATCAGGCAATAACAACATCGGGAAACAACCATATCAGGCGTTAACGACATCAGGCGATGACATCAAGTGATAACACTATCAGGCTATAACGACATCAGGTGATAACGACATCAGGCGATAATGATATCAGGTGATAATGACTTCAGGCAATAACGACATCAGGTGATAACGACATCAGGTGATAACGACATCAGGCAATAACGACATCAGTGGAGGGTGCAACTCATTGGTTGGGACAGTGGTCAACTCACTGTGCCTGTGTCAGGTCTCCGGTCGGTCAGTGTGCGACGCATCTCCTCACTCTGTGTACAGCATGACAACACAGAAATGAATCCCACATACTGACTACAGATAATGCACAAAGCTATGATAGAGAAGCTGCAACAAACATCACACCTTGCTTGGATCCAGGAGTTGTTCTATTTCTCTTTCCTGCAAAATCAGAGCCAAAACATGTCTGACGAAATCAGAGCCAAAACATGTCTGATGAAATCAGACCCAAAACATGTCTGACGAAATCAGAGCCAAAATATGTCTGACTTAATGTGTAGATGGAAACTAGATATACAAATCATGGTGTTGACATACACCTTTTTCAAATTATCTTCCTCAATGCGGCGGATCTTCAACTTCAGGGTAGAAGTATCAGAATTCATCTGTTGTATTTGCTACACAGAAATGAACGTGGACACTATCATATTTAAAACATTGCATGACTTCACAGAAAAATTGTACAATTGTTCATCTCAGTTCCTATACATACAAATAGAATGCAGGTAAAAGTTGTGACGACTGAAAACTCAGAAGTCGATGATCATGACAGCACGCTTCTATACACCAAGCTTATTGACCAGAAAAAGCTGAATACCTGATCATAATGTGCCTGTCGGTGGAAACAGATACCTACCTTCTTGAGACCAAGCACCTGCTCATAGTATTCCTCTTGGGATTTGTAGACAGGAGTACCAGGGGCTGGTTTAGGCGCTGGTGTATACAACAGCAACAGAATGAGCTCAGTCCATCACACATCACAGAAACATTCCCCACATCACAGAAACATTCCCCTTAGAGAATTCCAACACAATGATGAGTAGGTTGTGCTCACATGATGTGTCCAGTGACGTGGTCTTAGAGAGTTTCTCGGTGCCGGCCAGCTGTCGCAGGTAGTGACTTGTGCTGGAGTATGACATGTCGTGTGAGGTGTGTTTCTTCAGATTGCTCATGCTATCTCGCTTGCCCATTGTCTCGGCCGTGATGCCTACGCCCGTACGTCTCAGCGTGTCTGTCCAACGCTGGGTGGCTGTTGACTTAGCAGTCTGGCCCTTCTTGGTGCCTGTACCTGTGCCTGGCAGACCAGCTTATGGTTACACCACCTCACTTACTCACACAAACAATACCACGTGACAGTAAGTAAGGAACCTCTACCTCCGCCCTGGGTGGGCAGTTGACTTAGCAGTCTGGTTCTTCTTGGTGGAGACCTGTGGTTGTGCCTGGCTTGTAAGGGGAGCTAGATGGTTACACAAATCACACTTACTCACACAAACAATACCAAGTGACAGTAAGTAAGGAACCTCTACCTCCGCCCTTCACCGCAGCCAACCACAGCTCCCGCGTGTTCTTACTTGACTGGAGACCACTGGTTGACCCCAAATTACCTAACAGGGAGCCTAGTCACCAAGCAAATCACACAACTCATCAACACCTGGCAGCTCAACACAGCCTCAGTCACAACATCAAACCCCACCAAAACCCATCATTCAGGCCTTACACAGCCTCTAGTCACCATACAACTCCATCCCACAACAGACCCAGTATAACCTCACACAGCCTCTAGTCACCATACAACTCCACCCCACCACAGACCCAGTATTACCTCACACAGCCTCTAGTCACCATCAAACTCCACCCCACCACAGACCCAGAATTACCTCACACAGCCTCTAGTCACCATACAACTCCACCCCATAACAGACCCAGTATAACCTCACACAGCCTCTAGTCACCATACAACTCCACCCCATAACAGACCCAGTATTACCTCACACAGCCTCTAGTCACCATCAAACTCCACCCCACCACAGACCCAGAATTACCTCACACAGCCTCTAGTCACCATACAACTCCACCCCACCACAGACCCAGTATTACCTCACACAGCCTCTAGTCACCATACAACTCCACCCCACCACAGAACAGACCCAGTATTACCTCACACAGCCTCTAGTCACCATACAACTCCACCCCACCACAGACCCAGTATAACCTCACACAGCCACTAGTCACCATACAACTCCACCCCACAACAGGCCCAGTATAACCTCACACAGCCACTAGTCACCATACAACTCCACCCCACAACAGGCCCAGTATAACCTCACACAGCCACTAGTCACCATACAACTCCACCCCACCACAGACCCAGTATTACCTCACACAGCCTCTAGTCACCATACAACTCCACCCCACAACAGACCCAGTATTACCTCACACAGCCTCTAGTCACCATACAACTCCACCCCACAACAGACCGCTCCTGCCTCCTTTAGTGATTTACTATGACAGATCATATCAACAAGTATCTACAGCTGCTCAGACCCACAAACAAATGGAATTATTTACTCCTTGAGCTCGCCCCTTTCCCTTCTTTCTTTGTTGTGCCTGCAAATATAAAAGAAAAAAACATCACTTGTGCAAATATTTTCAAGTAAGTATGAGATTTAACAGCAAATCAACATGGAGGTGTAATTTGGCACACCAAATATCCCCTAATTTGATCTAGACTTAAATATAAAGGAATATAAGGACAGTGATTGTGAAAAACCTTTGTTTCTTGGTGATTGTGTAGATGCAATGGGTTGTCTGATCTGTAGCAATACCACACACACACACACACACACACACACACATCACCAACTAATAGACAATGTGCCACCTGTTCTTACCACAAACAAACTCAACAAATTATTTTCTAATTATCTGACATACCAAGATTAATCACTGGAGTATTCATGTGAGCATCAAACCTTTCTGGTTGGCACCCTTATTCCCTCTGCTTACTATTTATCAAACCTTTTTGGTTGGCACCCCTTTACCATATATTCATTAATTAACACAACTTTCTTGTTGGCACCCTTTTCCCATCTGTTCACTATTAATAACACCTTTCGGGTTGGCACCCCTATCCTCTAGAATTATTTATTGATACCAAGTAATGCCAAATTGCTAGTTAGGACAAGTACTTACCACAGTCACAACTTCTTCTGGAATGTCCTGTCAATTGTAAACACAATTTTAAGAGCAATGATTCATATCCTAGCAATGCAACTATGACTATTTTTTTCACAATCAAGCACAGTTAAATTCCTAATCGATAATTCAATATTAATCAAACGACTCACCTCAAATGAATGGCTTGCCATACTACTGACACTCAGACCAACGTGGGACACTTCATGATGACGCGTCAGTTTGAAACAATTACTCTGAAAATATTTTGATAAATATTTGAATGAATAAGTGCAATTTCATGTAAGAGCCAGCGAAGATGACAAACAGTTATTTCTGACATAGTTAAAAGAGTGCTTACAGTTGACAGTGCACAGGTTTTTATTTTGAAATAATAATTCATTTGTTTTTCAGGACCGAGGCATACAATATATCAAACTAATCATTGGAGAGAGTGAATCTGGACCCAGGCGTACAGGGCACCTATTGACCTCTGATCCTGGTAGGGGAACTCTAAGCAATCAAACAGAAATTTGTTCTTTTAGCAGTTTAGATTCAGAATCTACCTATACTATAGTATTATTGACAGAAACGACCAAGATAAGCCCTACAAGACGTCTATGTATAGAGGTCTACTGAATCCAGCGCGGTACTAAAATCCACAATTTAAATCAGATACTTAGAACGCCCTTAACATAGCGAGTTATTTGGATTCAACGCATGTTTTGATGTTAATTAATAATTTGCACCAGTAATCACGGTATTCAGCTGTAATGGACTACCATTATGATTGAGGTTGTGGTAGCATCAATGAGTACAAGTCGCCATGTTTATCTTAACGACGAGGCGGTAGCTGCATGCATGTGCAGTCCGGCCCAATTCAAACAGATGACAGTTCGAAAAGTATGGTGTGTGTTAAACTACTTGGACGTCTTGTACAGTTGTAGGTCTAGGCTTAGATTAGGCATCATTAGAACGCTTAGATACGACAACGCCTTCAATATCAAACAAATAACAATTTTGACAACAGGATTTATGTTGGTCGATTGACTCTTTCTTCTCAGTATTATTTGTAAATAAACTGGAGATCTGTACCCTTGATTTAGTCCACGTCGGCTTTCCTGATATACTAATCTAATACCTCTCGAAAACAAGTTGGTATCTGTAGCTTGGTCGTTGTTATGTTCGTCTCACTTCTCGTAAATTCTCGCCTTCAATAACGTCTGTCGCAAATGGTCAGGGGTCGCACATCGTGGGTCACGAAGAACGCACCTGTGGCGTACGTCGTTGGCGTATTGCTTTCTCAAGGCTTTTCCATCACATGCACTGGTCGGAAATGGGTTTTAAACAATGGAGGGTTTAAACCCGTGGGGTGGGGGGCATTTAAGTGGAAAAATACATTTGATACATGTGCCGCGCGACAGGCATATTTTTCGGCCTCTCGACTTGTACGACGGGTTTTTTATTAGGCCTCGTACGTACGTACGTACACACGCACACACACACACACACACACACACACACACACACACAGAAATAGCATAATATATGGGACATTCGTTAGTTATGATAATATTACCATTCATTACTGGTATACACTTACAATGTCCCCTTAAGGATGCCAACGAAAGGACACGAGGTCCCCCAAAGCCCCGCCCAAAGCATGGATTGTAAGTTTTCTTGCACATATCGAAACACTGGTAAATACCACCAATAGCTGACTGCTGACATTCATAAAAAAAATTCTTCACCATATTTTGATATATCGGCACTTCTTTACTTGCCCCCAATGGCCGTTTTTATCTCAATAAGCAACACAAAGCTTGTCGATGAAATTTTCAGCATCTTCCCATACGCCTCACACTTCCTATACGCCTCGTCCCATATAAGCAAGTTACATCGCCCCTTATGGTTGACTATATGATATCCCATATAGCGCGGACATGAGAGATCGAAAGTAGTAAAGAGCACGGACGCTGACAGAGGCGAAGTTTCTTCGCATGCGTCCCATACGCCTCACACTACGTATACGCCTCGTCCCCTACGCCTCACACGCTGTATAAAGTCAATCGAGAATGGTTAGGCCAATGGGATCAGTGGACAGAATAATCATAATGGACTTTGGTTTGGCGCGCAGACCCAGAAGGTACAAATTTATCAGCAATCATAATAATAAAAGCTAATACCACTTCATAATTCAAATAACTGTGTTAGGTCAGTACAGTAAATTCACAACAACGCTTTATTGAATTATCCATGCTTTGTCTTACGTCACGTGACCGCGCGTATTTTGAAAACACATATCAACACAAGTCACATGACTTGTTGGTGCCAAGATGGCGTCAAACCTGACATTTGGTAGGAAGACCTTTTACATTTGTTTGTGTGATTAGAAATATGTACATATTGAATGAATGGGTTTGGATTCATACTCTTATGTAAAGATGACATCGAACGATTAATACTTGTCATAATGTATTTCCTCACCTTGCCATGACCCAAAGCCAAACATTCGCGTTGGTCTGTTCGCCGCTGTTGCCGTGTGTTGGTGGGCGGCAACCATTCTCCTAGCTCCGGTCGAACGGTGATATAAATATGTACCGTTCTGATTCAACATTTTACGCGCGTCGACGAAAACGCGTTTGGGCTACTTTGCGCATTTAGAAAATAACATATATCAAGAGCCTGTACAAAAAAAGTCTTTGCGCCCCAAAAAACTTACCCCCACTCGACGCTATTCTTCAAGAAATGCCATCGATAGTTCGTTTCCGAAAAATCGCGATACAATGTCTGCCATTTTGGAAAATATTAATTCCTGCGATTTCCCTCCACATTGCCTTAGCATTCCGGGTGGGGGGGCTCTTGCCCTAACTCGGATGGTGTGCGTTAGTTTCGTACATCGGCGTTTCGTACACAGGTCGTTTCGTACACCGATGGTTGTTTTGTACTCAGGACTTGGAGGCGTTTCGTACACAGGTCGTTCGTACATAGATGGGAGTCGTTTCGAACACTGAATACGAGGTGTCGGCTCATATGCTTGTTATTGTTATCTTTTTCGAATTATGATGTCGTAGGTCATTTTTATGCATTTATAATGAGTTATCCAGATGTTACGTCTTACGTGGCGAGTAAGGTACAGTAATATGAGCTTCACAAAGATCTAGCCATTCAAAACGTACATTGTTAGTTATGTTATGCAAAAAGCAAAATAATGTGTTGCTTATATATTCTTATCTATACATAGTCGCTATCTGTCATTTTATATTTACACACATACACACACACACATACCAGGGGCGTAGCCAGGCTTGAAGGAATGTTACGCACATACAGGGGAGAAATCTACTGTTCAAATTGATGTTACACCCTTTCACACACACACACGCACAAACACACACACACGCACAATCACATTAATATACATAACCACCCACGTAAAATTACGCCAGGAACCACACGTTTAAATGCACGCCCCCGACTGTTGCTCCTTTATAAAGAACAACATTTCTTACATTTGCGGTAATAAGAAGGTGACGCTTAATACAGGCATTGTTAAGGAATTTCAACCTTTACCGGACCTCGGTCCTGAAAAGTTTGAAAAACGACGGGTCCGTTAAACCTTCACAATGTCTGTTAATACCTTTGATATTTTTTGCGCTGTGAGGACAAATAATGACCTTGAAGGCTGGCATACTCGCCTCAATCTACGAGCAATGAAGGACAACCTCGTGCTGTATCTACTCATTCCTCTCCTCCACAAGGAAGCACTAACCGCCAGTCTCAACACCAATTTGTTAGTGACGAACAATTGTAAATAAAACAAACATGCTACATACACTTTCAATTGTCGACTGGCAATTTCGTTCACATTAATTATGACCTTATTGACAACTCAACAAACAAATTTTCTATGCTTCCAATTTCATTAATAATAAATATTTACATTTATGTACACAACACTCGCTGTTGCGGGTACCCAATAGATGAATAGATGCTCTAGTCTACAAAAGCCAAAACATTTTTTCAAGGCAACTCTTAATAACCTTTGTGACAATAGACAATAAAACACGATACCAGATAATTTATATTTAGATATATTACATGGTTACTTGACTAAGCATAACATATGGAACACCTGCTTTTGATATTGCTTGTACGAAGCAACCTATCTAGCGTGTACGAAAAAAAACCGCAAGTAGTGTGTACGAAACAACCGGTGTACGAAACTACCTGAATTCACTCCGATAGGGGTGTGCAGCGGGACCTTGAAAACCCGTACCTGTTGTACAAGTTGGGAATGGCAAAAAGTATACCCCTTCGTACAAGGTATTATGCGAATGTATAACCCGTCGTACAAGACAAGGGGCCGGAAAAACATAACCGGTCGCGCGGCACATGTATACTACCTCTATACACTTAAGTGGCCTCCCGGGCTTAGCATTAGTCGTCGATGGGGCACGTCATTCTGTGCTCTATTGCTTTGAACGATTAAAGTAACGTCATGTGGTGTGCTAGTTGTCTTTCACGTTGTCGGTAAGCAAGCCTGTATAATAGCATGCAAATTTTAATAACATGCGATTACTGAAGATGTCTATGTGGCGTTATGTTCACGGTACTAACCCACCGTTGCCTAAGCCGTGCAAATTTGGAGAGGATGAAAAAGCTCAGAGAGCACTGTTTGAAAAACAAAAGCGCTGCAGACGCTGGAATCCTGTCTGGTTGATAAGGGAAAGAAGAGAAAATTGTGACGTTGAATAAATGCCTACTTTTTGTATTTTAGAATGACATGTTATGTTTGTAAATGTTGAAATAAATTTGCATTTATGAAAATAATGAAATATGTAAAGAACAATAAAATACACACAAAAACAATAGGCCAGCTCAATCAGGTCAATGGAGTTCATATTTCCTGAAATTGATTATGCTATTAATGTATCAATGGCAGAATTGTTCGAATGGGTCGATGCTTCAGCGAAAAGGTGTTAAGGAGACAGTACCGTCATCAGCAATTGACTACTGATAACGCAGGCTTAGTGTTCTGCTTGCATCCTGTTCTGATAAGGTCCATCTTGCTTCATTGGCAGGTGGCAAAGGATGCAAAGTTCAGTGTCTGGATGGGCCTGTTGTGGCATACATTGTGTGATTGGACAATTTCTCAATCCCTTTTCCTGTCACTTTATGCTATATTGATAGCATATAAAAATGATGCATTGTTTGCAAGCTGACCAATGTTTTGGGAAGTAAGAACAGACAGGTTGTTCAGTGCTGTTCAGGAACACAGGCACCAGCCAGTGCAGAGGTAGCCTACCTAGCATGGGATGTTTTAAAATTCTATAGCAGGTGTTTGCAATACCATTATGGGTTACAACTGCCAGGTACCATAGCCAGGCAATGGGACTTTTAAAATTCTATAGCAGGTGTTTGCAATACCATTATGGGTTACAACTGCCAGGTATATATTTTGGTAATATAGCCAGGTATACCTTATAGGCAGGTATACCTTATAGCCAGGTATACCTTATAGCCAGGTATACCTTATAGCCAGGTATACCTTCACATACAGTTGTAAATGATATATTCCTTTAAAATATGGACCAGAAAATTTATGTCAGATCAGTAGATTAGGCTAGGCTACTGGTCCAAAAGAACTGGGGAAATTTCCCGAATTTCTGCCCCTTTATTTGTATGAATTGATATGAGGTTGGTTGTATGTTTTTGCAGGTGCTGTCCCACCATTCTACAGAGAAGTTTACGACATTGTTTGTCCCAACCAAGAGCATGTTGATCAAGATATATTCATTAAAATTCTCATCAAGTCTAGCCTGCCTAAAGTCACCCTGTCCCAGGTACATGGACTGTCTTTTTGTCTTCATCAATTCTCACATCAATTTCTCAACCTGTTTCACTTGCCTGTTACAAATCAATATTTTCAAAAGCTGTATTGATTACCTGGATGATAAAAGTAGATCTGTTGGTTTCGTCTACTGTAAAGTGATGTTGTGATGTGACCTTCACCTTGTGTTGCCATCCAAAGGAAAAGTTTTTTGTTATCTCCCTAATCCTTGTCCGGATAGCTTGATACTGTCACGGTCACATCAGTGGTATGCCATTACTTTAGTCACTGTCACATCAGTGGTATGCCATTTTGTTAGTCACTGTCACATCAGTGGTATGCCATTATGTTAGTCACATCAGTGGTATGCCATTATAATAGTCACATCAGTGGTATGCCATTGTGATAGTCACTGTCACATCAGTGGTATGCCATTATGTTAGTCACATCAGTGGTATGCCATTGTGATAGTCACAGTCACATCAGTGGTATGCCATTATGACAGTCACTGTCACATCAGTGGTATGCCATTATGATAGTCACTGTCACATCAGTGGTATGCCATTATGATAGTCTCTGTCACGTCAGTGGTATGCCATTATGATAGTCACTGTCACGTCAGTGTTATGCCATTATGATAGTCACTGTCACATCAGTGGTATGCCATTATGATAGTCACTGTCACATCAGTGGTATGCCATTATGATAGTCACTGTCACATCAGTGGTATGCCATTATGATAGTCACTGTCACATCAGTGGTATGCCATTATGATAGTCACTGTCACATCAGTGGTATGCCATTATGTTAGTCACTGTCACATCAGTGGTATGCCATTGTGATGAGGCTGGTATCTCTCAGCTATTGCATAAAAACGAGCCCATAAATGCTTGGATCTTTCTGGGAGGACCCTTTTTTATTAATTGTTTTATAATATTTTGAATACTATCAGATATGGGAAGCAGCAGACAGCAAGCAAGGCTTCTTAACGCGTAATGGTTTGTACAAAGCTCTGGCCTTCATAGCACTGGCGCAACAGGGCAAGGCTATCAACGAGAAACTACTGGAGAGTTACTCTGATCAAGGTGAGGTACAAAATTTAATGCTTATCACAACATCACCCTCTTAAAGATGAAATGCTTATCGCGAGATCCCCCTCTTAATACATAATGGGATGTATTCTGTTATCACTGCTTACAGTGAATGGCAGATTCCTTTCACTTAGTTATTTTTCAGAGCTACCGAGGCCGTCTCTTGGGGACCTCTCTGACCTGCAGTCACATAGCGCTCGTGTAAGACGCGAGGCAGCCCCTAACGTGCTTGGCTACTCTTTCTCTGACCTGTGTGACATGGACCGCATCAAAGTGGAGCTTGTCCCCGAGAAGAAGGGGCTGATCATCAAACATGTGGAGTACGAAGTGACCAGCCAGGTGGGCAAGCTGCGATACACAAGTCGGGCTGATGAGTTACACTGAGACACAAGTTGGGCTGATGAGTTACACTGAGACACAAGTTGGGCTGATGAGTTACACTGAGACACAAGTTGGGCTGATGAGTTACACTGAGACACAAGTTGGGCTGATGACACAAGTTGGGCTGACTGAGACACAAGTTGGGCTGATGATGAGTTACACTGAGACACAAGTTGGGCTGATGAGTTACACTGAGACACAAGTTGGGCTGATGTGTTACACTGAGACACAAGTTGGGCTGATGACACACAAGTTGGGCTGATGTGTTACACTGAGACACTTTGGGCTGATGAGTTACTCTGAGACACAAGTTGGGCTGGTGAGTTACACTGAGAAGTGAGTGTGCTGGTGAGTTACACTGAGAAGTGTGTGCTGGTGAGTTACACTGAGAAGTGAGTGTGCTGGTGAGTTACACTGAGAAGTGTGTGCTGGTGAGTTACACTGAGAAGTGAGTGCTGGTGAGTTACACTGAGAAGTGAGTGTGCTGGTGAGTTACACTGAGAAGTGAGTGTGCTGGTGAGTTTCACTGAGAAGTGAGTGTGCTGGTTAGTTACACTGAGAAGTGTGTGTGCTGGTTAGTTACACAGAGAAGTGTGTGTGCTGGTGAGCTCATCAGGTTTTCCTCGTTTGTCCCTGTGCTTAATTCATTACCTTCACTTCTGATTGTTTCAGCGATATAACTCCACTGTTCTTCGTCGATACACAGATTTCATCACATTACAAGAACTATTACTGGTCCGCTTCCCCTACCGAATCATTCCTGAGCTACCTCCTAAAAAAGTGATGAGTAAGCTGTCTGTCTTTGCGCTGCCTCTCGTATCTTGCTTTGTTTATTCATGTTATAACCGCTGCAATAGATAATTATCTACAGAATGAACATCCAAATAGATAATTATCTCCTGTATAAAATTATGAAATCGATCATTATCTGCTGGATAAATAACTTGACAATTACATTATATAAGCTGTGGGTAATTGGGTAATATCTGACAGTATCTTTTAACAACTGTGTTTAGCTGATCGCGAATTCATTGAGCACCGACGAAAAGCATTGAGACGTTTCCTGACTCTGATTGTGCGACATCCAGTTCTTACTCAAGATGCGATTGTCAAATACTTCCTCACTTTTTCTGGTTCTGTAAGATGTCTCATTCCAGTTTTATTTGCACACAGCTCCAATGGTAAATTTATTGAATTGATCTGCAAGAAACTGCAGGCTTAACATGGGTAATAATTAAGGAGTCAAATCACGAATGTCGTTGCATCATGTGGAGATCTGCTGTTTGAATGTCGTTGCATCATGTGGAGATCTGCTGTTTGAATGTCGTTGCATCATGTGGAGATCCGCTGTTTGATTGTCATTGCATGTGAAGGATATGCAGAACAAGATGAAGGAGAACTTCCGTGGAGTTCCTGATGAATTCATGTCCAATGAGATGGCGCTACAGGCTAAGGTATCGCAGCTCACCTTCTCACTTGTCAAACACTCCAGCTGCTCACGTACAGCTCTGTCCACATTCATCTCAGTACTGGCTGGTGGTTAACTCAACAAGGGTTAGGGTCTGGGTTCAGTACTGGCCGGTGGTTAACTCGACAAGGGTAAGGATCTGGGTTCAGTACTGGCCGGTTGTTAACTCAGCAATAGCTGGGGTTAGGGTCTGGGTTCAGTACTGGCCTGGGTGGTTAACTCAACAAGGGTTAGGGTCTGGGTTCAGTACTGGCCGGTGGTTAACTCAACAAGGGTAAGGATCTGGGTTCAGTACTGGCCGGTGGTTAACTCAGCAATAGCTGGGGTTAGGGTCTGGGTTCAGTACTGGCCGGTGGTTAACTCAACAAGGGCTGGGGTTAGGGTCTGGGTTCAGTACTGGCTGGTGGTTAACTCAACAAGGGCTGGGGTTAGGGACTGGGTTCAGTACTGGCCGGTGGTTAACTCAACAAGGGCTGGGGTTAGGGTCTTGGTTCAGTACTGGCTGGTGGTTAACTCAACAAGGGCTGGGGTTAGGGACTGGGTTCATTACTGGCTGGTGGTTAACTCAACAAGGGCTGGGGTTAGGGTCTGGGTTCAGTACTGGCTGGTGGTTAACTCAACAAGGGTTAGGGTCTGGGTTCAGTACTGGCCGGTGGTTAACTCAACAAGGTTAGGGTTAGGGTTCAGTCTGGGTGGTCAGGGTTACTGGGTTCAGTACTGGCCGGTGGTTAACTCAACAAGGGGGTCTGGGGTCCGGTGGTTAACTCAGGGTTACTGGGTTCAGTACTGGCCGGTGGTTAACTCAACAAGGGTAAGGGTCTGGGTTCAGTACTGGCCGGTGGTTAACTCAACAAGGGCTGGGGTTAGGGACTGGGTTCAGTACTGGCTGGTGGTTAACTCAACAAGGGCTGGGGTTAGGGACTGGGTTCAGTACTGGCTGGTGGTTAACTCAACAAGGACTGGGGTTAGGGACTGGGTTCAGTACTGGCTGGTGGTTAACTCAACAAGGGCTGTGGTTAGGGTCTGGGTTCAGTACTGGCTGGTGGTTAACTCAACAAGGGCTGTGGTTAGGGTCTGGGTTCAGTACTGGCTGGTGGTTAACTCAACAACGGCTGGGGTTAGGGTCTTGGTTTTCATATACTTGGTTCATCCTCAAATAGCATGAGGTCCCTGATGACCACTCAGTGTGGATTGGGAGATCCGTATTGACCACTCAGTGTGGATTGGGAGCTCCGTGATGACCACTCAGTGTGGACTGGGAGATCCGTATTGACCGCTCTGTGTGGATTGGGAGCTCCCTGTTGACACTTTGTGCTCTACTCACGACTTGGTGGTTGTCCTGGTTCTCATTCCTCGTGTTGTCTCTCACTACAGGATCTCGTTCCCATGGATACCCAGATTCAGTTTGCCAACAGCAAGGAGCACATACGGATATTGACCGACTCCACACGGAGGATTCGTGATATTGCTGAGCGGACAGCTCTTAGGTCTGCCAGCTATGCTTCAGATGTACTGCAGCTCGGTAAAGAACTTGGGTAGGTAGTCTGATACTGTAGCCTTCTACAGCCAATCCAATAACCACCCAGACAGCTGACCCAAATACCACCAGACAGCCGACCCAATTACCATCCAGAAAGCTGACCCAATTACCACCCAAACAGCTGACCCAATTACCACACAGACAGCTGATCTAATTACCACACCGAGCGCCAACTGAATTACCACACAGACAGTCGACCCAATTATCTGCCCTTTCGACCTCTAATTGTAGTAGGTTCTGACTTGTTCCAGTTCTCTTGGCTCTGACACCACAAGTGTGTCTGCGTGGGCCTGTGGTCACTGTGATACTTGGAGTAAACTCAAAAAGGGTTTCAAAGGGATCGGAGTGGAGTATGCTGGACTGGGAGACAAAGCCAGTGGTAAGAGTGTGGTTGGGATCATTTGTAATCGATTAACATGACTTTACTGTGTTAAGCTTAGTGCTGCCAACTCTTATATTAACTAGGCTTTACTGTGTTAATTTAAAGGAACATGTGTGTTGCTGCAGGCCATCAAATTAGAAGACAGTGTGGTGGAAGTACTCAACACATTCCTCGACTTACTGACTGCCTATAAGGTAACATTCACCTGCCATTGTCAGGTCATCCAAGGTCATGTCATCCAAGGTCATTGATCTAAGGTATTAAAGGGGGAGCAACCGATAGACACAGTTTAGAAGTCGTGTCTGGAATATGTTACAATCGATTCCTATCAATACCTGTGCCCTGTGGATTATCTGTGCCCTGTGGATTATTGGTACCTTGGGGTAGACATTGTCTTCTGATCATCTCGTCAATCATGGACTAATGATCCAAGTGGGATTGATTCTAATTATTGTCAGCTTGACCAGGCAAAGTGCAGAGGTCAGGGCGCAGGAACAGCTGGGTTGCTTAGTAATAGCATGGAATTATCCCTTATTATGCCATGCTGATAGATAAACTTGTAAGCAACAAATAAACAATGAAGTTGATACTGGAATGATAGGCCTGCTAATACCAGTGTAAACAATGGCTGTTTTGGCTGGTACTAAGGTGTGTTACCAACCTTTTACACACTTACAATATGTGGTCTGAATGGCCAAGTCATTTTCCATTTAATTCATTAGTCAAATTTGGGATCAAATCTCAGAAATGTCATGTACTGGTATGAGACCTGTACACTAGTGAATATAGTAAATAAACTGTCTGGGCGTTTTAGGAGTGTTGATAACATACAATAATTGATGTCCCACATGAATGAAGACTCTTGTATGGTCTGACAGGATCTGTGTGACCGTCACGAGAAAGGTGTACTCCGTGAACACCAGAGGGCCATCCAGAAGATGGGACTCTACAAAAAGAAGAAAATGACGGCCACAGTTCAAGGTCACGAGGTAGTGTGGGGTCATTTACATGTCAGGGAGCAGACAGGGCCTATCACAGCTCTTATTCCATTGCTTTGCATTTACTTCATTGGTCCTTGTATGGTCAAAGTACCCAGTAAGGAAAACGGTCCTTGTATGGTCAAAGTGCCCAGTAAGGAAAACGGTCCTTGTATGGTCAAAGTGCCCAGTAAGGAAAACGGTCCTTGTATGGTCAAAGTGCCCAGTAAGGAAAACAAGTGATGCTGTAAGGAGAAGTTGAGCAGCTTCATTAATGAGCGCATTTGGCTCACTGCCTCTAGAGTAGGCGAGTCCACAGAGCCTCTCCTCAATCCAACTTGCCATGTGGATGGGCAGACTTGAAATGATATGAATGGATGGCAGTTCTACTGGCGCTGTCTATAACACTATTAAGCTGATACTCTAATGTGTGTAGGTTGGTACAGTGGAACAGTTAGAGCAGAGGATATTACAGGTGAGGCCCAGGTACACCTCTCCTTGATTGCACTTCATCGCGTGAGCGTGACATGAGCATATAAGTATGTGTTGTGGCTTACAGCAGGAGAATGAGATCTCCAACATGGAGAACCGCAACTTCTTCTCCTTACACTGCATCCAAATGGAGACACAACTGGTTCACACGAGTCTCGAGGGCTTCTACTACGCCCTGCAGTCAATGGCTTCAGAAGAGGCCTCAGCTTACTCCCAGGTGAATGTTCACCTCTTATGGTTCGGGTTAGATTGATGCAAGTCAGACACAGGCTGTACTCTGGCCAAGTCAGACACAGTGTGTACTCTGGCCAGTAAGACACAGGCTGTACTCTGGCCAGTCAGACACAGTGTGTACTCTGGCCAGTAAGACACAGGCTGTACTCTGGCCAAGTCAGACACAGTGTGTACTCTGGCCAAGTCAGACACAGTGTGTACTCTGGCCAAGTCAGACACAGTGTGTACTCTGGCCAAGTCAGACACAGTGTGTGCTCTGGCCAAGTCAGACACAGGCTGTACTCTGGCCAAGTCAGACACAGTGTGTACTCTGGCCAGTAAGACACAGGCTGTACTCTTGCCAAGTCAGACACAGGCTGTACTCTGGCCAGTCAGTCACAGGCTGTACTCTGGCCAAGTCAGACACAGGATGTACTCTGGCCAAGTCAATCAACAACTTCCGCCATTGTTGAATCGGTCAATTTGTAGCAAACCTTCACTATGGCAATATCTTGTTCGTTGACACCTTCACTGTGGCAATTTCTTTTTTGTTGACACCTTCACCGTTGCAATTTCTTGTTTGTTGAAGCTGAGTTCCGTGTGGTTGATGATCAAGCCTCGTGTGGATGCTATTCTGCCCAACCCCTCCACCAACCAAACAGCATCAGCTACCCCCAAAGTCTCACCGCTTGCCTCTCCCGACATCACCCACACGAAGAGATTGTAGTCGAGCTGATATCCTCCTGGCCTAAATCCTATACACAGTATTTAATCAGCACCTTCTGATTGAAGCATCTTATGAGGGGTATCTTCTGGGAAGCATATTTTGGGGAAGTGTGTGATAAATGCAATATTTTTTTTCTCTCTGTAAATAATAGGAAGTTTGTATGGAGTTCATAAGACTTGTAAATAGCAGTCATGCTCTGTATTTTGATGTATCTCTGAGATTATAACCAATAAACTCCACACCAGTAGTGATATGAGTGAGGTGAGGGTTCGGCTGTCACCATCATGAGAGGACCCACGTAACAAGAGAGAATCAGTTTGTAGAGCGTGGACTTGCATGTGCAATAACTCATCATGGATATTTGGATATTTGCTTTACAAATGATGTTTGCTCCAGCCCCACATCAGCCATATCACTACTAATAGATTCACTTGCTTCTAGGAAATATTGTTTTTTATCCATTTGCTGATGATTGTGACATTGGTTGACACGAGGCTCATTACAGCTTGTTACTTGTTGTAAGCGAAACCATAAAATTCATTTCATTCTTTTATCAATCGGCTGCATATATAAGAAGATTCCCCATTGAAGTAAGTTTTTTGGAGATAAAGTTAAGAATCTGGGTTTAGTTCTTTTTGGAAAAAAATAATTTTGAACCTAATAGCAAATATTAACTCTTTGAGATTTAAATATATGCCATTTGCATACAAATGGGCTTCTGTGTAGATGCTTACATGTACCTCTTTCTCTTTACCCAGGATATTCAAAGAATCTACTTTAGATGAGATGTTAGGAGTCTTATAAAGCAAGCAATTGAAATTTACTGACTCGCCGCCATGATGAATTGCTCAAATGTGCTTTTGGTGAGGATGATGTTCTGATGATTCCGTTCAACAATTGTCTGATTCCAGGTCATCATACCCTTTGTTATAAAAGGTCGTGTTTCACAGGAATTGAAGCTAACATTTATTTATTTGTTTGTTGATTTTTCATTGCATTTTGTTTGTTATTTGATCACCTGTGTTACATCATTCATCTTTGAATACATTGTGTCTGATATTTAGTTTCAGACACTGCCAAATGCAAACATCACTTGATTGTTATTCTGAAAATCTACTAGATTTACCAGCTTTTTTGTTAAGTATTTTGCTAGTTTTATCAGAAAAAACTGACTACAATTTGATACCTTGTTAATAATCTTGCCATTCCCCTGCCTGTGTGTAATCATTCTGTCCATTAAGGCAGTCATCTTCCTGAGACATGTTGGTTGGTTGGTGCTATTATATGACTATATATTTGATGTATTATGATTGTATCTTTTTTAGTATTAATGCCCACTCAAGTGATCAGAAAAATAATAAAATAATGCTAAAATACGGTATTCAATATACTGCTGGAACCGAGATGCTCTTCTCAGAAGAATGACATTATTTTGTGAATGAGGTTCATTATAGTAATCACCAAACTCAAAGCCACATAAATTTATAGGTGGCATCAGATCGCTCTCTAGAAGGTTGTTGACTATCTCATATCACCATCTACAGGACTGTGAGAGGCGAAATCTTTTCGACATATCTACCGTGGCAATTTATCAAGTTGACATTTATTTCATGTTGAAGTGGTTATTTTCGCTATTTTTAAGCCTGTGTCCGACGTGTGTCGTAACGCTATCTTGTCCACTCCGCTAACTTGTCCAAAGCAGAGTACATCATTTCCATGATACACCGTTCGTGTATATGCTAAGATCGTATATATTCGGTTCAAACTGGCTCCTAACCTTTTCCCTGCAGTATTCTAGTCGTGTCTTGGAGGCAACATCTCGGTGACCACTTATAGGAGAATTATCAAACCTACATGGTTATTTAGGAAATCACTGGGGCTATATTTCCTATAACATATGGATGATTCACCCGCTGCAAATAATTTTAAGACAAAATGCAAGGCATCATTTGTAGCCATATAAGATACAATCCTGTAATGTACAAAGAACCGGACGCAACAGGAAGAGCGCAAGATCAAAGCAGTTCTATCCATGCCTACCTATATGGGTATGATCCTGCAGGACAGACAAACCTGGCACCGGGCAGCAACTCGTCATATATACAGCAAGCCACTGGTAGGCACAGATGGTCAACGTGACACTGTTTGCGACTTTGTCACATAACAGGAAAGTACAGGAGACCAGCCCGCAATGCAGGCAACCTAAAGCTGCGGTTGAACCCCAAAACAACAACTTTATCAGTTGTCTTCCACAACCTACGGGTCAATAACTCCCACCTCTTGATGCAGACCATCAGCATCCCCAACAACATGGTGAAGTATATTCGCTGTCCCTAGAATAGTTACCATAAGCTCCACTGTAATGATAATAAGAGGGTTTTGGAAAAATGAAGGACGAGTCTGCTGGCGTAGCAAAATGCTAGTACGTAGGTCTGCTCCCAAAGATGAACTCGATCCTCAAAGCTGATAAGGAAGAATTCAGAAAGGCGTAGAGTGTGGAAAAAAACCGTAATAAATCAGCTCAGACACAAGCAATTCATGGAGGCTCTGTTTGGTAAAAGCAATTCAGACACGGGATGAACATGTTGTTAAGTGAAGGGTCTGAGGATAAACAATGTGTCTCTGTCCCCATTCGTTTCAAAGAGATAGATTGATAGATACAAGTGGGATACACACTCTAGCCTATGGCCACAAGGATATACTTCAATGAATGAGAACACATGGCGTCAGTTGGGTGTCGGGTGGAACCACAAGCAGCTCCTCCTTGACAAATAGTAGAGCACAGGCTCATCAGGCCGAGTGACAATGCATCCAAGTCGGCCCCGTTCCATCTCACCAGGCTGGTAGAGGTAGCGAACGCCAACACCAAAGGGCCCGACCAAGAGTCTTGGGACCACGGAAGAGGGCTTTTGCACAACTGCTTTTGCCTTTATAGAATTTTTGGCCTTTCTTCCAGTCAAGCGGGTCACCTAATTGATTACTGGAGAGATGACAGCTTGCAGCCAAGCAACCCACTTAATTAATCGTTCCCCAGATGGAAGTTTTAACTCCACAGCATACTGGTGGCCAAAGAGTTGCTCTGAAGGAGTGTGGTTAAAGCGTTCCACAATAGCCTGGTATCGATGGACATCCACACGACCACGCCTGAGAGGGACCTCATGCTTGACCAGCAGCTGGTTCACTCCACCCATGAACTACCGTCCAGTTGGGGCCAATGCAGCAACCTCTTTAGCCTCTTTTGTAGTCAACGGCTCTGCTGCTTTGTAGCGTGAGGTCACGTCCACTACAGTGAGGGCATACTTGGTGAACCTCATGAGGCATAGATACATCATATTTTGGCTGAGGAAAGTGTCTTGGAATTGTCAAATGGTCCGCCTTTCAAGCCAACCTCCGAAGAAAGCTTTAATTGCTCTTCACGGACCTGACTTTGTTGAACAACAGGCGCAGGAACAACAGTTATGGCTTTTTTTTTGCTGTCCAAACAACCCAACTCCACCGGCAACCAAGAGGCACCCATGTAGCAGTGGGATAAGACAGAGAAGTCAATTCTGACATCGTGACGGCCATTTCCTCGTCTCTAGCCGAGATAATGTTGACCTTGACCTCACGGAGTTCACCCAGAAGCTCATCATGTAAGTCTTTTCGGGCTGGGGCACCCTTCCGCCCTGGAACAACCTTCCTCGTTTTTTTGTGGGTTCACTAGTCAACCTCTTCACCGCCTCTGCTGACATCTGTAGATTTGTTGCTTGGTGATCTCTTTGTCAGTCATTGATTTAACCTGGTCGATTGGCAGGCTTTGTGCACCCAGGTACTGACAGGCCTGACCTCCAACTATAACCGCAGCAGCCTATCTCTCTTGCGAGTCATATCAACAGAGGACGCTGGCACAGCAGCGCTGGGCCCGTCCGCTGGAACAGCATCTGTGTGTGGCTCTTCAAAGAGTAGGTCAATGATGCTATCAGGATCCATCTTGCTTGCAATCAGTCGTGCTGTTTCTTATAAGCACCGTCGAAGTCTAATATATTGGTATGCTACCCAGGCAATAACGCCTAATCTGGCAGCCACTGCCACAGCCGTGGTCAGGAGCAAAATAGTTTCAGTTTGTATGCAAACTGTCATCGCGACCAACAGCATTTGTTGCAGTATGTATGTCTCGGCAAGTAGCTGGCGTACAGCGGTACGTTCCTCCCCTCTCGGGATCACTCATTCTCACTCAGGGCGTCTTCAAACAAGATATTGATTTGAGGGTTTAACGACACGCCTTCACTAATGTGTTATATGGCGCTGCAAAAGTTTGGATGAATATGAAGAGATTAGGATGACTTGATTGAGCAGCCACCTTCTAGTATAAATGGGGAAGAAAGGGGAAGTCACCATCAGCCAAGTGACTGTACCAGACCATTCCAGCATCTCGTCTAAGTGGAATCCCCTATGAATGCCTCTTACGACATACAGGAGGACACAGTGGGCCTATTCTACCTCCTGACCCACAGGGGCAGTCTTCATATGAGTCACAGTACTTGGTGTGAAAGAGCACGACCCAGCGGGTCTGCTTCCATAGATCCTTCTGCATAGAGTTGTACTTATGGGTGAGGACCCAGGCAATTTGCTGCGCAAAGCGGTCTCTAAAGGCCAGCTCTCACTGCATGTCTTTTTAACTTGGTCAGTGCTTTTGTGGACGATCAGTCGTCAATAATGTACAGAGTGGGCTCACCCTGAAACAGCAGGTAAAAGCCCCTCTGGTAGTCATGGAGCCGCTCGCCAGGGTTAACAATGTACACCTTTGGGTCGGCCCATACCCAGGTCTGGTGGGTCTGGTTGAAACGGATGGTAGGGCAGAAAATTACATTATGCTGGAAAGCACCGTGGAAGGGGCCGTAGAGAAGGTCGACCATGAAGACGGTTCTTCCACAGCTGGGGCCATCTAGAAATGCAAACCTAGTAGTCTGCGTTGACTAACTGGCCATCTTTGATGTTCAGCTGTGCGTCCATAATCACATCCATATAGACTTTGAATGTGCCGGCCACTTCGGCTTGTTTTGTGATGCATCTGATAGTGACGCCCTCAAAAGCATTCTCCATGCGCCACCCACTGCCTTTGAGCTGATTGTCATCACTCGTTCACAGATCGAGCCACAGGGCATATTCACTTTTGCAGTCATTGCCATCCGCTTGGGCCGGCATGCATGGGCCGTGGGGATGAGTGGGGGGTGATCTTTCTGATGCTCCGCGACCGACTTCACAGCAAGCCTAAGCATAAATATGCCTTTTGTCGAGAGTGGTTTTTTCATCATCTTGCGCCGTTGACTTTTCCAAGGATGCAATGGGTGTGGTTTTTGCTTGGTTCTCGTTGGTTTCAAAGCTTCCTTTGGACCTTCATGGTTAGGCATGGTCACGTTGACATAAGTGCTGATGCCAATATGCTGTTGCTCACTGGTGATAATTACCCAACGACTTGGCCTAACAGGAGAAGCATCCTGCTTGGTGCCATAGAGGCAGATGCCAAAGACTAAGTTCACCCTGGACCCTGAAACTTAAAGACGTCCAGGTACCGCTGTATTGCTGCCAGTAGGTCAACAGCAGTGTCAGTACTCAAGATGCGGCTCCGTGTCTGTCCCCCAGCAGCCCCCAGACATTGGTCCTAATAAGGTCATTGGTGCGACCAACACAAGGCTGTGTGAAGCCCTCAGACGTGGCCAGGAGGAAGGTGTTCCAGGCCTTGTCCCTATGCGTAGGCCTTAGGTCAATCACATTTACTGCAGGCTGGCACAACCTTGAACAAAATGAGATAATTACATGGCAGTAAAGGACTGCAGGAAGATCAGGAGATGGCACTTTGAAGCCTGGCCTCTGCAATTTTAAACTTCTGCAGGAGGCAGTTGTAGCTATAGGTCTTAGTTTAGATGTTTAAGCTGAGAATGTGTTACTAGCGGAACTTTCTATATGAGTTTAAGGTTCAGTTGTGTGATAATTAGGGAAGGCTATTAGACAACTACCTTCCTGTTAGGGTTGACCTTGAATTATCAAGACCTCAGCAGAAAAAGACGGATCCAAACACATGTGAATATTCAAAGAAGGCCTTTGTAAAGGATAAATCTGGTGATGCCATGACTGGAAGCCTTGACAAAACATAACAAAATCCGTCAGCTGTCTGACCCCATATCACCAAACATTATGTCCCAAAAAGAGGAGGCCGTCAGAAAGTCTTTGTCGAAGTCAATAATTAAGCTTTTGGGCTGAACGAGTGAGTGGTCGTTGGGTGGTTCAGCCGAAAGTTCAGGCTGACATGAATTTGGTTGAGGATATACCATGATACTAATTATGAGGGTGTCCTCTGTATCGCACCTCACTCAACCTACTGATGTAGTTGTTGCTCCTATGATAAATGGAAGACTTATACGAAGAATGATGGGTAACAAAGCCCACTTACCGACGTATAGTACAACCAATTTTGAACAAACCTTACAGTTAGATGAAGGTGATATTATCAACTTCATAACCGTCCAGTTATACTTAATATGGTGGTGTGGACCTCGACGAAAAAATGACAGATATATCACAGCAGACCTCTCTGAATAAGCAGAGAAGACTCAGGTCTCACAAAGAGTGGCTATATCTGGTGATACAATGACTGGTGACCGCGAGGTAATAAGGTCCTTAGACTGGAGAACCTGATACAGTGCAGCATGCTGCCATTAAAATGTATGTTGATATGCGACACAGGGAAATGAGAGAAAAAAATGACACATGGAAGAATCTCCTAATTACTATTTTGTCAGAACCAAGTGGCCGCTCACGCAGGGGATATGAGTGGTCGTTTGATGATGGGCAGAGCCTGTGTGTCGAAAGGCGAGGCAGTATACCACGTACTACTCCACGGGGACTGGCTGACAGAGGCTCACCAACCAGCGCGCAAATTTCTCAATTGACCGGTACCTAGCTGCAATAATTTGCAACACGTGGTTTTCCTCATTGTGATCACATTAGCCGTTGTTACCCATGTCCTGATATGAAAGAGCTCTTTTTCAGCGGCGAAATCGTGTTATGAGGTAACAAAATACTACTTCGAGTCCATCAAGTAAGGTCTACTTCCTGACTGTTCTATATGTATTGTTATGCGTTCTCTTTAGTTTTCTGAGCGTTCTATGTGAAAGTAATTTTGCCTTGGAACTCGGTTTGGAATCATAACGTTAACATCTACTTACAACTGCTGTTGTCCTGACCGGCTTATTTAACGAACAGTTGACGAAGTCATGGCTAAGCATCATCCCGATTTAATCTTTTGCAGAAAGCAGCCGGGTGTTGGTGAGTAGCCAAAGAAACAGTTTTGGTGTCACACGTCAGGTTTTTGAATTATACCCCGCATTAAAAGTACCCTTATAGCAAAATAATTACTTAAATTAGGTATTATCGCCCAAAGCGGTGGTCGCGCCGAAGGTGTGCGGTAGTTTCGTACACCCGCGTTTCGTACACAGGTCGTTTCGTACACCGATGGTTGTTTCGTACACAGGACTGGGAGTCGTTTCGTACACAAGACATGAACACAGGTAGTTTCGTACACAAATGGGAATTGTTTCGATAATACGCAGACATGAACACTGAATACGATGTGTCTGCTCATATGCCTGTTATAGTTATCTTTTTCGAATTATGACATCGTAGGTCATTTTTTGCATTAATCATGAGTTATCCAGATGTTACGTCTTACCTGGCGAGGATGGTCAACTCGGCCTTGAGTTAATCGGCCACAAATCAATTCGGCCATGCAATTAATGTGAAGACTAAATAATTTAAATGAAACAGCAGTAGTAATTATATAGTAGGGGATTTATTATAACAAACCTTTCAGATCTAACCGTTGGGGTTCACCATATAAAATTTAATCAATTCTAGTTAAAATAATGAATTTATTGAATGCCAATTCATAGTACAGTAATATGAGCTTCTCAAAGATCTAGCCATTCAAAACGTACATCGTTAGTTATGTTATGCAGAAAGCAAAATAATGTGTTACTTATATATACTTGTCTGTACATATACACACATACCAGGGGCGTAGCCAGGCTTGAAGGAATATTACGCATTTACTGGGGAGAAATCTACAGTTCAAATTGCTGGCTACACCCCTGCACACACGCACAATCACATTAATATACGTAACCACCCACGTATACTTGCGCCAGGACCCACACGTTTAAATGACCTCTCGGCTGTTTCTCCTTTATAAGGAACAGCTTTTCTTGCATTTGCGGTAATAAGAAGGACACGCTTAATACCTTTGATATTTCTTGTGCTTTCCTGACACGAGGTAAAAGGCCAATGCGACCTGATTTAAAACTCGTCTGAGCATGGACACTCCACACTCAATGAGGCTCTCACGACTCACTGTAGGTTCCATCACAGTACCAACTTTCGCTTTCAGTTCTAGAATATATTACAAGCAAGAGTAACCTGTACAAGATCACAGCAACGTTACACATGGTGGGTTGTGAAGACGTTGAGTATATGATAACATAAGCGATTAAATTGGCATAGATTTTACAGTGATTTGTCTTTATCTCTCGGTTACCCCTGTTGACACAGCCAACGATGGCACAGCCAACGATGGCACAACCAATGATGGCACAATCAACGATGGCACATAAATTTCGTATTATGAAATGACCCCTTTGATCAATGAAGAACGTGGGAAACATAACGCGCCGGCACGTTCCAAGCTACCTCTCGTCAAAGTGCAGCGCGCTGGCGGTAGCTTATACTCCAACATGGCGGCACCGGACCGTGTGACGTCACATGGGAAGACAATGTGGTCCATTTGAATTTTTCGAGTCAATGTCGAGGTCGTATGCTCGTCACGTGACCTAGCATATTGCCCCACCACGCACGGGTTGTTCGCTTGATTGCCTTCACAGCTGCAACAATTCCCCCTCCCGCATCCCCCTAATTAATGTTTGAATCACAATACATTGCATATCTTAAACGTGTATATACTATTATGTTGTTTGATACTATATGCATCACGTATTAATTGTATATAGAGTAGGGGGAAATACCTACTTCTGCATCACAGCCGTCCAATGTGCCCTGCCTAAACTGCCCAAAACACTCGTTAAAGTTTTTCTAGGATTATGCAGTAGTCAATAAAAAAACTTTCAAATGCTGTTAATCAATGATGAGATACAGTATTGTGACATCATAGTTGCTCATGCTAAAATTGCAAAATGTGAAAATGGTATAATGTGAACTTGTCGAAGAAGACAAAACGCGTCGCGATTGTGTAATATAGCCTGGTCATATTCAGTTGCCGTATTTAACGGGGGAGGGATGTGTTTAAATTCCCGATTTTGGTTCCACTGAGACAAGGATGGAGCAGGGTGGTCTACTTGCTGTTTTGATTTTATGCACTACATTCGTCGTGGAGGGTACCCATTAGATTAATAGATGCTCTAGTCTACACAAGCCATAACATTTTTTCAAGCCAACTCTTAATAAAACTTTGTGAAAATAAATAATAAAACACGATACCAGATATTTTATATTTAGAAGTATATTATGTAGTTACTTCACTAAGCATTACATACGGAACAACTGCTTTTGATATTGCGTGTACGAAACAACCAATCTCGCGTGTACGAAACAACCGTAAGTAGTGTGTACGAAACAACCTGTGTACGAAACTACCTGTAATCGCGCCGAATAGAGCCCAACAGTCTATATTTTTAGGGGTATCAGCCAAACCTCGACGCAGGCGGCCGCGCTTGTGACTCGATGTCATTTGCAATTTTGTTCAACTTGCTCTAACTGGCATTTATATTCATGATACATGGACGAATGATACATCAAACGAGCAACAGAGCTAACGCAGTGAATAATATTGCTCCACTTCTCGCATTTGACTCCGTTTGAACCATAACAAATGTGTGTTTGTGGAGCGAAAATTTCACAATCTTCGCGAGAATTGTTGTCTTTTCGACAATTGGTCCGTTTTGAATTCTCTAAATTGCCTCGTATTCATAACTCGTTTTGTTTATTATTGTGTGATAGATGGCAAGATGACATTGAAATGGTCATGGTCATATCAAATCTGACAAAAATGGGCCAAAGGGAAACTTATATTATTTACATGTGAAATGTTACGGTATAAACAAATGTATTTTTTTCCCAATTTTATCAGAGACCTGCGACATAGGTACATACTTTTGACAAATTTAAATATCATGTTATAGATGGCTGAAATGTTTTTTCTTCATATTAAACTGAACTCTTTTGTCGTATTTTCCACTTAAAAACTTGGGCCAATCTTCTCATGTTTGCCCTGTGAGCCCGTATCAGGGTCAATCTTGTCTTGACTCAACATGGCTGCGCACGCTTGCCACTACCACTGATCGTACGTCGTCAAACAAAGTCGATTTCCTTTCATTAACAATTCGACCTCTGACATCCATCTATATACCGGTATAATTCAAATATAATGGAACACTTAGGTGAAGTTTTTTTTCAAATCGATTGGAACCCTTTTGTCATATGAGATGTAGTCACAAGGCAGCTGCTGCATCTTTCACTGCAGAGTTAGTCCATATAGAGAGGAGAAACTGCCAGTTGGAGTTTGAGGGTGACCAGTACTAGCAGTAGGGCAATGCATTGGCATAATCTACTGTGAATGAGGCGTTACAATCAAAAGTGGTCAAAACTGCCAAGTCTCTGAAACGGACTGCGAAGAGGGAATCATATGTCAGGAAAAAGTTGGTCCGTATAGAAGCATAGTCAATGGATCCTAAAGAAGATGCTCTGAGGACAAAATAAAAAAGCTTGAGGGGGAACTGGCTGCAAGTATAAGAGAGATTAATGAATTAGGTACAACCAGTGCGTTGAGGATATGTTGTTGGGTGGTTCAGGTCCAAACTAGCGACATTACTCTGACACAACCAGCGAGTGGATGGAGATGTTGTCGGGTGATCAGGTCCAAACTAGCGACATTACACTGACATACGATGAGAGGTCTCTGACGTATTCTGACAAATGTAGACTGTGTGTATTCAAGCTACTGAGCAATGGAGTGTCTCCTGCAAGGGTAACAGCTTTGATGGTTAAAAGGAGTGCAAATAAGTTGCCAGCTAGGTCCGCAGTTCTTAAGATGAATTTAGAAAGATTGG
The DNA here is from genome assembly GCA_034190875.2 of Urechis unicinctus. NCBI lineage: Eukaryota > Metazoa > Annelida > Polychaeta > Xenopneusta > Urechidae > Urechis > Urechis unicinctus. The sequence goes on from CM067344.1 coordinate 8,754,384, forward strand.
TTCTCTCCCAGAAACAGCTTGAAGTCTTCAGTCAAGAAAATAACACTCCTGTCCAATGAAACCAGTAAATTTGGGCACAACTTTATGGGTTATGAGCAGGGCTCGAAACTAACGCCCGCCCGACTGCCAATGGCGGGTCAAAATCGCCTCGGGCAGGTAGAAATTACCAAACCGGTCGCCAGGGTGGCGAGTGAACAATTTGCCTTGATTAGGTATTTATGATCCGCTTGCAAGAAACAGCTAACAGCCTAGCGCCCGACCTTTAATTTAAGACGCAGTTAACATTCTGAACCCCGACTGAGATCATGTTTGACCGTATATATATGAATATATATATATATATATGTATAAATATATATATATATATATATCGTGATATATATAGTAAAACCTCTCTAAGTCGACCGACGATGGGACTGCCGCTGATCGATCAACTTAGGGAGGTCAATGGCGCCTTACAACTACCTCGCTACGGATGTCGGGTTACAGAATATCCGATATTTTACTCGCGGCAAAAAAAAAAAACAGAAAAATCTCTGTTTTTCACAATACAATGTAGGTTTTTGTTTTCATTTGGCTGTGTCAGATATTCAAATATACATGTACAAGTAATCACTTTTGCAGAAATTTCTTTATCGAAACTTGCGGTTGCATTAGCTGCGATGGCATTCTTCTCTAGTTGTTCTTGAAGAGAGGCGACAAATGGCAGCATGTCCCTCAGACCTTTCTCCAGACAGAACATCATCACGTCGCCTACTCGCTGAAGGCACTCACTGAAGGTCATGGTTGTCGTTTCTTGTGTGGTGGAGGACGCGTGGTCATCGTCGCTCTCAGACGGTTGTGAAACGCCAGTGATTTGAGAGACAGTAATATCCTCCCAGCCATCCTCCAGTTCCTCCGTGGTTGGCGCCTCATCGTCGAGAGCGACATACTCATCAGTATCCGTGATGGGGTCAGTCATGTTCGCTCTTAAAGAGACGGTTCAGCCCCATATAAGGAAAGTGGTTGCCTAGCAAGCTGCTTGGTAACAGCACCTTGGAAACCAAAAATGTTACATTTTCAGACTTCCAGTCGCTACGCGGCGCTGTGGTCTCAGAAAAAAAGATCCTGCTGCTTCGACAGTCGCCATTTATGTTGTCGGACATTATCCTCCGCCCTGCTTGTCGGTCGTTGGTGTGCACAATTATGCCCACAACTTGAATGAGTGAAGATTTTTCGGGTAAATCTACATTATGGCACTAATGCGGAAGAATACACATCGTTAGCGAGGTGGAATTCAGAGCACGTTATGATTTATCTGTCAGCTAACATTCGTGTAAGTTCATGGAAGGCCTAGGGAGGCACCTTTATCGATGGAACGACATAACTGAATAAGACAGATCTCCACAGTATATCATGAACATTTCCAGTCAAATAATAATGTTAAAAACTTATCAACATAACTTCCATCATGTAAACTCGGCGGCACAAATTAGAAGATGTCATTACTTACGTCTCTCGTTAATCGTAGTAATGTAATAACGAAATGATCCCTGATTGCCTTATATGTGGCTGAACAGTCTCTTTAAGTCCTTGAGTAACTGTGCAACAATGGGATATCGTGGGCACACTGTGGTCTTCCTCCTGCAGGTCATTTGCTGTGCTCATGTTGAAATCCACATCGTCGCAAAGCAACTGGTCACTGTGGAGGATTTGCAGTTCCCTGAAGGGAGGTCTCGCCACCCACTGCCGACCAAAATGGAGCAAACTGACGCTCTTTGATACGACGGCTACGTCGCTGCAGCTATCAACTCGGGCGAACAGAGCGTAGCATTCAGTAGCCTTTGTTTGTTACAAGGACTTAATCGCCTTAATGATTTCCACTTCTACACGGCATGAAGGCGTGAAGTGGTGATTTGGAGGCAAGAACTGGCTTCACATTGCTGAGTTGCTACAAGAGATGGGGGTGGGAGGATGCGTTGTTTCTAACAGTAGCAAAACATTGCACGGCCTTTTGCCCGCATCTTTGCGTTGAAACTTCTAATCCACTCATGAAATAGTGCTGTCGTCATCCACGCTTTCTTGTCAAACGCCCATTTCACGGGTAGTTTGTTGAGCGAGATGTTCCGGAAACATCTGGGCTTTGCAGACTTTGCCGATAACAAAGGGCCGTCCTCGAAGTCACCAGTCTCATGTTGACACAAAGAGCCAAAGCATCTGGTAATCCTTTCATTCGATGACGGCGCTTGCCACCCTTACACTGATCACCCTTGATGCTGAGTGACCAGTCCGGTAGCGCACGGAAAAAAACAAGCCAGTCTCATCTATGTTAAAGATGTCACACGCCGAATACCCACGGATGAGGCTCGGCAGCTTGCTGGTCCAATCGTCAACGCTGCTTTGGGGCACTTCCCCACTGATTGACAGCCATGGTGCGTTATGTTATGACGAGAACGGAATTTCTGAAGCCAGCCATTCGATGCTTCAATTTTCATCTTAGCGGCGAACTCAAGGGCTTCCTCTTGCAACATAGGCCTGCTGACGGGAACGTTGATGGAGCGGGCCTTCTGAAACCAAGTCCATATGGTACATTCTAACTCTTCGCTATCAACACGGGTTCGAATGCGCTTGCGACTTGGTTCTTCATTAGCCTTGTATGCCATAATGTAATCAGCTTTACGTTTCAGTATGTTTTGAACTGTTGATTTTCTGATGCCAAAGATATCAGCAAGCTGTTGATTGCTCTTGCCCTTGCATTTCTTCGTGCCGATAAGTTCTTCTTTCCGTGAAAGTGGAAGCTCCTTCGCCTTTTTCCGTGTTGCTGCCATGACGCTCAGTGAGATAATGATTCATAAGACCAATATCCACACCTTATATAGCCGCTACTTGTATCTTACGTGAGTTTTGTAACAAGAGGGAGTTTGATGATCAAGATCATCAACGCTCACGTCGTTCACAGGTGTATCGCTCGATTGTATCTGTTCTAAAGGTATCGAGTTTTGTGATCAAGATTATCAAAGCTTCAGTGCACATTCATAACAAGCCGCGAACATGTTTCACACATTTCAAGAGTGCTATTCAGTCCGCAGGCGTTATCGCCTGAGTGTGTGTGTTCTGCTAATTGCAATCAACCGGTGACTATAATCCTTCCGCCAGCCGACAATCGGTCCACTTAGGGAATATCAAATGGGGCGTTGGGACCAAAATGATCGATCGACTTACAGAGTAGGGAGGTGATCGGGTTAAAAAATTCTGTCACAATGCTAAAGTATAGGCCGACCATCGGGAATGGAAAAAATCGATCGAGTTGGGGAGGCGATCGGGTTAGGGAGGCGGTCGGGCAGGGAGGTTTTACTGTATATATATATATATATATATATATATATATATATATATATATATATATATATATATATATATATATAATTGGATCATTTGCTTCATTTAGGGCAGGTCCAATGTTGTTAGAGTTTGAAAAAGATCCTGATTACAAAAGCCAGAAGCTCTCAGAAACTGATGGCTCCTTCACTTCATCAAGACAATGCCTTCTAGGAGACCTCAGCAATGCTTTACATCATCGTTTCCAATGCATGGATGCTGGTTTACCACAGGCAACCCACATAGCCCACCCCCCTTCATGGCCTGTTGAAAAGAGTGTCCTTAAAGATATCTAAAATACCTTTTGCCTTACTTGCCAGGTTGCAAGTCATGTCATGGGCCATATCATGACATGTCTGAATCAGCCTACTTTGCTGATTAGGCAGTAGACAAACTTGTGGACCATTTCAGTGTTGTACTCTCTGGTGCAGGTGTTGACACTGATGACTGTGCTTCTTGTCTCACCCCCTATCGCTGACAACAACCCCGAGTGTGGTATAGAACTGGTCGATTACTGGGACCAGGTCTCGACGCCCTAGTTACAAGTAAAACATTCAATGTGAAAGTGGGGAGGAGGATGGACGAAAGGACTTCGTTAACGTTGGTTTGTTGTTGAGTATGGTGTTTTTGTTGTGTATTATATGTTCTTCCCCAAGTGTCAATATGTTTTTCATGCTGTGTATGTCAAGTGATTGACTTAGGCACGTGTTTGTTGCGAATTATATTTTACGGGTCATGGGTAAAACATAGTCAAGGTCCCCTAGCCTGATGGCTGCGGGTGCTGTTTACATGTTACTGATGTTCAATAGTCTCGCCTTCAGTCTAGGAGAGCCTAATGTATTGAACTGGACGGCCATCCCAGATTTGGGATGCTCCAATCACAAGCCGTGTCTCTCGGTCACTCTCGGGTACCTTTGAGTCGTTGTCTCTCATTGGTCAGTTCTACAATTTCCGAAGTACTTGTCCAACCGGCCGAGTGATTTTTATGAGCCGGGCACACATTCTACAACACTCCGATTTGTTGTTTCACGCTGAGTGGCACCGTTAATCACACATTCGGCGAGAGAAGCAGACACACAACTGGTTCTTTTTAACTTACTATCACGTAAACATACTATCGTGCAGCTAAGCGATTAAAGCCCTTGTTGTGGTGCCAATTTGAACTTTTGAGACGCCCCATAATTCCAGAACACATTCAATCATCAATGTGTTCTCATTGGCAGCAGACCACTGCAATGTCCAGACGTCACATAGAACCGAGGGTGCGTATCACAAGCCAGTTCCATGAGCCAGACACTTGCAATTAAGGTCAATCCGGGTCACAACCTTTGCTATGATTGGTCACGAAGATTAATGAACATGTCTAGTGAATATTCGGACGCGCCACTTTTAGAGCTGGTCGTGTCATAGACTCAAAGGGCGAGAAGCGTAGCGGAACCCCTGGAGTCTGGGACGCAGACTACGTAAAACAATAAAGTATTTGTAAACACACATCAAGTTGTGTAGATTTCTTTTGGCTGGTTGAATTTTTTCTGGGCTGGTGGATTTTGGGAACTACCAGCCTGGATGGCCGGTGGCAAATTTTCTTAGTTTCATACCCTGGTTATGAGGGTGTTGACAAGAAAGGGAATCAATGGGTGTTAAGGTTGGGGGTCATTGAAACTAAATCTGCTCGAGAAACATTGAAAGTGTTTTGGGAAATATTGTTAGATCTTGATGATGCTGCAAATACTGCTGACGACGATTACCAAATCAGTGATGCATCATATTTCAACTACTATGTCTGAACATGCCACAACAGAGGTCAAGTTTAACCAAATGCTTGTGAATTACCTCTTCACTCATTGGTCAAGAGGAGCATAATCCCCGCAGTCTTCCACTCATTCGGTACTGAGGCAGTTGATTCTATGTTGTGTTTGTCAGTGGCATGTTTTTTCTCCACAAAAACAAGAGTTGAGTGGAGAGATCATTACGAGGGCCTCGTCTGCAACACACCTCTTTGGCCTTGATTTCTCCTAGACGAGAGGCTGGAATGGCCAGGTTCAGTCAATCGGCTGGTGGGGACATGCCCTACGATAATCGTTTCCATTTTTATCTCCATTTTCATTTATCCTAGAAGGCTGCTGCTTAATCAGGTCATTCTCATCTATTAACCTTTCTTTGCACCATATAACACATGAGTGTTGGTGTGCCATTAAACCCTATACTTACCTTACATTTATCACAGACAAGACAATATACCACTAGTCCTTGTGTTGACTGGACCATGTGACCAGTCTGTCTTGTCTGTTACTCTGCCCTTGAGACTGTTTGTACATTTCCTTATTTATCATAGAAGCAGCTCACAAGCATGGACCCTGCTTATGTTTTTATCTTTTTGAACATATTTAAAATCAGCTCTGCTTGCTCTTTGATAAATCTTGAGTTCCATTTGGGCACAGTTAGGAATAACACCAAAATATCCAGGTGCTTAATGAAATTTATTATGTCAGCTGCCACTAATTCCCAGTAAACATATTTTGTTTCAGCTATAGGAAGACTCTGTGAAAAATGTAAGTATCTTCATAATTATCTAGATTTGGTTTTTAAAATAAGTGGACAATCTTGAAATAAGTCTTTCATATTTCACGTAAGTATTGTGTTAAGAGCTTCTGACTTGAATTCAATTCCACTAGCTGCTCTAAATGGAGCTTTGTTATGTACACAGGTGATGGCAAATGTGTGATCTGCGACTCGTACGTGCGCCCTTGCACTCTGGTGCGGATCTGTGACGAGTGTAATTACGGGTCGTACCAGGGGAGGTGTGTTATCTGTGGTGGACCGGGAGTGTCTGATGCCTACTACTGTAAGGAGTGCACCATTACAGAGAAAGATGTGAGCACTCTTACATGCATTCTTAACATTGTTTATTCACATCTCTTGAACTGTATAACTTACTGTACCCAAGTATGACCAAGCACTGTGTCCGTTTGTGCCTGGCATCATGTGTCATAGGTTGGTTTTATAAATCTGACGCTTAATGTCAATTCTCATGTGGTGTTTCAGAGGGATGGATGCCCAAAAATCGTCAACCTAGGAAGTGCAAAAACAGATCTATTCTATGAAAGGAAAAAATATGGTTTCAAGAAGAGATAGTGAGAACTCGAGCCTAATGTGGACTCTTTGCCTAGTGTGCATACAAAACAAAAGTTGTGCGTCAACTTCTCGCCTTTCTGATCAATCATTGGGTGAACCCAAAAGCGAGGAAAAAAAGAGCGATTCATTCCTACTTCCAGTTAATGTATCCTGTCAGGCTCGAGTGAATGCTAATAAAATAAGTTTTCACTCATGGGGCAGCATTGTTTTTGTTGAGAACTCAAATGTCTAGAGTTGTTTTGAATGTACACATGTATAAATAATAAGGTATCAGAAAGTTTACTTCAGTGTGTGACAAACCTTGTTTTATTTCCTGAAAATGGTTGGTCAGTTCAAATAAAGTGTTTTTAATAAAACAACCAAGATTTGACAGAAAATGCTCTACAAACCCTGGCAGTGCCTACATATTCAGGCTTTTGAAAGCACATAAACAAATGAAGCAGGTGAGGCTATTGAAATGCACCAACGAGAGTCTCTCTTCTTCTATTTGCTCTTGTCCTCGGACCCGGAGGACTTCTCGCCTTGCTTATTCTCGTGTTCCTGCATGGCTTTGACGAAGGCTTCGATATCTGAACACAAGGACAGGTGACACAGCCATCAATGACAGACACATGGTACTGCATGTTATGGTAACCAATGGTGACATTTAGACGTTTCTGGTTGAGGCACTGTTTGAATAGAGGTTACCTCCTTGAGTGGCAGCCGTTGCCACGTCCTGTCCCAAGCCAAACTGACCCATGAGGGGCCCCAGCTGCCCGGAGGAGAGAGCTGCGCTGAAGCTGGCCATCGCCTGGACACACACACACACATCCTCCGTGAAGCAGCCATGCAGTAAGTCAAGCTCATCCCTTCCCAACATTGTCTCCACCACGGAGAACTATATCATTGCACTGGTTCACCCCTACCAAACTCACCCAACCTGTCTGCTAGATTGCTACATCACCCCCAGTCAAACTCACCCAACCTATCTGCTAGATTGCTACATCACCCCCAGCCAAACTCACCCAACCTATCTGCTAGACACCCTGTGCGTAATAAACCAGATATGTCATCCACACACCTGCTGGAACTGTGGAGTGGAGAAGGTGGTCTTCAGCTCCTCTTCATTTTTAGGGAGAATCTCTCCCTCGGGTAAGAAGGGCATTAAGCGGCTCTGAATCTCCGGATTGGCAAGGATGGGGGCCATCGTTTCGGGAGACACCATCTCACTCAAGTCAACTGGCAAACAGTTACAACATGTTACTAATACAGGAAGTAAACCAGCAAATGTTGTCTTTATCACTCATAATGATTAAGCCAGCAGGAGTGATATGACAAGTAAGTGTAGGGTTTAACGGCACACCAACACCGATGTGTTATATGGTGCCTAAATAAGATTGACAGGTGGTGTATTGTAGACAGGGCCCTTGCAAGAACCGCTTCACTTGATCACCAGGATCCCACTGCCCACCGACAGGAGTCACAACCCTCGGCTAACAGCTTGCCCCCTATCACTATTAGTCGCCTCTTACGACATGCAGGAGGGTACAATGGACCCCCCTCTGACCCACAGGGGGAATGTTAAGCCATGTCAGAGCAGCTATCAGCTCACCTTCCTTTTCTGAAGCAGGCTTTTCAGCTGGAAAAAGAAAAGAGACATGTTCATAGATTTGTATTAACCGTTGTCAGCTGAGTAAAGAACAAATCCCCGAGTGTGATATGTTGTTACTGGAGTTAAGTCTTCACTTTACGATACTTCACTACGCACTCTCACGGAATCAAATATAAATAACGCCTCTACACTGTAATAATGAGTTATTCTAAAAGAATAACATAATATTAGCTTGAATAAGAAATAAAACCTTAATGTCATTCTAGCTCAACATCAACACATGGCAAAATGAACGACATATAAGAAGGGGGTTATTTCATGAAGCATTACCCTCTTCTGTTCGGTCCAAGTAAGGCTCTAGGAAGTTGTCTAGCATCACATACAGTGTACAATACATAACATATCAACCTGGGAACCATTTTCTGGCAGAGTTGGCAGGGAAACTGAACGTATATTGACAGAATCAAGGTAGGAAAGTGTCACCTCCGAGACCTGACAGTATATTCTGCAGGTCGGTGAGCATTATTTGGCGTGTAGCGCTGCTTGAATCGGTGGCCGTGTCTGACTCGCTGGCCACGGTGGTAAGAGTGGCAGCGCTGTCGGACGTGTCTGTCAACACGGTAGATGGAGACTGCGATGGCAAGGCAGCCGCAGTGACAGGACGTTGCTGAGGAGTCTGGGAAGTCTCGCTGGTCGTCCTGGGTCCCGGAGAAGACTGCACACGCGACGGGCTGAGTGGGTCAAGTGAAAAGAAATGTTAACATCACAACATCTTACAACTAGCTGACAAGGAAATCAATAGCTTCAACGTCGATCGACGGGAAATTGGTGCGAATGCTTACGGAGCCGACTCGGACTGAGCACTAGCGGGTCGACCCCCCATAAGGGAGGAGAGGCCGCCTAGACCTCCCATACCCATACCACCTGCAACACCCACACAACACCTCAATGCCACACTCCCACTACATGCTGATCATTTCACTACCTCTACAGTCATAAATGCAAATAAAGACGGTCTGCTCAGGTATGCGACTTTGATGCAAGATAATAGACAACAGTTATAACGTTACAAAAACCATGGCAACAAGAGTGATGAGGAGAGATGAGATAGGTGAGTGTCAGGTGATCTGTTTGTGTGATGTTCCATACCACATGAGGACTGGCAGGTGATAATCTGTTTGTGTGATGTTCCATACCACATGAGGAGTGTCAGGTGATGATCTGTTTGTGTGATGTTCCATGCCACATAAGGAGTGGCAGGTGATGATCTGTTTGTGTGATGTTCCATGCAACATGAGGAGTAGCAGGTGATGATCTGTTTGTGTGATGTTCCATACCACATGAGGAGTGGCAGGTGATGATCTGTTTGTGTGATGTTCCATACCACATGAGGAGTGGCAGGTGATGATCTGTTTGTGTGATGTTCCATGCCACATGAGGAGTGTCAGGTGATGATCTGTTTGTGTGATGTTCCATACCACATGAGGAGTGGCAGGTGATGATCTGTTTGTGTGATGTTCCATACCACATGAGGAGTGGCAGGTGATGATCTGTTTGTGTGATGTTCCACGCCAGCCACGGGAGGAGATTGAAGGGCTACGCACCTAACAACTGCATGAGTTGCTGCTGAGTCATGCCTCCCAACATGCCCTGGATGTCACTGTCTCCTGCAAACACACACACATACTTCAGCAAGTCACAGAGAAGGAGATGACGAGCAAGACTGTTGCTTATGAGCACACGTTGAAAAGGGCTAGAGTAAGGAAGCTGTATGGACCAGCGAGGTCAGAAGGCAGTCCACTGAGGCCTCCACCCCCGCGAGTAGACGATCCCGGAGTCGGGGGGTTGTTGAGAAATTCATTGACTTTACGGGCAACTTCGTCATCTTTGTCACGTTGTGGCTCCTGCAAATTATCACTTGTTCTTAGAATGGAAGCATTATAGAAAACAAGAGAGTTACAGATGCAATGACTGATGTGTGATGAGCCCACCTGCATCCAGAAGAACATCTTCTTGTTGGTCGACTTGAATTTGAGCACGTACACCCGGCCTGTCGTGCACTGGGGCACATGCTTGAACTCCACATCATCGGGAAAGATCATGAGGTCCTGAAGAAGACATACACTAGCCACTATTTGCAAAATGTACCCAGTACATCCCTCACATCCTTCAGCCAAACATTCACAACACAGCCAAACATTCACAACACAGCCAATGAATGTTCTCTTTCAGGTCAATGGGATATTTGGGATAAAAATTAAGCTTTGGTTACACAATTCAAATCTGATACCTTGAACGTGTAAAACCTGGCGAGTTATTTGGTTTCACTCCATGTTTTGATGGTAATGAACAACCTAAATTACATAATCACAAGTGATGTATTCAGCTGACGGACTACCATTACGATTGATGTATTCAGCTGATGGACTACCATTACGATTGATGTATTCAGCTGACGGACTACCATTACGATTGATGTATTCAGCTCACGGACCACCATTACGAGTGATGTATTCAGCTGACGGATTACCATTACGATTGATGTAGTGATGTATTCAGCTGACGGACTACCATTACGATTGATGTAGTGATGTATTCAGCTGACGGACTACTATTACGAGTGATGTAGTGGTGGAATCATCAGTGAGCATATGTCAACATGTTTATCTTTGAAATGAGGCTGTAGAAGCTGCGCACAGGCACAGTCTGGGCTATTTCAAACATGACAATTCAAAAACGCATGGTGTGCACCAAGCGAACGGAGAGCAAACAAATACTATGTGACTTATATTTACCAAAATGGTGGACATCACATCTGGATCCCTCGGAAATCTGTATTAAATGGCATTTCCAAAAGAAAGGCATTGATCAGGGGTAAGCTTTTTGTGCAGTCCCATATATATGTTTACAGGCTCTTGATATATGTTGTTTACTAGATTATAAATCCCAGGGTCCCGTCAAAACACATTACCCATTCACGCGGAAATTGAAGATTAAGGACAGTATATAAAAATATCACCGTCCGACTGGGGCTAATCTACTACATACTGTGGATCAAACACATAAAGTACATAAAGACTTAGAAGCACACCTGATCATTCACCCCTTATATACAATTCCACCACCAAGGTTTGTCAAGATAGCACATACATCAACAATACTGTCTGCACTAGAATGAGCAACCTGGTCAGCCTTATTTTTGAGAGATTTAATACGCCTAATTGGTAGAGTGCCTTGTAAAATACTAAATCTATTTTTCATAGGCCCAATTACGCGCTCCACATGAATTCTTACTGACAGTTGCCTAAAGGATTCAAGGTCTTTGGTTGCTAGCTGATTCTGCCGTTAAGTGAACACAAGCACACATAGTTTAACAACAGCAATACCAGCAAATTCTTCCTTCATCGTAAAACCTCTGTCAGCTACCCCAACGTCAGGTTTCATCACCTTGTCGTTCCAATAGTAAAACCACCAATTTTGTGGTCGATTTGCATGCTTACAGAACTCCCCACTTTTTTTCAAAATATGCATGTTCTGCCGAGATTCAGACGATCAGTGTCATAATTTATTATTTAGTTCGGTTCAAGATGTTTCATATTGCTAGCATCTGCGGAAAAATATATTTTTGATAACTTTCCATGTATACCGGTAATATTTGCTTCCGAAATACAAGTGTGGAGGACAGTATCCCAGAGAGCCCCAGAAACTTCTGATGTAAATAAGGCGATGAGAACATAGGCAAAAACTATATCTGATAGTTCCTGTTGCCTTTTCCCCAAGTTTTCGTTGTTTTCTTCGTGATTCTGTGTGATATTTGTGTGATAGTGATTTTCAGTGGCCTTTTCTACATGTTAGACAAGGTCATTTTAGCTTTGTGCCACAAATGGTCCCTGCAAACCCACGTCTTGCGAGCTGTCTCGCCTATGTTCCAATTGGTTAAAGTTTCCACTGATCAGTTTCCACCACCTCGCCGCCATGTTGCCAAGTCGGGCCCAGATATTACCGCCTGGTGTGATTTTAGCCTAAAATTAAGGCCGATATACTAATTCACAGGAGTCATCTGTTGCTGAAATTCTCCCTCTGTTCCGATAAATGTTTGGCGAGTTGATTTTATTCGATAAAACTAGATTAAACACGGGAACTCAGATCATTCCGTTGAATTCACAAACCTTAATTCGGTTAGACGCCAGAATTAAGAGGGAGTGCATGCATCACTCCCGTACTTAGTTCGCAGTGTCGCAGTGTCGGCGAGTCGCCAGGGTGATGATCACATTAGTAAAAAAAACACTTGGCTCTATGCTCAGGCTGTTTCGGGAACTTAAGAAAGAAAACTTGCCTTTTCACTCGCCATTATTCATCGAATGTCGGTTCATGCAAGTTCTAGCAATACAAATGCAAATCGCAAGATCATTCAGCAATTTTAGATTTGGGCGATATTATGTGAAATACGCTTACATCATCCACGGTTCCCTTGGTGCGGTCTTTCCAACAGAAGTGCATCAGTGAGTCATCAGATTGATATACATATACTTGCCCCTTCCTTTTATCCGGGTGCACCATTTTACCTTTCATATACATTTTACCAGCACGAAATTCAACAAGATTCTTTGACTGAGTGCGGGAAGCCGCATTTCCAAATAATGCACCAGACGCCATTTTCACTGATTTGCAATAAGCTAGAGTTAGTCACCAGGCGGCGCTTCTTATACCTTCAGAGCCACAGACACTCAAGTTCGGACATCATGATTTCCCTAAACTAGCATTATGATATAGTGCTAGGGTGAAAAGAGCACAGAGCCACTTGTTTCTAATAGCTTGTTGCGAAACGGAGACTGCATCGGGCTGCACGAGCGCAAATTGGATCTCGCCACTTCCATTTTCGTTTATACAAACATGTCTTTTTATTTCAGACCCGCATTAACTAGTCTAGTAGGGATGTGACAACCTCTGTGAGTTCACATTAGCCCAAAAGACCAACGCCAGGTTCCATTTATCACCTTGAGGGAGTGCAGCACTACCCGTACTTAGTTAGAAAGAGCTAGTTCACATAGTCATAGACTACGACTAAACGAACTCAAAATTTGTCTTGAATATCTCTGACAATTTTATCTACTTGAGTATGACTTAAGTTTTGTTTTAAATTTGTGCAATGTTGGCTGTATATTTGCGCACATATATTGTATTTTGAATTTATCTGTTGCAATTGCTCTCACTGTGTGAGATGCACACTAAATACTGTAGCTGATATCATAATGTTAGTCATAATGTATATTATGTCTCAACACTGATACCATTTTAACATAATCTCTCTGTGCTCGTGATATTTCTATGTTTACCTTGTAGTTCTTTGTTGACCATGTAGTTCATACATACATTATGTATATCAAGGCCAATAAAGCTGTATTATTATTATTATTAATCATTTAATCGTACGCCAATGACCTTGTTCTACTTGCACCTTCAGTAGCTGGACTCAGTAGGCTACTTAGGGTCTTTGATAACTTAAGTGAATCTTATGACATCAAAATCTAAAGAAAGAGTGCAATAATGATTTTTCACTCTAAAAGTCTTAAGGATGCAGTTCAACCAAAATTCTATTTGAATGGTGAAATGTTAAATGAAGTAACCACTACTAAATATTTAGGGCACTTCGTGTCAAATGACTTGACTGGTGATAATGACATTAAAAGACGATGCAGACTCTTTATCCAAGCCAATTCATTACTACGTTAATTTCTCATGTGTAGGGTAGATGTCAAAATAACTCTTCCGTTCATATTGTGCTCCGATGTATACTGCCCACTTGTGGTGGAAGTATTTGAATGTCACCATAAAGAAATTACATGTCATACCATAATATTTTCAAGTTGTTTCTTAATGTCCAAATTTGAAAGCACAAGCCTCCTCTGTCCAGTACTAGATGTCCAGTGCTGCCACTCTGGTATTAGGAATTTAATATTCCGTTTCGTGTGTAGACTGGAGAACTCCAGCAACCAAGTTGTTCAAGTCCAGAATGAGGCTCCACTGGATAAATCTTGTGTATATAAATCATTAATGTTTACTTTGCGTGTCGTTCTTCTTAATGTTACCTCACTAAATTTTGTATATTGTAGAAAATGTGGACTTTATCATAGTCTTAAAGGCATGGTTTTGTGTCCAGAATAAAGTTATTATAATTATTATGTTACTTATATGCAATTTTGAAATAGACCACCGTAGAGCGCCAACGTAACACACATTCTGATTGAATGTGACACGAGTTGATTGCTCCAGTAGTGCTGGCTCCTCTTGATTCACTGCCTCTCCCAAGATGGTTATGTGAACTGAAGAAGAAAGGTAAGGTAAGTATAGGGTTTAACGGCACACCAACACTAGTGTGTTATATGGTGCCAACTTAAGGAGGGGTAAATACGAGTACGAAAGGATAAGAAGGAGTCAAGGGTTAAAACTAACTAAAAATTAAACCCATTTGTATTAATTGAATTATATTAATTGAATTATATATAATAATTTGAGAATTGTATGATCTAAAATCTATAGAAAAGTCCAATTTCTCTTATGAATCCAAGTATCTTGGATGGATTCACCCTTTCAAACAATTCTGAAAGGGTTTGAACCCGGAAGAAGCGATTTCGGATCAAAATCAAATCAGCACATTCGATGAGAATGTGCTTGACAGTATAGGCACATTGACAAGGAATACATTCAGGGATGGGCTCATCCCTTAGTAGAAAGGCATGAGTTGTATAGGTGTGTCCTATACAAGCGCGAGCAAGAACGACCTCTTCTCTTCGGCTCTCTCTGCAGCTGTGTGGCCACTCCCCAAGTTGAGGCTGGATTTCGTAAAGTTTGTTTGGAATGGATTCATCCCACTGGTCCTGCCATTTTTGTTTAAAAAGTTTAACGACCTGCGGTTTTAAGTCTGTAAAGGGAATCTTGGTTTCAGACACTGGCTCATGTAGGGCTTCCTTTGCAGTCCTATCGGCTCTTTCGTTGCCTGGGATACCTATGTGACTGGGTACCCAGACAAACTCAAAATTTTTTCCCAGCATGGATAAACGAGTAAGATTTTCTAAAATATCTACAACAATATGGCACGATAACAACTTATTCCCAATTGCCTCCAGGGCAGATAAAGAATCACTAAAAATTGTAAAATCCGCATTGGGATGGTGAGCAATAAGGCCCAATGCCATCCTTATTGCAGTAACTTCAGCTGTAAAAACAGATGCTGCACCAGGCAGTCTTTCCTTGTGGGTCTGAGGTCCGAACACGACTCCAGCGCCCACACGGTTTGCATCTTTGGATCCATCAGTATAAATAAGTATCTTGTCTTTGTGATGTTCTTTTATTTCATGAAATTTCATCAAGAGGTCATTTGCATTTAATTTATCATATTTGGTAAGGGATGTGTCTATTGTTGGTGTGTTCAATTGCCAGGGTGGTGTTTCAGGAATTTTGTTTGGAGCAATAATGTCTAAATTATTGGATATGTTGTTTAGCGATTCTTGAATACGGATGCCAAGAGGTGGTATGGCATTAGGTTTATTTTCATATATTACTTGGTATTTGGGATGGAAGATAATGTCATAGGCAGGGTGATCTGGATTGCATATTGAAGGGCCAGTTTGTTTCTTCTTAGATGGATAGGCATTTCATTGGCTTCAGTGTGGAGGCTTTCAATGGGTGATGTTCGAAATGCCCCAAGGCAAATCCCCAGAGCCTGATTCTGGACTAGGTCCAGTCGTTTTAGATAAGATTTTCGAGCTGCACCGTAAACGATGCAGCCATAGTCAAGCTTTGATCTTATCAAGCAGTCAAGGACCGGTAGAGCCTGAGCAGGACCTGCCTGTCAGCTCCCCAGTCCAGCTTGGACACTACTTCAAGAAGATTCATTGCCTTGAGACATTTATTCCTGATGTAATTAATATGGGATTTAAAATTAAGTTTTGAATCAAATATGATACCTAAGAATTTGGTTTCTTCCACAACAGGGACGGGATTTTCATTGATGGTTAATTCTGGGTCAGGGTGAAGGCCCCTTCTTTGACAAAAATGTACACAAACTGTTTTTGTAGTGGAAAATTTGAAACCATTTTCATCTGCCCATTTCTGAATTTTGTTAAGGTTGATTTGTAGCTGGCGTTCTATGGTGGTCATACTGCTGGATCGGTAAGATATAAGGAAATCGTCTACATAAAGTGATTTTTCTATTTCAGGTTTAAGAACTTTTGTGATGCTATTGATCTTTAGATTGAAAAGTGTGACAGAAAGAATGCTGCCCTGTGGGACCCCCATTTCCTGACCATGTTGGTCCGAAAGTGATGTCCCAATTCTTACCTTAAAAAATCTATCATTTAAAAAATTTTTTATATAATAGTGGCATATTACCTCGAAGACCAGCTTCTTGTAGATCTTTTAAAATCCCATATTTCCATGTCGTGTCATATGCTTTCTCAAGATCGAAAAACACAGACACGACATGGTCCCCCTTTAAAAATGCATCCCTAATATAAGACTCTAACTTAACAAGGTTGTCTGTGGTACATCGGCCTTTTCTAAAGCCAGATTGATGTTCATTTATTATATTATTAGTTTCCAAGTACCACATAAGACGCTTGTTAACGATTCGCTCCATGGTTTTACAGAGACAGCTCGTGAGAGCGATGGGCCTGTAGCTCGACGGGTTGGTTGGGTCTTTTCCGGACTTTGGGATAGGGATCATGGTAGCCTCTCTCCATGAGTCCGGATATTCTCCACTGCTCCATATGTGATTGTATATGTCTAATAAGACATACAAGGACTCTTCTGGAAGATGTTTAAGAAGTTGGTAATGAACATCGTCTGGTCCTACTGCAGTGTCCTTGCAGAGTTTCAAAGATTCTTTCAATTCTTCTAAAGTAAAAGGAACATTATAATTTTCTTCGTTGTTTGACCTAAAATTAAGTTTTGTTCTTTCTGTAATCTGTTTATGTCTTTGAAACTTTTCAGTATAATTAGCAGTGGAAGAATTCATGGTTATTGTGTCCGCTATGATGTTAGATATTTCTTGTTTGCTTTTTACTTCATTACCATCTGGTGTTAGAAGGTAAGAAGAAGTGGAAGAGGTGTTTTTTTCCACTTATTTTGCGGACCATTTCCCATGTCTTTTTGATTGATGTTCTCGAGTTTCCGTTACGAACAGTTAGTCAAAACACAGTCGGCGATATTTAGTTTGGACTATATCTCGCGAAGGGCTACATTTCGCACCTAGAAAATAACATATATCAAGAGCCTTTACAAAAAAATAGACCTTTCGCTCCAAAAAAACTTACCACCACTCGACGCTATTCTTCAATAAATGCCATCGATAGTTCGTTTCCGAACAAATCGCGATATGATGTCTGCCATTTTGGAAACTATTAATTCTCGCGATTTCCCGCATTGCCTTAGCATCCCAAGTGGGGGGGGGGGGCACTACCCCTAACTCGGATAGGGGTGTGCCGCGGGACCTCGAAAACCTGTACCCGTTGTACTCGTTGAGAATGAGAAAAAGTATACTCCATCGTACAAGGTATTATGCGAATGTCTAACCCGTCGTAAAAGTCGAGATGTCGAAAAAAAAAAAACCCACTTCGTGCGGCACATGTATACTATATCATTACACTTAAGTGCCCCCCCCGGGCTTAGCATTAGACTTCGTCATGCTGCGCATGGGCAATGCATGTGGTCTTGAACTTGTAAACAAACATGTTGCTGTGTTTCTGACTTTTTACCGCTTCCCAAATTGATCGAACTATAAATAATTACCATGGATGAAATCCCCCGCCGAAAAAGGGATAAAATCGTCCATAAAACATCATTGCATTCTATAACTCCATCACTTGTGTATGTTTTGTGCTTGGTAGTTGTCTGTCTGAATCGATCTAAAAATATTCGCATTGCGTTGTTTTCGAAAAAAGGTAAGGGCTTTGCCGAGGACTTCGGAATAGTTTTGGAGGCAATTTCAAGCAGTTTAGCACAAAATGTATCGATGTGTGTATCTCTCCCTTGCATCTTATCCCTGTGGATAGCCTCCCCACACAGAGATCCAAAGGAGGGCCAGTCTGCTTTATGCAGCTGCCACTTTGGAGGTGACTCTGGTGGTAACGGAGGGTTTAGGTGGATAAGAATGGGGAAGTGGTCACTTCCACAGGTATCATCGACACCAACTTCCCATGCAAGGTCGAGAAACAAAGAAGGAGAAGAGAAAGAAAGAAAGATCTATTGCGGTGGGTGTGCCATAGCCTGGATGGATGTATGTATTTGAGCCGTCATTTAAAAGGCAGAGGTTGTGAGAAATGAAGAAATCTTCTACAATTTGGCCTTTTCCATCATCATATGTATTGCCCCATAAAGAGTTGTGGGCATTAAAATCACCCATGAGGAGAACTGGCTCTGGCAACTGGGCCACGATGTTGTCCAGTTCTCCCTGTGTAAAATTTTGGCTTGGCGGTAAGTAAAGGGAGCAAAGTGTGATGGACTTATTTAAGGTTATATTTACTGCTACTGCTTGAAGGTTTGTATTGAGTTCTATTTCTTTCTGGGGAATAAAATCCTTGATTAAAATGGACGAGCCGCCAGAAGCTCGTTCCCCAGTGCCTCCAAATTTATGGTAAGATTTATAGCCTTTCAAGCTATATTTATTTTCTGCCTTCAGAAATGTTTCCTGAAGGCAGGCTGCAATACCATTATTTTTGTTGAGTAAAGTAATAAGTTCTTCATGATTATTCCGAAGTCCTCGGCAATTCCATTGTATAATGCCCGCCATTACCTATCAGGGGGTTTGGCGGGACGTTTGCTGCCATGGTGGACCTCAGTCCCCATGGCATTCCTAGGGCCGCAGGTTCCCTGGGCCACTACAGACCCAGGGTCCCGATTGGCCCCTGATGATGTGTGTCTGCCATGGGGGACCTCATCAGTCTCCATGGCAGACAATGGGCCATAGATGTTGGGCCCGACAAAAGAATCTGGGTTCTGAACCCTGATGAGTTTAGATTTGATTGACCGTGGGAGTTTAGATTTCTCATTGTATTTGTTTGTTGTTATGTGTTCATTGACTTTTGGGGTAGTGGGGGTGTTTGGTTTTGTTTGTTCTTTGGGGGGTTGCTGGCTTTGAAAGGGGGTTGTTTCAGAGGGTGGTTTTCTGTTTGTGTACTAATAGATTTGGTAATTTTAGTAGGTGCTGCTGCAGTACTAGCATATGAAGGTCTGGAAGAAGTTGAATTTTGGCACTCTACTATTTTTCTCGCTTCAGGAAAAGAAAGTTTTTGGGTGATATGTAGTGTTTGAATTTGTTTTTCGATTTGCCAAATAGGACAGCGTTTAGAGTATGCGGGATGAGCACCGGAGCAGTTTGCGCACTTGAATGGTGCTTTGCAATCCTGCTCCCCGTGCTCATCACCGCATTTGGGGCAGATTGGTGTTTTATTACATTTGGTTTTAAAATGGCCGTATCTTTGACAGTTGTGGCATCTTAAAGGATTTGGAATAAATGGTTCAGTTTTGATGTTCAGGCCAGCTATTTTAATGTTGTTTGGAAGGTAAGGGATGTTGAAAGTAAGGATGTGGGTGCCTGTGGGAATCTTTTCTCCATTTTTATTAATGAGCACTTTGGCTACTTCACTGACATTTTGATTTTTCAATTCCTCCAAAATCTCTTCTTCGCTGCAGTATTTGAGTTCGAAAGATTTTATAACACCCTTGATATTCGCTAATTTGGTGGTCTGAAGAAGAAGTTTGGAATGTATTGGTTTGGAAGTTTCGACAAGATAAAGCCCAGATCTCAAAAGTTTGAGAGTTTTGGGAGTACCTGCAACACCACAAATTCCTTTAAATAAAACAATGAATGAAACTTTCTCCAAACTCCCGTCGGTCCCTTCAAGCACAAGAAATCTTGGCCAGTTCTCAGATTCATTTGTCTCATTTTCTTCTAAATGCCTTCGTTTTTGGCCAGTATGAGAGGAAGACATAATAATACAACAATTCATCACCTGTGCTCCCCACCCGCCCCGGAGCCCAATAAAGGGACATCTTAAAGATGCCAGGGCTACACAGGTGATATACTCGTCCCCCATAAAAAGTGATACAATACGTAACCCATAGAGCCCAGACACTGGCAAGGTGCTGAGCTCGTAGAGGCGCACCATAACACCCCTAATGGAATCCGATTGACCTGATTAAGCAGCCGCCTTCTGGGACTAGTGAAGCCTATGAAATGAGAAATGGTCCATGAAGTAAATGAATGTCATGAAGGAAGATGCCAAATGCATGTGATGGGTAGTCCCAGGGCACGACGCCACCAGCCGATAGGAATGGGCCAGGCCTACCCACCCTCTCGTCTAGGCGAAATCCGGGCCAAAGTGGTGTGTTGCAGATATAGCCCTCGCAAGGACCGCTCCGCTCAACCACCAGGATCCCATCTTCCTCCGACACGAGTCGCAACCCACGGCCAACAGGTTGCCCCCTATTAGTCGCCTCTTACGACACGCAGGAGGATACAGTGGGCCTATTCTACCCCCAGACCCACAGGGGGGTGAACTGAAGAAGAGGTCATGACCTTTGACGATACAGGCAGTATCACTGCATACCGATCGACAAGTGTGTCCCGCGGTGCTGGCCCAGTTCCATCCAACAAGACAAACGGTGCATTATTGCCTAAATTAAGTTTGAAACCCAGAGTTTAAAACAGCAATTTCTTTTTTCCCGACAAAACCAAGCATCAACCAACAACACCAAACTCCTGGTCTCCTAACTTCCCATCCAAAAGCAATCACACCCGTAGATTGCAATGATATTGCTTTGGCGCATTGCCTCGCCTAGAAAATGGCAATGGATGACCCGGGGGGATGATCCATATCTAGACCAACTGAAAGTGAGAAAAGGGGACCCATCGATATACCCAATCTTTCATAAGGATGCTGTTGCCATTGAAGTTCCTTGATTTTGTCATCAGAAGCATTTGAAATTTCCAAAAATGCCACCAAGTCAAGTTAAGAGGAGTCAGACAACATGATCATTATGATCTCTTTTATTGATGGCACATTCAGTATATCCAACACATTGTGGTACATTCAGAAGGTACAAACAGTGAACTTGATTGTCTTTATCTGATATGATAAGTGAATTGATACAGCCTCATTGTAAAGAGGCCATCTTGACAACAGTCCCACCCCCACCTAAAGCAATAAGGCGGCCACCATACGTGGAGTCCATCGCCTGAACGGGATGATCCAGCTTCACTTCCCCGACAACCTGGACAAGTCATCACAAGAAATCACTCTTATCTTTATCACAACATTTTGCACATATATTTACCAAGAATGCTGAGGCAAAGGAATAATAAAAATGATAGAGATATTCATCTTTCAATTCATCATGCCCATAAAATCAGCCCTCTTCCTTTCAAATGTAGGCACTTAAGAAACACGGATTGTTGTGTATTACGTCAAAAGACAATAATTTACTACCTTTTCAATTAATGAGTTCATTCAACACAAGGCAATGGTAATTTGAAAAAAAAACATTGGGGAAATGCCTACCAACAAAAATATAGTGAAAAACAATATTTCCCAATCTCATCCTCTGTGTAAATATCCACTTGTTGTGTCCATAGCTATGGCTGGTTATCGGACTTTAATTTAAGAATATGATTCAAAAGGTTTAACTTAGGAACCAAATATTGCATTGGAATTCCAGATATTTTCTACCATTTTCCTGACTCTTTTCCCACACATTTTTTTTATTTTACGGGCACAGAGTTAATTAATTCACTCATCAAATGTAGCAGTTGATAAAAATTCCATTTACCTCATTTGATTTGAGACTGATTGCTTGTATGCTGTTTGTCCCACTGCCTCCGGCCAGTACGACATCATTATCACAGAACTGGGCACAGTAAAGAAAGTCCCCATGTTGGCCTTGCTGCAGAGGCAGGTTGGTGATAAGTGAGCCTTCTCCAAAGTCCCAGAGCTGGAGTGCCTCCGACGCTCTCCATGATCCGGTCAAAATCTGTGATCCCTGAAGTCAACAACCATTTGGGTTCAACAGACAACTAACCAGCAGAAAAAAAACAGCCTTGTCAACGTCAGTGCAGATTGCTGACAGCCATGTTGACTACTGACAATAAAAGATCTAATATATGAACGGAACCTTAAGATCAAGGCTGTCGCCACAAATGTGAGGTCCATGGATCGTTCTTTGGATCCCATCTCGTGTCCTCACATCCCAAATCTACAACAATAGAATGTAGTTGAAATTGATACAACCAACACTTAACACTAAAGACATTGTTTCGGTAAAACAAGAAGAAAATATGCCTTGAAGCTCTGCTATTTATAAAAAACAAGTGTGTTGACAAGATTAAATCATGATGCTATATAGGATTTATGAGATTTTCAAAAATTTTCAGTATGCAACATGAGAAGTCTTTATGGGGGCAGCTAAATTGGTTTTTAAAGAATACAGTCCAATAAAAGTCTACTAACAGAGAGACGGGCTGACCAAACCGACCTGCAGATGGAAGAGTGAAGGTATATGATGATGTGTTGTAGAGCAAGCCTTAACGTGCCATTAATAGCACTCTTCACTGGGTGAACACTGTACAATCTCTTCTCATGTAATGGTACGTTTACACTATGTTCCCGGTAGCCACGGCAGCCCCGTTTCAGACCACCATGGAGAAAACGGGATAAACATGAGACAGCACGGGTGAACGAGATATGCAAACGTCACAGACCGTTATTGCCGTGCATGCCAGGCCAGAATTTTAAACTGTCAAAAAATTTGCCACGGCAGCCATGGTGTGGATGAGAAACGTAGTAACTTAGCACAACTTGTTTATGGAGACCAAAATGGCCACCAGGAACATAGTGTAAACGTAGCATAACTCAAAGTTTAATGGTCATTCAGGTCTGATTTTATGTTTGCAAGGAACCATCAACATCAGAGGGGTACATGAGTAAATTGGAATGGCTAGCATGCTTTGTAAGGAAACATGACATC
This sequence comes from Urechis unicinctus, assembly GCA_034190875.2. NCBI lineage: Eukaryota > Metazoa > Annelida > Polychaeta > Xenopneusta > Urechidae > Urechis > Urechis unicinctus. The sequence continues at coordinate 8,777,488 of CM067344.1, forward strand.
ACTTAGTTGTTCACTTGTAACTCGGGGGAGCCATTTGCATGGAGCCATTACATAAGACAGGCCTGGGTGTAATATGGGAATGGCAGCTTGCTAAGTAAGAGAACATGACACCGAAGGTGAGCAGACGATCGAATGGACAGACAGATGGACGTCAGTGAGATGGACACATTCCTAAAACATTCATGTAAATCCTGTCTTTTCTGATAGATCAAGAACTAAACTGAAGAATACCTTAAGATGATTGTCCCAGCCACCAGACACCATGAGATGGTTGTGCTGTGGGTGGAAGCGCACACTGAAGACCCTCTGAGCGTGGCCCTGGTTCTGGTCAGCAGAGGCTTTGTGGAAACCTTCGTAAACTTTCACAGGCTGTCCATTACAACAACAGAAACCACAACATCATTGGGAGCAGCTCAATATATGACATCTGAACAATCAGATGAATTCTGTCAATTCACGCGAATAACATGCACCACCTCTTTTGTGCTGAGATACGGACAAAACGTTCACAATTTTAAAATTACATGGCAGAAGACCCTGCCATTAGGTTCACATTCTGTAAGTGTTCAGTAACATGCCATTGTACTAGCCATGCCACGTGGTACACATCGATATGTAATGTGGTACACATCGCTATGCAATGTGGTACACATCCCAATGTAACGTGGTACACATCGCTATGTAATGTGGTACACATTGGCAGGACACCCCAAATATATGTGTATATGCTGACCTGACAGTACGTAAATTTGGAATATCCAGTGGTTATGTGTTCCCATTATGCAATATCACAGCATGTGTAGATCAGAAACGTGGCTTTGAGTGGAAATTGGCTGATGCTGAGGTAGGCTCATGCTATGTACTGAGAATTCCTCTTAAAGTTCATAATTGGTGCTACGGTAGTGGTATCAAAGAGCTTATAGCTGCACTTAGAGGGCTAACTCCGACTAGCTATGAGGTGAGTATGTTAATTGGTGAACAGCATGCCCATCACAATCATAAAATAAAGTACACAACATGGGACTGTTTATTCAACGTCTCCGGGATCTGAGCTTTGTGACTTTTGTTGACGCTGTGGAGCCTTTTGATTGGTCAAGGCTACCTCACCCCTGAATTGATCAGAAAATTCCACTCAGCACGCAGGTGGCGTGTTCACATGATGTGTCAGGTGGAGGCGCAAGCTCTCTCGGCATAGCTAAAAGGTCGTGTATAGCATGATTTCTTATCAATATCAATTCTGATGAACTGTTTCAAACATCTAATGTATAAGATGCAGTTAATGCCTGTTTAATGACAGTGACTACAGCCAGTCAAATATTTGATGTAACAACTGTGAGCATCACCCTGTGCCAGCACCTGTGATGTTTTGGTGTCGTAAAGTCGGATATCCAGATCTTTACCCGCCGTAGCAAACATTTCCCCATCTAGGCAGAAGTCAAGGCAGTTGATTTCATTTCCAGGCTCTGTTGAGCAGATCAGAAACAAGCTTTGTTCCTTCTGTCTAGGACTTATTTATCATGAAACAAGAAACCAATAGACTCTGAAGCTCTGCTACTTTTGACATAAATTTTCAAAAACAAGTTATGAAAACATTAAAATGATGCATGCTATTCACAATAATAACACAGGGGTGAGAGGTCATTCAGATGTGATTTTAGTATGCAAAGATCCTTTATCGTAGATAACAGCAAACAGATAGACAGACTGACAAAAAGAGAAGTTCAGACAGATGCTGGTGTGAGCATATATGCCAAAGAGATTTTTTATAAGTATTCTTTTATAAATCAGAGATTAAAGCTCATGTAGGGATGATTTTCGGTTTGCAAGTAGCCAACAACATCAGAGGGGTCCATGTATGATTTAGGGCATTTATGAGAGATTTTTGTAAAAGTTGTTCTCAAATAACTCGCGGGTCAAAGGCCACATGGGACTTATTTTCGCTTGCAAGGAGCAATCAAAATAAGAGGCGTCAATGTGTAATTTGGGGCAGTAAGCTTGCTGTATAAGGAAACTTGCCATCAATTATCTGCTGGGTTAAGACAGTACTTCGGATTCTTAGCTTTTCATAGGTTTTAGTGTTTTACTAGTTGCCAGTAAATACGCTATTCCCAAATATGTGAACGATACAATGGCTTAGCGACATCAACGTCCCAGACAATAAGAAGATTCAGCGCAAAGCATTAAGGTGTAATGGCTCTGCTGTGTAATGAGGTACTCAAGCATTACAACTGACAACATTTGAGTCAGTAATTTGAGTATTGATTGAGCAGCCTTGGTATACATACCTGAGAAGAGTTCATGTACTGTTCCATCAACAGTGCTACATGCGTACATGCGACCAACGCTGGTGCCAGCCAGGCACATATCCTGCTCTGCTGGGTTGAAGCGTATACACATGATGGCAAAGTTACCAAGACAATGCCTCCGTGTCTCATGTACCACCTTACACGTGGATGAACTCAGGAACTGAAATTTATCCAATCACAGTCAACGCCTTGTACATCATTACACATCATGAGCATATGGATAGATCTTGTAGAGTTCTCACCTCCATGCTTCCATCGCCAAACCCTACTGTAAGAACAGAGCCGTCAAGTGAATACTGGAGACTGAACACGCCATCACGACTTGAATCAAAACTATGACAAGATCCTTCTTTTAGAGCACTAAACCCAACATCTTGCCCTGTCAACATAATAAGATAATCAATTTGCTTTTTCGCAGCTAAAACATTAAGAGAAGCAGGCATTTGACAGGCAAGGCCTTTACTACTGGTGTAGTTCTGGTAGGTTTACCTTCCTCTATGGCTTGGCCTGCCTGAATGGCTGCCTCCAACCTTCTACGGGCCATCCTTCAACATCAATATTCTCATGAATCTGCAAATTCAGGTAATTCAGGATGACATAGCATGTACAGAATTTACTCGTGTATGGAATTGATTTGGTCGCTACATGTGATCTTTCCATTAAAGTAAAATTATGTCAAATGTGATCAGATCAGGCATAAGCTGATAAAATGAATAAAAAATGTACCAATAGCTGCCTCAAATTGTCATATATGATTTGTATCTTCTAAAACATTTGCGCCAAGAACAAGTTTTCACTGCTGTCCCGCGTTCATTTGTTTAACTTGGATACGCGCCAGACCGGAAAGAGAAGGAGGGGCACTACAAGATTTAAAACCAAAAAAAAGGTACCGCCTTTTTCATGTATTTACACCTCAGTGATATACCTGTGAGATTCAATTCACATAGTTCAGTTTATATTTATGTTTTCTTTCTGTACTAGTTTTGAAAGCAATATATTAGTTAACACAGTAATAATAGCTACATTACAGGTAGGCAAAGCACTCGCCCCTGCCCCTGGTGTTTTGATGATCTGATGCCACCGTAATAAATCTCCCGAGTGCCCGAGTCAACATACGTTATGTTATATTGATATAATTTAACTGGATTCGAGATGATGTTTAGGAATAATATGTAACCCCACCAGGGTGATGAGAGCTCTTTGCAAGAGGTTAAAAAATCAACTTCCTCTTCATTGTTTGTTGTGCACTTGGCAACGCAGCAGGCAAGTGAGATTTCGTATTATTTTTTACTGTCCATTCGATCATGTTGTGTTGATTACGTTAATTACTGATAACGATAATGCTTGGAAGCCTAGCTACGCACCCTTACTACTACAGACTATAGCTTTTATCAGTATGTCTCGCCACATGTTCTTTGTCCATTATTTTTATTCTGAAAGTGAAACGCGTAACCTTAAACCTGGTAACTCTAACAAGTTCAAATTTAGCCCTACTGCCTAGTACAGGCTACAGGACGTCTGAGTAGACGTATATAAGTATATCACCGGGGCAAGCTCAAATTATGCGATTTTATTCCTTATTTAACGACCTAACTATAAATTTAACTGTCCTTGAAATGTTAATCGAATGAGTAGATCGGCTAAAAATGTAAATATGCTAATTTCTTGGCAAAGAAACTCCGCCTCTGACAGCGCTGCGCTATTTACTACTTTCCATCTCTCACATCCGCGCTCTAGAGCCACCTGCGAAATTTCTAAGGTTCCGAAGTCAAAATGACAAATGAACTTGCTAAAAACTTACAAAAGCTTTCAATGCCAAAAAATTTGTGACAAAATGAAAGATTATATGACAAAATGACACAAGGACTGTTTCTATTACTACAGTTTTGTCAAAGTGTTCTGTTAGAGCACTAAAATACCGCACAACAAGAAACTTTGTTCAAAAACTCAACATGGCTGATTCAAACAATGCAACATAATTTAGTTAATTCGCTGTGATATCGCTCAGGTTTTTTCGATAGTGTTGGTTTTCGTTGATTCTGTTGATTAAAGAGTATGACTGTTGTTGCACTATAGGCAAGATTGATGTTAAGACATACATTTATGGTTATGAAAATGTATGTATTTTAAACTGTCCATTGTCTGCATTGCGAGAAGTAGCAAATTTGCTTATATCCTTAAAGATTCTGCCATAAGGACCCTCGCCCCTAAGGTGGCATCAGATCATCAAAACACTAGGGGCGAGTGCCTTGCCAAGCTAATTTCCAGCAATATTTTCTGAGATAATGTGTGGTACATTGTGTCTGAACAACCAAAATTGACTGCACGGCTTCGGTCATGCGACATCACAAGTGTACAGGGACAGTCATTATTTTTAATGGGGGTAGCAGTGTCTGTTAATTGTTAGTATACAAATAGACATAATGACAGCTGGAAAACCTCATCATAACGCAATAACATCAAGCCTGCTTGTTGGAAGCAAAAGGAGGATGGTTGTTGGTCGCTTTGCAAAGACCTACAGCCAGGGTGGCTATGTTTTTAGGCAAATGTTCAGACGGCTTTTGAGTGCACGGGTCTGCTGCACTGCATGCACAGAGTAAACGTATGTGTAGGAAAACTGGAAGGAAAGATGATGTTTCATGGTTGATGTGTGAGGAGGATGATTGATGCGTATCAGTTCACAGAAGGTGTGTAAACGAAGACATTGAGATAGATGCCTGGACATGTAGCATGTGTTATTGATGGATAGAAAATATGAGAGTGGCATTGTTTAGGTGTGATTAATGCATGAAATAAAATAAATGACCTCATCTGTTTGTTGTTTGTTTCATTTGTAAAGCCTTGGCCCCAATCATTTCTGATTGTGAATACTCATCCAGTTACCATGCCAACTTCAGCAACAATACCCTTTGTTAGCAATCACAGGTGGACATGTAGTGATTTTTGAGTTCCAGTATCATGGCACATTTAACATTAGGTTAATAAGAGAACTTTCAAACAATGAACTTCATGTTTGTACTGTGGTTGAGACAATAGTTCTGCTTAAATGAAGCCCCACAACATGTCAGATAAATGGTATACATACCATATATATAGGTATATTTCTCTCTGAGCTGCATTCACATCTTGTACATAATAAATATGGTCTATTTTGGTACTTGGGCTGTCCCCTCCAAACTCATAATATGATGGACATTCTCTGCAATTAATAATCAGCATCCAACTTTGTCTTTGTGGCTTAAGGGGATTAGTGAGACAAGTCAAATCAGGTGGAACTATACATTGTTATAGCCACGTAGGACATCAAATGACTGACTGATGACTGGTTTATGTCAATGGTTCAGCAGAATAGCAGGACTTGTAGGATATGTAAGATCTTAATTCACCAAACAAGCTGTGTAATAGTTGCAGTCTCGAGATGGACTAGCTTTTAGGGGCAGGGACCTGATCAATTTTAGGGACTACTCAAATGAATACCCTTTTTGGATATAGGATAAGTATTGAGCTACACTAGGTCCGGTTACCTGAGTTCCTGGCTACACTAGGTCTGGTTACCTGAGTTCCTGGCTACACTAGGTGCGGTTACCTGAGTCCCTGGCTACACTAGGTGCGGTTACCCGAGTTCCTGGCTACACTAGATCCGGTTACCTGAGTTCCTGGCTACACTAGGTCCGGTTACCTGAGTTCCTGGCTACACTAGGTCCGGTTACCTGAGTCCCTGGCTACACTAGGTCCAGTTACCTGAGTCCCTGGCTACACTAGGTCCGGTTACCTGAGTTCCTGGCTACCAAACAGAAGCTACGTATTGAGCTAGGTGCGGTTACCTGAGTCCCTGGCTACACTAGGTGCGGTTACCCGAGTTCTGAGTTACACTGGCTGACCCTGGCTACAGGTCCGGTTACCCCCTGGCTACTAGTCCCTGAGTCCCTGGCTACACTAGGTGCGGTTACCTGAGTTCCTGGCTACACTAGGTCCGGTTACCTGAGTCCCTGTCCTGGCTACACTAGGTGCGGTTACCTGAGTTCCTGGCTACACTAGGTCCGGTTACCTGAGTTCCTGGCTACCAAACAGAAGCTAAGTATTGAGCTACACTAGGTCCGGTTACCTGAGTTCCTGGCTACCAAACAGAAGCTAAGTATTGAGCTACACTAGGTCCGGTTACCTGAGTTCCTGGCTACCAAACAGAAGCTAAGTAGCCCGTAGACCAGAGTTTGGCCCTACGCGTCTTATTCAATACACTGATGCAGGTCACAGTGGGACTAGGCCTGCTGAACGTCAATTGACGTTATGAGGATGCCATTACCCATCATAGCCGCGTTATGATGTGGGAAGGAAACTCAATGGGATGGATTTGCACCTTGTGAGGAAATGAAAGCCTGAGTATGCAGTCCTCAATCAGTTTCACTGCATCCAACCAAGGACTAATGTCTGGCCATCTGTCAATTGGCTGCTTCTCTTCCATGACATAAACACACATAGTATGAAACATCATTTGTATAATGCAAATGTCTAGTGTTTATGCTACATTTACAGCAGAATTTGGTGCCAATACAACATTTCTGACTTGTCAACTGGCATTTGCTGTTTACTGTAATTGAAAAATGCATCGTATGATATGTCAGAGGACAGAGACACATCTGTTGCACCCCTTGCATCTCCTGCCTGTGTTACTATGACTGGTCTCTCATCGTGACCTTTGCACCCTTTGCATCTCAAGCCTGTGTGACTATGACTGGTCTCTCATCGTGACCTTTTTGGGACGATGGCAATTTAAGATGCATATGAATTCATTATTCGTCAAGCTAAAAGGATGGTCTTGGTTGCACGTTGCAGAATGGCTGCCTCAGGGATAGCGGAACATAACGAGGCTCGTCGGCGCGAGGTGACGTACCTGAGGAAGGCGTATGAATCCATCAACAGAGAGGTGACAGCAGATGTGCTTCATTCCTCACACATCATTGATGCATTGGACAGCTTATATTGAAAAGTCATGTTTGTATCACCGTGTAATGCAATGTTACAAATTGTCACAGAGAAGCCATCGCCAGAAAATATCACAGAATGAATATGAATTGGCCACTGGGGAATGTGTAAAAGGGAGTTCCTACCAACAACAGGTCGAGAATATGCAGGGACCGTCTGGTCAGCTTTACAACCCTGCATCTGTGGACAGGTAAGACACAAGGCCATCTCACACATGACACTGAGTGGTCAGTGTGGTACATCTCCCAACATAGAAACTTAACTTCTAACTCAACAGCAAAAGTGGGTTTACATGTTTAGAATATTAGTGGAATCATTTTCCATAGCCTTGTAAGCAAGTGCATTGCTTGACGTGCTCCCACATTCATCGTGGTTGGTGTCCATCTGGACACATTATTATCCTTAAACTCGTTCACACATCAACTGAATTTGTGTGAAAGGCTGCTATGCACATTTTAGAAGTGGATTACTATTAAGATACCAGCAAGTCTTGGTAACGCAGTAGTTAGATCTCAAGCTGTGACAACCTCGCTGGTTCGCGATATCACCTTGTTGTTGAAAGTGACGTTAAAATCATTTAATAACATAAAACGTTCTTCATTTTCTTATTTTTCATTTTTTTTTCTAGAAGCCGTAGGAAAGCACACCTTGACATGTCCAGACAAGAATACTCTGCCAAGCTGCCCCACCGCTACAGTGTGAGTAGTCTGCCCCATATCGCTATGACAACTGACGATTGTGCCTCTTTATTTCATTAATTATTCATGCAAGGCAAATAAAGTACGACTCAAATTGTGACGATTCTTCCAGAGTGTGGATTATATCAGTCAATGGTGATGGCAAGATTCCCTTCTGTGATCCACTAACTCTACTCATCAGTGGCTTGCTTGATAAGGATCCTGCTGGGTGTGCCATTCAAAAAGAAAACCAACCTCCTCTTACAGTGGATTTGGCTTCACTGATGCTTCAGCCAATATTCACTTACCTCTTCAGTATTAATATCATCTCTTTTACCCTTTTTGATAAGAATTAGATTTATAATTCTTTTTGTTATACTGTACCTTCTGCTCTATTCTTATGTATTATGTCACTGAATTAAACGCTACCAGCTCATGGAAATTTACAATGCACAACCTATTGCAATGGCTGCGTAGTTAAGTGGATGGCACCAGCAAACCTAAGAGTGCGAACAGCAAGAATCTAATGCAAAATATGTTCAGTAAAAGTTGATTCTACAGAATGTTACAGACTTGGCTGTCAAATGAAAGACATGGTTTATCATTAGGCATCAGTTATCGTGTACCTTCCGTCATTTCACCCAAGAATGTGGTGGCTTCCACAACCAAAGCTCTCATATAAACTCGGAATATGTAAAACATGGTCACAAAGTCCTGAGTGCTAAAAATAGTATCTGCAAGAGCAAATCCTAACGTGGAGGGGATGAAGCCGCGACCATATTCGACCATCCACGTGCCAGCTTGGAAGTTGACAGCTGTTGCCTCGCCTAACTCGTGCACGACTGTGTCACCTGGCCAAATCACAAACACTTCAATCATCACAATGGCCAACACGTGGTAGCATGCGATCTGAGGCAATGCATGGTAGCATGCAATCACAGGGGATGCATGGTAGCATACAATCACAGGCGACGCATGGTAGCATGCAATCTGAGGCAATGCATGGTAGCATGCAATCACAGGGGACGCATGGTAGCATGCAATCACAGGGGACGCATGGTAGCATGCAATCACAGGCGATGCATGGTAGCATGCAATCACAGGCGATGCATGGTAGCATGCAATCACAGGCGATGCATGGTAGCATGCAATCACAGGGGACGCATGGTAGCATGCAATCACAGGGGACGCATGGTAGCATGCAATCACAGGGGACGCATGGTAGCATGCAATCACAGGAAATGCATGGTAGCATGCAATCTGAGGCAATGCATGGTAGCATGCAATCTGAGGCAATGCATGGTAGCATGCAATCTGAGGCAATGCATGGTAGCATGCAATCTGAGGTAATGCATGGTAGTATGCAATCAGAGGCAATTGAAGAAGGTTCACAAAAGCCGCAGCTTCACTAGTCTATAGAGGAAGGAACGTGTTTAGTTGTATTTGACAGATACTGCCTTCCTCATCTGAATGAAGACTAGCAGTTTCATACGCCTCCTACTCACCAGGCTTGTAGACGTTCACGTTTAATTCCCCTTCCTTCCACTGTCTGAACTCTCCTGTCAGCACGGTGTCAGATATGTTGGCCCAATAACGTCCTGTTCCACGTGTGATGGCCATTAGTATATTTTTCTTCGATTAAAGAGCTAAGAAATAGACAGTAGCTTTCGCATAATGTGCAACAATAAAGAATTTACCTGAATGTCCCACAGTGTTCACAGCAGTGCCGAAGAAGAGAACATATTCTGTGAGGGAAGCATGAAGCAAGCACATGGAACCCATCCAGCCACCAGCATTCATGAATATCCATTGCAGCTGACTTTCAGGCAGAATGTGGCCTTCATATTGACGCAGGAATTCAATATATATCTTCTTATAGGCTGCTTCAACATCACCATCTGTGCATGAACAATTGTTTTTAGCGGTTTATGTCAAGTATATTAATTATTGGAATTCTGATGTTTGGGGTCTATGACAATATAAAAGCAAATATTCACAGAATAAAATGAGTTGACAGGAAAAGAATAGGATCTAGCTGGGACTCAACCAAGCATCTTATAAGTGAATGATATAGGAACAAATAAATGGCTAGCAAAAGGAATGACTAAATTAGCTTCAAAATAAGGTTGTGCATGTCAATAGACGCTTTCATATAACCACATCAACAGTGGTGAGTTGAAGCTTTTTATATAACCACATCAACAGTAGTGAGTTCAAGCTTTTTATATAACCACATCAAAAGTGGTGAGCTCAAACTTTTTATATAACCACAACAATAGTGGTGAGTTCAAGCTTTTTATATCACCACATCAATAGTGGTGAGTTCAAGCTTTTTATATCACCACATCAATAGTGGTGAGTTCAAGCTATTTATGTAACAACAACAATAGTGGTGAGTTCAAGCTTTTTATATAACCACACAATAGTGGTGAGTTCAAGCTTTTTATATAACCACATCAATAGTGGTGAGTTCAAGCTTTTTAAATAACCATATCAATAGTGGTGAGTTCAAGCTTTTTATATGGTGAGTTCAAGCTTTTTATGTAACAACAACAATAGTGGTGAGATCAAGCTTTTTATATAACCACAACAATAGTGGTGGGTTCAAGCTTTTTATGTAACAACAACAATAGTGGTGAGATCAAGCTTTTTATATAACCACAACAATAGTGGTGAGTTCAAGCTTTTTATATAACCACACAATAGTGGTGAGTTCAAGCTTTTTATGTAACAACAACAATAGTGGTGAGATCAAGCTTTTTATGTAACAACAACAATAGTGGTGAGATCAAGCTTTTTATGTTCACCACAACAATAGTGGTGAGAGTTCAAGCTTTTTATGTAACAACAACAATAGTGGTGAGTTTAAGCTTTTTAAATAACAAGTGGTGAGTTTTTTTTTATATATCACCACACAACAATAGTGGTGAGTTCAAGCTTTTTATATAACAAGCTTTTTATATAACATCAAATAGTGGTGAGTTCAAGCTTTTTATAACCACAACAATAGTGGTGAGTTCAAGCTTTTTATATCAAGCTTTTTATATAACAACAACAATAGTGGTGAGTTCAAGCTTTTTATATAACCACACAATAGTGGTGAGTTCAAGCTTTTTATGTAACAATAATAGTGTGAGTTCAAGCTTTTTATATAACCACAACAATAGTGGTGAGATCAAGCTTTTTATGTAACAACAACAATAGTGGTGAGATCAAGCTTTTTATGTAACAACAACAATAGTGGTGAGATCAAGCTTTTTATATAACCACAACAATAGTGGTGAGTTCAAGCTTTTTATATAACCACAACAATAGTGGTGAGTTCAAGCTTTTTAAATAACCACATCAATAGTGGTGAGTTCAAGCTTTTTATATAACCACATCAATAGTGGTGAGTTCAAGCTTTTTATGTAACAACAACAATAGTGGTGAGATCAAGCTTTTTATATAACAACAACAATAGTGGTGAGTTCAAGCTTTTTATATAACAACAACAATAGTGGTGAGTTCAAGCTTTTTATGTAACCACAACAATAGTGGTGAGTTCAAGCTTTTTATGTAACCACACAATAGTGGTGAGTTCAATAGTGAGTTCAAGCTTTTTATGTAACACAACAATAGTGGTGAGTTCAAGCTTTTTATGTAACAACAACAATAGTGGTGAGTTCAAGCTTTTTATATAACCACAACAATAGTGGTGAGTTCAAGCTTTTTATGTAACCACACAATAGTGGTGAGTTCATTTTTTTTATATAACCACACAATAGTGGTGAGTTCAAGCTTTTTATGTAACAACAACAATAGTGGTGAGATCAAGCTTTTTATATAACCACAACAATAGTGGTGAGTTCAAGCTTTTTATATAACCACATCAACAGTGGTGAGTTAAAGCTTTTGTATATAACTGCATCAACAGTGGTGAGTTAAAGCTTTTGTATATAACTGCATCAACAGTGGTGAGTTTTTTATATAACCACAACAATAGTGGTGAGTTCAAGTTTTTATAAAACCACAACAATAGTGATGAGTTCAAGCTTTTTATATAACCACATCAGCAGTGGATAGACTTGCAAATGCCAAACATGTCATCAGTCTCAATGTAAATTAACACCTCCATGATGACATGAAGGAATGAGGGTGTGGCAGGTATTGGGAGTAAACATCTGCGAGGCTAGACACAACCAGCAAAAATGTAACACCCAACGCCCAGAATTATAGCGTATTTCGACATGCCATGGAAAGTGTCCAACAGAATAATCAGTAATGTACATCACTGATGCATCCACTGGTTTGGTGTGTTGTATCATTTCACTGATCTCACTGCATGTACCTAGGATGTGACACTAGTCCACAGGATAAAATCATGATTTCAAAAGCTGGCGATAGTGAATATGCTCACTTAATCTTCAATTCCATATTTTCATTATTACACTGAACATTGACACATAGTTTGTGAATTATTGGCCACTTTTATCGATCAGAAATATATTTGTCAGAGAATTGAAGTAGTTCATATTGAAAAGAGCATTTTTTGTTTGTCTGAGATGAGCAGACCGATGTCTAAAAGAATAACGGTTTTAAATGCACTCGATGTGCTCTGATAACGCAGGTTATTATTTCAAAGGTTAAAGAATGTTCAATTTGGGGTTTATCCTCCCTGAATGTGGCCATTACTCTACTACCATTACTCTTGCCATAACTGAAAAGCTCTGGGTAATAGGGCACTGATGTTGATAAAAATAGTTCTAACAATAAATATTGAATTTTGTCATGAGTGCATTTAAATAGCTCTTTTGAACCAAGTGGAGCTGGCGCTCCCTCTTGCATAACAAGGGAGTACCCGATCGACTGTTGCTGTAGTGTTGATCTTTTGGGCTATTTATGAACCAAGTTTGGGAGTCAGTGGTCCCTAATGCAACAAGGCAATCCAACGGGCTGTAGCCGTTGGTCTGCTGTGCTATTTGCATGCTTGTGAATGTGTGATAGTGATATATGTCCAAAAATGGGGACGATGTTAGCCATGCTCATTAGCAGAGAGTTATTATTATATTGGGTCAAGAACAACTAGCATCAACAGAGATACGTGTATCCCAGCCGGTTCCATTACATTCTTGACCCTGGCTCGCGAGCTTTGTTCAAAAGATCTATTTGTGGTAGCCCAACAGTCGATCAAGTACAACCTTGTCCTTGTTGAACACAAGCTCCACTAGGTTCAAAAGAGCTTATTTATGGGGTAGTCCAGGCTACTCACTCGATGCGGTCTTTATATGCTTTCTCGCTATTGAAGCAACGTCTTCCTCGCCAAACACGAAAGATTTTGTCTTTAGCCAATAATGTATGAAAAAAACTATGATAGCTATGATAATCAGCCATTTGATCAAGCGAATTGCGAAACTAACAATCATATTCGATTATGAATTGTCTAGACAGACTAAGTAACCAAACATAACCAAGCATCGACACGATAAACGACCTTCACCTTGGGTCGGCATTGACAAAGTTTCGTTATCATAACGGACATCTTCATCCACATTAACGTTCCTGTGAACAGATATTTGTGAAAAGAGCTGAACGTGCAATGAAAAATTCTGGCACTACATACTCAACAACACTAACAGCCTGTGTGGAAGACAAGGAAGAAATAAATTGAGAACCTACAAACTTTTCAAACAACATGGACAATATCAACCACAGAACTGCAGTACCACAACCAGTAGTATAGAGAGTGGGGGTACGAGCGCAGTTTCCAAAATAGACACAACAGATTTATCTATCTGGAGTGATGTTTGTCACAGTTGGAGTGATGTTTGTCACAGTTGGAGTGATGTTAGTCACAGTTGGAGAGATGTTTATCTATTTGGAGCGATGTTTTTATTCAACCAGTCAAAATTTTACAGGTGCCCTCTAGTACAGCAACCCAGAAAACACATATGTACAGAGCAATGGGAAGTATAGGAATGGGGGTACACAGATAGGCAACCTCCTCCTCCTCCAAACCAACAAAAACAACCCAGTGCAAATCAACATCCTCCACCGCGCCAGCCCAAGTGCCAAAAGGGCGAAAACAACAGCCTTCGCCAACCGAAAAGCCAAATACCCTTTATGTATCCCCTTTTGAACAAATGCGAGTACATAGTACACCATGCCAAGAACAACCCTACCACGAGAAGGCTATAACGAGATACGATCTGGAGCCTTGTCTGTTCCTGCAGCAAAGGAGAAATACCACATTTCTCAAGCAAGGTACACACAAATCCGTGGAATACTCCCAGAAAATGTTCCACCCCAAAATACTATTCTAGACTCCATAGGCCGCCCAGCAATACCATCTTTTGAAAAACGAGCGGAGAACAGGGATCTGCTAGAAAAGAGGTTTCCCTACTTGTTTCTATCCAAAAGAGAGCTAGAGATTCTAGAATCCCTTGGGTTTGGCATCTACGAACGATAGCAGATACCAAAGGATTTTTCAGTAATATATCTTGCAACCTTCCAAGAACCAGTCCAGGCAGGCCATATTCTCGACTTTGTCTACCTATATAAGTGGGGTCCCAGCAGCGGCAAGCTTCATATTGTTTCTTCGAAGCCCCAAAAAGGAGGCAAACCACACAACAAATGCAATGGCAACTGTCTCCAAATAGGCCCATATCCAAGGATCTTCGAGGATCTAGATAGTATTTGCAAATGTGGGACAACAGACCACTGTATCGATAGCAAGAAAAGTCCGTTGTGGAGCCACCGCAACATTGTCTGCGAACCCAGAAAAAACCCACTGCCGCTTATAGTCCCAGAGAAATCCCTTCTTGCATACAAAACATCCAGAATCTCTACGACGACGAATGCCTTATGTGGTGCCTACGATACACACAGCTCGTTGGGAGTCTGGCCGAGAACTGTGTATGCCAACAAAAGTACTGCCACTGCAGATGTCTCCTAGGAAAGAACAAATATCCAGATCTTCCAAATTTGCCACCAGGCCCACCGCCCCCGGGAAACCCATTGCCAAACATTGCAGAAGAAGGAACTGTCCAAAAAAGAAATAGAAGAGATCCGAGCCCTGCGTGGAATCTCCACCGGAGACGAGATCCGAAAAAAAGTATGGCATAGGCACTACCTGGCTGTACAAGATATGGGTGAGTGGTGGAGGGTTGGAGGTTCCAAATGGAACGATAAAGAAAAAGCTGGAAACAACGGAATTTTTACACACCTGTCACCCAACGACAAATAAATATGGGCAAGCAGTTACATAACTAAGGAAGGAGTGGCGGCGCCTTTAGAAGTCGCCGCCGATGCGCTAGCATCTGTGCCTCGGCAGCGAGTTTTTCACAAGCTCGCGCTTGGCGGCGCTAAGTGTACTTCGTGTCGCGCCTTCAAGCGAGCCAGCCAGGAAACCGGCGACCTTGACCCGAGGTCAAGTTCATGGGGAACATTGGCGAAATGCATAGGTAACATTGCATGTGTCAAAAGACGAGTTAAAAACATTTGGTGGTTTACTCGATTACACAATGCCATTGACTTGTACGTGCCTTGTCATCACATTGTCTGGTCCGCTTGACAATGGATATAAGAACGAGTCTTTCCGTCCAAAGGAGCGTTTTTTAATTTTGTGGAGACATGCCATGGCTAGACTGTTGAAATGACGCCATGAAAGGCACGAGAAATTGTCAATGAACTGTTCAAAGGGTTTAAGAAAAACACTAAAAGATCTCAAACAATATTAACTGTGATTTGTGTGCAGAAATTTTCAATGAATGTACCATTCTTAGTACTGTGATGAGCGATTGTGATGTATGGTAATGTTGGCTAAGCATTGTCTTCCAGCTTTTAAATTTTAGTAACACTATTTATACACTTTGTCCACAAATCTGTCATATTTTTTTTATCAAATATATATGAACTGGGTTATTTTCTGGTTGTCTATATTTCCGAAATTTCATATTAATGATGTATGATAAATTTCATATTCACGTCATGACCACATACTGATGTCATGTTTCTTATGGCTAAAACAGAAGTAGCTGTAAGTTTATGTAAACAATGAGATTGAATGATTTATCTGCACTTCAATATGTCAAACATATAAAACAGAATAACATTAATAAAATACAGAACAAAGTAACACCAAACAGCACAATCCACTATTTACCACAATTTCTTCTTGAAGTAGCAAATAAAACATATTGATCTCACCCCAAAAAGGAAACTATGTAAATCAGCGTGTTTATCGTTATATAAATAATTACCTCGTCGGGCAAATTCATCAGGTTTGGTGATACTGGTGAGTTTTTTCGAAAAAGAAAATGTAGTTTCTTACACAGCAGCTAACGCCTTAACTAGCCGAACTGAAGTGTGAGCGAGACACAGATCCCGTGCGATCTCGCCGAGGCAGACACTGCGCGCGAGATCACTTTGATCTCGGCTTCGTTTCCACTCCTGTGGTCTATTTCACGTACGTATATGTGGTAACGCTATGTTGTTCACGCCGCTAACTTGTTTCTGTGATACGCGCTTTATTGACACGACTTTCTTTGGTCGTGCGATTTAGTTTGTTTGTTCCATTAGAAAATTTTAGTTCGCTGGTCTCTTCCATTCCATGATTGCATTTGACCTGCTGCAGTATAGCAATTATGGAAGACTGCCTTGTTATTTTGTATTCGTTTGTTTATTTTGAACTTATAACTACTTCCGAGTTATAACCAATAGCTATATAACTCATTGGCTGGACCTACAATCGGACCCTAAGATCTGCAGTAGGGGCCTACACCATGCCACCTGGCCTTTTATGTGGCTTCCTTGGCGCCACCGAAGGGGTTCGTACATCTGCTGTGCGACCTTGAGGGGTACGGCTTCGGGGGAGGAACCTGAAGCGTTCAATTCGTCCTCCTTGCCGGACAACTCCACCAGCATGTCCTCCTCTGATGAGGCTGGCACGTCATGTATGGAGGTAGGGCCCACCTCAGGGATTCTTGGACCACAGATTCCTTCATTCACTTCCTTAAGTTGGGAATCCATCCTCAGCCGCTGTTTTCTTACCCTTCCCACGTTTAACACAGGCTCATTCAGCCAGGATACGCTATAAAGCTGTAGGGAATCATCCATCTCCGCCGCAAACCTAAACCACTGCGAATTTTTCCCTTCCTTGGCAATCCCCACTTGGTGAATGATGGCCTCCACAATGGAGCAGTCTCCTTATCTATCAGTACATAGTCAGGGCACTAGCCAGCAGGGTGGGACTGGTGACCCCTGCCATCATGATCTCTGGTGCAGATTGTGCCATTGTTACGCACTGCAAACATATTATAGACACCAAACATTACACTCACATATATCACATGAGGATACCACTGGTTTATCACTGTCCAAACGTTCCGCCTACCGAGGGTAATATATGGAACACTTTGGTTTGCAGGGTCTGCTACGGAACTTGTCTCGCTGAGTATGTCAGTTGTGGTAACATAAGCGTATGTACTAGGGTACCACTCCTGACAAAAGTCACTCATGATCATAACACTACCCTGCCAGGGTTGACGGCATATGCAGTACATCTTATCGTTGGCACCTACATCGTCTTCCCATGTTCTCGCCTTAATTCCGCAGCCATACTCTTACCCATTGCTGTAGGCTACGGTCCCGTCATGGTTTACAACGAGTTTGGGATTCACCAACGAAACAACGCACTTCGTCCATAAGGGTCCTATTGTATCTCTCAACTTGTCGATTTGCAGACAACCGGGATGTTGTACGCGTCTTATGGATGTGGAGAGTATCATACATTGATGTCAATAACTTCGACTCTGGTCTGTAAATAGCTGAAATGGGCAAGCGAACCTTGAAAATAATTGGTCCACTGCTTCTCTTGTGGTTACCTCTGCAGTTTGTGGTGGTAGAGGTATACACTCGACCCACTTTGTGAATTGGTCTACCATAATCAGGATGTACTCATTACCCTGCGCAGTGGACGCGCTCCATAAGACCTCTAGCATGGTATTCCTGCATAACCCCCGGGGATACAATAGGCCCACTGTATCCTCCTGCATGTCGTAAGAGGCGACTTATAGGGGGCAACCTGTTGGCCGTGGGTTGCGACTCGTTTCGGTGGACAATGGGATCCAGGTGGCTGAGTGGAGCGGTCCTTTTGAGAGTCATATTTGCAACGCACTACTCTGGCCCGGATTTCACCTATACGAGAGGCTGTAATGGCCTGGTTAAAGTCAATCGGCTTGTGGTGACTTGCCCTAGGATAATATTAGCATTTAACTTAATCAGGTCAATCTTATCTATTCACATTTATAGGCACCATATAACACAAGTGTTGGTGTGCCGTTCAAACATATACTTACCTTACCTGCATAACCCCATTACCCTGGCGCACCTATTTCTTGTTCTGGTTGCAAGTGATGCATGAGGCTACATACTAGGTAATGTTGGCTGTCATTCCATGCCAGTTAAACTTCCCCTAAATATAAGCCTTCGTTCTTTCAACCCCTGGTAGCCTTGCTGATGGAATGACATAGTTATACTCCCCCCGAGGGTCCGGGGGTAGAATAGGTCCACTGTATCCTTCTGCATGTCGTAAGAGACGACTAATAGGGGGCAACATGTTGGCCGTGGGTTGCGACCCGTGTCGGTGGACAATGGGATCCAAGTGGTGGAGTAGAGCGGTCCTTTTTAGGGCCATATCTGCAACATACTACTCTGGCCCGGATTTCGCCTAGACGAGAGGCTGGTGGTGACTTGGCCTAGGATAATCGTTTCCATTTTTATCTTTTCCATCTCCATTTTCATTTATCCTAGAAGGCGGCTGCTTAATCAGGTCAATCTTATCTATTAACCTTTCTTGGCATCATATAACACATGAGTGTTAGTGAGCCGATATACCCTATACTTACCTTACCTTACCTTACCTTATACTCATACTCCAAAACCAGTGCTCGCATGTTACTGGGCACCACCAGATGATTCTCCTGTGTGCTTATAGTTAATTCCATCATTGAAATGCATCAGCTCTTTATTCATCTGGTACGACTTTGATGAGTCAAAAAACAGGGTCTTTGTGCCGCCCATATATGTGCAGTGGAGAATCCCCAGCACGATGGATTCTGCAAGCACAGAGGATCCGCTTCAGTTACAAAGTAACAAGATATGACTGTCACTGTTCCCTGTCGAGTGATAGCAATGGGCGATGAGTCGTGGACGAGATAGGTATTCATCCCCCCAGGATTCCACACTAGCCGTGGCTCCTCTCCTGTCTCGCCAACCGCTCTCCCATCCTTCCCATGTCCTCGCACACAGGTTTAGGGCTGGAACATTGAGCATATTAATGACCTGTTCTGCAACCTCCCCTTTCGGTTCCCTCCGTAAACTGCCGTCACTGATTTTGTCCGTAGCCTTTCCGTGCGCTACCTCTTCCCTGCTGCACCCCTCGTGGGTCCGGGGGTAGAATAGACCCCCTGTATCCTTCTGTTTTCCGTCTTTTTTCAATTTATCCTAGAAGGCGGCTGCTTAATTAGGTCAAACTTATCTATTGACCTTTCTAGGTGTTGGTGCGCCGTTAAACCCGAAACTTATCACTCACTCACACTTCTTTGCTGCCCGTTGTGCCCTGAGCTTCATCTACCGTCTACTCAGTACCCCGGCAGCTCACTGCAAGCCAGAGTTGTCAGAGACGCTGCCCCATTCAAATCGTGGAAAAAACTTCACCAGCGCTCCTCGATACGTTAACAGTATGAACATATTTTGCAGGGCAGATCATACAATTTGGCTTCAGCCGCATATTCATGGAAACCTTATTGTTCTCGGGGCCTCTTAGATAAAGCATCCGCATTGCAATGTTTCCCGCCAGCCTAGTGTTTGAGGATCATGTTGTACTGTGACAATTCCTCCATCCACCTTGCCAGCTTCCCCTGTGGCTCTCTTAACTTCAATAGCCAAATCAAACTTGCATGATCTGTGCATATGGTGAACGGTCGTCCTTGCATGTAGCGTCTAAACTACTTTGAACTTCACCACAGCCAGTACCTTCAACCTCATGGTACAATGCCTGCATTGCTCTTTGGTTAGAGCGTAGCTCCCATATATATAAGCTACAACCTGCTCTTCCTCGTTCTGCAACTGGCACAGCTCAGCTCTTATAGCCATATTAGATGCATATGTGTCCAGTATGAAGTCAACCGTCCTATTCGGTAATGTGAGGAAGGGCGGTGTGGTTATTGTATCTTTCAGTGCTATAAATTGTCCCAGTGTTAATCCTTCTTACCTATCACCCGGTACAGTGGTAGATAGGCGAAGGCACTGTACTTATTGGCTAAACCCAAGAGCCGTTTTACATCCGTAGGTCCCTTGCGTTCCGGCCATTCCCTGTCCACTTGGGTGTCATTTTTTGACATTGCCTCTTTCCGGTAAAACACACTTTATTGGTTTTAATTTCAATCCCTACTTCCTGAATTGGGCCAAGGTCTCTCTTAAGTTTTGCATGTGATCATGACAACAAGACCATAGGACAAGGATATCACCAAGGAATGCTAGACCGGGTTCTAATTTAACCCCGTAATATTAGGTCCATTACCTCAGCAAAGGTAGCGGGTGCATTACACAACCCAAACCCTACTTGAGCATGTTCAAATAGGCCATATGTGGTGGCAAATGCAGTTTTCCTCCTGTCTTCTGGCTCTATTCTTACAAGCCAATACGTGGAATTGGCATCCAGTCTGGTGAAGCAGATTTTACCTGCTAAGGTGTCCAGGCACTCATCTAAGAGTGGAAGGGGAAACTCACCCTTGTTGGTGACGTCATTCAGTACCACGTAATCCATGCAGCTGCGCACGGATCCACCCCTCTGCCATATGAGAACAGGTAAAGAGGCCCATTCTGAGGTAAACTCCTAAATGATCCCGGCCTCCAGTATGTCCCTTACGTGGACCTCTTCTTCACTAGTGAAATATTCTTTTCATCCTTCGCTTGATTGGCCTGCCTGGTATTCCCAATGTCATAATCTTCGCTGGCAAACGCATCCTCGTAATCCACCAACAAGGTGTAATTTAGAGGCTTCAACCATATTGTGTAGGTGTTCAGGTACCTCACAGTCCCCTTTTATACATGCATAAACCCTAATTGATGATGCGAGGGCATAGTCTATCCTACACCAACTCGGGACTTGGTCGCTGCTCTCCACTCTTCCCTGTCCAGCATTAGGGTACTCATCTCCCCTCTGTCACTGAGGCCAACATCACGTCGCCAAATGTTGATGAATGTGACTTGCCGCCGTCCCCTTCTGCTAGCTCCCTGATTTGGCTCCCACAAGATGGTGTGATGGGCTGCCAGCTCCGGGTGTCGAATGCATTGGCCTGCCAGACCCATCCTCCTCTCCCTGATCTTTATTGAGATACGTGGAAGGTCACCATACAGGTCATTGGTTTGTACATGGTCTTTCCAGGTAATGTCAAGTGCCATGCCCAGCATCCTGGTATAGACACCATCAAGGAATTTATCTTGCTATACAGTTAAGGTCCATGTTTCAGCGCCATAGAGCAATACTGACGCAACTATTGCCACAAAGAGTGGCCTCTTGATGTCGTCGCTGAGCTTGGGATTCCATACCTTCATTGAGTGTGTCGCACAGCTATTTCTCTGTCGAGGCGATGTACTTAAAGTTCTCCACCACCTCTAGCACTGCTCCATCGCCAGTGACGACAGTCGTGTCCTCGACTTTGAAGGCAAGCACTTAAATCTTTTTGGCATAGAGATGAAGGCCGATATTCTTGCACTCCGATTCCACTGCTAGCAACAGCACCTGTACTTTTTCTGCTGTGTCAGATATGAGGCCAATATCCTCAGCATAGTCAAGGTCAGTCAAAAGGGGGTGAGGGTGAAGCCCAGTTGTTCCTCCTTGCTGTCAATTGCCTGCCTCAATGCATAGTCAAAGGCTAGAACAAAAAGGGGCCAGTGTGTCGGCCTGGAGTCCCCTGTAACCCGCTGCAATTGCCTAGACCACCTTCTCTGGGATGCCATAGGCACAAAGAATAGATATTAATTTTCCTCTGTGCACGGTGTCGAAGGCCTTGCGGAAATCGATGAAGGTGAGCACTGCTGGTAGTCTTCCTCCTTCACTCCTTCCAGTATTCTCCTGAGCGCAATTATCTGCTGGACAGTTGTGCGCTTCTGCCGAAAGCCATTCTGCAAAGTTCTGAGCAGAGGATCTAGAACAGGTCTCAATCTGTTGAGCAGAATCCTGTTGTAGGTCTTGGCGAGAAGAGGACTTAGGCTGATGCCTCGATAGTTGTCCGTCTTGGTGAGGTCACCGGACTTGGGGATCGGAACAAGGTTGCTCAAGAGTGCTGGTAGTGCTCCAGTAGCATATGCTCTTTTTATGAAGCTGAGAGCGATGTCGTTCACCTGGACAAACTTCAGGACTTCTGGGGTCACTCAATCTTCACCGCAGCTCTTACCACACTCGATGCTGCGCTTGGCCTTCAGGTATTCTTCCATGGAGATTGGACCGACTGGTATGGGAAGTTCTTGGAAGACCTGGGAGATGGGCTCATCTTCATTGTCTACCTTCGGTGGACTGCCAAACAGCTTCTCAAAGTGTGATTCCCACAGCCACTCTCCCCCTATCACTGTGCCCCTTGATCTTAAACGATTGAGCTGGTTTTCTCCCTGATACATCGTCTATGAGTCTCCAGCTTTGTCCGTGCCTGTGGTTCATATGTGCCTCCTCCACGCCTTTGATCTTCTGGGTCAGTTCCTACTGTTGTATTTCTGCATAAACTTGGTACAGCTCTTCTTTCCTCAGCGTGTAGGCCTGTCTCCACTCCTCTACCTTGCGATTTGCCAGGTAACTCTTGTACGATGTCCTCATCTCCTTCCTTGCCTTCACGACCCTAGGGTCCAAACACTGCTCCTCTCGTCGTACCCTGGGGACATTGCCAGACATGCCTCCGCAGCTGCTTGGTTGACCTCAGCGAAGCGCTTGTAATCTACAGAGATGTCTTTGTCCTCCTGCAGTAATTGGAACCTATTCCTGATCTCCAGTACATACTGCTGCTGCAGCTTAAGGACCGTCGCCAGCTGGCTCCATTGGTAGTTTACCTTCTTTCCCCTTTACTCACCCACTCACTCACTCCGGTGTGCTTTTCTTCATAGTAGGAGGGGCTGGCTGGCACCTGATGCCAACAGACTCATGTTGTCATACCCAAGTTGATCCCCTCTGAACCCCCCCCCCCCCCCCCCCGCCGGTTTATACTATCCTTTCAATCAGGGACAGGAATAGAGCTGACTTCGTCCAGCCATTCATTCAGCCTGTTTCTACTTTGACAGGTAGCCAAGCGGAATAGCAATACTTTCCAATATAAGACATGCAGTTGAATTCCTTGACGATGGCGGTGTTAACCGATTTTCGATTTCAGTACGTATTCCGAATTACAAATGATCATTGGCTTTGAGTGAGAATTACAATATTGTTTCTATCTATCAGCGAGCTCACGGCAACATATCAATCTCTCTAGAAGCTCTTTAAACGCATGCACCAGTCCTAGCTAGTTGGATATCTTCCACGTTAATTTGGTGATCGCTCTGTTTCTGTTTTTATAATGTTACCAAATTTAAATGTTTTTTTTTTGGTGTTACTACACTTAATATGTTTTATCAAATGATATAAGGCTGGCATATGGCGGCGGCCCATTCTGAAATTATGAAAATGGATACTCGTGTAAAATATGGACAGCACATAGTCGGCACCTAGTTGCTTTCCTTATATGTTGATTGTGTTTGGTCTACCATCACCTTAGTCAGGGTGCATTGCATGATAACATCAATACCTCAAATGAAATCGTTGTGTTACTCACACTGACTGTTTAAACTTCAGACCTTTCTGATAACGAAAATGCCTCATATTCATTCACTGTCATGTCCTGTTAAAGATCAGCTACACAAGGGAATTATGACACCCAGCAGTACAACGGAGAATGGGAAACACTCTGGATTGACATTAAACTGCCGTGATTGTTGAATAGTAAACATCATCTCGTATTTTGGAATATTTAACATTGTAATTGCAGTGACCTGGTTTTTCTGTGTGTGTAGGGTATTCGTCGGCCACTACTAAGTGGTCTTGAAAGAGACATTTTGTACGAAGAGGCTGATGATCTCAGTGCTGCAACAGAGAGCGTGTTGCATTCAAAGTGGTAGGGTTTACTTTCATTGCTTAAATTGTTTATACTAGTTTATCAGTTGTCTAATGTCTTACAGTTAGATGTCACAGTGTTGAATATTAAAACAACGCAAACAGTCTTCAAACCTCGGCGTATTTTTCCTTTTTCGAAATAAAAAGCGAAGTGGCTGCTCAAACTTATCTGTGTTGTTTTTCATCAAAGTCACTGTATCATATGATCTGAGCCATTTTATATTATTGTAGACGAACCCATGACAGCCTAGTGAGCCAGATATAGGCTCAGTCACAAGTTGGACAAGTTAGCGGCAGCGGAATCTTCACTTAACGCTATCTTGTCCAAGTTGGTGAGATCGCGTAGGCTTCATATAGTGATTGTAGGACATCAATGAAGATATTCAGTGATGTTGGGACGTTTTTGCAAGGACCGAATTGATACGATTTTAGCATTTACACGAACGGTGTATCACGGAGATGATGTACTCAGCTTTGGACAAGTTAGCGGAGTGGACAATATAGCGTTACGGCACACGTCTTCCCTAAGCTGCAGATTTCTTCACGAAATTATACCCCGCATATACTTGAATGATATAAGATTAGCGTTATGGGTAATGTGTACCATAAAGTCACTAATTTTACGCGTGTCCATATGATATGATAAACGTTGCGATAATAGTGCAGTTGACTTGACTTATAGTAAGATATTGTCTTATAATCTGCAGACTTAGAGGCTAAATAATTGTGAACATAATTGATTATATCATTGTGTCAAGTTTGTGCTGTGTGGAAGAAGACAAGTTTAAAGAGTCTTCTTATAATTTTAACCTGGACTTACAGTTAACTGGATTTCGTGTGGCGGCAAAGATGCATGAGATTAAGCGTCAAAAGGTGTATGTCACTATGGAGACTGCCTCTAGAGACTGCCTTAAATGTGGGATTTTGATTATCTGTAGCATGGTCAAAGATCTATACATTAAACGAGACTTACCTGTAAGGCGAAGTTTGATTGTAATTGTACCACGTGACCTTAACAACGGGAATTAACTGAGATGACGTCACATCTCCCTAGGAGTAAGTCTTAAACAATTGGCTGCAATATGATGGCAATACTGGAAATACTGGGTGGGTAGTGTGGTGGGCAGTTAATTCCCTTTGTTAAGGTCATGTGGTACAATTACAATCAAACTTCGCCTTACAGGTAAGTCTCGTTTAATTTATAAATTGTAGTAGTTTAGGAAAAAGGGCTCCTGACGCGGAGGTGACATTTGTGACTCACCCAACCCTGGTCGCCCACACCCAAGATATCCAACCAGCCAGCAACCATATTTCTAACGGACTAAGTTCGGGGAGCAATGTGTCGCGGGGGGCAGGGGGCCACGAGTCACAGGGGGCAGGGGCAGGGGCAGGGAGCCACGAGTCGCAAGGGAACTATCAGCTAAGAGACCTAGCTGACCAAGAGGCGCAGGTGGGTATTTCGTCGCGATTCAATTGTTGTCATTTTTACACCCCTTTTAAACTAACAGCACAGTATAGGTAATGATGACGTCTCACAGCACACGCGCCCGAAAGGCCCAAGCTGACTATGCTGAAATCCACGGCACAGCCCTACCGCCCTACCCACGCTCGAAGGTCGCCCTCGCAGCACTCGAAAAGAAAAACGCATTCAATAGGACGTACAAGGAAATCTACGCAAGAATGAGGATCAAGATAGATGGCGAACCAGTCCAACCACCACCCCCAGTGCTGACCCCACAGCCACGTCTCTGGTCTGAGGAGGTGAAAGCGCCGGCTCCACGTCCATGGTCAGCCTCCATAAAAGCAATTCCACGTCCAAGGACATCCACCAGACCAATTCCAACCCCCCGCCAAAAGTCAACCACCACGCGATCCAGACCGGTCCCCACCCCCGCCTCAACTTCAGGAGAACCAAACGGGCCATCAAGAACCAACTGCGAGGATGGGTCATGAACGTCCCCAAGGCTCACCCCTTTGCCTCAGACCTCCTGATCTTCCAGAAAGGCGTGCGACCCCAGGTTCGTAAAGTTCTGGCCGAGGAGCTGAACCTGCTAAGTGGCCTCAAAACCCAGCTCGCAGTCAAAGTAAGTCTCTACAAGACCGACAAAGATGGTGTCACGGAGTACACAGAGCCAGTTCTACAAAACAAGCAGCAGGTGATTCTAGGCAAAGACGACATTAACTCCGCGATAGACCCGCCGGCCCCCAAATCCAGGAGATGCTGGAGAAGTGGGTTAACCTAGGTTCTGGGTGGATGTTCGAGGCGGTAGAAACCATCTGGATCGACATTGCGAAGTATCAACCACTCAAAGGCGGCTTCTATCTCCCCCTGCCGCCAGCACTGGCAAACAAAAAGGCCATCATACCTCAACCAAGCCAGCAAGGATCCGCAACGGACATCAAAGTTCAGCATTCAGTGGCTCAAGGATAAGCTAGAGGGCTCAGGCGTGTCCTACCCAACTCCGGTCACCCACGTCGGAAAAATCGAAACCGAAAAATCGACAGAGGCCTGAACGTATTTGGCTGGGACGGGAAAGCTGTCATGGTCTACCGAATCAGCAAACTCCCCGGCAACTGCATAAACCTCATGCTCATCGAGAAGGACGTCCTGTATCACTACACCTGGATCAAGAACCTGAACCGCCTCCTCTACGACCAGACAAAGTACAAGGGCCGCAAGTTCTTCTGCGATCTCTGCCTCCACGGAAAAAAACAGAGAAGCTGCTCCTGGCCCACAAGCCCGAGTGTGCAGGCATAGGCCAGACTGCCGTGTGGGTAGACATGCCCGAAGAGGGAAAGAACATCCTCTCCTTCAAGAACTGGCAGAAGCAACTTCCAGCCCCCTAGTCATCTACGCTGACTTCGAGGCCCTCACAGTGAAGCTTCCAGGACCGGCCCTCAATCCAGAAAAGAGCAACACCCAGAAGACTCAGGAACACCAGGGCTGCGGCTATGGCTACATAGTTGTCCGGTGCGATGGAGAGACCTCGCCCCCCATAGTCTACAGAGGAAGAGACACCATAGAGAAGTTCCTCAAGGTCTTACAGCAAGAGGAGAAAAAGATCAAGGCCGTTCTCTCCAAGCCAGTCCCCATGCGGATGAACCGGGAGGACCAAAGAGTCCACAAGACCGCAACCTAATGCCACGTCTGCAGCAAACCACTCGAAACCGACCGGGTCCGCGACCACTGCCGCATAACTGGCAAGTACAGAGGGACAGCCCACAACGCCTGCAACCTAAAGCTTAGGCTGAGTCCCAAGACAACCCCCATCCCCGTGGTCTTCCACAACCTGAGGGGCTATGACTCCCATCTCCTGATGCAGGACATAAGCAAGGTGGAGGGAGACCTCAACTGCATCCCCAACAACATGGAGAAGTACATATCCCTATCCCTCGGCCAGCTCCGCTTCATTGATAGTGCACAGTTCCTCCTGGTCTCCCTCGACAAGCTGGTCTCTGCCAACAACCCAGACGCCTTCTCCATGACAGCACAGCATGAACCAGACCAGGCAAAGCGAGGGCTACTCCTACGCAAGGGAGTCCTTCCCTATGAGTACATGGACAGCTGGGATAAGTTTGATTCTCCCCTCCCGCCCATCCGAGACTTCTACAGCAAGCTCTACGCCCACACTCAAAAGTTCTGGAGTGCATTCAGTTGCAAGAACATGGGCGACTGCCACAACCTCTACCTCCGGACAGACGTCCTCCTCCTTGCCGACGTGTTAGACCAGCCTAAAGCAGTACGGTCTGGACCCGGCCCACTACTACACCACCCCAGGCCTCTCATGGGACACTCTACTCAAGAGCACCAGGGTAAAACAAGAACTCCTCACGACAAACACCTCTTCATCGAGAAGGTACTGCGTGGAGGAATAAGTATGGTCTCATGGCGCCATGCCAAGGTGAACAATCCCTTCGACCAGGACAAGCCCATGAGCCATATCCAGTACCTCAACGCCAACAACCTCTATGGATGGGCAATGAGCCAGGCCCTACCCACCTCAAACATAGAGTGGGTGGAACAGCCAGAGTCGCTCTCCGGAATAGTCCGCACCCACTTCGATGACGCCGAGACCGGGTACATCCTTGAGGTCGACCTAGAGTATCCAGCTGAGCCTCACGACGACCACAACGACTACCCCCTTGCCCCAGAGCGACTTCTCGTCTAGAACGAATGGCTCTCGGACTACCAGCGAAACCTTCTTGACGAATATGGCGGCCACGGGGCCGAGAAGCTGGTCCCAAACCTGAGGAATAAGGAGAAGTATGTACTCCACTACAGGAATCTAAAGCTGTATCTGGCCCTGGGGATGGCCCTATCCTTCACCCAAAGCCCCTAGATGGACCCCTATATTCGGAAGAACACAGATCTCCCCGAAAGGCTGCATCCACCAACATCGAAAAGGACCTCTACAAACTAATGAACAACTCCGTCTTCAGCAAGACCATGGAGAACCTCCGCAAGCGAATTGACGTGAAGCTGGTCCTAGCCGCAGTGGGCAACAAAATTAGAAAGCTGATCACCAGCCCCTCCTTCGCCCGGCAGAAAATATTTGACGACGACCTGGCCGTCATCCACATCCACAAGGCCCATCTGGTCCTCAACCGCCCAGTCTACGTGGGGATGTGCATACTCGACCTATCCAAGCACCTCATGTACGACTTCTACTACAACACCATGAAGCCCCGGTACGGCAGCGACCTCACCCTACTCTACACCGACACAGACTCCCTCCTCCTAGAGATCCGCACACCTCATTATTTATCGCAGAGACTACATCCTGCAGTCGAGAAACCCACTCAGATGATCGTTTTCCAGTATCCTTTAACTCTACGGCAAGGGTGCAGTTAAAGCCTTTCCAGTAGCCCTTAGGACTATAGTAGATCTTTTGCATGCGACGATCCATACCAAGTAAACGCCAGAGTCTCCAAATTACCTATTTAGCAAGCCTATATGCGACCAGCCCAGTCGCAGCCATTACCAGTATAATAAACGCCACCTCACGCCCTTTTTGACCATCTGAGGGCTCGTAGAAGTCTGCAAGCTGCGGCTCAGAGTCCAGCTTGTCAACGGATTTACCCGTCAAGATGTAGTACTCACGCATAGCCTCGTTCACATCCCGAAAATTATGCTGATGAAGTCTAAACGCTCAGTTCGCTTCTTAGCCCATGCTGCCTGAGCAGATAGAAGCTGCTTGATTGCCATATCATGGCGCTTACCTTTCCGCGTCCACTTGGCTGCTTCGTAACTTATAGAATAAAAAGTTGCTCCCAGAGAACGCAAGGGCATTAACAAGAGCACCTCCAACAACCAGCGCGATTGTGGCCATTACTTCAGTATATCAACTGGTAAGATTCCTTGTTTAATAAGCATATCCTTTGTGGCCATGGCTAGTGATGCATCGGCTACAGCCATAGCCAGGTCGCGTGGGGTGAAATCAAGACGTGGAGTCCCGCCACTCAGAAGCATCTTACTAAGTGGTCATGGAGCCGCTCCCCGGGGTCAACCAAATACACCTCTGAATCGTTCCACACCCATGACCGCGTCTGATAGGCCTTGTTGAAACGTATGGTAGGGCAGAGAATTACAATATGCTCGAAGGCACCGAAGAAGGGCCCTCGAGGATGAATGCGGTTTTCCCACATCCTGTCTGCCCACAAACAATTGCCGAACAGGGACCATCTGGAAATGTAAACTCAGTTTTCGGTTTCATCAAAACCGTGTTGGTAGACTGCGCTGACAAACCTGCCATCTTTAATGTGGAGCTGTGCATCCATAACAATATACATATAGATGTTCAATGCACCGGCTGCCTCTGCCTTTTTTTTGTGATCTGAATGGCGATACCCTCAGACGCATTCTCCACGGCACTGCCACTACCATGCAGCTGGTCGCCATCACTCGAGCCACAGAGCATACTTAGTGGTTAGGTACTCTCTTAGGGAAACGTCCGACAATGCCAAGTCTTTTACTGCTATTGCTACACTGGGGTCTCGTTTACTCGTTGCTGCAAAGGCTTTCTTCACCTCGTCCCACTGCTGGTAGCCACGCATGCCCTGGGCATAGAGCTGTTTGGGGATGCCCTCAATGGTCACCTCCACCTTCGTAATCTTTGGGTTGTAGAATGACTCTGTTTTCCTGGCGAAAGAGGCGCCCTGGGGGTCTTCAAAGAGCAGTAGCATGCCTTTCATGCTGCGAGCCGGTACGTTCAGATTGATGTTCCAAAGTGTATCTCTTTTATTGTATAAAAGCTTTCTGTGACAAAGTACACGGTCGTACAGAATCGATAGCCGACCTGTGTACTGGGTGCGTATCATGCGGGCCAACTCTGTTTGGGTAACCATGTCATACTCCAGCGAGATGCCATCAATTTTGTAGCTTGCGTCGTTGTCACCTGTTGCGTGAATTACGCGGTTGTAGTCGTTGAACGTGAGCTCATATTCCAGTCTGTCATTAAGCGCGCTCTGGTAGAATGGCATGTGGCTCTCGAGGAGTTCAAAGTCAAGCGGAACATAGAATCTGTTACTATACACATCGGTTATGGCCTTGTCCTCTTCCTCAGTCTCATCCTTGTCTCCTTCCCCCAGTCGTATCTTAGTTGTGTTTCTGTCATCAGATGTGTCAATGCCCTGGTACTGGAGGCCCTGTCTCTCCTGTGCAGTCCGCCACAAGTCGTGGTAACAGTGGTACACATCGCTGTCATCAATAGACATGACCTCATTGCCAGAAATCTTGATTGTCAATTTCTTAACCACAGCGCGTCCCAGGTTTTGCACAACGCTGCGGTTAGCATCGGTCGATGTCAGCGTGATTGTAAAGGCCAGCCATGCTGTCACTGGGACAATGACGTCTTCTGCGCCTAGATTGGGGAAGCGAACCAGCAGTTGTTGGTTCTGGTCAATAGTGCTTGGATTGTTTGTAATAACTACAGACTGCACACCCTTTACCCCTAGGTGTTCGCGTATCCTGCGGTGTGGGTTTAGTTTGCGTCCATAAGTACTCGTCATGTTGAATTCTTAATTGCAGTTATATCTTTAACACACAAACATGGAGTTTAATAACCCAACATTTGACGATGCAGTGGAGGAAGACCCTGGAAGAGCGGGGCCCGTCGCTGAAATAGAGTATGAGACTCCCCCACCGGCCGCTCTCCCACCTGTTATAGAAGGGGACATTGGGATGGATCGGTCTATACCACAGGAATGAAGACTTGTTATAGGCGCTGTCGATGATTATTATGATGCATTGGCTGAAAAGGCTTACACACCGTCTCTCGGCCGCGATTATACAAAGTTTGAACTTGTTAGAGGAGAGTTACGTTTGAAGGACTACCCTGACCTAAGTATTACACATTCTCGTCCCACTTTCACTTCAAACACTTGCTAGTAGACAGGGTGGGGTGCCTAAGGCCGTCCGTGATGGTTTGGGGTTCACTGGGTGGTCCCGAAAAGCAGTGCCACGAAAGGAAGCAACAGCCCTCCAAGGCGTTGACAAAGCAGCTGCTAAAGCTGCAGAGAATTTAGAAATGAGGGGCCCTGAAGTCATTTCCGGGACGGGGGGTGGCGCGGAAGAAATATGCTTTATAGAGGACGCTCATAATACCATTCAAGACCTAGGTACACAAACAGACAAAGAACTACTCCACTCAGAGAGCTTATGGGGCTTGACAAGGCTATGCAGACCCAGAGGGGTGAGCTGGTCAACAACCTAGCTCAGATAACTGAGATAGAAAGGGATATGGCAGCTCGGAAGGCCAAAATGGCATGGTTGGATGAGAGGGGGAGGGGTGATAGTGGCTCATGGAGATTCCAAGCAACTAAGCTTGTAGATCTGCAGGAACTGCACCGTGTCCGTGTTGAGGCTGCATCTGTAAACCGCGAACATCTGGGAACCCAGATTAACCACATCAGGGAAACGATCAATAGTTCCGGGAGCAAGGCATAACAATCGCCTCCATCCTCACAGCGATTGGATTGGCAATCTCGACCCTGGTAGTTGCTTTGACGGGCGGAGGGAGCACTGGTCCAACCCCGGCACCAACGCCGCCACCGCCCGGCTTAAAGGAGTGGATTAAAAAGCAGCTGAACTCCTTGGCAAACGCTCTGAAGAGCCTAGCCAGTAAGGCAGCAGCCGCCCTTCCAGGAGTCATTGGCTCCATCGTATCATGGCTGCTTACGTCAGCTGCAAAGGTGGCTGGTTGGATGGCAGAACATGTTAGGGCCACAGCTGTGGCGGTGGGAGGAGTTATCCTCCTGATACTCCGCAACCTACTACGTAGCAAACCAAAGCACAGCTAAGCCTATATAGATTCCGCCTACAATAAGAGTGGTTTTCTCATCCTCGTGCACAGATGGTGGGGCAGCGGGTGGAGGGTCTTCTGTGGCGGGTGGAGGGTCCCATGATGGTGCGGCGGGCTGAGGGTTTAAGCTTCCTCTGTCTGGAGGTACAGCAACCGCGTTGACATCAGTATTGCTGCCGATCTGCTGTTCCACAGTTGCGATAGTAATCAGATTGTTGTATCCAGCAACGTTTCCAATGGCGAGGCTCATATCAGACGGAGCCATGTACAGGCCCATTCCAAACACATAATCAACTTTAGAGGAAGCTTTCTGGAGGACGCTCTGATACCAGCGGATGGAAGACGGAATGTCCACTGGGGAGTTGATGGCATCCTCAACAGGTCCCTGTGCTAGATCTGGTGTAAAGCCGGTCTGTGTAAAGCCCTCAGACGTGTCCAGTATGAAGGTACTCCAGGCCTCGTCTGCTTCAGGTCCCTGTGCTAGATGTAGAACAGCACCCATTTTCTCCTGAAGGGATTGTAGGTTTTTATCCTTTTCTGCCTCAAAGGCCATCCGTGTAGGGTCATAACGAACGTTTCGACCAGCAACATTGACGACACTTCCGTAACCATAAGCATCATGTGCATATAAGATACCAAGGCCACTATTAGCTACGGTTGCCTTCTGGCGCCAGTCTGTGTTTGGTTGAACACCAAAGTTAGTGCAGAGTCTCTCATATGCCCTCTTGTCATATGTATTGTTATAGGGGTCATAGGCACGATCCTGAGATAGAGGCGCTTGCAGTTCTGCTAATAGGCGACGCACTGTGTAATAAAGGTGAAAGGTGTAGAGAGCTTTCACGAGTGGAATCCCAGCCTCGTGGTGGTCTTGGGAATATACGCCGCAGCCGGATGTTGCACACCACACTGCAAAGTTTAACTGGTTCTGCCAAAACTGCAATGGATTTGTCAATCAGTCAGTGTTACCGGTGGTACATTATAGTTACTGAATAGATCAGGAAACTTTGCTGTGTATGTACCGCCATTGTGAACAACCTGACTTGTTTGTCGGGTTAGTTTATCTCCCGCCGAAATGGCTTGATACACCCCACCCGTTTTATATGTAGCCTTTCTATTGAAACTAAAGGCTTGTTTATTCATAGTGCTATGTATCACACTCTGTCTTATGTTCAAAGCGACGAGGCTGTGTCCCTGCAAACTCCTATTGACTACACAGCAGGCAATTTATGTGTTGGCCTAAGGTCAATCAAGTATACTGAGGGCTTGTGCAATCTCGAATCAACCGAGACCATTCAATGGCGGTCAAGAACTTCAGAAGAGGGAGGATATGTCCAATTGAAATCTGGTCTCTGGAGTTTCAGCCTTCTTCAGCAGTAGATTACGTCAATAGGTTTAGATGTTGATGCTGTAAATGGGGTTATTACCCTCACAATTCCTGATAATGGGGATGCGCGCATATCAAACGGTGTGTTAAAAATGTTGGGTCTTGATGACGATTAGGGTAGGCAATTAATTCCTTCAGGTACTTACATAGGTGACCGTCCCATCAACATGTTCTGCACAATTTATGTTCACCTCGATCAAGTCAGCACCACACACAACATGCTAGATGGTGCGCCCACTACACTTCTTGAAGTTGTTGGCTTAGAGGGTGGCACTTACCTGTTAGCGATGTTCTTGAATTTACAAGATGTCAATAAAATCGAGTATTTATGGACCTAGGCAAAAACCGGCAAGCACTGTTCAGGGCGCCAACCTTTTGGAATATGCCACAAAGACATATGTATCTATTGGTGACTCACAAGAAATGGATAAAAGTGGCTATGACTGGAGACCTTGAAATGGGAGATAATAAAATCTTTCAGTTGGGAAACCCGATTTCACCAAAGGATGCTGCTAATAAAAAGTATGTTGATGATGAATATAGACAGCAGAACAGAAACCTGAGACGATACGTAGCTGAAAAGACAAAACCCCTCATTACTATATGGGCAGAAGCCCCCTTCAGAAAGGATATGAGTGGTCGTTTGGCGATGGGCCAGGGGTCGAGACTCACGAGACTCAAGCTGTGGATATACCATGTTATCCAATGGTAAGATCATTCATATGGGGTTGTATTCTGGTGTGGGTGCTGATACTGGTCCTATAGCAGTCGTTCCTGTTATTAAGGGAACGAACCAAGTGGTAGGAATAAGTAAGTCTGCTAACCAACGGGCTGTTGTAATAACTTTAGACCAGACTTTACAGCTAGAACAAGGCAACGTTATTAACTTTTATACAACCACACTAAACAGAGGGGCGACTTGACCTGTAGACTTACGTATAAAGCAGCAGTATGAAACAACAACCAACCATTCCGACAGCATCGTTATATCCGCAGCTGCCTGATGAGAATCCAGGGCACTCTTATCGGTTGAATGAGATCAGCCTCAAGAAGCAATACCTTGAGAAACAGATTGAAAAATATTGTGCTATGTACAAGAAATATAGGCGTGCAGTGAACTCGGTGGATGCAGTTGACACTGCGTTAGTTACTGTTGGTATGTGTCTTGGCGCAAGTGGTGTAGGTATAATGTCTACAATAGTTGCTATTCCTATTGCCACAGTCTTGGGTTACTGGAGCCGCTTGTGGGCTACTTAGAATTGCTGGAAAATTCGTGAGACGCCGACTGACTATCAAGGTGAAAAAACATGATCAAAGCCGCATTCTAGCACAGAGCAAATTGAATACCATCGCCGACATTGTATCGACAGCACTTGAAGATGGTAATATCTCGGATCATTAGTTTAAACTCGTTTTAGCTGAATTCACAAAATATACCCAAATGAAGGACAAAATTAAGGCCAGATAGGTAAAAGCGCACCAGACTGTTTCAATTGATGAAGCATTGGAAAGTATCAGACAAAAATTGGGTGCTTCTTTACCATTGAGCGGACTGTGAATGATATTGACCCGCCTCAATACATAGAATAAACCCAGTGTGCGCAGACATCTATGGTCTGTACCGATCTATTTAAACAGTGGAGAGTATAAGGTATAGCTTGGTAATGGAACAAGTGATTAAAGTCGTTCTGTATCTCGCATGACGGGATCAGACAAAAGACAACTCAGTGGGAGAATAAAAGAAAGCACTGCATTGGTGGAAGCGACTACTCCGTGGTTATCGGTCAGGACTACTTCAGCAGCTATAATAAGAAGCTGACCGAGAAAACTAGCAACGAGGGTGGCCACACAAGCATGGCCAGGTCTTCGAGGAGGTTGCAATTGCAGTCATTGAGAGCAGATACAACACAAATGTTTACAGAAACAACATTTTCATCCATCACGGCAGGGAGGACACGGCTTACTCCCCAGACGGATTTTGTATCCTCCCGGTCCAGTTTGGTGGTGAACTCCCCTGTCCTCCTGGGGACCCAAGTCAGGAGGAGATTGCGCTGCTCGAAATAAAGTGTCCTTACACCTGTATCCCTGGGAGGATTATCCCGCCCCAGTACAAACCTCAGATTCTGCTTGTACTGTGTTTTCCGGGTGTGCGCCTACAAGGACCTGGGGAGGGCTGGAGCGTACACCTTGAAGTACCACCATAAGGACAGGAAGAAGTACAAGGAGACGGTCGCTTGGGGAACACAACCATCCAAGACATAGATGATGAGGGAGACTACACCGCAAACGCTAAGTTTGACACCAACCTCAAATGCTGTCTGAATCACCACGGCCCCTGGATGGGCAGGCCGACAAAGATTCCAGAAAGACCGACTGGAGCTTTCTTCTGCTGGAAACTCTTTACGATGAGAGTGACAACAATTCGCCCAGATCCCGCCTTTATTGAGAAGAACAAACCTAAGGTGTCTCAGTTCATGGAGGACCTCAACCGGGTGAAGAAGGGAACTTACAGCGACGGTCGCAGATATTTCTCACTTGCTGACCTCTATGGTGTGGCCCTGGAGAAGATCGGCTGGAAGGGCTGGTTGACACTGTAGGGGAGGTGCGCTCGCACCTCAGGCTGGCTCATTTGCTGTATGTGAGTCCATTTTGGAAACTGCGCTCGTACCCCCACTCTCTATACTACTCCCCAATATGATGCGTCACATTATCATATTGATATTTAACTGCTTGCACATTGGTCTCTTCACGGGTGCAATGAAAAACAATGAATTTTGATTGTTTTCTGTTATCTTAGTCAATAGGATGCCAAATGAAGGGTTGGTAGCCTCATTAGACACCCTGATCTATTTGTCTGTAGTTGCCAAATGATCAAAAGAGCTGCGCCGTGACAAGGAGTCATATAACTACAAAGAAGGAGCGGCAACGCCAAGTCGCCGCCGAGGAAGTCGAGTGTGCCTCGGCGGCGAGTGCTTTCGCAAACTCGCGCTTGGTGGCGCTTATCGAGCCAGCGAGGAAACCGGAGGAGTTCGCGGGGAACATAGGCAAAATGGCATGGATACATTTGCAAGTGTATATAGACCAGTTAATAACAGCAGGCGGTGTACTCGATTAAACAATGTCATTAACAATGACATGTACGTGCCTTGTCATCAAATTGTCCGAGTCTGAAGTAAAATATCAGTACTTGCGCGAGAATTGAAACGCGTTGGCATGCCAGGAGTTTCGGTGACACGCGACGCAAATCTGACGCGCGACTTGAGGTCTTGGAGAATTCATTTTAATTTACTCGGAGCACATCTGGTCCGCATGACAGTGGATATAACTGTTAAAAAGACGCCATGAAGGGCTGGAGAAAGTGTCCATGAAATGTTCAAAGGGTTTAAGAAAAACACTCGAACCATATTAACTGTGATTTGTGTGCAGGGTTCAAATGAATGTTTCTTCATACTAAAACAGAAGTAGCTGTAGGTTTATGTAAACAATGAGATAAAGTGAGAACTATTTATTTGCACTATGACAAACATATAAACAGAATAACATAAATAAAATACAGAACAAGTCTACACCAATCTATATCAGTTAACAAATATAGCTCATAAATTCAACTTTTTAGTTAATAACTGGTACAAAAATCTGATTTTTTTATCTCGAAAACTTCAAAGTCAGGCAGCAAACTGTTACCTTTTTTACTCTTCACATTCAGCTGCATAGGCATGTTCAGAAATGGAACGCTTTCTGTCAGCTGATATCTTGTAGTGATACTTCTCAGATTTAAAAACATTCCTGGACCTTTTCCTTTTCCTGCCAACTGGAAAGGTTTTTGCCTGCAAAACATAATTGAACTGGATATGTAAAGATTAAAAATATGTTCTCAGACACAGATACCAACACCTAATATTTATCCATTAATCATTCAACGAAATTAAATTCACAAAGTACAAATTTGATGGGACTAGACTAATATTCTAGGTTATAGTTAGTTACATAGAAGTATTTTGACATTGCATAAGTATGCCACCGGTAAGTAATAACACCAAATTATTGTCCACTGTCAGCCATATTGGACTGACAAATATACGTCGTATTTGGATGCGATACGGAGGTAAACTATAAGGGAATTTACAATTATTGATAATGGATTGTGTTTGGTTATTGGTTAAGGCATTTGTGCCGCTCTCTGGTTAAACAATACAACATAGTTTTTGATTAATTTTAAAAATTCTGGAAGCTTGAGATTCGACGAATTGTTCGTATTCAAGGTATTATCACTCACGTATTTAGCGCAATACAATAAAAAGTACGCATTTAATAGCTTAATAAACGTGAACATTAAATTTGTCTTTGTTCACTCAACGAATATCAAGAATAATTTTATGTGAATATTTTACAAATTTCAAGAGATTAAAAAATATATGTCGAAGTTCCAAGCCGAAAATATGGCATCTCGATGCCGATGAATTGTTCGTATTCAAGGTATTATCACTCACGTATTTAGCGCAATACAATAAAAAGTACGCATTTAATAGCTTAATAAACGTGAACATTAAATTTGTCTTTGTTCACTCAACGAATATCAAGAATAATTTTATGTGAATATTTCACAAATTTCAAGAGATTAAAAAATATATGTCGAAGTTCCAAGCCGAAAATATGGCATCTCGATGCCGATGAATTGTTCGTATTCAAGGTATTATCACTCACGTATTTAGCGCAATACAATAAAAAGTACGCATTTAATAGCTTAATAAACGTGAACATTAAATTTGTCTTTGTTCACTCAACGAATATCAAGAATAATTTTATGTGAATATTTCACAAATTTCAAGAGATTAAAAAATATATGTCGAAGTTCCAAGCCGAAAATATGGCATCTCGATGCGGAATAAACACTTGCAAACTTTAATCGAATAAAACATATTGATTACCCCAAAAAGGAAACTATGATAATCAGCGTGTTTATTGATATATAATTAAATACCTCGTCGGGCAAATCCATCAGGTTTGGTGATACTGGTGAAAGTTTTCGAAAAAGAAAATGAAGTTTCTCGCACAGCAGCTAAGTTGCCGAACTGAAATGTGAGCGAGACACAGATCTCGTGCGATCTCTCAGAGGCAGGCAATGCGCGCGAGATCTCTTTGATCTCGGCGTCGTTTCTACTCCTGCTATTGTTATAACTCCTTGGCCGTGATGACAAATAAAAAAACGGAAGTGCTTCGGAAATTTCTCTTTTGATAAATATCTAATGGAAAAAACGAACAAACGGTAGCTTAAAATCTTCGGGGATCATTTTGGTGTGAAGTTGCGCTTGGTTATCATGGGTTGGTTCATTGCATGTATTATAGCATGGTCAAAAGTAGTCCCACCGGGTTCGACTGTAGTCTTCGACACAGACTGTATGTCAGCCATGCAGACCAGAGTTCTCGCGCTACGTCACACGTGTACCACACGTGACTATCCAACAACTAACACTTGACAATTCATCACCAGGTGGCCTAAACAGATAAATAAAAAAGTCTTCAAATTCTGATCTATCTAACAACAATATTGGTTGAATGAATTTTATTGCATCTTGAAAAACGGAGAGAATATGCGTGTTAACAAAGGAAAATAGTACCTGGTAATCACAGAATAAAAACATTAATACAAGCCCGCAATTTGATAATAAAGCACGAAAATTACTTGATCAAAATGGAAATAAATATGCAGTTTGACACGCTTCTTCTGATACAGCCAAATAAAAAAGGTGTCTGGAAATGTCCCTGTAATCATAAATGCAAGTAACTGCTATGAAGTTGCATCCATTATCCCGGGATAAGTATCATTTCAGTGGGAATCACAATCATTGTTGTTC
This sequence comes from Urechis unicinctus, assembly GCA_034190875.2. Taxonomy (NCBI): domain Eukaryota; kingdom Metazoa; phylum Annelida; class Polychaeta; order Xenopneusta; family Urechidae; genus Urechis; species Urechis unicinctus. The sequence goes on from CM067344.1 coordinate 8,817,170, forward strand.
TCTTGAACAAGAAAGTTTTGCAATATCCCTTCTATTGTGACATCATGGGAGGTCAGTTCTATCATGACATCACATGGCCCGGTCTAATTTGACATCATGGGAGCTCAGTTCTATTGTGACATCACAGAAGCTCAGTTCCTTCGAGACATCATAGGAGGTTAGTTCTATTGTGACATCAGATGAGCTCAGCTTTATTGTGACACCAACCATAAAAGCTCAGTTCCATAGTGACACCAACCATAAGAGCTCAGTTCTATTGCGGCACCAACCATAAGAGCTCAGTTCTATTGTGACATCATATGAGAGCTATTTTGTTGCAACACTATAAGGGCTGTTTTATTGTGACACCGTAAGAGCTCAGATCTTTTGTGACATCACATGAGCTCAGTTCCTTTGAGACCTCACAGGGGCTTGGTTTTATTGTGATAATATAGTGGATCAGTTCTATTGTGACAGTGTGGGAGCTCAGTTCTATTGTGACAGTATGGGAGCTCTGTTCTATTGTGACAATGTGGGAGCTCAGTTCTATTGTGACAGAATGGGAGCTCCGATCTATTGTGACAATGTGGGAGCTCAGTTCTATTGTGACAGTATGGGAGCTTCGTTCTATTGTGACAATGTGGGAGCTCAGTTCTATTGTGACAGTATGGGAGCTCCGTTCTATTGTGACAATGTGGGAGCTCAGTTCTATTGTGACAGTATGGGAGCTCCGTTCTATTGTGACAGTGCCGGGGCTCAGTTCTATTGTGAAATTACAGGAGCACTGTGATGTGAAGTACTGGAAATTGAGCTTTGATGAAGTTCATGAGGAGAGAGGACAGACGGCTAGTCGGGAGAAGAGAGAACACGTGATGCTTGGTGGCTAACAGATGACAAGTAAACGGTCGATGGCCAGACGCAGACATGTAGCTTCCTCTCTCTGCATCCCTAATGCACTCATCATGTGATGAACAGTGAGGAAAGGCAGTGAGCACCCAGTGACCCCCAGCTCCTCCACCACCTCAACACAAAACAACATCATGTCATGGTCCTACTGCCTCTGCCACATTACTTACACAATACAAAAAAACCTCAAACTTAACTGAGGTTTCGATAGCAACACAGTTAAAGAGGTCATAGAGTTATACCAGGGAGGCACTAGACTGAAGGAATTCAAAGTGTCAAAGCTCAAAATGACTAACCTTCGAGTATTTGGAACACTTTTCAACTGTTGAAATGAACTTGACGACATCACTGGCAGTCCACTGAAGCATCTGGTGCTGACTAGGGCTGAGACAGGTGGGTAGAGAAGCCAGGTGATCCCGCCCAGAGAGGGACGGACACCAGTTTACAGATGGGGATACAATGCCAGTGTTCTTTGGGTTCATGTTAGGGAGAAAGCCTACCTCGCATTTATCTTCCATTTTATGATTCTGTAAAGGTTTACAAAGGGCAGGTTTGGCAGTTAGACAGATGTTGTTATTTTTGCTGTCGTTTTCCGCAGCCTTCTTGCTGAGATCCAGAACAGTGTCATCTAGAGATGATGGATGGGAGAGTGAGGGAGAATGTATGAGAGTTGAGCTATGTAGTGGGGCAATCTCCAAATCTGTCTTCCTCCGTTTCACAGTAAGATCTAATGGTTTGTCGAGAGAAGATCCAACAGAGTCATCGCAAGATGACAATGCTCTCTTGGAAGATAGGTTCAGAGCATGATCAGGGCTGTGTGTATTGGTTGGCTGATGACCTAACCTAAGCTGTGCAGAGGTTCCCTGTTGAGTTTCTGTACTGGAGTTTCTGTTGGTGTTTGGCATGGTATAAGCTGGAGCAGAGAGTTGCAACAAGCCGGTATACATGGCAGGGGTCATGGCCGGGGTCATGGCGGGGGTCAGAGCGACATGAGTCATTAGGCCATAGCCGGCATAGTATGGCCACAGCCAGGAATTGGGGCCCCCCCACGGTGATGAGGCTGGTACGCATGGTGCCCAGTCGCCTTCTTTTGGTTGAGTTACGGATTGATTCAAGTCATTACTGACGGCAAGAGATGCGCTTCTACCATGAGATGTGTCAAAATCTGGAAAACAACAATCGTCATGTGAGTCTCACTTGAAAGAACTACATTATTACCATGCCTGACATTAAAACTCTAAATAGGGTCGTGAAGAGGAAACTAATCATGTTCGAACCGCACCGTCTGATGAATTCAATTCGTCATCAGAAGCCTCGGCCGAGTTCGACAGTTTTTTCTTGCGACTTCGTAGTTCCGCTATGATGTGTTTCATTCGATCTTCTCGAACTGGACTGTAACATTATGATATTGGTAACATTATGATTAAAGAGGGTTTCTGTGATCAAAATATGAAGTTTGTTATGTATCCGTCATGGCGTCAGCCACAAGTGGCCCTGACCAGAGCTCCGTCTCCTATCTATTTGACAGAAAGTATTTGGCGTGTCGAGCACACACGAGCTCGGAATAGCAATGGTAATTTTGTTAAGTCGTCAATAGTATTTGGCAAAGTTGTAAATGATAAGTTGGTATCAATGTAGAATTGACCTTTTGATTTCTTCACATCTGTACTTGTAGTCTTGGCTGCGCGCTCGTCTCCTGGTTACTGAAGTAGTGGACGTGTCGTCGGTACACGGGGTCGAATCCACTCCAGACGTCAACAAGCCGGCAGACGCAGGTCGAGGTCTCCCCATTACGGGGGTTACCGGGGCCGGGCCATGTGACAATATATTGTCCTTGGTGACATATCCCGCCTGTACCACGGTGGCGTGCGCAGTGTTGGCTAGGCCGTTTCCGGCTGCTGGTATATTATTGGTTTCCGATGTTGCCGCCTCGTGCTGGCTCGGCGAGTTGCAATAAGGCGAGAGTAGAAGCGATGGGCGTGGCATTACATTTTCATCGCATTCTATTGACACGCCTTTTATGTTCTTTACAACAGACGACAGACTGCTTGCTATTGACACACCCGAGACGCAATTCACGAACGGCACCTTAAAGATGGCTAACTTCTTTTTCTTTCTCTCCCGATTTTTTTTAGTCTTCTTCGTTTTAATTTGTCCAGATTTGTTCCCATAGCTCGATTCTCCCTTTTTCTTTTTGTTCTTCTTCTTTTTTTTCTTTCTCTTCCTTTTCATATCCGGAGAGAGATTCAAGGGAACAGTCAAAAGTGGGCTGCAGGTCACGTGATGAACGCCACAGTCAGTGACGTCAAAACACTTGTCTGGTGGCCTTGGCGGTTCGGGTTGCTGACCAGAAGCAGGCTGCAACGCATTTCCTTCGGCTTCTGTCGATTTCGTCTGCATAGCAACCAGATTCGCGTCTTCCTGGCCGCTCGGTTTGCTTGTTCGCTTAGAATCCTGTAACATCAATTTGAAGCACACTTTAACAAGCGCGCTTTTTTATTTACAGTTGTGTGTGCGTGAATGGTACAATAGGGTGGTTTGTTTTGATCTTTGCCAGGACAGTGCCACTGATAAAGGCGGCTTCCTTCTTGTCAGATCCACGCCTCTTGACAAACAAGGACGCGAGTACGAATATGGAAGGCAGCAACAAGTTATAATTTATCTTTCACATCGAAACAGTGACGAGGGTTGTAATGCGTTGATGACATGTTATCGCCCATTAGCACAAAACCGTTACCCACGCCTGGTAACCGATATCCTCCGTGGAGTAGGAGCATTGTTCGAAAGTTAAACCACAAGCACCGTGTTCAACCAAAGCGCCATCTGGCGGCACGAAGATCATGGAAAGTCAAAATTGGGAAGAAACGGATTTACACGGGTCACGTTGGATATTTTTATTGAATATATAACTGTTTTTCGTTGAAGTATAAATTGGTTGGTTACATTTGTATTGATGTTCGTAAAATTCGATCATGAGATGTCGCAACCACAAAATTGATGAATACCATCTTTATTCACTTTGAATCAGCAGCTGGGGTTGGACGAATATCCGCCACTCGCCCATCTGTAGGAACGCAGAGCGGACGTGGAAACGTCATAAGGGGTTGTCTCAAAAGACCAGAGAGCGGACGTGGAAACGCCATAATGGGTTGCCTCAAAAGATCGGAGAGAGGACGTGGAAACGCCATAAGGGGTTGTCTCAAAAGATGGCAACACCACCATTTTATTTAGGTAACTGCTAGTGGCGCCACCTGTGGTTTTGAGGAAACTCCAAGTAACGCCACCAGTGGTTATGAGTTAACTGCTAGTGGCGCCACCAGTGGTTTTGAGGTGACTGCTAGTGGCGCCACCAGTGGTTTTGTGAGGGTTGGGCTCAAAGCGCTGGGAGGTGTGACGCTAGTAGCACGCTGTGTTATATAGCTTCAATGATGGTCGGCTATATATAAATATCGATATAAGCTATATATAGCCGCTTCCGATATATATATATATATATATATATATATATATATATATATATATATATATATATATATATATATATATATATATATATATATATATATATATATATATATATATATATATATATATATATATATGCTAGTTGGATCTCCACCCCACCACGGACACCTATTGGCCAGGCGCTCCTGGGCTGGGCCCCGCTGTTAGACAGTCGGCATGTATCATATAATTAACACATCAAAGGGAAGCAAGTGTATCCGTGAGACACCCCAGAAACTGACATGCATGACTTCTATGAAATAAGTAACAACTGTAACACACTTCCGAAGCCGGTCGCGGGTTTGATCCAAAGGCGTGAAAACTTCACGCGACTCGAAATATCATGTACAATGTCTCAACTCCGAATGGAGATGCACCTGACCCGGTGGCTCAAAGGTATGGTGCTGAACCTTCGTCCCAGTGGCCTGGGTTCACAGCCCGGTCTGGGTAACGTGTTTGCGCCACTGGCACTTTAGGGGAGCTGTCCAAACATCCTCATCACAATCATTCTCATCCGTCACCGGCGCCACATCTACACGTGGTTGGAAGTGACGCCAAACCCCAATATTGCCTTACCATTACACACTTCCACGAAGAAGGCAAACGCAGATGAAGAGCTATGATGTGAAAGGATTATGACACGATATATACCTGGAAGGCACAATGTATACCGAGAAGCCACGATATATGCCGAGATGACAAGATGTATACCGGGAAGACACGATGGATATACCAGGAAGACAAGATGCATACCGAGAATACGCGATATATACCGAGAAGACACGAAATATGCCGAGATGACACGATGTTTACCGGGAAGACACGATGTATACCGGGAAGACACGATATATGGCTAGATGACACGATCTATACCGAAAGGACGCGATATAAACCGGGAAGACAAGCATGCGTGGTTCTTCTGATCAGTGGCTCGCAGTCGGTGTGGATGCCCAGCACGCCATGAACGGAAGTCACGTGACTGGACGCAGCCGATCTCGCTTTAGGTCGAGTTGCATGTTGACAACTAAATTGACTGTAAACAGAATACACAGTGTGTTGTCTTCAAGCGCTGATTCATTGATGCAGCAGGGATCCGGCGTAGAAAGCACAGAGAAGGGCAGCACCACCTGAGCCGCACAGACAACTACCACAGGACGTGGAGGAGGGCACGTAGGCGCGGGGGGTGGGGGGGGCGACCCCGAGGGGCGTGATCAGTGATGGTAGCTGGAGATAAACAGCGTCGACTGACGGTCGTTGTTGGCAGCGCGCTGTTGACATCACACGGCCACTGATGGTGCTCGGCGATCAGACCACTCGCCCTTAGGCACCTGACGCCGCTGTCACCAGCAATCCCGCGCCAAATGCACGCACACGCACACACACACACACACACACACACAACACACACCCTCCTCTAATACAAGCGCCCCCGACTCCACCCCAGCTCACCCACAGGAACACCCCCTGCCCCAATAGGAATGCGACGGATTGTGGGTAGTCAGCCGGGGCAGGGAAACACAGCGCATGAAGTCATCATCTCGTCAACGAGTCTCAGCTAACGAGACCAGTTACTCACGCTCGTGTTTTAGGTGCTGACTGACCCCCAGCTCACCCACAGACTCACTAGTCTGACGGATTGGGTAAGCCGGGGCAGAAACTACAGCGCATGAAGTCATCATTCGTCAACGAGTCTCAGCTAACGAACCGACAGCTCGTGTTTTAAAGCTGATTGACCCTCTACGACTCACTATTCTGACGGGTAAGCAGAATCTATCGCTCATTTGTAGCAATCGACAGGTAAAGCTGATTACCCGCAATACCAGTATACTGGGTTGAGTAACCGCCCAAACATGCGTCTGTGTGCATGTAGAGCCGACTTGATGACGTCACCAAATGGTCATGATGACGTCACCAGTAGAACTGATAATGCCAGTTCTACTGGTGACGCGTTCAATTACGAGGTTAGCGTCCTATACCAGGGATGGCTTCTTATACCGGGGCAAGCGTCCTATACCGGGGTTAGCGACTTATACCGGGGTGAGCGACCTATACCAGGGATGGCGACCTATACCAGAATTAGCGTCCTATACCAGGGTTAGCGTCCTATACCGGGGCTAGCGTCCTATACCGGGGTTGGCGACCTATACCGGGGTTAGCGACCCGTCTTGGTATTTGCGTCTGATCCTGGGGTCAGCGTCCAATATAGAGGATGGCGTTCCGTAACGGGGTACGAGTACCGTCCTGGGATCAACATAACGGGGTACGAGTACCGTCCTGGGATCAACATAACGGGGTACGAGTACCGTCCTGGGATCAACATAACGGGGTACCAGTACCGTCCTGAGATCAACGTAACGGGGTACGAGTACCGTCCTGGGATCAACATAACGGGGTACGAGTACCGTCCTGGGATCAACATAACGGGGTACGAGTACCGTCCTGGGATCAACATAACGGGGTACGAGTACCGTCCTGGGATCAACATAACGGGGTACGAGTACCGTCCTGGGATCAACATAACGGGGTACCAGTACCGTCCTGGGATCAACATAACCAATGTTCCGTTCAGGGGGTAGGCGTCCGATAACGGGGAAAGCGGCCCATGGTGGGTTTAGCGTTCCGCCCGGGGATAGCGGCCCATGGTGGGTTTAGCGTTCCGCCCGGGGATAGCGGCCCATGGTGGGTTTAGCGTTCCGCCCGGGGACAGCGGCCCATAATGGGTTTAGCGTTCCGCCCGGGGATAGCGGCCCATGGTGGGTTTAGCGTTCCGCCCGGGGACAGCGGCCCATGGTGGGTTTAGCGTTCCGCCCGGGGATAGCGGCCCATAGTGGGTTTAGCGTTCAGCCCGGGGATAGCGGCCCATGGTGGGTTTAGCGTTCCGCCCGGGGATAGCGGCCCATGGTGGGTTTAGCGTTCAGCCCGGGGATTGGCGTTCCGCTTTCTCGTAGACAAGCCGACTTGAATCCTCTGTGTTTCACCCTAGCGCCGCATAGGAGACGCCGTGAGATAACTTAGAGTACTTCAGGGCGTTACACCTCAATACTTAATAACAAGTGACACCACCCCTTCCCCACGAGTAATGAAAGGGTCATCACGAAATGCGTGCGCCGTGATATCCAATAGCGGCGAGTTGATACGGCAGGGATAGCAGGAACGGACTGTGCACGCAACAATACAGAGCGACGGCCAGCTGACTACTTACGAGAGATCAAAGAGACGGCGTCCGTGAGCGGGGTAAAGGTTCCTTAACGCCCAGATAAGAAGGGGTCGGTTAGGTCACGCGCAACTAGCTACAAACGAAGCATTCCTACAACGACGACAATAAGATCGGGAAGACACGCCCGCCATCGTGCTGGCTGCTTGCGCGCGTCCTGGCTTCGCGCGCGTCCTGGCTTCGTGAGCGTTTCGCTCAGTAATTTGAGGCCGACACTAACGGCGGCGGAGCCCTGGCTCACCCTTACAGCGCGCCTCTACGCTGGCTCTCCTGGGCAGCCTGTCCCTGCAAAGATAACGCGGGCCAGTTTTTGTGACGAGTCAGAGGGAGGGTGGGGGGAGTCAGTTACGCGACGAACATCTGGGGACCATTTCCAAAACTACACCAAACCATGCCGATACGTCCCCGACCCCGGCCCCCAGACTGTCGAGCGCCGCTCTCTCGCAACACATCCCTTCCTTCTCAAGGCGCTAAAAATGACCCTCTTTTCTTTGCTGGTTCTGGCAGATGATGTCAAGAAACTCATCCGCGAAGCCTCGATGGCGGCTCGGATGAAGCGTCACGCCCGCATGCCTGTTGAGTGCAGCTCTTTCTCCGACTAACTACATGTCATTTGTCCCATCGTCACAGCAGAAAATTACAACACTTACCGCTGACACTCCTTGGCTACAGGATACCGCTCGCATCCTTTACCGCTCGCATTCTTTACCATCTCGCATCCTTTACCGTCAGCACCTTTTACCGTCTGAGTACCTTACCGTAAACACCATTTGCCGTCAGTACCCTTTAACGTCAGTACCCCTTACCGTTAGTACCCATTACCATCAGCACCCATTACAGTCAGTACCCATTACAGTCAGTACCCATTACCATCATCACCCATTACAGTCAGTACCCATTACCATCAGCACCCATTACAGTCAGTACCCATTACCATCAGCACCCATTCCCTTAACGTCATCGCCCTTTACCATCAGCACCCTTTAAAGTCAGTACCCCTTACTATCAACCCACTTTACCGTCAGCACCCTTCAACGTCAGTAGCCTTTATCCACTGCTTGGCCACCATAATTTACGCCTATTAAGAAGATGACATCATCATAAGGTGAGCGGCACGTTATTGCTGGGCCAGGAAGACTTCCAGAGAAGAACGGCCTTACCAAGTTCTCTCATAGCTGGTCATTTTATAGCGAGGCAAATCAGCATCTCTTGTCGGCGAGGACCGGCGCCAAGATACGCAAGCCGCACTGCTGAGAAAACGTCTCAGTGCCAAACACCTTAGCGCCGATTGCGTATGTTTTTTCCCCACAGCGAGCTGACATCGACAAACGCGTTTCAAACCTCATCTGTGATCCAACACTGTCATGACTACCATGCTACGTCGCTGTCATGACTACCATGTTACAAACTGTCATGACTACCATGCTACGTCGCTGTCATGACTACCATGCTACGTAGCTGTCATGACTACCATGCTGGTCGCTGTCATGACTACCATGCTACCAGCTGTCATATCGGTCATGCTACGTTGCTAAAAATCGAGGGGCGCTCCCACCCACAGGCACCCAAGTCAACTCATTCACCGAGCGCGTTACCCGAGTAACCAAGTCAAATCATTCGACGAGCGCGTTCGGCAGTGTTCGATTTCGCCTGACTGATATATATATATATATATATATATATATATATATATATATATATATATATATATATATATATATATATATATATATATATATATATATATATATATATATCAATATATATATATATATATATATATATATATATATATATATATATATATATATATATATATATATATATATATATATATATATATATATATATATATATATATATATATATATATATATATATATATATATATATAGATATATATATATATATATATATAACGCGCTCGCCGAATGAATTGACTTGGCTGCCTGTGCGTTCGCCCAACCCGACCATGGCGTCATGAAGTGACGTCATGAAGTGACGTCATGCTTCGGAGCGACTTCAGTGCGTGACAAGAAACGGCCGGTTATTGCCCGCGCGGTATCCGTAAAAATGAATTCTGCGAGACACGTGCTTCGTCAGAGCAGCTTCCCAAGAATCAAATCCATGAGCCTCAGAACGACAATGATAAAATGCCCACTCAGCGGATTTATTGGCCCGAGGTGCGTGGCTGGGGAGCGACCACGCGGCTCAACGCGCACTGAGGTTAGATAGAGCACCTGACGCAATCATTGCTACATGTGTACAAAACCCTGATCAGTGTGCAACCAGGACCGTTCAAGATTTCCACCTAGTGATACGGAACCCACGTGCTCGCTGCTAACAGTTATCGAATGTACCTTGACTGAGATCCTGTTGGGAAACAATGCATTGCACGCACGCTAACAGTTTCCCATTCAGGGGGTGAACGTATGACAGTTAGTGGTAGTCACTTGGCGAGTATATGACAGTTAGTGGTATTCACAGGGTGTGCATATGACAGTTAGTAGCAGTCACTTGGCGAGCATGTGACAGTTAGTAGCAGTCACTTAGCGAGCATGTGACAGTTAGTGGTAGTCACTTGGCGAGCATGTGACAGTTAGTAGCAGTCACTTAGCGAGCATGTGACAGTTAGTGGTAGTCACTTGGCGAGCATGTGACAGAGGTGGTCACTAGGTGTACATGTAACAATAAGTGGTTGTCACAGAGTGTGCATATAGCAGCTAGTGTAAGTCATTGGGTGAGCTCGTGACAGTTGCAGACTTAATAACGCTCCAACAAGTGGCGCTGTTACATTAAGCCGAGGCTGTTGACGGCGTCGCTATGGGGATCGCCGCTCGGCTGCACATAGCAGTGATCCGTACTCCTGACAGGAGCCGGCATCTGTGGTTCGTAACAGTTCCGCGTTACACCTCGCCTGGTGCAAAAACATAACAATACACATAGCGAGCAGTCTGACCAGATCGTGTGGTGCACAGTACGGCACCCGTACATACCGGGGTCACGATTCTCAAAGAAGGTACGGCACCCGTACATACCGGGGTCACGATTCTCAAAGAAGGTACGGCACCCGTACATACCGGTGTCACGATTCTCAAAGAAGGTTGACATACTTCCCCACCACTCGACCCTTACATAGCTATATACAGAGGGAAGTATAGCCACACCATCTATCGCTGGCAATTCCATCTGCTGTGAACCTCGATAGGCTGCATATAACCACCGGTTACCGGAAGTCATTCACCGCATTCAGCACGAAAATCAGGTTCCGGAAGGGGGAGACTGATGAAGTCGCTAGAATGGCGCAAACATTACTTACCGTGCTGCCGCACATTTCACAGCGGCACCTGGCGGGCTGCAGCGACAGTTCGCCTTTGGCCATGAGTATCTTGAGACTTTTGCCGTAGTGTTTGATGGATCGCTTCCAGTCTTTGGCAGTTTCTCTGCCGCTTACGTACTGAAACTCATTGGGAGTGAGCCAGGCGAGGTCATAGAGAACACACGCTCCTTTACTGCCCATCTGCAAGCGATTCAGATAGAGCCGTGCCTTGTTTGGGCCGCATTCCACTTCCAGGATGACGTCAGAGCCTGCGCTCATGTTGGGCGTGGGAAGAGCGTCAGCCGCCGACAATGCTGACGCGTCAGCCGCCGACAGTGCTGACGCGTCATCCCCTCGATCGTCGCCGGGGACGGACGTGGGTCGCTCTACGGAAGAAGCGGCCAGCGTGGCCGTAGCCGCCATACTGGTGGTGCTACGGAGCTGTGACGGAGTCGGTACGCTGGTGGTGCTACGGAGCTGTGACGGAGTCGGTACGCTGGTCCCTGCGGGCAGTATGGCGCTGACAGGCGGCGACACCGTGTACACCACGCTATCCATCTTCTCTCAGCCTAACTTCGGCAAAGTTTGAGCAGCACAACTTGGGCTCAACTTATAAGACCTCAAACATACGCGAAGCATTCACAGTGTAGAAGTTGGATATGGTCGTATGTTCCGGCGAGTCCAAATGTTAGCGATATAGGGTTGGTGTGTAGCGGCGGAGGCGGCGGCGACGATCAGAAGTGGTGAGCGGTCGGGGACGGAGGCGAGCTGTCCGCCTCACGCCCGCGGGTTAACAGATTACAGCAGGCGAGCGGCAAATGTCGGGGGGAGGGGTGTCTGACCAGCCACCACTGCCTGTTTCGGCTCATTAGGCTGTATCGCGGGGTTCGGTTTTCGCTGCCTGCATGGTTAGTGGCAGGAGGGGGGAGTGAAGACTATGGAAGGCGAGGTCGATGTGTGAAAAGGCTTCTGTCTGCGGGCGCTGTGCTGCGGTTAAGCTGGGTTTTCTCGGCGGGTTCGTCGTTGAAGTAGATGTCTTTTCGACGCACGTGCGGCCGTCTGGAAACTCGACTGAGAAGAGCGCGTGTCAGACTCCGGGAGCCGCTCAGCTGACGTTTTGTAAGTGTGCGAGGCGAGCGGAGGTTTGGTGATGGTCCGTGAGTCACGCGCTGAGATGCCCGGCCATCCGCTTCGCACTACCACACAACCGCTCTCAGGTCGGCAGGAGCCCGGCGCTAAATTACCATTGAAAACTCTTTGTGACACAGGAACGGAAATGAACCGCTTTTTCATAGGGTAGAGGGGGTGGGGTAGGGGCGGGGGATGGACGAGGTGGTAGGGGACCGATCCAATACAACTGGCACTCGCATGGATGACGCTTCGTGGAAAGCGCTTCGTATGAAACTCTCGTCAAGTTGTTCAAATGTTAGTTGAACGGCGGCGATATAGGTGGCATGGTATCACGAAGTCCCCCGTACATCAGGCGAGGAAACCAATGCAGGAGAGAGCCAAGGCTTTACCCGTCTTAATTACACTTCCTATTTACGACTCCGCGCCATCTTCGTCAGCGCCATTTCACTGGTCTATGTTCAATGTTGTCACGTAAGCGGCCAGCTGAGAAGCCTGGCTGTAGAAGCCTGGCTGGATCGGGTTGACTTCACGTCCGGCGCACGGTGCATGTTCTAACAGTATCAGTGGGCAATCGTCTGGTACCCGCCGCTGGGCTCAGCTGTCCCGCGCCAACTACCGGTGCACAAACTGCACCCTGCTCGTGACCCAGCCCACCTCCTCCTCCGCCACCATCTCACGTGTCACCCCCCCCCCCCCGCTTCTCACCACCAACTCGATGTGTTCCCGTTGTGCGCCACACTCTCCTAACTATGGTCCACTCTACTCGACATGCTGTCTGTCCGCTACTTCTCCAACGCCGCCTCATACAATGTTCAGTGCATCTGCAGACGAGGGCTGGGTTGTCGTGATTTTAGGTGGGGTGGGGGTGGGGGGGACATTTCCTTGAAAACAAATGACCACTCACCACGAAGTGATTGTCCTCGCCACGCCCACCCAACTGGCGTATGGTATCTATGTAAGGTGTCCTCTTTTTGGCTTTGGCTGGATGCAAACCATGATGAGACGAAGTTTCTGTAACACTCGATGCTCCTTGTTCCGCTCCGCTCCGCCACCACCCTCCCACCCCCCACACACACTGAAGCGTGAGCCGCGACAGAACGCGTCAATAAGTAATTGGACGTCATTGATCATCAATCCACAGAAGCTGACATGTACCTGTCGCAAGATGCCTTCACCGACAGGTACATTTAATAATAACCCCACCTAAAAAGGATTTTGTTTGGTGTCAAGAAATTACTAAAGGATATAAAATTTGAATTCACTATTATTTTTCTATCCACTAAGTCACAATACTGTTGCCATAGTAACCGAAGAAATACTTCTCGTTTTAGGGAAGTTACCGATGTTCGCGTTCTTACAGTTGTGCGAAGTTTGATTATGTTTTAACTTGATGAAAACTTGCTAGCTTTTGTCAAATTTGGTCGTTGCATTTGGCATCGCTGACCACATTCTGGTTGATCCGTATTTTGACTTGAAAAGGATATGTTCTTTCATCAAGTTCACTCGACCATTCCATTATTTGCTCAACTTCGTTGGACTTTCACCACTGATCAAGTGTTCGGTGAAACTGCCAATTAGCATTAATTTACTACAATGGTTGGTTTTACTACCATATCAGACACAGATCGTTATCTTTCTTGGGCAGCTTATATGCATTCCATGAGAATACACGAGTCGACTGAGCCCGCCGTGAGAGACGTCTCGTCAAAAGGCCGCCTGGTCGGTCGATGGAGGGGCCAGTCCGTTCCCGCGCTGCACGCACGCACTTTATCAGCGAGCAACTTGAGAGGTCTCGTCGCCGAGGAAGGAGGCCCACAGTCAGCTTGACTGCGGTCAAAGCAATGCTCGGCAGGAAAGCTCGGTTTTATTTATCTCTGCGCAAGGCGGTACATACTTCAATATTAGTTGCGCCAAGTCACGGGTACTGGTCACGTGGTAGGGTAAGTTACGGGTACTGGTCACGTGGTAGCGTAAGTTACGGATACTGATCAATCTTATCGACGAAGTCATTTAATGTTGAACAGGTTCTTACGTGACTACAAAGTTTGTCGTCAAAACGCAGGCACATTAACACGTTCATCTCTCTCACTACCTGTGGTCATGTCTGCGAGCCGTGGATAAGCATCTGTCAAATTTAAGCAATTCATCAATTATTAACTATTTGAAAGACAAACTGCTAGGTGTCAAAACTCGTTTAAAGCACTGCTTTTGAGACCCCCTGTTGTTGGGACCCCCTGTTGCTGGAGTCAATCTGGCTTCTCCCGCGCCATTTATGGCGTCTTGACTTAGTAGCCCTATAAGGCGATACAAACGGAGAATCCCTGTATTTCTCATTGAAAAAGATCGAAATAAGCACATCCATTCTGACCCTCTATGATCCAACATCAACTGAACATTCTGACCCGCTATGATCCCATCCAACAACTTAACATTCTGACCTTCTATGATCCAACCCATCAACGGAACATTCTGACCTTCTATGATCCCATCCATCAACTGAACATTCTGACCTTCTATGATCCCATCCATCAACTGAACATTCTGACCCGCTATGACCCCACCCATCAACTGAACATTCTGACCTTCTGTGATCCAACCCATCAATTGAACATTCCGTCCCTCTATGATCCCACCCATCAACTGAACATTCTGACCTTCTATGATCCCACCCATCAAGTGAACATTCTGACCCTCTATGATCCCATCCATCAACTGAACATTCTGACCCTCTATGATCCAACCCATCAACTGAACATTCCGACCCTCTATGATCCCACCCATCAACTGAACATTCTGACCCTCTATGATCCCATCCATCAACTGAATATTCCATCCTCGAGAACCAAGAGGGAGCGCAAGCTCCACTTGGTTCAAAAGAGCTACTTCCATCAGCTAACCCTGGTTGCTAACCATGCTTCCATTAGCTAACCCTGGTTGCTAACCATGCTTCCATTAGCTAACCCTGGTTGCTAACCATGCTTCCATTAGCTAATCCTGGTTGCTTACCGTGCAATTGTAACGACCCAACTTGAAATCCGGTCAATTTTAAAATTGTCCTGACCCAACTTGAAATTTCAAGATGGGTTGACCCTTTTTAAATTTGGACAGCCGAATGCATTGAATGCGCCAGTTGATGAAATGCGGATTATACACAGTCTGTTTTCCCTGACTGATCTTTGTAACCATTATTTCACTTATATTCACTTCCTTGCCACCTCAGCCTGTTCTGGCTATCCTGCTTTTCAATTCTAATAACACACCCATGATGAAGCGCGTATGGAGTACCGCAGTAGTCCTAAAAAAAATACTTATTCGGTATGGAAACTATGAGTGTCTATGCGTTCAATTCAATTATTTATTCTTCTAAAATACTAATCATATCTCAAAGGTGGCTGCCCGGGTGGCTGGTACCTTTAGTAAAGCTCTTAGAATGTCAAAAAAATTATCTTTAACCAATAATAATATGGGGAGCGTTATGACGTTACAGGGAGATAGCTATCCCGAGACTACTTTGACACTCGCCGTAATTTGACGCGAGTGTAGGCATCGCTGCATTAGGAAAAGAGACAGTAAATGCATCAGTCTCGTACTTAGAAAGAGCTAGTATACAGTGTCATTTACATGGGGTATTCAATTTGGGTCAGC
Organism: Urechis unicinctus; assembly: GCA_034190875.2. Lineage (NCBI taxonomy): Eukaryota > Metazoa > Annelida > Polychaeta > Xenopneusta > Urechidae > Urechis > Urechis unicinctus. The sequence goes on from CM067344.1 coordinate 8,832,868, forward strand.
CATTAACTGAGCTGAGACCATATTTCGATATATTGCACAGGAATAAGAGAAGGGACCCATTTTGAAGGGAGGGAACCCATTCTGATACTTATTGTAACCCGCCGTCCAATTTTAAAATGGGTCAACACTTCTTTAAAATTGACTGGATTTCAAGTTGGGTCGTAACACTACCATTAGCTAATACAGGTTGCTAACCGTGGAAAGTGCTCATCTTGTGTGGAAGTTTCATACTACTTGGGGGCAGGGGTACCAACCCCGGGGTACCAACAAGGACCTCATAGCTACGCTGATAGCCAGCACGTGCGTCTCCGCTCGACAAACCATGGGAACATCGCGCTACGTTGTCATAACGTCTCTTTAAATCACAAGGAATTTTCTGATCAATTCGAGGGCCGAAAAGAGTATCAGAAGGAAATTTGTTCAGAAAGCCAACCGTAGAGAGGCTGGTTTACGCAGCACTAACGAGCAAGAGCATCACCAACCCGACACCAACCATCTGTGATATTATACACATCTGACGATGCGAATCGACCCCCTTACCCCAAGCCATTGTGTTTGTGCAGAAGACGTCCATAGCTATTGCGCAGATCATGGTACCACTGAGGCCAACATAATTAATGGAGGATACCCATGGAGTTATCACACACACACACACACACACACACACACACACACACACACACACACACACACACACACACACACACACACACACACACACACACACACACACACACACACACACACACTTAATTTCTCTTGTATATTTATGAATATATATACATTTATATATATGTAAATATATATGTAAGTTTGTATATATAGAAGTATGACCATTAGGGTTCCTGTGTTTGAGTCGGGGATGATGATGACGGACGAGAGATTAGTCTGGTTGACTCTGGCATTGTAAGTATTAGTAGCCGCTTGTAGTAAATACTCGACACTTGAGTTCTATTTGAGATTTATTCGTCTCCGCTGACTAAAGTTGTAAATGTAACTAAAACATTTGGGATGGATGGAGAGGTGGTGGGTGCATGTGTTCGTAAATATATGCGTGTATGTATGCGTTTGTTGGTGTGTAAAAAGAATGTCAAGCACAATACCATTGAGCTACTGGATCGAATGCATTTGGGATGGGACCGAGAGAGCACATGGGCCAGAGCATGTGACATTCGTAAATATATGCGTGTATGTATGCGTTTGTTGGTGTGTAAAAAGAATGTCAAGCACAATACCATTGAGCTACTGGATCGAATATAGATATATACCCCCTTTCAGAGATGGGACCGCCAGAGCACATTACGCCAGAGAAACATAAATGACATTATGTTAGCCATATGTATATTCATATATATATATATATATATATATATATATATATATATATATATATATATATAAGATATATATATATATATATATATATATATATATATATATATATATATATATATATATATATATATATATATGATGAATATATATATATGTTTTATGTATATTCGCAAACAGTGATCACCCTCGAGGCAGGATAAGAGGGGGACTGTCCTAGGTATACCTATGGGAGGCTGTTTACTCAGCTTTATGTCACGTAGCTGTTTTTGACATGATAGACTTCTATGATATTTAACTATAAACTATGGCCTAATGAACTTAACGGGCCCTACAAAAATATAGCGAAACTTCTTTACTTTGGTAAGAGGGCAGTCCGTGAGTATTCCGGGTGCTGTGACATAGCGCAACATCACAACCAGTCATACCTGTATGGGCGGCGTGCTTCTGTGTCAACCACAGGCACTCGAGTTATTTTAGGCTTTAGTATATATAGACATAAATATACTAGACGCCAGAGAGGAGGGGCGTTTTATGACTCGAGTACCTGTTGTAGCAACCGTATGATAATCCAATCTCCTTGCGCATCGGCTTCTGGCCAGCCTGGAACTCGCCATGTTGGCGCAGCGACAAACTGCCCTGCCAATTAGCTCAGACAGACAGGTAGCCGGGTCGCGACAGGTCCAAAAATGATGTACAAATGACTTACTATTTGGTTTATGGCGTCGGGGAGTTGATAACAACCAGGCATGAGGGCGGCGAGGGGGTTTATATATATATATATATATATATATATATATATATATATATATATATATATATATATATATATATATATATATATATATATATATATATATATATATATATATATATATATATATATATATATATATATATGTATGTAACCCTTTCCAAGGGGAAGGCGGTTCTGGGACAGATTTATTTGAGGCCACTGGGACATCAACAGTTCCCTACAGCACCCCTATGGTTGCGGCCTCATAAGGTAGATCAGTCATTGGCCCGGCCTCATAAGATAGCTCAGGATATAGCGGCACTGTCGGAACAGTTGGTTGTTGTTTCATACCTATAATGTACAAGCGAAGTTCAATTAGTTGTAACACAGGCTGCGCCGTATCATCCAACAACCACCTCGAGGCCGAGGATCCCCTCGTCCAAGCTTTCTATACCTGTCACGTTAATTACAGACCCAGAGCTGCTTCCTGGGTACTGACACTGCATCCAATGGCTGCTTCCTGGGTACTGACACTGCCTCCAATGGCTGCTTCCTGGGTACTGTCACTGCCTCCAATGGCTGCTTCCTGGGTACTGACTAGTCAAGGTCCCCGAGCCTGATGGCTGCGGGCGCTGTTTACATGTTACTGATGTTCAATAGTCTCGCCTTCAGGTCTTGGGGACCATAATATAATGAACTGGACGGCCATCCCAGATTTGGGATGCTCCAATCACAAGCCGTGTCCCTCGGTCACTCTCGGGTACCTTTGAGTCGTTGTCTCTCATTGGTCAGTTCTACAATTTCCGAAGTACTTGTCCAACCGGCCGAGTGATTTTTATGAGCCGGGCACACATTCTACAACACTCCGATTTGTTGTTTCACGCTGAGTGGCACCGTTAATCACACATTCGGCGAGAGAAGCAGACACACAACTGGTTCTTTTTAACTTACTATCACGTAAACATACTATTGTTCAGCTAAGCGATTAAAGCGCTTGTTGTGGTGCCAATTTGAACTTTTGAGACGCCCCATAATTCCAGAACACATTCAATGTGTTCTCATTAGCAGCAGACCACTACAATGTCCAGACGTCACATAGAACCGAGGGTGCGTATCACAAGCCAGTTCCATGAGCCAGACACGTGCAATTAAGGTCAATCCGGGCCACAACCTTTGCTATGATTGGTCACGAAGATTAACGAACGTGTCTAATGAATATTCGGACGCGCCACTTTTAGAGCTGGTCGTGTCGTAGACTCAAAGGGCGAGAAGCGTAGCGGAACCCCTGGAGTCTGGGACGCAGACTAGGTACTGACACTGCCTCTTTGTTAACGCTGAAGATGCGATTGAAGGTGCTGTATACCTATCAGCTGCAATAAAGCGGTACCAAGACGTCCTGGAGTTTGCAGAGGGTGGACATTAGGCTCTTCATGGCGCCAAGCAACATGCTTCTACAAGTAATCCTTGCGTAATAACAACCTGATTACCATGGCGAGTGAGCAACAGTAGACATCAACACAGATGTCAACGTGGCTACGACAGCAACTCGCCTTGACAGCAACTCCCACAGGCAGAAACGACAGCCCCTCGCCACAAGTTGCTTCCTTGGATAAGGTAACAGCACACGAAGATGAAAAAACACTTTTATTGTGGGCGGTATCGCTTAGTTACACTTTAGCTTACTACTGAGTAGATCACGGAGCATCAGGAAGATCACACCCCACACCCCCCCCCCCCCCCCCCCAGCGCCACGATTGTGGGTCATACATGTTCTGCCATACAACCAGCCACCTTTGCAGCTGACTTGAGCAACCATGATACAATGGAGCCGATGATCCCTGGGAGGGCAGCTGCTTCCTTACCGGCTAGCCCTTCTGGGAGGGCAGCTGCTTCCTTACCGGCTAGCCCTTCAGGGAGGGCAGCTGCTGCCTTACCGGCTAGCCCTTCAGGGAGGGCAGCTGCTGCCTTACCGGCTAGCCCTTCAGGGAGGGCAGCTGCTGCCTTACCGGCTAGCCCTTCAGGGAGGGCAGCTGCTTCCTTAGCGGCTAGCCCTTCAGGGCGGGCAGCTGCTTCCTTACCGGCTTGCCCTTCAGGGAGGGCAGCTGCTTTTTTATCCACACCGTGCTGACATATCCAGCCGCTTGTATCAGTACAAACACCGCCGACTGCAGCGCCCCTCGTTTTCCGTTTGATCAAACGAGAAACGAAAAACGAATCGGTTTGGTGTTATATCCGTCTTTCGTTGTCGCACATGAAAAAGGGTTTACGGTTTAGCCCTTGTTTGTCGTTTTTCGTTCTTGGTTTTGATAAACGAAAAACGAAAAGACGGTATATACACGAAACAGGAAGCTTGCTTACAGTGAGAGTGACATACTGTAGAACATCAACCTGAACGTGCCGGCTCGCAGCATGAGGGACATCCTGCTGCTCTTTGAAGACCCAGCTAACGCCTCATTTTCAAAGAAGACTGAGTTGTTCTGCAACCCGAAGATTACAAAGGTCGAGGTGTGTGCCCAGGTTATGCGCGCCAATCAGCAGTGGGATGATGCGAAGAAGGCTTTTGCGACAACAAGTAAACGTGACCCAAGCGTACAAGGACTGTAAAAGACCTGGCATTGGCGAACGTTTCCTTAGGAGAATTCCTGACCAACAAGTTCGCCCTGTGACTTGACTTGAAGATGAGTAACGAACATCTATGTGTATGTGATTACGGACGCACAACTTAAAGTGAGTGTTCAGACCCATATTTGTAACGAAGTAGCCTAGCAAGCTGCGTGGCAACCGCACCTTGGAAACCAAAAGTTTTAAATTTTCAGACTTTCAGTCACTGCGTGGCGCTGCGGTCTCAGAAAATAGATCCTTACTTCGGCTGTCGCCATTTATGTTGTCGAAAATTACCCTTCCTGCTTGTCGGTCAAATTTGTGCGCAATGATGCCCACAACTATAATGAGTGAAGATTTGATAAAAACTACATATTGTAACCAAAGCGGAAGTATACACATCGATAGCGAGGTAGTTATAGAGCGTGTAATGATTTACAGCTAACATTCGTGTGGTTCATGATTTTAGGGAGGCAGCGTCATCGATGGAACGACACAACTAAATAAAACAGATTTATTTTGTACATCATGGATATTTCCAGTCCAATAAAAATATTAAAAATTTATCAACTTGATTTTCGATCAGGTACACTTTGAGGCACAAATGAAAAGATGGCATTATTTATGTCTGTGTTAAATGTATTTATGTATTAACAATATGATCCCTGAGTGCCCGATATGGGGCTGAACAGCCTCTTTAACATTAAGGGTGGCAAGTTCGTCAACGCAGTCTACTAAGCTTGCATTTCCAGACTTCCCTGGTTCAGCCATTGTTTGTGGTCAGACCGGATGTGGAAATAACGTCTTCACGCTTGACCTACTGGAGAGCGCTTCCCTCGACCTTTCCACCAAATTGTAATCCTCAGCCCCACCACCCGCTTCAACCAGACCTTCCAGACACGGCCCAGGGTGTGGGCCGACCCTGAGGTGTACGTTGTTGTCCCAGGTGAGCGGCTCCATGACTACTTGAGGGCTTCATACAAGCGGTTTCAGGGTGAGCCTACTCTATACATTAAAGGACCTATGTGAGCAGACCCGCTGGGTGGTGCTCCTTCACACCAAGGACCATGACTCGTATGAAGATGCCCTGCGTGAGAATGATGTGATCCCGACAAGAGAAGAACGTGCCGCTGTACGCCAGCTCCTTGCAGAGACCAAGCACGCAGGACTGCTGCTGATGACTGATCAGCCTACCGTATATGCAACGGCAGTGACATCGGTTGCCGGGGTAGGCTTATTTGTCTGGGTAGTATACCACTGTATTAGACTCCGACGGTGAATATTAGACACAGCACGACTGATTACAATGAATATAGATCCTGATAGCGTCACTGATCCGGGAACGATCAACTCGGTGGGTTTCTTGGCTTTAAACTGTTGTTTATGCAATAAACAATGAGGTGACTAGCTCCGGTGTAACGGTAACATGAATTTATACCGTTACGAACAGTTAGTCAAAACACAGTCGGCGATATTTAGTTTGGACTATATCTCGCGAAGGGCTACATTTCGCACCTAGAAAATAACATATATCAAGAGCCTTTACAAAAAATAGACCTTTCGCTCCAAAAAACTTACCACCACTCGACGCTATTCTTCAATAAATGCCATCGATAGTTCGTTTCCGAACAAATCGCGATACGAAGTCTGCCATTTTGGAAACTATTAATTCTCGCGATTTCCCGCATTGCCTTAGCATCCTAAGTGGGGGGCACTTACCCTAACTCGGATAGGGGTGTGCCGCGGGGACCTCGAAAACCTGTACCCGTTGTACTCGTTGAGAATGAGAAAAAGTATACTCCATCGTACAAGGTATTATGCGAATGTTCGTAAAAGTCGAGATGTTGAAAAAAAAAACCCCTTCGTGCGGCACATGTATACTATATCTTTACACTTAAGTGCCCCCGCCCCCGCGCAATGCATGTGGTCTTGAACTTGTAAACAAACATGTTGCTGTGTTTCTGACTTTTTACCGCTTCCCAAATTGATCGAACTATAAATAATTACCATGGATGAAATCCCCCGCCGAAAAGGGATAAAATCGTCCGTAAAACATCATTGCATTCTATAACTCCATCACTTGTGTATGTTTTGTGCTTGGTAGTTGTCTGAATCGATCTAAAAATATTCGCATTGCGTTGTTTCGAAAAAAGGTAAGACGTCTACGCAGACGTCTTGTAGGGCTATGAGGTGACCTGCTTGACTGGAAAAAAAAAAAACCTGCGTGTGTAGAGATGCACACGATATGCACTTGTGATAATGAAGGAAGACTCGAATGTAGCTTTGCCTAAAGATTGGAGAGAGATGTGTTGAGTGTGGAGGCCAGGATAGAACTGATTTTAAAATGTAAAAGTGATTCCCTTAACAACTAAGGCACGCTATACCAATTCTCTGGTCAGTGAGGGCTGGGGAGTTGCTCTGGTCAATGAGGGCTGGGGAGTAGCTCTGGTCAGTGAGGGCTGGGGAGTAGCTCTGGTCAGTGAGGGCTGGGGAGTAGCTCTGGTCAGTGAGGGCTGGGGAGTAGCTCTGGTCAGTGAGGGCTGGGAAGTAGCTCTGGTCAGTGAGGGCTGGGAAGTAGCTCTGGTCTTCAGGCGTTGCCTAGGCGGATGGGCATGTGGCTACAGGATACGGGGTATACATGAGGAGATGGGTGAGTTGGCAGGTGACACGTAGGTCACTCGTGGATCTGGGAAGCTGAGGTTTATAATTAATATCAGCTGTAGGGAATTGCTCCATCAAACCTATGACTGAGAGGGTATGTTATAATGACTTGTAGGGCTGTTGTCACTTTGGCACTCAACATGGGTCACTTACGGTCTACCAGCTTGGACTCTCTGTCACTAAGCCTGATGAGCTTGCGCTCTACTATTGGTTGGACGGACCATTCCGTAGCTTTGTCAGAGAGGAGCTGCTTGTGGTGCCATGCGACACCCAGCTGCCGCCATAATGTGTTTTCACTCATTGAAGTATATCCTTGTGACCATAGGCTGGAGTGTTTATCCCATTTGTATCTGTCCATCTCTTTGAATCGAACTCGTCCTTCGTTTTACCCAAGACCTTTTTATTATCATTACAGTGTAGTATGTGGTCTTCCAAATAATTGCTTGTGTTGGGTGTCCTTCTACACATCTGCATGCACGTTCTTTGTTCGAATCTCCATCACTAATGAGTCTGTATCTGTATACAGAAGCTGTAGGCCATCACCATACCTATTTATCATTGTGTTACAGTATAAGTCTTGCATAGGCATGACTGGCCATCGTTTTCTGAGATTCGCCATTGTTTCACCAAATACATCAACTTGTACAGGTCTTTCTCAAAGTCGCTGGTGGCCACCTTTCTGAGATCCGTATTCATTCTGATGTAGAGCTCCATCCATTGGCTCAGACTAAAGTAGAGACCTATATGAATCTTTGAAAGCCTCATCCTTACGGATTTGTAGAGCTTTAGGTTCATGTAGCAGAGGTCCCCACCCCCCCCTAAGAGATTATTTCGGTAGTCTGACAACCATTCCTTTTGTACTGCCATCCTTTCAGGGGTCATTGCGTGCAGCGTGTGGTTCCTTCGTGTATTCCATGTCTATCTCAAGTATGTACCCTGTCTCTGCTTCATCGGGATATGTTGGTGTAGTATTTGTAAGTGCGTCCGGGTTTGCCAGCCACTCTATTTCCCCTGTTGGTAGGGGCTGGCTCATTGCCCATCCATACAGATTGTTCGCATCGAGGTACTGGATTTAGCTTGTCAGCTTGTCCTTATCAAAGCCCTGTACATTTGGGTTGTTGGCTTTTGTGTGGCGCTTCGAGACCATGCTGATCCCTCCACGTCGTCCCTTCTCAATGAACAGGTGCTAGTCATAGCTTGTTCCAGCTCTGCGCCTGTGCTCTTGAGAAGAGCGTCCCACGACTGTCCTGGACTGGTGTAGTAGTTGACCGGGTCTAGGCCATACTGTCGCAGGCAGTTTTTGCGGAAGATCTCAAAAACGTCTGGCAGGACCAGTGCGCAGGTACAGATCGTGGTGGTCGCCTATGTTGTGACACTTGAACGTGTTCCATACTTTTGGGACGTGCTTGTAGTCCATGTCGGTCATGTCTTGCCCCGACAGCTTGCTGTAGAACTCTTCAGGAATTTCTCTGCTGCATCCGGTCCTCTGTACAGGATCGTTTATATGGCCATCACACCTCACCGCTAAATACCCGTAGCCGCAGGTCTCATGTTGCTCCGTCTTCTGGGTGTTGCTCCTAGTCGGGAGTGTCTCAAAATCAGCGTAGATGATGTAGGGGGCCGGAAGCTGCTTGTACCAGTTTTGAAAGTCATCTCAAACCGAACTAATATTTGACCCATTCCTTTACATTCTGGCTTGTGAGCCTGAAGCAGGTCTTCTTTGGAGACTAGACTTTATAGACTACGCTCGCAGAAGTTCTTTCTGTGTTTTCGGAACTTACCCGCCTTCTCGATCAAGTTAAGGTTTATCCGGGGAATTCCAGCTGGTTGTTTTGTGATATGGTGTACTGTCACGCCCTTATCCCACCCAAATACATTATAGTTTAGGTTGTTTTGCTTCTCAACCTTTCCAAGCTGGGATATCGACGTGGGGGCTACGAAACCTGCCAAACCTAAGTTGCCTTGGTCTTTATAGTTTGACATTCTTTCTGGGTGATTTGATACTATGTTCAAAACAGCCCGAATAGACTACCAAAGACAATTATCGTCTTTATTTTGTAGACTACCAAAGACAATTATCGTCTTTATTTTGTAGTATTTATAACTGTTTTTTTTCCAGTTCTTGTGGAAGCTCAATGTATATATATATATATATATATATATATATATATATATATATATATATATATATGTTGTCACAAAGTCAACACCACGACAAAATGTTGTCACAAAGTCCACACCATGACAACATGCTGTCGCAAAGTCAACACCTTGACAACATATTGTCACCGAGTCATTGCCAAGGCAACATGTTTTCACAAAATCCACACCTTGACAACATGTTTTCACTAAGTCCACACCTTGACAACATGTTGTCACAATCATCACCATGACAATGTATGGATGACCAGATGATGTTAGGACTATCTAACAAGTGGACGTGATCTCTCATGCGCCAATGTAATCCACTCCCCTTCTTCTCTAGTTTTCCCAAGGCTGTTTTCATGGAATACGCCAAGCCCCCAGAGGGCAGAAGCATTTGGGGACTGCACATTTATCATTATAACTACAAAGAATACTTACATCTCTCTGAACAATGTTACCATAGCAACCAATACATATTTTGCAAAAAAAGCAATCCTTTATTGATTTGAAATACAGCAGTTAATATTCTTTATTTCACATTCCAGTACATCACCCACTGACTCTAAACAGCCATGCATGTCTTACACCTAGATTTGTAACACTATGGGTGTAACACAAGTCAGGTCATTATTGAGGGACACCTGCTCACTCAACAAAAACTTGGGTTTTCATTTTTTATTTCATACAGACAACAGTTTCAAATGCTTGCCAAATTGAGAAAGATTAACATCAATAATTGGGTAAGTCAAACACAAAGGCACAACTCACACACAGATATGGCTTAGAAACTGGCAAATCAGTGGAACTGAGGATGGATCCAGTTGTTAACAATGAAAATGCTGGCAGTAATAGGCATGCCAGCCATTTGACTAGACAAGTAAAATACAGCTGCTGTTAGAATCACCATTGCAGCTTAATAACACACATCTATATTACAGGCCATACATTACTAATACTATGAGAGCAGACCCAACAGCTTCAGAAAATATACATCCACAACATGAAATCAGATAGATACTCTTGAGATCGGTTTAAGCAGAGATTAAGCCTATTTCCAGTGTTAAGCATCACTTCATTTTATAATTGCAGCCCAGGCAGTTTAACACTGTCTGTTAAAGCACATGCTAGGATGTATAGGAGGCCGAACTTCAAATTAAGTTTTGCCATCATATATGGGAGATTCTTCAAGTCGTCACTTCTGAATGTACGCTCATTTCCAAAAGCAATAAATATTGTGACCAGGGGCAAGAAGAACCAGACAGAAAAGTGTATTGTGAATACAAGCAGTACAATGTAGGGGGCAAACAGCAGAAATGCAAACAAGATATACGAGCCGGTTTTGCCGATGATAATGGCAACCGTTATTATTCCAGCTGCTTTGTCAATGTCCATATCTCTGGTGTTGTTGGCGTGGAGAATAGCTTCTATGTTTAAAGCCAGGGGTAGGGTATACAGTATAGGCATCCATGACAACGAGCCTCCTTGTGACATGAAGGCAAATAGAACTGTGACAGGACCAAAAGTCAGGAATATGGCCAGATCACCAAGAGCTATGTATTTCAAGCCCATTCCTCCTGTGTAGAGAAAGCTGCCAGAGAGACCCCCAAAATAGATCAATGCAAGTTGCTCCATGCGTGCTGACGAGAGGTAGGCACAGAATGCGAAGCTCAAGCAGCCTGTGAAGTAGAAGACGGCACCCATCGTGGCTACGTCATTTGGTGTGAGGATGTTATCAACAAGGGTGCGGTCATCACTTTTCTTGCTGTCTACACCCTTCACATAGTCAAAGTAAGTATTCACCAAGTTACCAGCAGCATGCACTGACAGCGCTGTCATACATGTTGCCATAAAGATCCACACATTGAAGGTGCCCAGCACTTTGTATGCAAGCACGCTTCCCAAAGCAACAGGTGTCAAAGACGCAGTGAATGACCAGGGCCTCAACGCGACCACGTAATGTTTGAAAGACTTCTCAGCAGCTTGGGTCATACTGGAAACGGGCATGAACAGAACGGACTTCTGAACTCCAGCTAATTCACTCCTTTTGGCAGACTCTATAGAATTCGACGTGGAATGGACAGTATCGGGTGAAATGTGGGGTATCGAATTATTCGAGTAGACGAAAGTGGTGGCGCTGATTTCACTGCGGCTACTGTTCCCGAGGAGATTTGCGTCAACACTGCCAATCGACAGGTCGGGGTAAACTCGGTGGAATTCGTCACGGGGGGCGCACCTTTCCTGTCTAGTTCAACCTTTGCACTATCATTTGACACGTTTTTGTTATCCATGCTTTTATCGGAAGTCATACTCGTTTTCACATATCGCCTTACCACAATTTGATGAGAGTTTCGAGATAGCGAACAGCTTCTTGTGTCTTTGCCGAAGAATCGGCTGCTTTCCCGCAAACCGGAAATGATTAAATCTCTCGCAGGGGTCACATTGGTTCAGCGCTGTTGAAGCGCTTCTGCAATATTTTTCGAAGGATGATCTATTTTTCGACGTAATTTGATGCAACCATGTGATAGAGCAGGTAACAATGGCACCAATCTATTTTTTTATTGCTTAATAAAAATGAATGTACACGTTTTTTCAGCCCTGTCCATGTTGGGTAAACGTCATTTTTGGAACTGCGGATTCGACTCCCTGAGTCTAACTTAGACTCTTAACCTGTTAACAGCTTAAGCCCCGGTCGGACGGTAATATACATATGACACGGTCCTGCACACATCGTAACCACGCAACGGAAAACCATGTATTTCGAGCGGTCGAGCCTTCACATCAATGTTGTGTTCTTACGTATCTATATATCATTATAAATGGCGAATTGAGATGATTATCTCTTAAACAACGTTATTTTGGTTGTCCACTGTCTCGTTATTATTGAGAAATTATCACATAAACTTTGAGAAATCAACTTTCGTTCACAGCAACATATTACATATGTCAAGGCAATATCATTGAATATAAATTACCCCTGAAAGGTAGGTTTTGCCAAATAAGAATGATTAACAAAATGACACAACAAACTCAAATTGTTCATAAACATTCATAGATGTGAAAATCCATTCTTCATATTTACAATTGTATAGGTATCGTGTATGATTGGAATTTGTGCATCGTTATGATTTTTTTTCAATTTGACGTCTTGCAGGGCTATAGTTCTTTACCAGCCCGCATCTGCTGTGAACATTCAAGGAATTAGATAGCCCCGGTTGGACGGTGATAAAGTTATATAGCATCCTGCAAAGATGCTATCCAACCCAATGGCATAAAGTATATTTTGAGCAGCCCACACTTTATATCAATATTCTGTGCCTATATGGATTGAGAATCAGGATGAGTTAATTGGTCCCGTCAGTTATCAGCTGTTGCGTGATTGTTTATAAATTGAGAATTACAACTTTCAATCAGGGCAGCGCCATGTTGCTCCAAAACAAACATGGTGTTGGATTCAACAGCTTTTGACAAAGTTTCTTACAGGAACTTACTCAACTTGTTCATAAACATAGCGTAGCATTGGCTTTGAACATTGCAGGAAGTCAACATGACGTCAACAAGACGTTCTGCAGGGTTACGAATTGTAACAAGTAGTTCTGGAAATGGGGCCACTCAACCTTTCAAACTTGCTATACATGGCATCCAGTAAGTGTACAGAGAACTACGCTGTCACTGTTTTTTCGGAGATCACGTCTTTGTGTGGTTTGTGAACGTCGGCAGCGACATCTGGCCAGATAGACCTGTTGGCATGGACCTTTGGTTTTACATATCAGTCTTGACAGCCCTGTGTATAAACACATTTATTCATGCAAGTTTCTGACCATTTATCCGTGATCCACATCACAGGTGATTTTTCCTTGGTGTAGGATGGTGCTTGAGGATGTTCGAGCACTTCAGGGATCATTGTGGCGTGTTATTACGTTGTTATGGATTTATCAGCCAGGTACTCTGGTATCTAGGGCTCTATCAAAGCACATCGCAACCATCAATGTGCATAAACAAGATATGGTCATGAGATAACTGCTTCTAGGATCACTTACTAATTTACAGATTATTGTGTTGAGTAATTGCTTTCTTAGATGAATAATTGTTTTGATTCATTGATTCATTCATCCTTTCATTTTGGAATGACCTTGGATATGATATTATTCCAGATGTGCTGAGCCTGGCAAGTCCGTGAGTCTTGTGCATCCGTGAGCCTCCTGTGTCCGTGAGCCTGTGTTCGTGAGCCTCCTGTGTTCATGAGCCTCCTGTGTCCATGAGACTCCTGTGTCCATGAGCCTGCTGTGTTCGTGAGCCTCCTATGTTCGTGAGCCTCCTTTGTCAGTGAGCCTCCTTTGTCAGTGAGCCTCCTTTGTCAGTGAGCCTCCTGTGTCTGTGAGCCTCCTTTGTCTGTGAGCCTCCTTTGTCTGTGAGCTTTATCCTCCCCAGAGCCATGGCTGGCTCCATGCAGCAGTTTGTGTCGGGGTTGAAGAGCAGAAATGATGAGACTCGCTCAGCAGCAGCTCGCAGCCTCCACCACTATGTCTCCACAGAGTTACGCGAGGTCTCTCTTGACGATCTCACCAGCTTCATGGACGAATTCAATCACCAAATTTTCGAAATGGTCTCCAGTGCTGATGTCAATGAAAAAAAGGGAGGAATTTTGGCTATCGGTAAATGGATATACCTTCTTTTTTGTGTGAAATGTGATGTGTAGTATGTGGAGGCTGTTGTGTAGAGGTGACCTGCTGTCTTCTGGTGTCATGTTGCAGTGAGCCTGATCGGGGTGGATGTGGGCAACACCAGCACGCGTATCAGTCGCTTTGCTAACTACCTGCGCAAGCTATTGCCATCTAATGACTATGCTGTTATGGAGATGGCCTCCAAGGCGGTCGGCAGACTGGCTCTCGCTTCAGGCACCTACACAGCAGAATACGTGGAGTTTGAAGTCAAGCGAGCTTTTGAATGGCTGACAGGTGACAGACACGAGGGTCGTAGACAAGCTGCGGTGAGTGCTGGGGAACCATCTCACTATAGCATCTAACCGGTCTGTGGTACCCAACTGGTCTGTGGTACCCAACTGGTCTGTGGTACTGGACTGGTGTGTAGTACCAGTTTGGCCTGTGGTACCAGACTGGTGTGTGGTACCAGTTTGGCCTGTGGTACCAGTTTGGCCTGTGGTACCAGTTTGGTCTGTGCTGGGTTCTGTGGTACCAGTGGTACTGGGCACTGGTACCAGGCTTTGGCCTGTGGTAACCGCTTCAGGGTAACAGTGTGGGCCTGTGTACCACTGGTGTGTGGTACCAGTGTGGTAAGCAGTTTGGCCTGTGGTACCAGACGACTGGTGTGTGTACCAGTTTGGCCTGTGGTACCAGTTTTGGCCTGTGGTACTAGACTGGTGTGTGGTACCAGTTGTGGCCTGTGGTACCCAACTGGCCTGTGGTACCAGACTGGTGTGTGGTACCAGTTTGGCCTGTGGTACCAGACTGGTGTGTGGTACCAGTTTGGCCTGTGGTACCAGACTGGTGTGTGGTACCAGTTTGGCCTGTGGTACCAGTTTGGCCTGTGGTACCAGACTGGCCTGTGGTACCAGTTTGGCCTGTGGTACCAGACTGTTGTGTGGTACCAATTTGGCCTGTGGTACCAGACTGGTGTGTGGTAACAGTTTGGCCTGTGGTACCAGACTGGTGTGTGTTACCAAACTGTGACCAAGCTGTTAAGAAAGCTTGTGTGTGTTGTTCAGGTATTGGTGCTTCGAGAGCTGGCAGTCTGTACGCCCACATTCTTCTTCCAGCAAGTGCACCAGTTCTTCGAATGTATATTTACTGCTGTGAGGGATCCGAAGGTGAGCCTTTCCTAACCAGTCATCTAATCTCACCAGCTTCAGTAGCTTGCCTCGATCCACATTGCATCTAGTTATGGGCACTGAAGTTGTGCACTGCAGTGTATAGCATAAAGCAGCTGGCATAAAGTGTAGCACATTTGTTTTGCATTTAATGTTGGGTGTAAATGGTGGCTCTATGGTGTATTGTATGTGGTGTGTGTGATGTTAATGGTGGGCCTCTGGTGTATTATATGAGGTGTGTGTGATTTGTTGGACAGCTGTCAATCCGTGAAGGTTCTGTGTCTGCTGTGAGAGCGGCTCTAGTAGTCACATCCCAAAGAGAAACTAAACAGAAGGAAAAAGCGGGATACTACAGGGTAGATTGGCTTCATTGTTTGACAGGGAGCACCCAGAAATTGACCATTCAATGGTCGATACATTAGAGTTATCTTGCTTTAAGACAAGACATTGTTTGCTTTGTCCGCAGCAATGCTTCAGCGAGCTGGAGCGACCTTATGACGAGACGCTGGGTCGGGAGAGGAAAAAGGTTCTGTGTCCTTGCTTCTGATCAATGAGTTGCTTCTAATGTAGTCACATCCCAAAGAGAACCTCTGCTATGTCAGCATACTGGGAAAAAGAGGGATGGTTCCCTAAGTCAGCTATAC
Source organism: Urechis unicinctus (assembly GCA_034190875.2). Lineage (NCBI taxonomy): Eukaryota > Metazoa > Annelida > Polychaeta > Xenopneusta > Urechidae > Urechis > Urechis unicinctus. Next base: position 8,848,811 of record CM067344.1, read on the forward strand.
TGGTTCCCTAAGGCTTCATTGTTTGACTATGAGCACCTAGAAATTGACCATTTAATGGTCAATACAGTTATTATGAGCTGGTTCCCTATGATGAGACGCTGGGTCGGGAGAGGAAAATCAGTCGCGATGATTGGGCTCATGGTTCCTTGCTTCTCATCAATGAGTTGCTTCGCTGCAGCAATGTAGAGGGTGAGGTATGCTCCCGACTTCACAGACTTTTTTACCTCTGCCTATGTCAGCTATACTGGTTCCCTAAGTCAGCTATACTGGTTCCCTATGTCAGCTATACTGGTTCCCTATGTCAGCTAAGTCTGCTACTGGCCCCTACTGGCCCCTTCTTGCGGCCTGGCTGATGTGGTGTCATCTTCTCAACCCTCCTCCCGTTTGTGATATGTTCAGCGCATGAGACAAGAGATGGAAGAAGTATTCCAGCAGCAGCAGCAGCATGAAAAGACCTACAAGGTGAGTTTTCCTGTAGCTGAGGCATCATAAAATACTGGCGGCCTGGCTGATGTGTTGTCATGTTCTCAAGACCTCCCTGTTTGATGATGGGCTTCAGCAGGATGTCCATGGCAGCAAAGTCAAGAGATGGAAGAAGGGTTCCAGCAGTTCCGGCTTCAATCAGAAACGACTACCTCTAGAAGCTGTTGCCATGGGATCCAGACCTGCCTCTCAAAAAGCTGCTGTCATGTTCGAAAGTCGCACTTGCAAAGAACATATGAACGAAAAGATAAACAGGGTAAGGATCTCCGCCATGACAGACAAAGTCAAGCACATCTCCTTAAGATCTCCACAAGTTACTGATGCACTTAACAGTTGTAAGATCTCCACGTTACCTGATGCACTCAACAGCGTAAGATCTCCACGTTACGAAAGTGCACTTAACACTTCCACGTTACTGATGCATAAGAAGAGCTCCGTTACTGACAAGTTACTGATAAGATCTCCACGTTACTGATGCACTTAAAGTAAGATCTCCACGTTACTGATGCACTTAACAGCGTAAGATCTCCACGTTACTGATGCACTTAACAGTGTAAGATCTCCACGTTACTGATGCACTTAACAGTGTAAGATCTCCACGTTACTGATGCACTTAACAGTGTAAGATCTCCACGTTACTGATGCACTTAACAACGTAAGATCTCCTCATTAATAACAGTAAACACGTATCTGGTTGTGTCTTGTGGTTCCTTCTTCCTGATGAATGACTCTCATCTCGTATGTGTTATAGATATGCCAGATAGTGTTACAGCACAGACAAAGTCGTAGCATCTTCATCCAGCAAACACTACTTGTGGTTCTTCCTAGGCTGGCTGCATTCAACTCACGTATTTTTGTGACAAAGTTAGTCGATTGTTCCCCTTATTGAAGTGGAGGACAGCCATGGTTGTAATGAGAACTAAACTCAGAATTTTTCTGGGCGATTTGATGGAATTTAAATTTTGCTTCCATTTTTTTGTAGTTGCAAAAAATGACTCGTTTACGATCTGTTCATGTTATTGGGAACATCAAATTATTGATGATTGATTGAAAAAGGCGCATTGATACAGCCTCCGAATAGCAATATGGACCAGTAACTACCCATGTCCAACTCTACCTTTGCTAGTTTTATCCCTCAAACTCTGCCGTTTTCAGGTGTATTGTAGCTTCTACTGTGTCCCATATATGGGTAAAAATTCATCTCCCATCAACAATAAGAAATTTAACCTTACAAAAGCCATAAACACAGCTGGGGGCACCTATTTGACTCAAGTTTTTTAATATCATTACTTAACATTGTTGATGAATTTTCACCATGTTTGACATGTTCCAGCTACCTGAATGACACCATGTTTGACATGTTCCAGCTACCTGAATGACACCATGTTTGACATGTTCCAGCTACCTGAATGACACTATGTTTGACATGTTCCAGCATCCTGAATGATACCATGTTTGACGTGTTCCAGCTACCTGAATGACATTATGTTTGACATGTTCCAGCTACCTGAATGACACTATGTTTGACGTGTTCCAGCTACCTGAATGACACCATGCTCTATCTCCTCACCTGCCTCAAGCGAGATGAATGACACGCTCATGCAGGCTTCCTGAGGCCATCGACATGTTCCAGCTCGCTGTACACCTGTGCAGACATGTTCCAGCTACCTGAATGACACCTCATGTTTGACATGTTCCAAAATACATGAGGTTATCAAATGTTTGACCTCCCAAGCAAAGAATGTACACCATGTTTGACGTGTTCCAGCTACAAAACCATGTCAGTCTTCCAGCTACCTGAATGACACTTGTTTGTTGTGTTCCAGCTACCTGAATGACACCATGTTTGTTGTTTAGGGTTGAATGACACCATGTTTAGGTGTTGTTGTTGAATGACACCAGGGTTTGACATGTTTAGGGTACCTGAATGTTATGTTTGACATGTTTCCAGCTACCTGAATGACACCATGTTGTCCTCACCTGCCTCAAGGAGTTGTTGGCTCAGCAGGCTTCCAGTCCATCGGTCTTCTCGCTGTAGCTGTGTTGTTTGCAAGGTCATGTTCATGGTTGTTATCAAAATGGCCCTTGTTGATTTCAAAAGTTTGTTGTCCTCTCACTTGTTGTTGTTTAGGGTTGTTGTTGTTGTTTAGGTTGTTGTTATTGTTGTTGTTTAGGGTTGTTGTTTAGGGTTGTTGTTTAGGGTTGTTGTTGTTGTTTGTGCTGTGGAGGTTTGTGTGTCGATGCATAACATAATGTGTGGCTGTTTGTCCAGGAAGCAGAAGAGTCTGACTGTGGACCCAACAGTGTTTATCTGCATCAGCATGCTGGCCAAAGCCGTAGGAGCAACAATAGCTCGTGATGTGAAGGAGTTACTCGAGCCCATGCTGGCGGTAGGACTTAGGTAGGTGGTCTGATCCAGTTGATTGTGACATGGTAAAAAACAGTGAAATGACTGAGCCGTGTGTGACATGACTGAGCCACGTTTGACATGACTGAGCCGTGTGTGACATGGCTGATCTGCGTGTGACATGACTGAGTGTGTATGGAGTGTCGACTTGGGGAGTGACCTTATTGATGTTTGATTTCAGCCCGGCCCTAACCGCCTCATTGAGGGACCTGGCCACCCAGATTCCACAGTTGAAGAAGGATATACAGGATGGTTTGCTGAAGATGTTGTCCCTGGTGCTGATGGGGCGCCCGCTGCGTCATCCCGGAGCTCCTCGCTCCTCTCATATGTCCCTACCCACCTCCTCCTCCCTCTCTAACATGCAGGTAAGCCACCCAGCTCATATTCCCTCGAGGCCACCATCATGTGGGATATAGACTTCATTGTATGACAAAATGTTGTCTTCTGTTTGAACAGGAAATGATGGATGTCACCAGCACTACATTGGCTCTCCGCACCTTAGGCAGCTTTGACTTTGAAGGTTGACTGACTTTTACCACTAGATATACTCACTGTGATGCTCTCAAGCACTGTCCATGACATACTCACTGTGATGCTCTCAAGCGCTGTCCATGACATACTCACTGTGATGCTCTCAAGCACTGTCCATGACATACTCACTGTGATGCTCTCAAGCGCTGTCCATGACATACTCACTGTGATGCTCTCAAGCACTGTCCATGACATACTCACTGTGATGCTCTCAAGCACTGTCCATGACATACTCACTGTGATGCTCTCAAGCACTGTCCGTGATAGCCTCTTCTGAAACAGCTCATTTTGGTTGCATTTCAGGTGATTCCCTGACCACTCAGTTTGTACGTCATTGTGCTGAGCACTTCCTGGCCAGCGAACATAAAGAGATTCGTATGGCCGCCGTCAGGACGTGTTCACGACTCCTTACTCCATCCCTCAATGTAAGCCTTACTCCCTCCCTCAATGTAAGCCTTTCTATCTCCCTCTATGTAAGCCTTTCTCCCTCCCTCTATGTAAGCCTAGCTCCCTCCCTCAAATGTAAGCCTTACACGCTCCCTTAATGTAAGCCATACTCCCTAAATGTAAGCCTTGCTCCTTCCCTCATTGTAAGTCTTATTCCATCCCTCAAATGTAAGCCTCCTCCCTCCCTCAATGTAAGTCCTATTCCCTCCCTCAAATGTAAGCCTTATTCCCTCCCTCTGTGTAAGCCTAGCTGCTTCCCTCGATGTTAGCCTTCCTACCCTAATGTAAGCCTTACTCCCTCCCTCAATGTAAACCCAGCTCCCTCCCTCAATGTAAGCCTTACTCCCTCCCTCAATGTTAGCGGTAATCCCTCAAGGTAAGCTTTGCTCCCTCCCTCAATGTAATTCTTATTCCCTCCCTCAATGTTAGCCTTAGGTCCTCCCCCAATGTAAGCCTTAGGTCCTCCCCCAATGTAAGCCTTTGGCCCTCTCTCTATGTAACTATGTGCTTAGCTTGCAGTGTGTTGGACTGACATTGCTGTGTGTTTCAGTTGCTGGCGAGTCATCAGGGCCATGTCAGTATGACAGCCATGAACACAGTGGCCGATGTACTCAATAAACTGCTTGTTGTTGGCATCACAGACTCAGGTCGGTCAGCTAGCTCCTACATCCACTCCAGACCACATGACTACTACTCTGATGTCTAACTCTGACATAGGTGTGGTTTATATTGGCTTGTAGATGCTGAGATCCGTGACTGTGTCTTGATGTCGCTTGATGAGCGTTTTGATCCGCACCTGGCTCAGGCAGAGAACCTCAGTGCTCTCTTTGTGGCTCTCAATGACGAGGTGTTTGAGATCCGGGAACATGCTATCTGCACCATCGGCCGACTCAGCAATATGAACCCAGCCTATGTGATGCCGTCGCTACGGAAGCTCCTCATACAGGTAAACACAGACACCTGCTTGTGATAATTGTAACGAGGGAACACCTCCCATACAGGTAAACACTGACACCTGCTTGTGATTGTCCTAGAGAGGGCGCCTCCTCCCATACAGGTAAACACTGACACCTGCTTGTGATGGTTCTAGAGAGGTCACCCCCCAAACAGGTAGACACTGACACCTGCTTGTGATGGTTCTAGGAATGGAACACATCCCATACAAGTAAACACTGGCACCTGGGGGCATCCCCCTCTTGAGATCTTGACAGAGTTGTGTGTGTTGGTTGATACCTTGAGTTGTGTGTGTTGGTTGATACCTTTAGTTGTGTGTGTTGGTTGATACCTTGAGTTGTGTGTGTTGGTTAATACCTTGAGTTGTGTGTGTTGTAAAGATCCTGACCGAGTTGGAGCACAGCGGTCTTGGAAGGAACAAGGAGCAAGCTGCCCGCATGTTGGGTCATCTTGTGTCGAGAGCACCTCGACTCATCAAACCTTACATGGAACCCATCCTCAAAGTCCTCATCCCAAAACTGAAGGACCCCGACCCCAACCCAGGGGTTCTTATCAGTGTCCTCACAGCTATAGGAGAGCTGGCACAGGTACTCTAACTTACAGCTATAGGAGAGCTGGCACAGGTACTCTAACTTACAGCAATAGGTGAGCTGGCACAGGTACTGTAACTTACAGCAATAGGTGAGCTGGCACAGGTACTCTAACTTACAGCTATAGGAGAGGTGGCACAGGTACTCTAACTTACAGCTATAGGAGAGCTGGCACAGGTACTGTAACTTACAGCTATAGGAGAGCTGGCACAGGTACTCTAACTTACAGCAATAGGTGAGCTGGCACAGGTACTCTAACTTACAGCTATAGGAGAGCTGGCACAGGTACTCTAACTTACAGCAATAGGTTAGCTGGCACGGATACTCTAACTTACAGCTATAGGTGAGCTGGCACTCTAACTTACAGCTATAGGTGAGCTGGCACAGGTACTCTAACTTACAGCAATAGGTGAGCTGGCTACTCTAACTTACAGGTGAGCTGGCACAGGTACTCTAACTAGGGTGAGCTGGCACAGGTACTCTAACTTACAGCTATAGGAGAGCTGGCACAGGTACTCTAACTTACAGCAATAGGTTAGCTGGCACGGATACTCTAACTTACAGCTATAGGTGAGCTGGCACAGGTACTCTAACTACAGCTATAGGTGAGCTGGCACAGGTACTCTAACTTACAGCTATAGGTGAGCTGGCACAGGTACTCTAACTTACAGCTATAGGTGAGCTGGCACAGGTACTCTAACTTACAGCAATAGGTGAGCTGGCACAGGTACTCTCTAACTTACAGCTATAGGTGAGCTGGCACAGGTACTCTCTAACTTACAGCAATAGGTGAGCTGGCACAGGTACTCTAACTTACAGCTATAGGTGAGCTGGCACAGGTACTCTAACTTACAGCAATAGGTGAGCTGGCACAGGTACTCTAACTTACAGCTATAGGTGAGCTGGCACAGGTACTCTAACTTACAGCAATAGGTGAGCTGGCACAGGTACTCTAACTTACAGCTATAGGTGAGCTGGCACAGGTACTCTCACTTACAGCTATAGGTGAGCTGGCACAGGTACTCTAACTTACAGCAATAGGTGAGCTGGCACAGGTACTCTCTCACTTACAGCTATATAGGTGAGCTGGCACAGGTACTCTAACTTACAGCAATAGGTGAGCTGGCACAGGTACTCTCACTTACAGCAATAGGTGAGCTGGCACAGGTACTCTAACTTACAGCAGCTGGGCACAGGTACTCTAACTTACAGCTATAGGTGAGCTGGCACAGGTACTCTCACTTACAGCTATAGGTGAGCTGGCACAGGTACTCTAACTTACAGCAATAGGAGAGCTGGCACAGGTACTCTAACTTACAGCAATAGGTGAGCTGGCACAGGTACTCTCATAGCTATAGTAGCACTGGCTCAGGTACTCTCACAGCTATAGGAGAGGTGGCACAGGTACTCTCACTTTCAGCTATAGGTGGCACAGGTACTCTCATTTACAGCTATAGGCGAGGTGGCACAGGTACTCTCACTTACAGCTATAGGAGAGGTGGCACAGGTACTCTCACTTACAGCTATAGGAGAGGTGGCACAGGTACTCTCACTTACAGCTATAGGAGAGCTGGCACAGGTACTCTCACAGCTATAGGAGAGCTGGCACAGGTACTCTCACAGCTATAGGAGAGCTGGCACAGGTACTCTCACTTACTGTGGTGGGATTAGCATATTAGAGGTAGTATATTGGAGGTAGTGTGGGGGAGGTAGTTTGATGGAGGTAGCTTGGTAGAGGTAGTGTGGGGGAGGTAGTTTGATGGAGGTTGCTTGGGGGAGGTAGTTTGATGGAGGTAGCTTGGGGGAGGTAGTTTGATGGAGGTAGTGTGGGGGAAGTAATTTGATGGAGGTAGCTTGGGGGAGGTAGTTTGATGGAGGTAGTGTGGGGGAAGTAATTTGATGGAGGTAGCTTGGGGGAGGTAGTTTGATGGAGGTAGCTTGGGGGAGGTAGTTTGATGGAGGTAGTGTTGGACAGGCAGTTTGAATGCTTACTGAATGTCATTGTTGGGCTGTGACAGGTGTCGGGTGTCGAGATGAGGAAGTGGATGGACGACCTACTACCCATCATTCTCGAGTTCCTACAAGACTCTTCTTCGGTCAAAAAAAGAGAGGTATTCTTGAGTGTTTCTAATGGTTCACTACGACAGCCTTAAGGAGTGTTTCTAATGGTTTACTACGACAGCCTTAAGGAGTGTTTCTAATGGTTCACTACGACAGCCTTAAGGAGTGTTTCTAATGGTTCACTACGACAGCCTTAAGGATGTGCAACCTTCCTGTATTTGTCCATGTCTTTGTGGAGCGAGGTCACCCACCAACATCTGTAAGACCTGTGCTTGAGATGTGTTTGTGTGTGTGTGTGTGTGTGTGTGTGTGTGTGTGTGTGTGTGTGTGTGTGTAGGAGGCCCTGTGGACACTTGGTCAACTGGTGGAGAGTACGGGACTTGTGGTGGAGCCCTACCAGAAATACCCGGCCCTCCTGCAAGTCCTCCTCAACTTCCTCAAGACAGAACAAGCCCTCGGCATCAGAAGAGAGGTACATCCAATTCATGACACTTTTCTGTTGTATGTTGAGTGTGAATGCTCATTTCATGATCTCTGCTGCAGGCGATACGTGTGCTTGGGCTCCTGGGGGCACTCGATCCCTACCAACACAAGGTACACTTAGGACAGATTGACATGACCGGGGACTCGGGAGCCGTACTCAGTATGTCAGAGACAAAGGCTCCACAAGATTCTTCCACCGGGCAGGCTGGTGAGAATGGGTGTATGGCTGAATAAAGGCTGATGAGAATGGGTGTATTGGTGAATAAAGGCAGGTGAGAATGTGTGAATAAAGGCAGGTGAGAATGAGTGAATAACGGCAGGTGAGAATGAGTGAATACAGGCAGGTGAGAATGGGGGCATGAGTGAATTAAGGCTGGTGAGAATGGGGGCATGGGTGATTAAAGGCTGGTGAGAATGAGTGAATAAAGGCAGGTGAGAATGGCTGAATTGCTGATTAAAAGCTGATGAGAATGGATGTATGGCTGATTAAAGGCTGATGATAATGGGTGTATGGCTGATTAAAGGCTGGTGAAAACGGGTGTATTGCTGATACAAGGCTGGTGGGAATGGCTGTATGGCTGGTTAAAGGGAGAACTGGGTGCCATGTGAATTGCCTTGGTGTGTGATTTGTTGTACACAAAATCCACGTTGTTGTGCGTATCAGGCGAGTACAATACAAACGAGATGCTTGTGAATATGAGCGCTGCCACGCTGGAGGAGTTCTACCCAGCCATAGCCATCGCCATCTTGATGCGGATCATCCGCGACCCATCCCTGTCCCAGCACCATACAATGGTTGTACAAGCCATTACATTCATCTTCAAGAGTCTGGGCATTAAGTGTGTTCCTTACATCAGCCAGGTGATGCCAGCCTACCTGCATGTCATCCGCACCTCAGACCCATCCTTCAGAGAGGTAGCTACGTAGTACACGCACTGACAATGCACTAGTTTTGTACTGTCAGTGTGTTACAGAATAAGAACCTGGTCACCATGGTGATGTCTATATTGGCAGTGTGTGAAGGAATTAACAGCTGGTCACTATGGTGTTTTGTGTGTAGTTCCTGTTTCAGCAACTGGGTGTGATCATTGCCATTGTCAAGCAACACATCAGGAATTACCTCGATGACATCTTCAATCTCATCAAGGTCAGTCACCTGCAGCTCTCTTGTTTCCAGCGTGGAGGTGTTTTTAGAAGTATGTCAGTGATTGTCAAGATGTGTGTATTGCTTGGCAGGACTACTGGACGCTGAACAGCCCCATGCAGAACACCATTATCCTGCTGGTGGAACAGATCGTCAGCGCTCTGGGTACAGAATTCAAAATCTACCTACCGCAAGTCATTCCTCAGATCCTCAAGGTCTTCATGCATGATGCCAGCCAAGGTCGCATCGTCACCGCCAAGGTCAGATGCTTGACCTTGACCTTGTTTGATGTTGACGTCTTTGTTGACCTTGTTTAACCCTCCCTGTATTCACCCCGCTCGCAGCTATTGACGGCGCTGCAGCAGTTTGGAGCGAACCTCGATGACTACCTCCACCTCCTCCTCCCTCCTGTAGTCCGCCTCTTTGACTCGCAGGACGTCCCTATTCCAGTGCGCAGGTGAGTCATCACAGGACGTCCCTATTCCAGTGTGCAGGTGAGTCATCGCAGGACGTCCCTATTCCAGTGCGCAGGTGAGTCATCACAGGACGTCCCTATTCCAGTGCGCAGGTGAGTCATCACAGGACGTACCTATTCCAGTGCGCAGGTGAGTCATCACAGGACGTCCCTATTACAGTGCACAGGTGAGTCATCAAACGCTGTCATCTTTTTAGTAACTTTGTTTGTCGTCTCATTAGACGCTGGCTGTCATCTGTTGTGTCAAGTTATTGCCTCTATTGAGTGTTTCTGCTGCTGTGTATGGTAATAGAGGGGCTCTGGAGACAATTGATCGCCTGACCGACTCCCTCGACCTGACCGACTACGCATCCAGAATCGTCCACCCACTCGTTAGGTGCCTGGATACTACAGCAGAGTTACGACAGCCGGCCATGGACACGCTCACTGCTCTCGTGGTGCAGCTGGGCAAGAAGTACCATGTGTTTATCCCAATGGTGAACAAGGTTCTCATCAAGCAGCGCATTCAGCACGAGCGCTACGAGATCGTCCTGTGTCGCATCATCAAAGTAAGACATGCAGCTACGTCAGATAACACTTGGAGGTCGAGGGGAGTGGGGTGTGCTGATGTCTGTAGGGTCATTGTGTTGTAGTTGTTTGGTAGCTATGAGGTGACGTGGGGTGGTTGTGAGGTGGCTTTGGGGTGGTTGTGAGGTGGCTGTGAGGTGGTTGTAAGTGGCTGTGAGGTGGTGGCTGGTTGTGGTGGCTGTGGGGTTGCTGTGAGGTGGCTGTGGGGTGGTTGTGGGCTGTGGTTGGTGTGAGGTGGCTGTGAGTGGCTGGTTGTGTTGTGGTGGCTGTGAGGTGGCTGTGGCAGGTTGTGAGTTGCTGTGAGGTGGCTGTGGTTGGCTGTTGTCTGGTTGTGATCATGTGTGATTGTGTTATGCAGGGAACAACCATTGCTGAGGAGCAGGACGATCCCATGCTAGCAAAACACAGGAATGCTTCACGTCATCGTAAGCAAGAGCAATTAGATCACAGCGCTGAGACGGCCACCATCAAGAAGCTCCACGTTAGTTCTGCCAACCTGCAGAGGGTGGGTAGGAGCTGTTATATAAACTGAACACACCCATGTAACCCTTGGTACATGCTGTTACACCAACTGAACACACCCATGTGACCCTCGGTACATGCTGTTACACCATCTGAACACACCCATGTGACCCTCAGTACATGCTGTTACACCAACTGAACACACCCATGTGACCCTCGGTACATGCTGTTACACCAACTGAACACACCCATGTAACCCTCAGTACATGCTGTTACATCAACTGAACACACCCATGTAACCCTCGGTACATGCTGTTACACACACCTGTTGAACACACCCGTAATAACTGCAGATCCATGCTCGTATATCAACTGAACACACCCATGTAACACTACATTGTCGTGGATCTGTGTGATTTGTGTGTGGTGATCAGGCCTTCACTGCCAGCCGACGAGTCAGCAAAGACGACTGGATCGAGTGGCTGCGCCGGCTACGTATTGAATTGCTGAAGGAGTCGCCTTCCCCAGCGTTCCGCTCCTGCTGGGCCCTGGCTCAGACGTACAACCCACTGGCCAGGTACCAAACCGCTTCTCTCTCGTTTGGTGGTGGTCTGTAAGGGCTGTAGCTGGTGTAGTGACAGTTATGTTTCTGTTGTCTGTGCTCAGGGATCTGTTCAATGCTGCTTTTGTGTCGTGCTGGACGGAGCTGAGTGAAACACAGCAGGATGAGCTGATCCAGGCACTGGAGCAAGCGCTGACATCGCAGGACATTCCAGAGATCACACAGACCCTGCTCAACCTGGCCGAGTTCATGGAGCACTGCGATAAAGTAGGTCACCATGATCACATACAAAGTAGGTGACCTGATCACAGATAAAGTAGGTCACCTGATTACACATAAAGTAGGTGACCTGATCACAGATAAAGTAGGTGACCTGATCACAGATAAAGTAGGTCACCACAGATGTATCACCTGATTACACATAAACACATAAAAGTAGGTGACCTGACCTGATAAAGTAGGCAGATAATTACACATAAAGTAGGCAGATAAAGTAGGTCACCTGATTACACATAAAGTAGGTGACCTGATCACAGATAAAGTAGGTCACCTGATCACATATAAAGCAGGTCACCTGAACACTGATTAAGTGGGTCTTGTTAATGCTGTGATAAAGTAGATCACACACTATTTGGTAACATAGCACCCCAGGTGTTTACTTGTGAATCATCTTTTATCGTGTTGACCTCGCTTGACTTCTGTATTTATATGCCAATAGGCAGTGAGATGGCTCTGAAAAGTCTTAGTATGCTGTGTATTATATTCCCACAGCATATGAATGTGGAATTATATGTGAATTCATTCATTGGTCAGGGTCCCTTGCCTTTGGATACCACACTGTTAGGGGAACAAGCTATGAAGTGTCGAGCCTATGCCAAAGCACTGCATTATCGAGAGGAAGAGTTCCATCGAGGTCCCAACACAACCATTCTCGAATCCCTCATTAGGTTGGTACAATCAACATATGTTAGGAGAATACCATTGCACTAATTAATTCTGCATTGACACTCAGCTTATAGATAGATAATGGTATTTATTGATCATAATAAATTTTCTGTGATTATCTTGATCTCATTATGAGTTGGGGTTCTGGATCTCATTTTGAGTTGGGGTTCTGGATCTCATTTTGAGTTGGGGTTAAGGATCTTATGATTCAGGGTTCTGGATCTCATGAGTTGGGGTTCTGGATCTCATGAGTTGGGGTTCTGGATCTCATTTTGAGTTGGGGTTCTGGATCTCATTTTGAGTTGGGGTTCTGGATCTCATTTTGAGTTGTGGTTCTGGATCTCATTTTGAGTTAGGGTTGGGGTTCTGTATCTCATTTTGAGTTGGGGTTCTGAATCTCATTTTGAGTTGGGGTCCTGGATCTCATTGTGAGTTTGGGTTCTGGATCTCATTGTGAGTTTGGGTTCTGGATCTCATTTTGAGTTGGGGTTCTGGATCTCATTTTGAGTTGGGGTTCTGGATCTCATCTTGAGTTGGGGTCCTGGATCTCATTTTGAGTTAGGGTTCTGGATCTCATCTTGAGTTGGGGTTCTGGATCTCATCTTGAGTTGGGGTTCTGGATCTCATTTTGAGTGAGGGTTCTGGATCTCATCTTGAGTTGGGGTTCTGGATCTCATTTTGAGTTGGGTTTCTGGATCTCATTTTGAGTAGGGGTTTTGGATCTCATTTTGATTCAGGGTTCTGGATCTCATTTTGAGTTGGGGTTCTGGATCTCATTTTGAGTTGGGGTTAGGTTCTTCCTCATACTTACTTTGAACATGTTGGCTTAAGTTGCAATAAACATGTTTCCCTGTCGCATTGGTTTGTAGCATCAATAATAAGCTGGGTCAGAAGGAGGCTGCAGCCGGGGTTCTAGAGTATGCCATGCGCCACCACAGCACAGACCTGGTGAGTAGCACAGGTACTACAGCCCTTGTCCCTGCTTGTTAACTGTCCTCATTCCTCTTGTGATACAGGTGTGTCTTGTTTTCCAGAAGGTACAGGAACGCTGGTATGAGAAGCTTCACGACTGGGACAAGGCCCTCTCCGCGTACCAGCTGAAACAGGAGCAGAATCCAGACGACACCAATTACATGTTGGGTCGCATGCGCTGCCTCGAGGCCCTGGGTGAATGGTGAGTCTGGAGTCAAGGTGTGGGGTGAAGGTTTGGCAAGCTGTATCTGTAGGCAGACTGGTAGAATATGTTCTACAGACAGGCTATATCTGTAGGCAGGCTGGTAGACTATGTTCTACAGACAGGCTGTATCTGTAGGCTGGCTGGTAGACTATGTTCTACAGACAGGCTGTATCTGTAGGCTGGCTGGTAGACTGTTCTACAGACAGGCTGTATCTGTAGGCAGGCTGGTAGACTATGTTCTACAGACAGGCTGTATCTGTAGGCTGGCTGGTAGACTATGTTCTATGGACAGGCTTTATCTGTAGGGAGGCTGGTAGACTATGTTCTATGGACAGGCTGTATCTTTAGACAGGCTGGTAGACTATGTTCTACAGACAGGCTGTATCTGTAGGCTGGCTGGTAGACTATGTTCTACAGACAGGCTGTATCTGTAGGCTGGCTGGTAGACTATGCTCTACAGGCAGGCTGTATCTGTAGGCAGGCTGGTAGACTATGTTCTGCAGACAGGCTGTGTCTGTAGCCAGGCTGGTTGTGTTGTTTGCCTGTGTGTATAGGGGCAGTCTACATGACAGGGTGTTGTTTGCCTGTGTGTATAGGGGTAGTCTACATGACAGGGTGTTGTTTGTCTGTGTGTATAGGGGCAGTCTACATGACAGGGTGTTGTTTGCCTGTGTGTGTAGGGGTAGTCTACATGACAGGGTGTTGTTTGCCTGTGTGTGTATAGGGGCAGTCTACATGACAGGGTGTTGTTTGCCTGTGTGTATAGGGGCAGTCTACATGACAGGGTGTTGTTTGCCTGTGTGTATAGGGGCAGTCTACATGACAAGGTGTTGTTTGCCTGTTTGCCTGTACATGACAGGTGTTGTTTGCCTGTGTGTATAGGGGCAGTCTACATGACAGGGTGTTGTTTGCCTGTGTGTGTAGGGGCAGTCTACATGACAGGGTGTTGTTTGCCTGTGTGTATAGGGGTAGTCTACATGACAGGGTGTTGTTTGCCTGTGTGTATAGGGGCAGTCTACATGACAGGGTGTTGTTTGCCTGTGTGTATAGGGGCAGTCTACATGACAGGGTGTTGTTTGCCTGTGTGTATAGGGGCAGTCTACATGATATGGCTGCAGATAAGTGGCAGATGGTTCCTGACTCAGTCAGACAAGACATGGCCAGAATGGCGTCGGCCGCTGCCTGGGGGCTCGGAGAGTGGGAGGCCATGGAGGAGTATGCTTGTATGATTCCTCGTGACACGTATGATGGCGCTTTCTACCGCTCAGTGCTGGCTCTACACATGGATCAATACCAGCTAGCACAGCAGGTCAGTACCCCCATGCAATGTTCATCACACCAGGTGGCTGACACCAGATGAAAAAACACCAGGTGGCTGACACTAGGTGGAACACACCAGGTGGCTGACCCAAGGTGGAACACACCAGGTGGCTGACCCAAGGTGGAACACACCAGGTGGCTGACACAAGGTGGCTGACACCAGATGAAAAAACACCAGGTGGCTGACACTAGGTGGAACACACCAGGTGGCTGACCCAAGGTGGAACACACCAGGTGGCTGACCCAAGGTGGAACACACCAGGTGGCTGACACAAGGTGGCTGACACCAGGTGAAAAAAACACCAGGTGGTTGACACCAGGTAAAAAAACTCCAGGTGGCTGACACCAGGTGAAAAAACACCAGTTGGCTGACACTAGGTGGAACACACCAGGTTGCTGACCCCAGATGGAACACACCAGGTGGCTGACCCAAGGTGGAACACACCAGGTGGCTGACACAAGGTGGCTGACACCAGGTGAAAAAAACACCAGGTGGTTGACACCAGGTGAAAAAACTCCAGGTGGCTGACACCAGGTGAAAAAACACCAGGTGGCTGACACTAGGTGGAACACACCAGGTTGCTGACCCCAGATGGAACACTGCAGTTGGCTGACAACAAGCGGCTGACATCAGGTGGAACATTAAAACATGGCAGGTGGTCAACACCAGGTGGCTGACACCAGGTTGAACATGGCAGTTGGCAGCTCAATACATACGCGCACTAATGTGTTGTTTTGTGTTCTTTGTGAAGAAAGTGAAAGTCGAATATGCAATACAAGACCAGCAGGACTTTGGCAGGTCATAATGTGAGGATTGTCTTGTTGTGTGTGTGTGATAGTGCATTGACAAGGCTCGTGATATCCTGGACACTGAGCTCACTGCCATGGCTGGAGAGAGTTACAGCCGAGCCTATGGGGTGAGTCATATCTCTCAACTGAGTCAACAGTATCACACTTGCTGTTTCCTATCTTCTTGATCTCTTGACCCTATGCACCCAGTCATAAGCATGCACTGCATGACACTGGGGTAGTATGTCGTATGATGCTGGGTGGTACTAGAGAAATATATTATGTGTACCTGGGTGATGCTGGTGAGGTATGTCTTGTTACGCTGTGTGGCTTTGGTGATGTATGTTTTGTGACGCTGTGTGGTGCTGGTGAGGTATGTCTTGTGATGCTGTGTGGTGCTGGTGGGGTATGTCTTGTGACGCTGTGTGGTGCTGGTGAGGTATGTCTTGTGAAGCTGTGTGGCACTGGTGATGTATGTTTTGTGACGCTGTGTGGTGCTGGTAAGGTATGTTTTGTGATGCTGTGTGGTGCTGGTGAGGTATGTCTTGTGATGCTGTGTGGTGCTGGTGAGGTATGTTTTGTGATGCTGTGTGGTGCTGGTGAGGTATGTCTTGTGATGCTGTGTGGTGCTGGTGAGTTATGTCTTGTGATGCTGTGTGGTGTGGTGAGTGCTGTGATGCTGAGGTGCTGGTGAGGTATGTCTTGTGATGCTGTGTGGTGCTGGTGAGGTATGTCTTGTGATGCTGTGTGGTGCTGGTGAGGTATGTTTTGTGATGCTGTGTGGTGCTGGTGAGGTATGTCTTGTGATGCTGTGTGGTGCTGGTGGTTGCAGGCCATGGTCAACGTGCAGATGTTGTCGGAGCTGGAGGAGGTCATTCAGTACAAGTTGGTTCCCGATCGCAGGGCTAATATTAAACAGATGTGGTGGGAGCGACTGCAGGTAGGTTACTGTAATCACTGCAGGTAGGTTATTGTAATCACAGACCACCCCAAATGCAAAGGCGATGATTTGAAGAGAGGTTTACAAGAGTGAGGTGGTTACAGGGCTGTCAGCGGGTGGTGGAGGATTGGCAGAAGATCCTGCAGGTGCGCTCCCTGGTGGTGACCCCACAGGAAGATATGCGCACGTGGCTCAAGTACACGTCACTGTGTCGAAAGAGCGGCCGTCTGGTGAGTGATGCCCAGATCATGTAGTGACTGACTCTGGTTGGTTGTTGTAGTGTCACATGATTCTTGTTGGTTGTCGTGTCACATGATTCTTGTTGGTTGTCATGTCACATGATTCTTGATGGTTGTCGTATCACATGATTCTTGTTGGTTGTCATGTCACATGATTCTTGTTGGTTGTCATGTCACATGATTCTTGTTGGTTGCAGTCAATCTCTAAGAAGACACTGGTGATGTTGTTGGGGACGGATCCTGCTGAGTTTCCTGACCGGCCGATGCCCACCAGCCAGCCCCACGTCACCTTGGCCTACATTAAACACATGTGGAAGAGCAGCAAACGGGTACGTCTTCCACTTCCCCGGCACTCCCATTTTTCCAAGACCCGTTGTTATCATTGAGGCTGTGTATTTGGCAAGCTGTGTGTCTGTGTGTTGGCTGTAGCAAGAAGCACATGAGTGGTTACAAAGGTTCGTCAAGCAGCCACTCCACCCACCCAGTCTACACCCAGGGGGCGCTGATGACCAACAGAAACAGCAACTCCTAGCCAAGTGAGCTGCTAACATCGCGCAGAAGCTGTGCGGGAGCTTGTTTGCATTTGTTGGGATGGGTGGGGGGGGGGGGGGACTGTATAAGTGTCAAGTTTAGTAGTGTTGGGTGGAGGTAATTTCTTGAAGCCTATAGCTCCTTATAACTGGTTTGTTTTGATAAGCCTTGTGTTGTGCTGCGAAGCCCTTTGTTGTATTGATAGACCCTGTGTTGTCCTGATAAGCCCTGTGTTGTCCTGCAGATGCTACCTGAAGCTGGGAGACTGGATGGAGGACCTGGCAGGTCTGAACGAGACCTCTATTCCACAGGTGCTCAAGTATTACAGCCTGGCCATTGAACATGGCAAGAACTGGTACAAGGTGAGTAGAACACATGGCCCAGTGCTACATACAATGTGTCATGGAGTTGGGAGTCTGATGGTTGTGTATGTGTGTCAGTCATGGCATGCGTATGCCTATATGAACTACGAGGCTGTACTCTTCTACAAGCAACAAAAAGCCAGCTCGTCACAGAGCCAGGAGGGAGATGAGAATGGGAAGGTCACAGAGCCCGACACAAGGGAACGCTCAGAGTCGGTCAGTACTCTACGTACTCTAGAGCTCTTTCTACCGAGCATATTGTCAATGCAAGCTGACGCCAATCTGCTGCTGCCAAATTGTCCGTGTGTTTATAGCATTTGTCAGTTTTTGATATGTGCTCTGCTCTTGAGCAGAACTTATCCTATACTTTTGCTCTGGCGTCCGTCTATCTGTCTGTTTGTAAACTTTTGTTGGCACATGAAAATCTCTTGTCCTAAGACATGGCACATACCCTTATAAATTTTGCTGCCCCAAATTACTCATGGACCCCTCTGATGTTGATGGCACCTTGCAAACATAACCTGACCTTTGTATGTTTGATGTGTGTATGTTTGATGTGTATGTTTGATGTGTATGTTTGATGTGTGTATGTTTGATGTGTGTATGTTTGATGTGTGTATGTTTGATGTGTGTATGTTTGATGTGTATGTTTGTGTGTGTGTGATGTGTGTTTGGTGTGTATGTTTGATGTGTATGTTTGATGTGTGTGTTTGATGTGTGTGTTTGATGTGTGTGTCTGAACAGATCAACACCAAGATGCACAAGTATTGCACGTCTGCTGTACAAGGGTTCTTCAGATCCATTTCCCTATCAGGGAGCAACTCGCTGCAGGATACCCTGCGTCTCCTGACACTCTGGTTTGACTACGGACAATGGCAGGAAGTGAGCGACGCTATTGTGGAAGGTCTCAAGACAATCCAGATAGACAACTGGCTCCAGGTGGGTCACATAAAAGCTTGACCATGATTGACAATGCTTGTTTTTATTTGTGAATTGATTGACTTTGGTTGCAATAGGTTTACTTATGTTGACTTTGATGGACTGAGGTTGATGATGGTTGACTTTGTTTGACTGAGGTTGATGTTGGTTGTCTTTGTTGGACTGAGGTTGATGATGGTTGACTTTGTTGGACTGAGGTTGATGATGGTTGACTTTGTTGGACTGAGGTTGATGATGGTTGACTTTGTTGGACTGAGGTTGATGATGGTTGACTTTGTTGGACTGAGGTTGATGATGGTTGACTTTGTTGGACTGAGGTTGATGTTGGTTGACTTTGTTGGACTGAGGTTGATGTTGGTTGAATTATCAGGTTATCCCACAACTGATTGCGCGGATCGACACGCCTCGTCAGCTTGTGGGCAGACTCATACAGCAGCTCCTGATGGACATCGGCAAACATCACCCTCAGGCTCTCATCTACCCCCTTACGGTGGCCTCCAAGTCGAACAGCCCCGCCAGACATGCTGCCGCCAATAAAGTGTTGAAGAACATGTGTGAGCACAGCAACACGCTGGTGCAGCAAGCCATGCTGGTCAGTCTCTAAACACGCAACTCATAGTCTTCTCTCTGCTGGTCAGTCACTAAACACGCAACTCATAGTCTTCTTTATGCTGGTCAGTCGCTAAACACGCAACTCATAGTCTTCTCCATGGTGGTCAGTCTCTAAACACGCAACTCAGTCTTCTTTATGCTGGTCAGTCGCTAAACACGCAACTCATAGTCTTCTCTATGGTGGTCAGCCACTAAACACACAACTCATAGTCTTCTTTATGCTGGTCAGTCGCTAAACACGCAACTCATAGTCTTCTCTATGGTGGTCAGCCACTAAACACACTCATAGTCTTCTCTATGGTGGTCAGCCACTAAACACACAACTCATAGTCTTCTCCATGGTGGTCAGCCACTAAACACACAACTCATAGTCTTCTTGCTCTTACTTTGGCTCTTTGCAGCATAAGGGGAGGTGATATGTGTGTTGCATTGTGTTGGGCAGGTGAGTGAGGAGCTGATCCGTGTGGCCATCCTCTGGCACGAGCTCTGGCATGAGGGACTTGAGGAGGCTTCTCGACTCTACTTTGGCGAGCATAACATTAAAGGGATGTTCTCCACACTGGAGCCATTGCACCAGATGATGGAGAGGGGTCCTCAGACACTCAAGGAAACCTCCTTCAACCAGGCTTATGGTCGCGACTTGATGGACGCACATGACTGGTGCAAGAAATACCAGCGCTCTGGCAACAGTAAGGATATTACACAGGCATGGGACTTGTACTACCACGTGTTCCGGCGCATCTCCAAGCAGCTTCCCCAGGTACGGCCTTCACATCTCCATCACTAGGTCTCAACTGCAGGCCAGGATGAGCTTATTGGCATGATGCTACGCACAATCATCACATCACATTTCTTAAGGCCGTTTTTAATGTTCTCTTTGGATGTAACCTGTTTTATGAATGGATGCCCTCACTTGTTCATTCTCGTGACTGGAAGACCTCACTGGTTCAGTCTTGTGACTAGATGCCCTCACTTGTTCAGTCTTGTGACTGGACGACACCCCTATTCAGTTCAGTCTCCCCCCGGGGATGCTACGGATGCCCTCACTTGTTAATGTTGTTCAGTCTCCTGACTGGATGCCCTTACTTGTTCAGTCTCGTGACTGGATGCCCTTACTTGTTCAGTCTCCTGACTGGATGCCCTTACTTGTTCAGTCTCGTGACTGGATGCCCTTACTTGTTCAGTCTCGTGACTGGATGCCCTCACTTGTTCAGTCTCGTGACTAGATGCCCTTACTTGTTCAGTCTCCTGACTGGATGCTCTCACTTGTTCAGTCTCCTGACTGGACGACCTCACTTGTTCAGTCTCGTGACTGGATGCCCTCACTTGTTCAGTCTCCTGACTGGATGCCCTTACTTGTTCAGTCTCCTGACTGGATGCCCTTACTTGTTCAGTCTCCTGACTGGATGCCCTCACTTGTTCAGTCTCCTGACTGGACGACCTCACTTGTTCAGTCTCGTGACTGGATGCCCTCACTTGTTCAGTCTCCTGACTGGATGCCCTGACTTGTTCAGTCTCCTGACTGGATGCCCTTACTTGTTCAGTCTCGTGACTGGATGCCCTTAGTTGTTCAGTCTCGTGACTGGATGCCCTCACTTGTTCAGTCTCGTGACTAGATGCCCTTACTTGTTCAGTCTCCTGACTGGATGCTCTCACTTGTTCAGTTTCCTGACTGGACGACCTCACTTGTTCAGTCTCATGACTTGTTCAGTCTCGTGACTGGACGACCTCACTTGTTCAGTCTCATGACTAGACCCCTCACTTGTTCAGTCTCGATACAGGATGCTCTCACTTGTTCAGTCTCCTGACTAGACGCCCTCACTTGTTCAGTCTCCTGACTGGATGCCCTCACTTGTTCAGTCTCCTGACTGGATGCCCTTACTTGTTCAGTCTCCTGACTGGATGCCCTTACTTGTTCAGTCTCCTGACTGGATGCCCTCACTTGTTCAGTCTCCTGACTGGACGACCTCACTTGTTCAGTCTCGTGACTGGATGCCCTCACTTGTTCAGTCTCCTGACTGGATGCCCTTACTTGTTCAGTCTCCTGACTGGATGCCCTGACTTGTTCAGTCTCCTGACTGGATGCCCTTACTTGTTCAGTCTCGTGACTGGATGCCCTTAGTTGTTCAGTCTCGTGACTGGATGCCCTCACTTGTTCAGTCTCGTGACTAGATGCCCTTACTTGTTCAGTCTCCTGACTGGATGCTCTCACTTGTTCAGTTTCCTGACTGGACGACCTCACTTGTTCAGTCTCATGACTTGTTCAGTCTCGTGACTGGACGACCTCACTTGTTCAGTCTCATGACTAGACCCCTCACTTGTTCAGTCTCGATACAGGATGCTCTCACTTGTTCAGTCTCCTGACTAGACGCCCTCACTTGTTCAGTCTCCTGACTGGATGCCCTCACTTTTTCCGTCCTGTGTTGCCCCTTAACCAATAAGGTTTGCTTCTGTGTGCAGCTGACGTCTCTCGAACTTCAGTACGTTTCCCCTAAGCTGCTCATGTGTCGCGACCAGGAGCTGGCCGTACCAGGAACCTATGATCCACGTCAACCAATCGTCAAAATTGACTACTTCCAGAGCTCCTTACAGGTCATCACCTCCAAGCAACGACCTCGCAAGCTCAGTATTTTTGGTATGTATGTTTTGTTTTTGACATGTTTTGAGATCTAGTCATTAGCATCTCAGGTCTGTTGATTGATGCGTGCAACGCTACTAGGGGTAACATGTGATGTGTTAAGGGGAGTGATGTGTTAAGGGGAGTGATGTGTTAAGTGGAGTGATGTGTTAAGGGGAGTGGGGGAGTGATGTGTTAAGGGGAGTGATGTGTTAAGGGGAGTGGGGGAGTGATGTGTTAAGGGGAGTGATGTGTTAAGGGGAGTGGGGGAGTGATGTGTTAAAGGGAGTGATGTGTTAAGGGGAGTGATTTGTTAAGGGGAGTGATGTGTTAAGGGGAGTGGGGGAGTGATGTGTTAAAGGGAGTGATGTGTTAAGGGAGTGATGTGTTAAGGTAGTTATGCATGATGTGTGGCAGGAAGTAACGGGCAGGAGTACCAGTTCTTGTTAAAGGGCCATGAGGATCTACGCCAGGATGAGCGAGTCATGCAGCTGTTTGGTCTTGTCAACGGACTTCTCCTTCAACACCCTGAGACCTTCCGCAGAAACCTCACGTATGTTTGCCCTGTCCACCATCCCTGCAATCCCCAGTCCAATGATATGTTATGTGCATATTATAAATAGTGGATGTATTGTCTGTGGCAGGATCCAGCGTTTCTCTGTCATTCCTCTGTCAACCAACTCTGGGCTGCTGGGCTGGGTGCCTCACTGCGACACTCTCCACTCTCTCATACGCGACTACAGAGACAAGAAGAAGATTCTCCTTAACATAGAACATCGCATCATGCTAAGGGTAACCATGGCAACCTGATACCCTCTCTGACTGAGATGAGTTGTAATTGTGATTAATAACCTGATGTTAGGCAGTATGATGAGCGTCTGTGGATGCTGAGATTGACTGATGGTTGCCGGTGTTATCAGATGGCTCCAGACTACGACCACCTGACTCTGATGCAGAAAGTCGAGGTGTTTGAGCACGCCTTGGAGCATACTAATGGAGATGACCTGGCAAAGATCCTCTGGTTTAAAAGTCCAAGCTCTGAGGTAACAGCTGCCTTTTTAGAGCTCTTTATTGTTCAGCAAGTTCATGTCTGACATATATTTCATACAACTTGTGTTGTGCTTTTGTTGTGTTACAGCAGTTATATGGCAGGGTTATGTGGTTTGACAGTGTTTATATGGCAGTGGTTATGTGGTTTGACAGTGTTTATATGGCAGTGGTTATGTGGTTTGACAGTGTTTATATGGCAGTGGTTATGTGGTTTGGCAACAGCTACATGGCAGTGGTTTGACAGTGGTTATATGGCAGGGTTATGTGGTTTAACAGTGTTTATATGGCAGTGGTTATGTGGTTTGACAACAGCTACATGGCAGTGGTTTGACAGTGGTTATATGGCAGTGGTTATGTGGTTTGACAGTGCTTATATGGCAGGGTTATGTGGTTTAACAGTGTTTATATGGCAGTGGTTATGTGGTTTGACAGTGTTTATATGGCAGTGGTTATGTGGTTTGACAGTGTTTATATGGCAGTGGTTATGTGGTTTGACAGTGTTTATATGGCAGTGGTTATGTGGTTTGACTGTTTATATGGCAGTGGTTATGTGGTTTGACAGTGTTTATATGGCAGTGGTTATGTGGTTTGACAGTGTTTATATGGCAGGGTTATGTGGTTTGGCAACAGCTACATGGCAGTGGTTTGACAGTGGTTATATGGCAGTGGTTATGTGGTTTGACAGTGGTTATATGGCAGTGGTTATGTGGTTTGACAGTATTTATATGGCAGGGTTATGTGGTTTGGCAGCAGCTACATGGCAGTGGTTTGACAGTGGTTATATGGCAGTGGTTATGTGGTTTGACAGAGGTTAAATGGCAGTAGTTAGATGGTTTGACAGTGGTTATACAACATTGGTTATGTAGTTTGACACAGGCTATTTGGTAGTGGTTATATGGCAGTGGTTATGCGGTTTGACAGCGATTATATGGTTTGACAGGTGGTAATGGCATTTGACAGTGGTTATATGGCATTGAATATGTGGTTTGACAGCAGTTTTATGGCATTGGTTGTGTGGTTTGACGGTTGTATGGAAGTGGTTATGTCGTTTCACAGAGGTTATATAGCAGTGGTTATTTAGAATGGCTGTGTTTATATGACTACTTATGTAGTATGGCTGTGGTTATATGACTGGTTATGTAGTATGGCTGTGGTTATATGACTAATGTAGTATGGCTGTGGTTATATGACTGGTTATGTAGTATGGCTGTGGTTATATGACTGGTTATGTAGTATGGCTGTGGTTATATGACTGGTTATGTGGTCTGTCTGTGGTTATATGACTGGTTATGTAGTATGGCTGTGGTTATATGACTGGTTATGTAGTATGGCTGTGGTTATATGACTGGTTATGTGGTCTGTCTGTGGTTATATGACTGGTTATGTAGTATGGCTGTGGTTATATGACTGGTTATGTAGTATGGCTGTGGTTATATGACTGGTTACATAGTATGGCTGTGGTTATATGACTGGTTATGTAGTATGGCTGTAGTTATATGACAGCAGCATGACACTATTTATGAAGTGTGGCAATGGTTTTATATGGTTGCAGTGGTTATGTAGTGTGACTGTGGTTATATGACAGTTACATTGAAGCATGACACTAATTATGAAGTGTGGCTTTGACAGGTGTGGTTTGACCGGCGTACCAACTACACTCGGTCTCTTGCAGTGATGTCTATGGTGGGCTATGTGCTGGGACTGGGCGATCGACATCCCTCTAATCTCATGCTCGACCGCATGAGCGGCAAAATCACACACATTGACTTTGGCGACTGCTTTGAAGTGGCTATGACTCGTGAGAAGTTCCCCGAAAAGATTCCTTTTCGCCTGACACGGATGCTCATCAATGCTATGGAGGCGAGTGGCATGGGAGAGTGGTGTGCAGTGAACTGTATGCTTTTCAGTCTCTTGGTCTGTACGTTGGTGTGTACATTATAAGTTGAATTGCTGACAATGACTGTTGTCAGGTGACAGGCATTGATGGCAATTACCGCATGACCTGTGAGAAGGTCATGGAGGTCTTGAGGAATCACAAAGACTCCGTGATGGCCGTGCTAGAGGCGTTTGTCTACGACCCTCTCCTCAATTGGCGCCTCATGGACAGTGAGTCCTCTCTGCACACTCTCCATCGTACAACTACACTCATAACTTGACTACTTCCTCTTACAAGTAATATATAAAAATAGCTCCCTTTGCAATATGAATCATTATCTACCAAGCTCTGCATGTATTTGTTGCATCCCATGATGCTTGTTGTCGGTTGTAAGGAAGGGGTGAGAATGTGTTTATTTGTGTGCAGCCACAGCTAAAGACAAGCGCTCCAAGACTCATCATGATTCCTATGGAGGCAGCAGTCAGGAACCCCAAACAGAAGGTCAGCAAGCAATAACTGGCTCTAATATGCGGCAAATCAAAGGCCTGAGTATGGCTTGAATGTGGGTAACAAAGGCCTGAGTATGGCTTGAATGTGGGTAACAAAGGCCTAAGTAAGGCTTGAATGTGGGTAACAACGGTCTGAGGGGGGTACTGTATAGAGGTAGTACTTTTAGACGGGTTTTGTTTGGCCTCGCACTTATACGACAGGGTATGTTTATAAGGTGCAATCTGTATGACAGGTTTTTGGGGGGCATCGTTTTGTACAACGGGGTTTGTTTCTCTCTTTCCGTCTTTACAGTGGGTTTGATATATATTTTGTTTCAGTATATCGAGAGTATGGCTTCTTCATAAATTACATATTTGGTGTGATTACAGATATGCTGGCAAGTAATGTGGACATAGGGACGCAAATGCACAAGAAAACAATGGCCGACTCCCCATTTGGTGAGAGCTGTGCAATCAAGTGCTATAGAAGAAAATTATCTTTGCGTCTTATGAGTTCTCTCCGGACATCATGGGTGTATTTTATGATATAAGTGTTTTTCACTTGTTAAGTCAAGTGGAAAATGGTGTTTGTCATGTGTCCCTGGGTGAACAATGGTGTTTGTCATGTGTTTCTGGGTTGACAATGGTATTTGTCATGTGTCCCTGGGTGGACAATGGTGTTTGTCATGTGTTTCCGGGTGGATAATGGTGTTTGTCATGTGTCTCTGTGTGGACAATGGTGTTTGTCATGTGTTTCTGGGTAGATAATGGTGTTTGTCATGTCATCGCCTCCCTGGGTGGACAATGGTGTTTGTCATGTGTCTCCAGGTGAACAATGGTGTTTGTCATGTGTCTCAGTGTGGATAATGGTGTTTGTCATGTGTCCCTGGGCAGAAAAAGGTGTTTGTCATGTGTCTCCAGGTGGACAATGGTGTTTGTCATGTGTTTTCACTTGGTGGATAATGGTGTTTGTCATATGTCTTTGGGTTGATAATGGTGTTTGTCATGTGTTTCTGGGTTGATAATGGTGTTTGTCATGTGTCCCTTGGTTGATAATGGTGTGTATTGTTATGATTTGTGTAGAAGCTGGAAGTCAGCCAGAAGCACTCAACAAGAAAGCCATCGCCATTGTGAACCGGGTTCGTGACAAGTTGACGGGGCGTGACTTCCCAGCGGAGGAGCCAGTGGATGTACCTCAACAGGTGGACCTCCTCATCCAGCTGGCCACGTCGCACGAGAACCTCTGTCAGTGTTACATCGGCTGGTACGTTCCTATCAAAATGGCTACCTTCAGCTTTTCACCTCCAGCGGATCAACAAGATCTGTGTGCTGGTTCATGTTAATGGGGCTGGGATCAGGGTGGATGGGTGTAGCACCAATGCTTATGCAGGAATTATATGTGTGATTAGGTGCCCCTTCTGGTGATGGGAGGAGCCTAGCTGCTGGAGGTCTTGCCCTTTCTGGTGATGGGAGGAGCCTAGCTGCTGGAGGTCGTGCTCCTTCTGGTGATGGGAGGAGCCTAGCTGCTGGAGGTGTGATACTTATGGTGATGGGAGGAGCCTAGCTGCTGGAGGTGTGATACTTCTGGTGATGGGAGGAGCCTAGCTGCTGGAGGTCATGATACTCCCGGTGACTTGTGCATCTTTCAGTCTGATAAAGTGGGCCGAGGTGTCATGAGCTCTCTTCCCGCCATCAAACGACCACCTCCTGTAGCCAACCTCTGGCGCTGATTTAGGCCATCTTATTTTTCCTGTGACTTTGATGAACACTCTCAATGTGCTATATATGGTAATTTTCCATATTGGTATCACGCAATCACATGGTTGTACGATATCGTCCAATCACAAGTATTGTACGATATCGTCCAATCAGTGTTGTACTATATCGTCTAATCAAACGTGTTGTATAATATAGTCCAATCACACGTGTTATATGATTTCTTCCAATCCCATGTGCGATATCCTCCAATAACACGTACAATATCGTCCAATCACACAGGTTGTACTATATGGACTCTTTATCTTGTCCCCCTTGACGTGGACACGGAGAAAGTGGTAGCTCATGTTGATGAAAGCTAACCATGCCATCCGTTTATCATGGAGTCAGCAATTATCAATAAACACTGTCTTCTGGACCATTGTGTCTTGTATTTTAAAAAAATGTTGGATTTGTTATTGGCAAACTGCCATTGTAGTTCCATGAATAGGCTTGCAAGTTCACCAAACCAGTACGTAGCTGCCAGGTGTGCTGTGTATGCATTGAACCCAACCCTGCCTAGATCCAAGCAATACAAGACACCAAAATACATATTTATTATTTTCAGATATAAAAAAAATTACATTCAGAGTGAGGATGGTGACACAGTGTCTGCCTAGTGGTTCGCAGTACATTTATGTCACATGTACCAGCTAGGTACCATCTTGGTACCACGGTACTAGATGTATTGTTAACATGCATCAGTTTCAATGTAAAAAGCACCTCGAATAATAAAGTAACATGGCCGCCTTATTATTGGGCCATGGAGGGTCATCCATGTATCGTCAGCCAAATTACTCCAAATCTAGTCCAAACAGCTGGTATAGGGGGTGGTCTGCGAGGGTGGGCACATGCAGATGGGGTGGGGACGTGCGGAAGGGCGTGTGGGTAGTTACGTCCTGACATCAGTGGCAGAGGTGCTGGCGGGAGGCGAAGGTTGTAACCCATGTACTATGAAGACAGGCTCCTCGGGCGTGTCAGTTGCCCCTGAAGAACAGCAAACAGAAAGATGTCACCATGCCTGCCAAACAGAAAGATGTCACCATGCCTGCCAAACAGAAAGATGTCAGCATGCCTGCCAAACAGAAAGATGTCACCATGCCTGCCAAACAAAATGATGTCACCATGCCTGTCAAACAGAAAAATTTCACCATGACTGCCAAACAGAAAAATTTCACCATGACTGCATTGGTTTTGAAAAACATAGAATCAATGATTTCCGCAGTCGAGTTAGAGTCAGCCAGCCTGGGGCAATGGATTCAGCAACCCAAATCACCTACGTCATCTCGATGAGCCGTATTTGTTTGTACCATTGAAAAGAAACGACAATGATGCGTTCAAATATAAGCAATGTCCGTTTATTTCATACTTAGTAACGACACACTGTCAAGATTTTCCAAGTGAAAACAATTCGTTGACTCGGATCTAATCCTCGATTTTCTCTAGCACCCCCTGCCCCCCTTCCTCCACACACCCTGATGTCCAATATTGTGTTGTGATAATGGTATGCGTTCATTTTCAAATGACGACAAATCTTGAATCAGCAAACGATGGCCGAATCGTCGTCATGTCGAGAGTGGAGCGCAAAGACTACACATTCCCGAGTTGACAGCTCAATAATCAAATTGACATGATCGAACTATAAACCGAAACCTCCATGACATGTTATATTTGCCAACCTGCGTCATGTTGTCTTGTCTGAAGGAAAGTGACCGATTCGTCCACCAGCGGGTTGCGATCCATCTCCGCTTCGCCACCT
Source organism: Urechis unicinctus (assembly GCA_034190875.2). Classification (NCBI taxonomy): domain Eukaryota; kingdom Metazoa; phylum Annelida; class Polychaeta; order Xenopneusta; family Urechidae; genus Urechis; species Urechis unicinctus. The sequence continues at coordinate 8,877,376 of CM067344.1, forward strand.
TGAAGGAACGAACAAACATTTTATTCAGTCCCTTCATGGGAAATCAACCTGTGTCTCTTCATATTTTCGATTTGATCCCATCTCTGGCCACCTCATGGCGATACATGCTTTAAACAGGTGGAGATGCTGACACTAGCCCTATCGAACCTTCTATGGGAGCTGCTAAAGTGCTTCCTAATAAAACCTGATGTTCGTCTGTTGGGCTAGTTGACACGCATGCGCTCGTACATTAAGTGTTTACGAATGGCATTTCAGTAACAGCTCTCAATCAATTTGACCACATGGCTTATTACGACTTACGTTTCTGATGGGCGAGTTTCTTTCGGCGGAACCAGCATATTGCCGCCATTACCAATAATGCGATGACAACAAGCACGCTGCCGATAATGACATAGGTCCGCAGATTCCACAGCTGTGTCTCGACATCTACCAACAATTACTTAATATCATATATACTGTCCACTCACAATGGAATGAAGAATAATAAACGTCAAGATGCAAATCGTTGGTGACAATAAACAGAACACACCTTGTGCACCATCGTGTTGAGGCTGGTTTGACGAGGACACAGTAGGAGCAGGAGCTCTACTTGCAGATGTGTTCTTTTGAAACTCGATGAACACTGTGAACATCACAAACCCACTGCACACAGCATATAGGCATGGGGGAATGTGTGAGCGATTTAACATCACACATCGCCTTGTGTCACGCAAGGTGGCATTATAACTATACATTCCAACAACAATCATTACTATTTAAGTAGAACAAACCTTTGCAGTACTCTGCGCATTCTTCTATATCAGCGGGGTTCGATGACTCGCAGATTAGCTCACAGCCTTGACAAAGTTTCATTTGCTGCACGCAATATTCCCTCTTCAGGTCACAGAAGGTCATGTAATCGCACTGCACTTCATATTCACCTAATGTATACCAATCCCCGTCATCCCGGGACGAGCGACCAGTTGTCAGCTTGCCAACTCCTGCTGTGGGTGAGGTTCCATTCGACTGGCCACGAACAATGGCGACGACTACGCTGAGGAGAGTCACTACCGGTGTCGAGAGCATGTTAATGTAGGATTATTTCCAAGATTCCACCTCTAGTGTCGTTTCTGGTAAGTTTCCCTCCTTATGTCTGTATTCATATAGAATGACTTATGAATGAACTCAATTGGTTTTAGTTGTGTCATTGTCATTTGATGGTTACCAGCGTTCCAGATAACCACGGGGGCGGAGCTTTCCCAGATCGAGGTTGGGGTTTTTCTGCGTGGCTGTCAGCGTGGTTGTTCAATAGACCAGTTCAGAGTTCCGACTGCGCATGCGCCGATGTCTGTCTGCTGTACGGGGTCGCCAGCGTTCGATCTTTGACTTCAAATGTTTCTATGCGAATTAGATAGTTAACTAATACATGTACATAATTGCGATGCATGTAACCATATTCACTAGATAAGAACAATGTCTATTTGTCTTGTATTTCACGAGTCAGACAATGACGACTGTATCTGAAACATAGGAAACGTAGGAAAGAATATAATAATTACTATCATAACCCTCTATCTCCCCCAAGTCTTTGGTATCCATGGGGATGTGGGAATGTTTTATCAAAGACTGAGTAATATGTTAAACACTAACGAACAACAAAATGTCTTAATATGTACAGAACAGTCACAGAACACTATGAATACTGGTGAGAGTTTAGTTCATGTCATAATCAGCATGCCAGCCAGGTGCATGAGTGTCCCGGCTCGTACAGCGTACATGTTTATCCTTTTGCGGAGCTGGTCTAGGGCTAGTGAGAGTGGTGACCAAGGGCAGGCTGCTTTTGGAGGCCTTGTTTGGAGTGTTGCATGGAACCTGAACAACAGGTCTCAAATCTGCCTGGTCATCATCAAATGTCAACTTTTTGAGGGAGCAAGTCAATATCCATGTTTGGGGAGGGTGCAACACCAGGTGAGGTTGGTGTATTGCCGCTTGGAGGGTCAGTGAATGAGTGTTTATCCCGGGTTGTCTGGTTTGATGGGATGGGAGGTGAGGCGAGTGGTGTGCGAGCAATGGCAGGAGGAGTACCCGGAGGAGTTCCTGGAGCTGCAATTCGGTGAGGCCGATTCCTTCGGACATTGATGTCAAGCTCTATGGTCCTCTTCGATGGTGGGAGTTGCACAGGCGTGTATTTCCTGAGAAATTTTCTGTTGCGCAGTGTTACTCTTCCTGAGCCATCTACCTTAATCACATACTGGTCGAACCTCTATTACAACTCCTGTCTTGTCCCACTTCAGTGGATAGGGGCCGGTCTGATTCTGGATGCGGACAAAGTCCCCGATGGCGAGTGGCGGTAGACGCTTTGTGTGCTCAGAGAGACCAGCCCCTCTCATATGGCGATTTCTTAAAGCCTCTTCCCTGGCAGATAAGCTCTCCTGCCATGTTGGATGTGGTTTGTACTTGCCTGGGAGGATGGGAATGAAATCACGGATAGGTCGCCCAAAGACACACATTGCAGGTGAGAGCTTTGTATCCCTGTCTGGCGTATTTCTGTACTGGAGGATAGCACACTGAAACGCATCTGTGTCAAGGTCACCATCAGGGCTTGTGTTGTCTGTTATCAGGCGTTTGACGGTTTTGACTCCAACCTCAGCCCGACAGTTACTGTGTGGGAATGCCACAGATGACAGTCTGTGATGAACACCCCAGTCACGTAGGAAGTTACGTGTAGCTGTGGAAGTGAACTTGGGACCACCATCTGAAGTTAGTTCATCAGGTATGCCAAAGGTGACAAATGTACGACGAAGACAATTGATGAGTCCAGTTGCGCCCTTCGACGCCCTTTCCACTATCGGCCAGTTAGAGTAGCGATCTACCACAACCAGGTATGAAGTCCCCTTATAGTGAAAGAAATCGGCACACACACACTGAAAAGGGTAGTCAGGTGAAGCCAATGGTGTAGGCGGTGCGTAAGGCTGAGAAGGAGCCATGCGGTTACAGTGGTAGCAACGTTCCCGCATTGATATAATCGCAGGTGTGATTCCTGGCCAGAAGACTGATGATTGGGCTCTGGCGATCATGGAGGTAATACCCTGGTGGGCAGAGTGTAGGGCAGCAAGTACCTCCTGTCGGAGGGAAGGAGGTATTACAACACGCTCCTTGTACAGCACAACCCCATCAACAGAGTAGAGATCCTCACGATATTTGAAGTAGTCACGCAGTGGTTCAGGAAGGTCATTTCGGTGTTTAGGCCTGCCAGATTCAATGAAGTCGATGAGCATGGTCATATCACCATCACTCGCTGTTGCAATGCGAACCCTGTCCCAAGTGACTGATTTTATGGCAAGTGAGTTGATGGATGATGTCATCGCAGCAATCAGACATTCATCAGCTTCAGCAGTAGCTGGGGCAGGGGCACGTATGCCAGCCAGGAGAATGGAGGAGCATGGGGTGATGGTGCAGAATGTCCCATCTATGGCTGCCACATCGTCAGGCAGGTCATACTTGTTGGGTTCACCTGTAGGGTGTCGCGAAATGCCATCAGCTGCCAGATTGCTGACTCCGCGTATATGCATCATTTTGAATCGGTACCGAATAGTTTTCTCCTTCAGGTTTCTCAAGCGTGGATTGGGGATGTCCTCAAGAGATCGGTCACCAAATAGCTTCAGCAAGGGTTTGTGATCCACTGCTATGATTAGGTTGTCACAGCCTAGCACAAAGTACCTGGTTTTGTCTAGGGCATCAACAACTGCAAGAGCCTCTCCCTCCACAGGAGCATAACGTGACTCTGCTGGATGAGTGATCCTGCTTCCGACCATAGCAACCTTCCATCCGTCATGACAGCAGAATGGCCTCGTGACTGAGCATGTGCAGTGCTTCTGAAGGAGCCAAAAACCAATCCCAGTTTTGGACCAATCTGTGGCTAGGCATGTGGGCTTGGACTTTTCAAAGATGCGGACACATTCTTCAATGTCCCTGATGATGGTAGACTTGGATTCCTCAAAGAGGGTGTTGAGCTCATCATCCCACCTTAATGGGTACCGGGTTGAAGCAATGGGAGACCGCGTTGCGGTTTTCTCCGAGAGGTGGCAGCACAGAGCAATGCGGTCCCATGCTCGACCGGAAGCTATCAGGTTATGCGCTTACTTCACGGTTTACGCGTAAATACAAGAGATTCATTTCCCTTTTGCTTCACTTCGACGAATAAAATTTCTCGCTCTACGTCACGCAGTCATGAGATATTTGATGGTGACGAAATTTAGGGTAAGCTGTCACTGTCAATGCGCTGTGCGTAGCGGACGAGCATCTCCGAAACGCTGTGAAACGAGCCGACCGACGACGTACAACTGGCCAAGTCGAGATCAAAGAGACCCAGGTATATTGTTTTCTAGGCCACTTTATCTACGTACAAGAACCGTAACACAATGAAGGTGGTGGTGGGAGCTACACCAGGAGGCCTTGTGTCCTAAGTGCCTACCTCTTATGGCGGCGCAACCAGTGACAGACAGGTGATGGAAAGGAGCAAACTACCAGAAATGTGTGACCAGGGTGACACGGTAATGGCTGACAAGGGCTTTGTCATGCAGGACTTATTTGCTCCCTATGATGTCACCGTAAATATACCAACCTTTTTCAGTAGGAAGAATCAGCTGACAGGGAAAGTGGTGCAGAGAGACCGGAAGATCTCCAGCAAGAGGGTGCACATTGAGCGGATAATAGGATTGGGAAAAACCTTCAAAATCTTGGTGGAACCTATTATCCACTGTGAGGTCCAAATTTCCTCAAATATAATCTTTGTTTGTTATATGTTATGTAACTTTCGGCAGTGTTTTTAAGTCTATCCCACTCAGGGTGTGATATTATATGAATCTCAATGAAAGGTGATATGTAGTAGTCGTTTTATACCATGTGCCTTATAATGTAATCTATAATAACCCTATACTGTTGAATGAGTGACTGTGGAACCCCCAATGGGTTAATTGTTTATAATTCAATTAAAACACTTTGTACTTTTCAAGTTTCAAGAGTTATTATACATTCCACCACATGCAATATGCAGGCAAATGATTCCTTAAAGAAAAAAGAAATCAGTGCACAAGACTACTCAGTAAGAGAAATTGTGAAAAAACATTAAATCAAGTATAGCATTTTTGAAATAGTCCCTGAAAAACACCTCTTACTTTGAAATCATAGTAGTAATAAAGTCATCGTCACGGGTAACTGGGACAATCTCCATACACCACAAGATGACAAAGTTGACTGTTCGTGCAAAACAACTGGCCCTGAATTTAGTAATAGTAGTCATGTTGGCTTTATGGGTGAGCTGGTTGTTCTCATTAACCAGGTATGGCACTGAGACAGGAGTTACATGTTTGTCAATGGTACTGTAGGGACACTTGACCTCAACATTCATGTCATCAGACACAACCCCATCTGGTGAGCATGCGAGGTAGGGGTGTGTTTGGGATACTACAATCCCACATGGCTTGACTTCGGTCCCAGTCAACTCTGCATATTCCTCAGAGCCACAGGCTCATTACGGATACCGTGGTCGATTGATTTGCCCCGAATCTGGTTGACGCGAGTCAGCGACTTCGCCATACGGACCAAGTCTGTTTTGATAGTTTGATAGTTGCTTTGCATATCCTGCCAAACTGGGAGTTCAATTCTTTGCCCGCTAAGAATCGCATTTCGCTTCTTCAGCTCTATTTTCAATTGCTGTAAGGTCAGACGGCCGTATATGTCCATCAGTAATGATTTGCTCCAATGTTACCAACGATATAACTCGAAAGATTTCAATCAAAACTAACGATGTTGCACAACCTTCTATGGTAAACTGTGTGTATTAGAAGAGTAAGGTACCGGAAGCAGGCGAGGGACCGCATTGCTCCGTGGCGCCGCGTAGCGGATTAAAACTCGAGGTCTCTCATTGGCGGAAGGGCAACATTCTGTCAGCCATACTGAATGCATATGAAACTTGGTTGACTAGACCAAACCATGACCGGATATCAGTGATGTTTCTAGGTGTAGGGAAGTCAGATATAGCCTGGAGGTATCTTGGGCATGGATGGACGCTGTCAGTAGTCACTTGGAAACCAGCAAACTCTACCTCATCCTGGGCAAAGACAAACTTGTCCGGGTTAAGGGTGATGCCGTGTCTCCCGCAGATGTCCAGCCATCGCACTGCTTGGAAGAAGCTCTCCTCAATTGAGTCTGACCACAGAAGTGCGTCATCGATGCATTTGGTTTTATCGGGTATGTCAGATACCAGTGCATCATACCTTCTGGTGTAGCCATCGCCTGAAGCTATGTAGCCTTGAGGAGCTGTTTTTGTAGCGGTACCGGCCCCACGGGGTGATGAAAGTTGTGAGATGTCTGTCCTCTTCATGGATGGGCACACTGTGATATCCATTCCAAGAATCAAAGACAGTCTGCTTTTTCCCGCTGGCACGGACCTGGCCTGATGGAATGGTGACTGTGTGTGGTGCGTTTCTCGTGTAGCATGCGCATTCAGGGCCTGGAAGTCTACAGTGCGCCATGGCTTTCCATTTTTCTTGGCACATACCACCATTCTGTGACACCATGTCACAGGCTGGCCAATGGGGACTTGCTCTATCACACCTAGCTGCACATCTTGATCAAGGCCCGCCTTCACCCGGTCCCGCCAGTGGAGTGGTATTGGTATGGGGGTATGGTGGGCTACTGGTGATGCACTGGGGTCCACCATAAGTCTCATTGGTGGACCATCCATCAATGGCAAAACCTGATGCTGGCAAGTGTTGAATGTGCTAGAACTGTAGTATGACAGCAAGAACTTGTGAAGTTTGCCCCGGTTTTCATCAGTGGCTAGAAATGGAAGTTCATTTGGTGGTGCTGGTGGCAGTTGTCGCTCAGGGCAGTCACATGGGATCGAGTTAACATTTTCAGCAGTGGACACAGATGAGCCTGTCTCATGTGTCCAGCCGACAGATGGGAAGTCGTCGGGTATAATCCCCAAGGCGACGCAGGCTTCTCTGCTGATGAAGAGCTTGTCAGACGAATCCGTAATATAAGTAATCTGCTTAGTCTCAAATCGTTTCCCGCTGTTGTCCAGGCCAGAGAAGCGTAGCACAGTTGCACCGAGGATTTTGATGCCACTGGTGTTAGCGGCCTGCATCTTCATGGTCACAGGAATGATGTCCTTGTGTCGCAGGCGCAGGCGGTAGAGGGCATTAATGCCTGCCAGACAGCTCTGGCACCCAGTGTCAGCCATGGCGGAGATAGAGGCAGTCAGTGGTGTAGCGTGGAGTTTGAAACCCAATGCTTCATAATCTTCAGCCGTGGCTGTCACTGTGAGATTGATGAATGGCTGGGGTTTCGATGCTCTCTTAATCCAAGTCTCTGAAAGCTGGTCATAGACATGATGATCCAAGACAATTGCATTTACTGTATGGTGCTGCACTGAAGCACTGACGGTGCATAGGGAATCGAAAACTGCACCCTCATTGTCATTGACTGAAGCTTTAGCTAGGGGTGTGCCTTTGGGTTTGTCTTTGCTCCTGCACACACACTCCATGTGATGGTCACGGTTGCAGTGTTGGCATCTATGTCCATATGCTAGACAGATAGTTTTACGGACACGTGCAGGGGGACTCCTTCCATGGCCCGTCTGGCCACAGTAGGAGCATGGATCATTCTTTTCTTTGGTCAGGGTTACCTTGCCTTTCCTGTAGGTGCTGCTAGCTGTCTCCGACATATGAGGGTCAAGTAGGGTGGAAGCAGATCTCTTCCCCGCCTCCTTCATCTCCACAAATGTAAAGACCTCCTCTGAGCTCATGTCCTGGTTTTTGTCACCAAGGAGATCAAGTTGTATTTCTTGGTCACCGATCCCACGTGTAAGTACATCGCGGAGGAGTTCATCTGTGTAATTGATATCCTGCTGGCATGTGGGACATTGTACCAAGAATTTGCAAACTCCAGCTTGACCGCGCAGGTTCATCACGATCCTGCTTCATGTTATGGAGAGTCACTCTTGCGACCATGGTATTTTCCTCCCGGACCGCCAGCTTCTTTATGGCAGCAAGGACTGTTGCCTCATCCTTGCCTGCAAGGCTGCCACCAGCTGTCCTTATGAGGTCCTTACGCAACGGTTCCTCACAACATTCAAGGAGCTGTATGACTCTGTCTTTGCCCGATACCTTGGTAGCATCTACGTACTCACGCCACCTGGATTGAAAGTACTGCCAGTCCTCGGTAGTTCCAGCTGCTGATAATGCAGGCCGTTTGACCTTCTCAACCTTGGCCACTTGGCCAGTGGTGTGAGTGGTTGTGTGTGTGTGAGTGTGTACAACGATGGCTGGGTCCATATCCGGTGTGGTGTAATCACAGCCTGGTATGGGGCACTGAACAGCAGGCATCTTGACTTGGTGTTGGCGAGGATGTCTAGTATACAGTCGTCATAGATAAGAACAATGTCTATTTGTCTTGTATTTCACGAGTCAGACAATGACGACTGTATCTGAAACATAGGAAACGTAGGAAAGAATATAATAATTACTATCATAACCCTCTATTCACAAAGTTTACTTGATCTCCAGGCACGAAATATCACAACTTGTGCAGCAAAACACATGCATCCACATCGAATACACAAAAAGTTCCCCGAATTGACATTTGACCCGGTACCGGAAGTGCCGCGCTCGTGAGACTCCGAACTGGTCTATAACCGAGTTATGAGCAATTAAATATCAGAATGCAGTTTGTTCATTGTGGTTTAAGGGCTAGTGACTAGTGTGAGACTGTGAGGTCCGTTAAAGGTGAAACCAATGGTGCAGGTCTTGAGTCGTGGACTCAACCGTGTTCATCAGAATGGCAGTACGGGTAGAACCATTTGTAATAGCCGGGTTACATCTTAGGTTTAGTTTCCGCCATATTGTGCATCTGGACTTCAACCAAGCACATGGGAGCACATTGGGTGATGCAGCGAATGGAACATTATGGCCGTGTCTATGGTTCGAATACGTATGTGTATACGTATAATCATGTATGCATGTATTAATGTACATACATGATGCACACGGATTTTATCATACTGGGGTTACCGTTTTGCGGCTGTACCTGCATTTGAATGATTTATGCATTTTTATTGGCAAATGTTCTTTGGTGGGTTTCTTTATGTAATTCGCTATTTAATGTGTGAAGTAGTATAGAGACTGGGGGTACGAGCACAGCAATCTAATACAGCAACCCAGAAAACACACATATACAGGGTGACTCACATGAGCCAGCGAACCGCTCGCACCTCCCCCCTATACTATACCATATGAGCCCAGCCCTTCCAGCCCCTATGGTATAGGCCCACACCAGTAGTTAGTCACCATAGAGGTCATTGAGTGATAAATATCTGCGACCGTCGCTGTAAGTTCCATTTTTCACGCGGTTGAGGTCCTGTATAAACTGGACAACCTTAGCGTCGTTCTTCTCGATAAAGTCGGGATCAGGACGAGCGGTTATCAATCTCATAATAAAGAGCTTCCAACAGTAGAAAGCCCCCATCGGCCTCTCCGTGGCCCCACTCGGTCTTCCCAACCAAGGACCATGATGTTCCTGTTCCAATCCCAGGCAACTATTAAACCTCCCGTTGGCGCTATAGTCGCCGTCTTCAAGCCCCTCAATGGACGCCCACCCCCAAGCCACCGCCTCCTTATACTTCTTCTGATCCTTGTGATACACCTGGTTATGCGCCTCAGCCCTCCCCAGGTCCTCAAAGGAGCACAACCTGAAAACGCAGTCGACAAACACGCCGATGGTCGCCACCGGACTGTGGTGCAGCCCCAGCAGAACCTGAGGCTTATACATATTCGGAATCACCCTCCCAGGACTCCGAGTGTAGAGGCACTTTATCTCAAGCAGTACAACCTCCTCAGGATGCCCCAGACAGACAGCATCCACTCCAGCCCGCCGGATCGGGAGCACACAAAAGCCATCCGGAGAGTAGGCCGTCGCGCCGCCCTCAATATAGATATTATTTCCGTAGACCTTGGTGTCGTACACCTTCTCCAATACCGCAATTGCAACCTCCTCAAAAGTCGTACCCCAGAGGCAGGGTGCGCTAAAGCGAACACCCTCGTTGCTAGTTTTTTCTGTCAGCTTCTTGCTATAGCTGCTGAAGTAGTTTTGCCCTATGATAGCGGAGTAGTCACTTCCTCCAACACAGCCCTTCCTCGTGGTCTCCCACTGGTCCGTATTTTGTTTGACTCCAGTATGATCGTTGCAGAAAGATTTTATCGCCGCCTCCATTATATCTAGCAACCCCCACTCTTCAAATGGACTGTCAGGGTTATACCTTAGCAGGTCTAGAGGGCGATTCTGCCGTTTTCAAACATTTTGCTTTAATGTCACTTTTCATTTGACTATATTTCATGATCTCGACCGAAACGAGCATAAACTCATCATCTGAGATATACCCATCTTCAAGCGCCGCCGATACAATGTCAGCAATGGTATTCAATTTGCTCTGAGCGAGAATGCGGATCTGGTCATGCTTTTTCAACTTAATGGTCAGCCGCCTTCTGATGAATTTTCCAGCATTTACAAGTAGCCCACAAGCGGCTCCAGTAGCACCCAACACTGTGGCAATAGGAATGGCAACTACTGTAGACATTACACCTGCACCACTTGCGCCAAGACACATACCCACAGCAACTAAAGCAGTGTTTACAGCGTCCACTGAGTTTACTGCACACCTATATTTTTTGTACATAGCACCATATTTTTCAATTTCTTTCTCAAGGTATTGCTTCTTAAGACTGATCTCATTCAGCCGATAGGAGTGCCCCAGACCACATGGAGGAGGCTCCGGATTTAACGGCGCAGTCGTTGGTTGTTGTTTCATACTGTCTTTGTATACATAAGTCTATATATCAAGTTCAATTAGGAGTGAAGCTACAGACCAAGTCGCCCCTCTGTTTTGTGTGGTTGTATAAAAGTTAATAACGTTGCCTTGTTCTAGCTGTAAAGGCTGGTCTGAAGTTATTACAACAGCCCGTTGGTTAGCAGGCTTACTTATTCCTACCAATTGATTCGTTCCATTAATAACAGGAACGACTGCTATAGGACCAGTATCAGCACCAACACCCGAAGACAACCCCATATGAATGATCTTGCCATTGGATAACATGGTATATCCACTGCTTGAGTCTTGTGAGTCTCGACCCCTAGCCCCATGGCCAAACGACCACTCATATCCTCTGCAAAGAGCACCACTTGCTTCTGCCCATATAGTATTGAGGGTTTTTGTTTGGGAGTTTATGTGTTCTCTCAGCTCCCTGCGATGCTGTCTGTGTTGTGCATCAACATACTTTTTATTAGCAGCTTATTTAGGCGATATTGGGTCTCCCAACAGAACGATTTTATTATCTCCCATTTCAAGGTCTCCGTACATATCATCACCTTGTTTACTAACACGTGAATTGGCTGCGTTAGTTACCAGATCTATTGTGTTTTGGTATGACATTGCTTGTCCTCCAGAGGAGGGAAGGCCTATCGTAGGAAATCCCGTGATCATGTTGCCATCCATATTAAGATCCCCTTCCATTGTGTCCCCTACGGCACTTATTTTTTTTGAGTCACCAATAGATACATAGGTCTTTGTGGCATATTCCGAGAGGTCGGCACCCTGAACAGTGCTTGCCGGTTTTTGCCTAGGTCCATAAATACTCGTTTTTATTGACATCTTGTAAATTCAAGAACAACGCTAACAAGTAAGTCGTGGTTATCCAATAGCCTTCCTTTATTATCGCGTAACTGAACCTTTAACTCATGCACTGTTCCGCTAGTGACACGCTTACAGACAGGATTAGCGATGTTCGTGGTTATAATATAACTGAAAGAGCCACCCTCTAAGCCAACAACTTCAAGAAGCGTAGTGGGCGCACCATCTAGCATGTTGTGCGTGGTGCTGACTTGATTGAGGTGAACATAAATTGTGTTAAAGATGCTAAAGTTGACGGGCCGGTCACCTATGTAAGTACCTGAAGGTATCCACCCCCCACTGAGGCCGTCAAGACCCAACATTGTTAACACTCCGCCTGTTATGTGCGCACCCCCATTGTCTGGAACTGTTAGGGTAATAACCCCATTTACAGCATCAACCTCCAAACCGATACCTAATGGTGTAATATGCTCCTGAAGAAGGCTGAAGCTCCAGAGGCCTGGTTTTAATGAAGCATATCCTCGCTCTTGTTAAGTCCTTGACCGCCATGCAATGCTCTCGTCTGATTCTAGATTGTACCAGCCCACAGTATACGTGATTGACCTTAGGCCAACACATAGATCACCCGCAGTGTTGTCAATAGGTTTTTGTAGGGATACAGCGTCGCCGCTTTGAACATTAGACAGAGTGTGATACATAGCACTATGAATAAACAAGCCTTTAGTTTCAATAGAAAAGCTACATATGAAACGGCGGGGTGTATCCAGCCTCAATGGTGTGGGAGATAAACTAACCCGACAAACAATTCAAGTTGTTTACAATGGTGGTACATTCACAGCAAAGTTTTCTGATCTATTCAGTAACTATAATGTACCACCGGTAACAGCGGACAAAGTAGTAAAAGACTGGTTGACAAATCCAATGCAGTTTTGGCAGAACCAGGTAAACTTTGCAGTGTGGTGTGCAACATCCGGCTGCGGTGTGTCATCCCTCCACCACTCTCTACACCTTTCACCTTTATTACACAGTGCGTCGCTTATCAGCAGAACTGCAAGCGCCTCTACCTCAGGATCATGCCTATGACCCCTATAACAATACATATGACAAGAGGGCATATGAGAGACTCTGCACTAACTTTGGTGTTCAACCAAACACAGACTGGCGCCAGAAGGCAACCGTAGCTAATAGTGGTCTTGGTATCTGATATGCACATGATGCGTATGGTTACGGGAGTGTCGTCAAGGTTGCTGGTCTAAACGTTTGTTATGACCCTACACGGATGGCCTTTGAGGCGGAAAAGGATACAAAGCCAGGTTTTGCCCACGCGAGTAACCTACAATCCTTTCAGGAGAAAATGGATGCTGTTCTAAATCTAGCACAGGGAGTTGAAGCAGACGAGGCAAGGAGTACATTTATACTAGACACATCTGAGGGCTTTACACAGACCGGCGTTGAGCGAATTAACGACAGCATTCGGACCTATGTCTGGGCCATTCTTGAGGCTCAGGCGCAGACCCGCTCAGAGATACTAGGTGTTGTAACGTCCTTTGATGCTCAAAAGCAATTTCAGGCCAACGTTGAGGATGCCATCAACTCCCCAGTGGATATTCCGTCATCCATCCGACGGTATCAGAACGTCCTCCAGAATGCCTCTTCAAAGGTTGATTATGTGTTTGGAACGGGCCTGTACATGGCTCCGTCTGATATGAGCCTCACCATTGGAGACGTTGCTGGGTACAACAATCTGATTACCATTGCAACTGAGGAGCAGCAGATAGGCAGCAATGCTGATGTCAACTCGGTTCCGGTGGTTCCGGATAGAGGAAGCTTTGACCCTCCGCCAGATACAGATACAGATATGGACTTCCCCTCTCCAGGGCCGGCCCCTATGGCCGAGACCGGTCTGCGCGGGGTGCACGAGGATGAGAAAAGCGCTCTTATTATAGGCGGAATCTATATAGCTTAGCTGTGCTTTGGTTTGCTACGTAGTAAGTCACGGAGTATCAGGAGGATAACTCCCCCCACCGCCACAGCTGCGGCCCATACACGTTCCAACCAGCCACCTTTGCATCTGACGTAAGCAGCCATGATACGATGGAGCCAATGATTCCTGGAAGGGCAGCTGCTGCCTTACCAGCTAGGCCCTTCAGGACGTTTGCCAAAGAGTTCAGCTGTTTTTTAATCCATTCCTTTACACGGAGCTTATCAGCTGGCGTCGGCGTTGGTGCGGGGTTGGACTAGTGCTCCCTCCGCCCGTCAAAGCAACTACAAGGGTCAAGATTGCCAATCCAATCGCAGTGAGTATGGAGGCTATTGTTATACCCTGCTCTCGGAACAGAGTGCGTACACGCTCATCTAGCGTTGTGTCCTCGTTAAGAAGTCTGTTGATCGTTTCCCTGATGCGGTTAATTTGGGTTCGCAGACGTTCACTGCAGCTCTGCAAGCTCATTTGCTTGGAATCTCTATGCTCGACTATCACCCCTCCCTTCCTCCTCCAGGCTTGCCATTTTAGCTTCCCGATGTTTTATATTCCTTTCTATCTCAGTTATCTTAGCTAGGTTGTTGACCAGCTCACCCCTCTGGGTCTGCATAGCCTTATCAAGCCCCATAAGCTCTCTGAGTGGTAGTTCGTTGTCTGTTTGTGTACCTAGGTCTTCTATGGCGTTATGAACGCCCTCTATGAAGCTTGTTTCTTCCACACCACCTCGCTCTGTCATGGCTTCGGGGCTGCTCATTTCTAACTTCGGAATTGCAGCTTCCGCTTTAGCAGCAGCTTGGTCAACGCCTTGTAGGGCTTTTGCTGCCATTGTGGATAGTTCAGGGGTCACTCCAAGAGCCCGAGCAAGCTGTGTACCACCGTAATCTAGGATACTCCTAGGAGAGAGGAATTTGTTGGGATTGTTCTTCCATGTCAGAAGCTTTCATTCTTGGCCCCACTTAACCCAAAGGTCACCTTGTTGAGACGATCTAAACTCCAGAGTGGCCTGCAGCCCATGCTTAGACACTGCCTTCTCCCACCTCGTAACTAAGACTTCAGTTTCTTCTTTGGAACCCACCTGATCTTCTGTTAACCCCGCAGGCATTTCAGTAATAGCCCAAGGTGGACTAATCGTACTCGACGTATCTAAAGTTTCGTCAATCAGGTTAGTCTCCTCATCATCAAAGTTAGTGTCATTCCTCTCCCCTCCCATAGCCCCCTCCTCATCTGCATCGTCAAATGTTGGGTTATCAAACTCCATGTATGTGTGTTAAAGATATAATTGTAATTAAACATTCAACATGACGAGTACTTACGGACACAAACTAAACCCACACCGCCGGATACGCGAACCCCTCGGGGTAAAGGGCATGTGACAATCTGTAGTCGTTACAAACAATCCAAGCACTATTGACCAGAACCAACAACTGCTGGTTCGCTTCCCCATTCTAGGCGCAGACGACGTCATTGTTTCAGGGACAGCACGGCTGGCCTTTACAATCACGCTGACCTCGACTGATGTTAACCGCAGCGTTGTGCAAAACCTGTGCCGCGCCGTGGTTAAGAAAATGACAATCAAGATTTCTGGCAATGAGGTCATGTCTATTGATGACAGCGATGTGTACCACTGTTACCACGACTTGTGGCGGACTGCACAGGAGAGATAGGGCCTCCAGTATCAGGGCATTGACACATCAGATGACAGAAATGCAACTAAGATACGAGTGGGGGCAGGAGACAAGGATGAGACCGAGGAAGAGGACAAGGCAGTAGCCGATGTTTATAGTAACAGGTTCTACGTTCCGCTTGATTTTGAACTCCTCGAGAGCCACATGCCATTCTACCAGAGTGCGCTTAATGACAGACTGGAATACGAGCTCACATTCAACGACTACAACTGCGTGATTCACGCAACAGGCGACACCGCTGCAAGCTACAAAATTGATGGCATCTCGCTGGAGTATGACATGGTTACCCAAACAGAGTTGGCCCGCATGATACGCACCCAGTACACAAGTCGGCTCTCGATTCTGTATGACCGTGTGCTTCGTCACAGGAAGCTTGTATACAATAAAAGAGATACACTGTGGAGCATCAACCTGAACGTGCTGAACGCAGCATGAAGGGCATCCGGCTCGCAACGCATGAAGGGGAAAACATCCTACTGCTCTTTGAATCCCCAATCAGCTCTACCCAGGGCATTCGTGGCTACCAGCAGTGGGACGAGGTGAAGAAGGCCTGTGCAGCAACGATTAAACGAGACCCCAGTAAGTATGGGGCGACCAGCTGCACGGTAGTGGCGGGGCTGTGGAGAATGCGTCTGAGGGCATCACCATACAGATCACAAAAAAGGCAGAGGCGGCGGGCGCATTGAACGTTTATATGTATATTGTAATGGATGCACAGCTTAACATTAAAGATGGCAGGTTCGTCAGCGCAGTCTACTAAGTTTACTTTTCCAGATGGTCCCTGTTCGGCAATTGTTTGTGGGCAGACAGGATGTGGTAAAACCGCATTCATCCTCGACCTACTTGAAGGGCTCTTCTTCGGTGCCTTCGAGCATATTGTAATCCTCTGCCCTACCATACGTTTCAACGAGGCCTATCAGACACGGTCATGGGTGTGGGATGATTCAGAGGTGTAAGTGGTTGATCCAGGGGAGCGGCTCCATGACCACCTGAGGGCTTTCTACCATTGTTTTAAGGGCCTGTACATTATTGATGACTGTTCCGCAACAAAGGCCCTAACCAAGAAGAAAGACATGTTATCCGAACTGGCCTTTGCGGCCGCCATGCGCAGCAAAGTGTCTGGGTCCTCACCCAAAAGTACAACTCTGTGCTGAAGGACTTACGTGAGCAGACTCGCTGGATGGTGCTCTTTCACACCAAGGACCGTGACTCGTTTGAAGACGCCTTACGTGAAAATGATGTAATTCCAACAAAGGAGGAACGTGCCACAGTACGCCAACTACTAGCAAAGACCAAGCACGCAAAACTGCTGCTGAAGACTGATCAGCCTACTGCATATGCCGTCGATTGAAGTGATATTGCCCTTGATAGCAGCCGCTGCCTCAGTAATCAATTTAGGTTTCTTCATCTGGGTAGCGGTGCAGTATTTTGAAGCTCGAAGGTGTATACGTATATTCATGGATCATGATACCATTATTGATAAACTCCTTGAACAGGACTCAACTAGCTTAGTGGAGACAAAGTCTGGGGGAGCGGAAACTAGTTGCACCCCTGGTGTAGATATGTCTTCTATGAGAGATAGGCTTGCTGCCGTCATAGCCGGCGGTCAGGCCCGTCAGTACCTTGGTTTGGGGCGCATTACAATTGACCAGGTTGAATCAATGTCTGATGAAGAGATCATAAAGCTGTATGTGAGATACGAGGCTCGGCTAGGCGCTAGCATGACGCGCACTCTAGGTCAATCATTGCTACAGTTATACTCAGGTATTGCTTGTATGTTTCTACCAATCCCACCAGAACACCAGCCAAGGCTAATTTCAGACCTCGAGACGGACCCGTTTGTTGGACACGCGCTAAGCACTGCCACTTGTGAGCTATATCATCGCTATGGTATGTTTTTAGCTCCCTTAACTGCGGCTTTAACAACAGTTAAGCACTGTCAATTTGGAAAAACAAGCACCGAAACAACAGGGGACGGTGGAGAGGAAGACACCACTTCCGCGCTATAGTATGTGTTTAACTCCGCTATAGCATGTGCTTAACTCCGCTATATCATGTGCTTAGCTACGCTATAACAGGTTCTTACTAAGAGCTGTCAATTGGACAAATAAATTTAGTAAGTAAACATGGAAGAAACAAACACGAATCAAGGAAAGACAACACCGGTGGAGATAACATCAGTGACAAAAAACGCTAAAAGGATTGCGGCAGGACAAAAGGGTGCTGCAGCTCGAAAAGCCAATCAAAATAAGCTTCTGAGAGAGCTCCGAGAGGCTAAGGCAGCGCTTACAGATTGTAGAGACGAAGCTGTCGAGCCAATATCAACAAGCAAACCTCTGGAAAGGTGGACGTGGCCAACATGGGCTGTGCCTTTGGTTGTCGGCAGTGTTGGCGTGTTTGCATTGTATTGCTACAGGCACCAGATGGTAGCCTCACACCCTAAACAGGTTGTGGTACAAAAGCCTCCGGACGCTCATTTAAAGGATCCGTTTTATATGGAATAAGATGACAACACCAATTACTGATGGAAAAATGCTCATCAACGCTCTGTACCACGGTGTAGTTGTTTCCGGTATTTCAATAGGTTATGCCAAGCTTGCTAAGATGGCTCTGGGTGGTGGGGTGCCACGTCTTGATTTCACCCCACGGGACCTGGCTATGGCTGTTGCCGATATATCACTAGCTATGGCCACAAAGGATATGCTAATTAAACAAGGAATCTTACCAGTTGATATACTGAAGTAATGGCCACACTCGCGCTACTTGTTGGAGGTGCTCTTGTTAACGCCCTTGCATTTTCTGGGAGCAACTTTTTATTCTCTAAATTACGAGGCAGCCAAGTGGACGCGGAACGTAAACGTCATGATATGGCAATCGAGCAGCTTCAATCTGCTCAGGCAGCATGGGCCAAGAAGAGAACTGAGCGTTTAGACTTCATCAATGAGCAACTGCGCCGCCAGGGACATGCCGAGCATACTTTTAGGGATGCGGACGAGGCTATGCGTGAGTACTCCCTGATTACGAATAAAACCATCGACCCATTGGGCTCTGAGCCGCAGCTTTCAGACTTCTACGAGCCCTCAGATGAACAGAGGGGGCGTGAGGTGGCGTTCATTATACTGGGTATGGCTGCGACTGGGCTGGTTGCATACAGGCTTGCTAAGTAGGTCATTTGGATACTCGAGCGTTTACTGTATATGGATCGTCGCATGCAAAAGATCTACTATAGTCCTAAGGGCTACTGGAAAGGCATAACAGCTATCAAGAAGCTTGCAACAGAAGCGAGGGTTTCTGAGGAAGTTACCAGGGGCTGGCTAACAAAGCAAGCTATATGGCAAATCTACCTGCCAGTGCCAAAGCACATTCCCAGGCCAAAGTTTGATGTCCCTGTCCCTAATGAGGTGCACCAAGCCGATCTCTTATTTCTTCCTCATGATGCTGTGAAGCGCCGCACTTACAAGTATGCCCTAACATTGGTTGATGTGGCCTCGCGCTACAAAGCGGCTGAGCCATTGACTACAAAAGAGGCTAAGGAGGTCGCAGGTGCACTCGAGAGGATATACAAGCGAGGACCGCTGGGGTGGCCTAAACTACTTCAGGTGGACCCCGGACGGGAGTTTATGGGTGCAGCAAATCAGCTGTTAGTAAAACATGGAGTATCAGTCAGGCGTGGCCGTGTGAATATCCATCGAGACCAGGGTATAGTGGAACGCTTTAAGCGAACCCTGGCTGAGCGACTCTTTGGTCACCAATATGCCGTAGAGTTAAGGGATACTGGAAAACGATCGACTGAGTGGGTTTCTCGACTGCAGGCTGTAGTCTCTGCGATAAATAATGAGGTGACCCACTTGACTGGAAAAAAAACCTAAGTGGAGGGGAACATCAACTGTATCCCAAACAACATGGAGAAATATATCTCCCTGTCGCATGGACAGTTGTGCTTCATTGACAGTGCACAGTTTCTCCTGGCCTCGCTTGATAAGCTGGTGTCTGCTAACAACCCAGATGCCTTTGCTGTGACCACGGAATATGAGCCAGACCAGATGAAGCGGCGGTTGCTGTTGTTGCTGTTGCGTAAGGGAGTCTTCCCCTATGAGTTCATGGACTGCTGGTATAAGTTTGATTCCCCTCTGCCGCCAATCCAGGAGTTCTACAGCAAGCTCTCTGAGGAGGGTATATCTACTGTAGACTATGCCCATGCACAAAAGGTCTGGAGCGTGTTCGGGTGTAAGAACATGGGTGACTACCATGACCTGTACTGCGGACAGATGTACTGCTCTTGGCAGATGTGTTTGAGGTGTTACACAAGACCTGTCTTAAGCAGTACGGGTTGGATCCAGCTCACTACTATACCAGCCCCGGTTTGTCATGGGATGCTTTGCTTAAGAGCACAGGCGTGGAACTCGAGGTACTCACCGACTATGACAAGCATCTGTTCATGGAGAGAGGTCTACGCGGTGGTATAAGCATGGTGTCGCGCCGCCACGCTAAGGCCAATAACCCGCGGATGACTTTGACCAGGATAAACCAACGAGCTACATCCAGTACCTTGATGCTAACAATTTGTATGGGTGGGCTATGAGTCAGCCTTTGCCAACTGCGGGTATTGAGTGGGAGGCTCGGCCGGAGGATCTACAGATACAGGACCACCCAGATGATGCCGAGACTGGGTACATACTTGAGGTTGACTTGGAGTATCCTACTGCACTTCATGACGAGCACAACAACTACCCGCTGGCTCCGGAGCGGCTTCTTGTAGAGAACGACTGGTTGTCTATCTATCAGAAGAACATCCTGGGCGAGTTGGGTGGCACCCTGGGCGAGGTTGAAAAGCTGGTGCCAAACCTGCGGAATAAGGAGAAGTATGTGGTGCACTACAGGAACCTCAAGCTGTATCTGTCTTTGGGGATGTGACTTACCAAGATCCATCGAGCATTGGTCTTTAACCAGAGCCCCTGGATGGAGCCTTACATTCGGATGAATACGGATCTGCGTAAGGTGGCCACCAGCGACTTTGAGAAGGATCTCTATAAGCTGATGAATAACTCTGTGTTCGGTAAGACTATGGAGAACCTCCGGAGACGGGTCGATGTCAAGATTGTTCACTCAAAGGAAGAAGAAAGAATGCGTAGGCTTATTGCAAGTCCCGCCTACGCGTGTCATCAGGTGTTTGATAAATGACCTGGCCGCTCTGCACATGCACAAGACTCACCTGGTACTGAACCGCCCGGTGTATGTGGGCATGTGTATACTCGACCTCTCCAAACACCTGATGTACGACTTCTATTATAATACCATGAAGCCCAGATACGGCAAGAACCTTGGCTTGTTGTACACAGATACGGATTCGCTGCTAATGGAGATACGCATGCCTGACGTGTATGCTGACATGAAGGAAGATGTCCATCTCTTTGACACCAGCAACTTTCATCCCTCCCGTAGTCTCTACAGCAGTGTGAGCAAGAAGGTTCTGGGGAAGATGAAGGATGAGTGTGCCGGCGTGCCCATCAAGGAGTATGTTGGTCTGTGCCCTAAGATGTACTCGATCTTGATGTCGAGCCGGGATGAGATCAAAAAAGCAAAAGGTGTAAAGAAGGTGGTGGTGAAGAAGCATCTACGACACGCTCACTACGTGGAGTCACTATTCGCCCAAAAACAGTTTTGCCACGGAATGAACATGCTCAGGAGTGACTGCCATAAAATATATGGGCTCCACGTTAACAAGGTGTCTCTCCCCCCATTTGACTCAAAGCGGTGGATAGCTCCAGGTGGTGTAGACACTCTGGCCTATGGGCACGTGTCAATATGTTGAACATATGAGGGCTGAGGTATAGAATGAGCACCGATGAACATATGGGGGTGGCCAAGCTGCAGGCAGACGTGGAACATATATGGGAGGAGAAGGTGGACCTTGAGATTGAGGTGAGGGATTTGGAATCAAAGTATGAGGACCTTTTGGAGCGCGTGAGTCGTTTACAAGAGCTTATTCCTCGGGGTCCTGTTGTAGATGGTTGACTTTGCTGTCGCCCTCTTTAGTGGGCCTATACCATAGGGGCTGGAAGGGCTGGGCTCATATGGTTTAGTATAGGGGGGAGGTGCGAGCGGTTTGCTGGCTCATGTGAGTCACCCTGTATATGTGTGTTTTCTGGGTTGCTGTATTTGATTGCTGTGCTCGTACCCCCAGTCTCTATACTACTTGTGAAGTGAACTTATTCTATTGTTTTGATTGAAATAACTTTTATATATGTGGTTTGTTGTGGTGTGGTCATGTGACCCACTTCAAATGTATTTAACCTGGGGCATGAGCCCGTCAGGGTAGGTCCGATTAAGTCGGTCTCCAAACAAGTCGGACAAACCTCACCAACTGATCCGAGAAAGTCGGGCGATCCAAGCGTTAGTTATTCTGATTAGTCGGGATAACATTGTTTGAGGTAAGTACCATTCGTGGAATTGAAGTTGTGGGTGCAGTTGCTTAATATTTGCATTCTTGCCCTGTTTGTTTCTATTGTTAGTGTTCGGGTTTTGCATTCGTTGTCGCTGTTTGTTTGATTTTAATATTGTTAGCCCTGTTGTTTGGTAAGTGTTCTGGTTTTGGCGCCCAACTCAAGAGGGCGTCGTTAGCTGAATCGCTGGTGTCGGGATGTCGTTGATTTTAATATTTGCATTCTTTGCCGTTTGTTTGTATAGTAAGTGTTCGGGTTTTGGCGCCCACAATCTAATTTGTTGGAATCGGTCGTTATTGACTTGTGCAGTATTAGTAGTTAATGAAACTGTTTTTTACACTAAATGTCACGGTTCTTTCTCTTGGTTGAACTATTTCCGGTCGTTCACTTGTTTAAGGTTAAGTTTGGTTTCGAACTAGATTAAAGAGATCAACGGTATATACAGCTATGTCCCATCAACATGGCAGGTCCGTTTGGAACAAAAACGCGCACAAACGTTTGATGGAAAGTCTAATTTTCGAGATTATCTTGCCTAGTTTGAACTTATTTAAAAAATGAATGGTTGGTCTTCTCAGGAATTTGCTTATGAATTTGCCACAAGCTTGCGGGGTCAGTGTACTTAGCGACCTCGAAATGGCTCAAAAGACTGATTTCCAGATCCTGACTTGCACCCTCATATCCAGGTTTGAACCAGATAACCAGGCAGAAGTTTACAGAGCTCAGTTGAAATGCAAGTTTAGGCGTAGGACAGAGCCACAGGACAGGATCTAGCAAACTGTGACCGTCCTTATCAATTAGATATTATGTAATAACTGCAGAAAGCGTCGTCAACCAGTGTGGAGTCACAAAACCACACAATGTGAGATCCCAGAGGAAAGAGCTTGACAGACAGTCATCTCCGGATGACTTAAAGGAGGATGACTCAACGAAGGATGATTCCATAAAGGATGAGTTTGTGAGGATATTTTGCTAAGTCTAAGTTAGATCTTGGGCAAACTGGGTTGGTGCAGCACGGGATAAGGACGGGTGATGCAGCCGCTATTTAACAGCATCCCAGAGGCAGAAGCCGATATACAAAAGATGAAGGATTTGGGCATCATAGAACCCTCAGAGAGTCTATGGGCATTGGGAAGAAAGATGGTTCTGTCCATTTGTGTCTTGATTACAGAAAATTAAATGCAGTCACAGTTTAAGACAGTTATCCCATACATCGAATAGATGAGTCATTGGACGCCTTAGGGCACGCATGCTGTTTTTCGACCATATATTTAGCTAATGGGTACTGGCAGGCAGAGATGAAGGAGGAAGATAAGCCAAATACACAAAATGGGCTCTGGCAATTCAAGGTGGTCTAGCCTGTGCTTCTGCCACTTTCGGAGACTTATGGAAAGGGTGCTTTCTGGGCTACATTGGCAAATTTGTCTTGTATACCTAGATGATGTGATTATTTTTGTGACAGTTTTGAGTCTCATCTGTGTAGGTTGATTGAAGTACTTTCAAGGCTAGAATCATCAAATCTGAAAGTAGCACCCCAGAAATTTCAATTGTTCAAAGAGAAGGTTACCTTCCTATGCCATATTGTATTCAAAGAAGGGATATCAGCCGACCCCTAAAAGACGCTATTAAGAACTGGCCCAGGCCCTGTAATGTGTCCGATGTCCGAAGTGTTGTTGGGTTAGGGTCATATTCATAGGCGTTTTGTTCCTGGGTTTGCAGGGATTGCCCGGCACCTACACAAACTTATGGATATAAAAGCAATTTCCACTGGAATGAGGCACGTGAAGAGGCTTTCAATAAGTTGAAAGAAGCTCTAATTTCTGGACCATTATTGGGGTACCCAAGGTAGACACTGATGCCAGTAATTCAGCCTTAGGTTATGTACTTTGCCAAAAGCAGGATGGAATGGAAAGGGTAATTGCCTTTTATAGTAAGGCATTCAGTAAGTCTGAAAAAAACTATTGAGTGACCTGCAGAGAATTATTTGCAATAGTGGCCCCTCTCAAACATTTCCACCACTGTTGGTATGGCAGCAGGGTAATAGTTCGTACCGATCACGGTGCGTTACGCTGGGTCATGGGTTTTAAGAAGCCTGAGGCACAAATGGCCAGATGGTAAGAGGTTTTGGGGACGTATAATCTAGAAATCGAACACAGACCAGGAAGAGTTCACAACAATGCAGATTCCCTTGCACGGCGTCCTTGTGTAGACTGTAGGAAATGTGCCCTTGCAGAGAAGATGGAGGGGATACTGATAGATAGTGTCACGGTTGTGCCGGCCCTAAGATTAGGATGAATGCCCTGTCCGATGAAGAGTCATTGATGGACAAATGGCGAAGGAGCGTCCAGTAACAGGACAAGGCACCCTAAAAGGAAAATTTGGCCCCCTGCTAGATTTGGGTGGGACTAGCACCAAGGTCAGACACACCATTTGACCTCAAATATATACACGTAAATAAACGGCAGTATAAATATGTGATTATGATTGCTTCAGTTATGGATAACCAGCAAGCGGGTCTTGCGGATTCACAAGGCAAGAGTTCATGGGGAAACTATGTCCTGTTGGCATGGATGTGACTTCCGTCTTCCCCTTGCATCAGAGAAGGAAAGATTATGAAAAGGAGATTTCCAAAAAAGACAGATCTCCTCAAATGGGGAATAGACGGGTTAGGAGGAGGACAGAGAAACCCTTGCTTTGCTTGTCGTCAGCATAGATTTGCCCATTCCCAACTCCGCAGCTCACCCCCGACTCGGAGCAAGGCTCTAGACCTCCTTCTCCACTTCCTCCGCTGACTCCAACTTATGGTGGATGGGAGTTGGAGGAACTTTTTATGAATTTGAGGGACAAATCGGCTTTCACACCCTCGGAAGGGCAGTCACAGGATGCCAACGGGAAAATAATACACACTCAGATGCAGTTGCATCAAGGAAAGGAGGCTCCTGGATGCCTATCCCCCTGGAGCATGTGGGAATTCCAGTGCTCAACTGACGGAGTGACCCCAGACTCTTCTTTCTTCGAGCGCCTTCCTTGACCCATCGATCCTCCACTGCCATTTTACTCCGCGGATTCTGGAGCCTAACGCTAACCCCAACTCTCCTTCAACGAAGGAGCCACCCTCCGCATAGAAAGGGCCACATTACCGACCAGAACTATGTATGAGCTGCAGTCAACCTGGATCCCTCGCCCTGTTTTGTTATGTAACCAGGTTGTGTTTGTAAGTTTGTTTTTATGTTTAAATACTACAGTTTACATTATTTTATTTGTAAAGAGTATTTTTGGTACATAAATCTTTTTATATTCTATTTTTGGGGGGTTGCCGTTTTGCAGCTGTACTTGCATTGGAATGTTTTCTTTGTGTACTTCACTATTCAATGTGTTTTGTAAACTCTATTTTTTCGATTGCTTATATTTGTGGTTTTTTGAGTGACGTGGTCACGTGATCCACTTTAACTCTATTTAACCTGGTGCATGAGCCCATTAGGGCAGATCAAAGAAAGTCGGCCTCCGAGTAAGTCGGACGCAACCACACACGCAGACTTCCGAGTAAGTCGGTCTCCGAGTTTGCCGGACAAACCGCACAGTTTTATTCTGATTAGTCAGGCACATACATACATACATACATACATACATACATACATACATACATACATACATACATACATACATACATACATACATACATACATACATACATACATACATACACACATACACACATACATACATACATACATACATACATACATACATACATACACACACATACACACATACATACATACATACATACATACACATACACACATACACACATACATACATACATACATACATACATACATACATACATACATACATACATACACACATACACACATACATACATACATACATACATACATACATACATACATACATACATACATACATACATACAGACATACATACACACATACATACATACATACATACATACATACATACATACATACATACATACATACATACATACATACATACATACATACATACATACATACATACATACACACATACATACATACACATACATACATACATACATACATACATACATACATACATACATACATACATACATACATACATACATACATACATACATACATACATACATACACACACACATACATACATACATACATACATACATACATACATACATACATACATACATACATACATACATACATACATACATACATACATACATACATACATACATACATACATACATACATACATACATACATCATTCATACATACATACATACATACATACATACATGCATGCATGCATGCATGCATCCATCTCTGGTGTCATCTTGTTGTGAAGAATCAACATAAAAGAGACACTAGTATCCTGAGCGCGAACAAACATGTTATTCAAGTTGTTGAACCTTGTACCAGTTAATCTCATAATCATACTTCTCCGTCACTTCCGGGGCATGTCTCCTAGTCCTTGTTTAAATTGGGGCATGTAATACTGTAACGATAGCCCAGGACACACAGACCAAAGGGCACCATGCAATAGATTAGAGTTGGCGTGACATAAACCAAAGGCGCCATGCAATAGACTAGAGTTGGCGTGACATTAAACTTTATACTTATTTACGATCATCTGTGACTGAGTGGATACGGAATACGGGTCAGTATTTATGCGTGATTGGACGCATAATCCGTTATAGCAGGTTGGTTGTCTTTGCCCACGTGTCCCATATAAGCAATTGTGGTCATGTTCATTGAAAAAGCCGGAGTTAGAGTTAATAGACGCATGATCATGTGGACATTCTCCCTACGTCTACTAATAGACGCATGATCATGTGGACATTTTCCCTACGTCTGATAATAGACGCATGATCATGTGGACATTTTCCCTACGTCTGATAATAGACGCATGATCAGGTGGAAATTCTCCCTACGTCTGCTAATAGACGCATGATCATGTGGACATTCTCCCTACGTCTGATAATAGACGCATAATCATGTGGACATTTTCGCTACGTCTGATAATAGACGCATGATCATGTGCACATTCTCCCTACAAAAAATAGAATTTGAAACATTTGTAGACACTGTGGTGAAATGCTAGTTTCAACAGCGTCATGAGAATACAGCATCCATCTCCTCTACACTACCGTGGATAAATCCCATCTCATTGCTCTACACTATCGTGGATAAATCCCATCTCATTGCTCTGCTCGCTTAGCTTTTTCTTTCTGCTGAATATTGTAAATCAAACCACCTCCATCAACATGAATGTATTGATATGACTTACTAATGATCATAATCACGCAATCGAATGGACGAGCGTTGGCTAGGCAGTGTTTCCATATTTATCACGGTGGCACTGTAGAATTAGCTTCTTTCTCGCGCTGGCTGATTGCTCCTATTTCTGTATGTGTGGCAGCATGGACGCATCTAGCAGTACATCCTCGTGTAGTGACAATGCTGGTTACGAACTGGGAAGTGATCCCCAAACGTGAGTCATCCCATCTTCATAGCAGGGCTATTATTATCTTAATGTTCGATCCAATACTGATTCCTCAGTAGAATATTTCATATTCTATAAAAACTTAAAACCAATTTGCCCATAGCCGTGAAACTTGTTTGGTGAGAAATGATACTGTATGTCACGTCTGATTCGTCCATAGTTTTGCTATAGTGAATGGCTACCCTTTGCGTTTCCAGTTTCCAGGTTTGCTTGTCTGTGTAAACACACTACGGCTATGAATAACTACTTCAGCTCAGGTCCATATATCAAAGTCTATTTTTGTCAATTGTACAACTTGTCAAGTTATCAATGGCGTTGAGAAAGCAATCGCAAAGTTGGTTTTAAATAGGATTCAACTGCAATTATTAAGGCTTAAACAAATGATTTAATGTAAAAAGAGGTATATGTGGCCAATGTAAACAACGACGTGGCATGACTGTGATTCGTATTGTATATGTATTTCATAGATAGCGGTAACAACCGTCATTACGCGACGTGAAGAGGAATTCATGGTTGTCCACAAGATTGATTATTGTGTTAAAAAACAACTAAAAGTTGGCAGTGTGCAACATAAAAAGATTCTCTATATTATCGACACAACGATAAGAGCGAGTTGTTATGATGTGAAGAGAAATTAATTACAATCTGCAAAGCGAATGGAGCTTTGAAAAGAGAAATAGATTACGCTACAAATAGATAACAGCTTGTATATGATGTAAAGAGAAATACATTACATTTAAACATAGATAAGAGGTGGTAGTATGCGATGTGAAGAAATAAATTAATATCTACAAAAGGACAAGAGGTGGTATTATGCGATGTATACGATAAGAAAACAAATCGTGATATAACGCGATGTGTACGGATAGTCGTGCCACCGCCCTCTACTGTTTTGCATTTTATTACATTATTTTCTGAAATGTGATTGGCTTTGAACGATTTAATTATGCAAATATATTATGGCCTACATTTGAAACCAAATCTGTTGTTGTGAGCGATATCGGGCCTTCACTAGAAGAGTTTTCGCTTCCATTGTTCGACAGCGACTGCAAGTTTTTCTGCGTTCATGGTTTAAATTTTGTACACACATCAACATGGCAGAGGTAAGGTCTATGTTTTCTCATTTACAAGTATATCATCTTATGATACATTATATGTTAATCAAAATTCTATGGCATATTAATGAGCTATCGCTTATAATATAACATCCCTGTTGAATGATTTTTCTGAAACAATGGCGTAGTGATGCGATCGTACTTAAATCGAAGTATGGTGTGCTTCCTTTTGAATTGGTGCCATATTCTGATAGTAGATCGTATACAGATAAAAGAATGACACTTATGAATCATACGACCGAATCGCAGGTTATAAGATAATTTGTTTTAGAATATGTAAAACTCATACTTCAGAAGTAGTATACAAATAAATTCACAAAACGTCGTGCACGGCTTGAAGTGACAATGTCATTAACTGATTAATTCCAACCGAATATGATTTAGTCTATTAGTAGAGGGTGATGTAAAAAAAATCTCACAAGAATTGCTGGTTTGTGTTGTGTACTTAAACATAGATTATAATATTTAATGTTATGTATTTGACCAGACTGTCTGAATTACTTTGGTTGTTTTTTTCCAGAATGGAACAGCTATTGGCCATGCTATTTTCAAAACGGTGTTCTTCTGAAAGACTTCAATCACAATGAGGATGTTTGGAAACTGGTAACCTGAAATTAAAATTTCCAAGTGTTGTCAAAAAGAAAAACTTGGATTTGGTTGGAAAAACAGAATCTGTCCATTACACAAAAAAACTGCTCCTAAGTTCTGTCAATCATGCATTGACGAAGTGGATGAAATCTATCAAGACTTCTAACATTTCTTCAGCCATTATAAGTCCATGCAGCTGCCTTCCAAGCCACTGAAAGTTGGTTCAGCTCTCTCAATGAAGAAAAACTATTCCTGAGAGGGGTGTACCAGGTCTAGCCTGTTCTCGTCTATATACTCAACCAAAATATTGCCCTCACACCGCTAAGCAAGTTCTTAAGACTTTGTGCATATTTTCCTCTTCCTCTCGTTTCTGCTCTCACGGCATTCAGTACCATCAGATATGTATGCAATAAGTATTTTACCTGTGTGGTGTTTCCACTTTGGATCTCTGAAAGTTTAAGTAATTTTTTTCAATATATTCCATTCCAAACAACAGAGACAGAGAGAATATTTTATTCTTGATTCCATTTTCATGAAAACATAGGTTGGGGTGCATTTTGTGCAGAGTTGAATTTGTAAACGTTATCGCATAAGTCCTTATCTTTTCTCCTTGGAAGGGAAAAGGCTGCTCCAATCAAATTCCGCGTGGATATGGTCAGGTAACCAGTGCTTCTTTGTCTTTTGCAATTATATTTCAATGACATCACATCATTTGCCCTCTGTTACAAACCAACCTTCCCCTTTCCATTTTCAATGCCATCCCACCTTTTTTACATGCTTTCCTCTAGTGTTGTCATTCAACACTCACTGTTGTAATATGTATGTCTGTACATGTATATGTATATCAATTTATCCTATCTGTGTCATGACCTATTAAAGTAGCTTTATCCTGCGTTGTGTAACCTGTCCTAGACATGTCATAGTTTTGTATCTCACTTATTGCATCAAACATCATACATATACCTTTAGCTTTTAAACAGTGATAACATTTCTATACTTGTTATCATTATCTGCCTCATTGTAATACTGGTAATTGATTTGTAGTGCACCTGCACTCGGGGATTACTCGGTATCCTTTTATGTAATACGGAATATTTTATGTATGTGGTTTTGAACATAATTTGCTACTTGAGAATTACTTCTAAAATAAAATTAACTCAAACATTGCTGTTCCTCCACTTCTTCACGAAATATGGATCTGCATGATATATTGCATATGATTAAAGGCATATAATTTGCCTGATAGAAACTCAATTATTAGCACCATTTAGAATAAGCACCATCATGAAATTTACTGACAAGGAATAATCTTAGGACCACTGTCCACATTGCTATGGAAGTAATTGTAATATAGCATAGTCAATTTCAATACAACATGATCGGTGACCCTGTGATTTTGTGAAACATCTATTCCACCATGGTACGGCGTACTTCGATTGGAGTACAAAAATATCAGGTGTGCAAATGGATTGACATGGGGTGTGATGTTATCATCCATAAGTCACAAATATGCCATACAATTTTCACTAAACTATATTTCATATAATCTAGACAGACTATGCTCCGCGAAAAGTAAGTTCTTTACTTTGCCAGACTGATTCTAAAAGGATTTTTGCCTCATCAATCTTCGGAAAAGACACGCGATGGCCGCCGAACTAAAGTTTGAAAACGCTTTGAAAAGCCTTCTCGTACATGTGCAACGCAAAATATGGTCCCAAATCGAGACTGTGACTACTAAGGGGGTTTTCACGATTTAACCCAACCAAATCTCAGTAAATGATGTCACAATTTGCAAAACAGTTGAGAAAATTAATGTTTATGTATGCATACTACAAAGTACAACAAGAGGCGGTATAATGCGATGTAATTTTAAGAGGTGGTATAATGCGATGTGTACAACAAGAGGCGGTATAATGCGATGTAATTTAAAGAGGTGGTATAATGCGATGTATACAACAAGAGGTGGTATAATGCGATGTGTACAACAAGAGGTGGTATAATGCGATGTAATTTAAAGAGGTGGTATAATGCGATGTATACAACAAGAGGTGGTATAATGCGATGTGTACAACAAGAGGTGGTATGATACGATATGTACAACAAGAGGTGGTATAATGCGATCACATTGCTGCAGTATACGAAGCAAATGGAAAAGGAATCATTTATTATTTGGTGAATAGACTACAAGAATACTCATTCAATTGCTATTAATGCTGTGACATCTCATTGGAGAGCATCATACATTTTATGTACTGTGTCAGTCACTCGGCGACGTCTGTCATCAGCGCCCTCTATGCCTTTATATTGATCACCTTAGGCATGGCCATACCTATAACAGAGGCTCTTATCGATGAATGGATGACCATCCATTACGTCGCGGTATGCAAACTATTATTTCTATCTTTGGTGTGTATAAGTATATATATGTCTATATATATATATATATATATATATATATATATATATATATATATATATATGTATATATATGTATATATATATATATATATACATATATAAAATATACATATATATATATATATATATATATATATATATATATATATATATATGTGTGTGTGTGTGTGTGTGTGTGTGTGTGTGTGTGCGTGTGTGTGTATATATATATATTATTGTCCACGAATGGTCACGTAACATTTTAAACGTACCATTCCAATCTTTTTAAGCCAGTGTTCACTTTCCCAATGAAACTATTTTGAGATCAGTTTCATTCACACTACACTTTCGCCATCTTGTCTAATTGAACCTTATTTACAATTATTAAGACTCAAATTAAAATGGGCTAAGAAAAATGCGATGACATAGCGACTGCATTAGTCCAAGACGCATTCCATTTGCTCGTTACAGAATCTTGACTTGGATAATAGGTCAACGTGTCGATTGTCATAATGTGGGAGGGTACGGGGCAGGCTCACGGATAATAAGTGCTCGCATTTGAGAAGCATGACTGCCTCTTGTTTGTTAGAAGGTACGGTGCCATATATGAGGAGCCGTAAACACTGGCTACATTGAAGGTCGCACCTAAGTTCGCGTCTGATTCGCTACTTCTCTCTTGGTTTGTTAGCCGTTGTCGGAGTTCAGCGCATTGAGTCCATTTATCAGTAGCTGCACATAGGGCTTCTACTTCGTAATCGTCCTCCTTATTTAGAAATAGTGAGGCCAGCTAATCGTGATCGCTGATCAAGAGGGAAGGCAAATCATTTGCCCGCTACAGAAGCGGGAATAGTGCATAGGATTCGTGCGCGGTTTCATCTTCAATTCACTTGCCTGTGAGAGAGGGATAATAGCTGGCACATCGTGGGCATTCACCTGAAGTTTTGTCCTCGTTATGCCGGCTTGTTAATTACTTCAGGATGATAAATCGCTGATAACTTGTCGGGATTAAGGCGAAATTTGGACGGAAACTGTGAAGTAGTCACCAGCATTCACAGTGTCCTCAATTTTGTACTGGAAGGTTTCCAAATCATTGTCCCAAGTAGTATATGTATGTACCCGAACTCGCATCGTTTTTGATGCAAATTAGATCGTGTATGATTTGGGTGTATGTACCCGAAGTCGCATCGTTTTTGATGCAAATTAGGTCCCTTATTCTGCTGACGCTTTTCGCTGACAACGGATTCGGTGCGATATTTTGATAATATCATTCTATTTTTGGAAAGTGTTTCCGACTGCTGAGCTTTGCGATCTGATGTGATGAAAGGGCGCTATTTGGGTGAGGTCATTTTTGGCAGTTTTATTGAGAAGTTTGTAAATGGCTATTAAAAGTCAAAAAGCGGTAATGGTGTTGAAAGATTGGGAAGTCAAGGATAGCGTTATTGTTGCTCTTAATATGAAGTCGGTCTTTACGAGGTTATTTGTAGCTAATAACTTCCTTTATCCCATGACATGTGGTTGTATATTGAATTGGTGACCTTAGAATTGTAGGGTTATATCCTTAGGGAGGTTGGTGACCTTAGCAACCTGATGTGATGAATGGGCAGTATTTGGGTAAGGTCATTTGGAGGGATATGTGGTTTCACAATATCCTGAGGGAGTTTGTAAATGGCTATTAAAAGTCAATAAGTGGTAATGATGTTGAAAGATTGGGTCAGGTGAAAGCGCCATAGATTGGAGTTTTCATGTGAATGAATCTTACTAGCATATGAGTATTCAATTACATACGAGGGAAAATGACAGGTGACTTTAATTTGAAGTGTGTTCTAACTCTCATTGAAAATATAACGACAGATGGGTTAAAACTTGACCATTGGATATTTCTCAAAATGGGGGCGGAGTTATGGGTTACAAATAGCGGATGGTAACTTTACTTCAAAATAGTTTTCTTCTGAAATATTTCCAAATAGCAACGATGGAGCACATTTATAAAAATCATTTTATTTCTACTGATTGTGAAAAATCGAAATTTTACCTTTCAAATTATCCTGATTTAATCGAACTGACGTTGAAAAACCCGGATTTAGAGAAGCGATGTGGATGAGCAAGGAAGTATATTACAAGCATTTCGAATATACAGTTGGAGTTACAGGGGAGTACCCTTGATATCTTTCGACCCCCACCCTGTGCTGTGACGAAAAGCTTAATGACATTGGGTGATCTTTATATTGACAGATTATCGATGATTATGTTGACAGAAGCTGTGTTGGCTGCTAATGAAAGAGCTATTCGGACTCATACGCGATGTGGTAGACTGCAAACTTTTTTACAACTATAATTTATCTGAAGATGTACCCAACCTCAACCAGAATATATTGAGGAATGCGATTCAACCTTTAAAATTAACGGGAGTTATGGATTCTTATTACGCAACAAAGAAACTGACGAATTGCGCTATTTTCACTCGTCACCTCTACGGAATAACGACGATTTTGACAGGGCTATGCGTAAATCACATTACCAGCTTGTGTAATTATACCACAGATTCGTCAAGTCCGATTAATAACACAAACACCGGTATAACATTTATTTATATCTATACTAACTTATTAACGAGTCTTCATCTTCTTCCTACAAACAAAACAAATTATTATCTTTTTGTTTTAATCTCTAAGAATAAGAAAGAGAGAAACCTGTTCAAGAGAATCTTAAGCTTTCTTGCACTCACGCTAGGTCAGGTGTGGTTTAATGGGTTGTCTGCATACAAAGAAATATATACTTACAACATATACAAAAGTCAACGAATCTATACCAGATGTATCCTGTTTAAAACGAATACTCCTTCAAAATCACCTTGATCCGGTTGGTAGGGGTCGAGATGAATCCTGGCCATTCGCCAGTGGCATCTACTACACTCTCTAACTGTTTTTATTAAATTTTTGTTATACCCATTGTTCTTCCTTATTCAGGTTGGAAATAGTTTTTGTCACTGGATCTGGATACTTCCATGTACAAAATTTCGATGTTTTGGGATCAGTGGAAACAACATGGTGTCTATATATGTGTACCATAATTATTGTTCTGACAAATAATTTCAGATGAAAACTATTTTCAAATAAACCCACCAACCGCTATTTGTAACCCATAACTCCACCCTAAACTCTGACAATTACATTCACCACCAAGCTAAATTCCAAATGAGAGTTACAAAACTCTTCCTTCGAATTAAAATTTATTCAGTATATTATGACAAGTCTCCTGTAATTTTTATTCATCAGTAACTGAATACCGCCATGGTATTAATTTTCATTCACGTGCAAACTAAAGTCAAAATAAGAATTTGTTACCAGTTTGCTTCAAACTGTTAAATACTATTTCACTGACAGGGGCTGTATGTCAAACAAATTAATAGAAATTTCTCAACATCATTAACGCGTTCAAAGATCGAGTTATTAATCTCTTCAACAAAGTTTCAATAAAATCAGGTGAAAACTCACGTCGTCAAGTCTCGCTATCCAGTACTTAGTTATAGTAATGTTGAGGGTCATAATATCTTAATAAAAAAAATGGCTGTCTGAAAATAGTGAATAAACAAAGACTATTATATTCACATATAATATTTGTTGGGTTAGTTACATTTCCTTTTTCTTGTGGAACATGTTTAATAAGGGTGGCCTTACAGAAACCGTATCACCAATTACAGAAAAATTAAATGACCCTTAGATTATGACAATTAAATAAAACAACAACATCATGGACAGACAAATCCAATCGTCGCCATTCGAAAGTTATGTATTTATCATTTTAATGGAGTAAATATGTACAAACTGGAAAAATATGTAATTTTGTGAAGGAGTCAAGAATCAAGTCAAAGGGTATAAAACTAATAAGATAGTTTCTTAACATACAAGTTGATATGGGATGGTATAATACTAACAATGTCATTGTCAAGTACACTTACATGGAAACATGAGGTAAGTATAAAGAACAAAAGTTTAAGAATATATGGTATTGATAAAAGGTTATAATATGTGATTACTAATGACATTGATGAGACATGTGATTAACTGTTATTCAATGTTCAATACGCAGAAGAATACAAAGTGGAGGTAATAGTACTGGATATGAGATATAAAATTATATTATGACAGGCAGGTATAATAAAACATATGATTATGACTAAGTGTGCTAAGAAAAAATATACAGGAGTAAATCATGACTTAAACACATATCGTAAGTTACGACAAAATAATTGCAAAAGAAAATGCTACGTGAATAATTATTTCAATCATCGATATTTCAAAGTTATTTATATATCAGCTTATTGGCGTAATAGTTTAAAAACTGGGGGAAAATGCACGTGTGTCTGTATATTGCGAGGAGTGAAGGCAATGTGTGTGGGTTGGTCAGTTGTAAGTAGAATATCATATCTCTGCTCCATAGGAGAGTGACCCCGCCACTCCAAGTTGAAATCACGTAAGAGATTGATGAAGAACACATATATCTCCTGATGTTTGCGTGTTTCCTTCTGATAATCGCTTTCGTTAATATTGATGTGTACCATAATATGTAACCAGCTGGATCCGCAGTACAGCTGTTACAGTTATAATATGAGTATGTCAGTACCTTCATGTACGAATGTCAAATGAATAGAAACACCCCCCAGAGATTGTTCAATAACTGAGGGTCACGCTCGACCGACACCCAGGGTTGACAATGATATACACTAGTCGTTATCGCTATGGGGCCGCAACTCACAATGACTCAAATCGTTTGACACGAACCGTTACCTAATGACCATAGAAGCGCATCGTGAATTCGACGATCAGTAAATCACATCACTCAACTGTGTAATTATACCACAGATTCATCAGGTGAGATATATAACACCTCATTATCGTGCTATTGAGTCTTTAATATCTAGTAATTAGCCTCTTCCTCTCTGGTGTTTAACAACCCTCTGGCGCTCTCTCCATTCGCATTCCTCGCGCACCCTTTTCCTGTCTCAGGTTACCTCCCCCAGGGTTTACGACTTCCATGGTCGTTTATACCCGCGCGTGGTCACTCTCCACTGAACCTGGACTTCATTTAGCCCAATAAAGCGTGTGTATGCACCGGCCTTCCGGTAAGTTAATAGCCACTTACTTTTCTTTCGGTCTAACAAGTTGATGGCTCTGTTTGTTTTCAGGTGATCCGGTATAACAGGTGGTGGGTAGCCGATCACGCGATCTTCGATTGGGTTCACAAAGACGGTCAAATTTGTTACTGCCTCCACACTCGAGTCAGGTCGTTGATTCTGGGCGTAGGTTAAGTCTGTTTGTGTTATTTCACGCATAGCCGTCAAAATCGTCGTTATTCTGTAGAGGTGACGAGTGAAAATAGCGCAATTCGTCTGTTTCTTTGTTGCGTAATAAGAATCCATAACTCCCGTTAATTTTAAAGGTTGAATCGCATTTCTCATATATATTCTGGTTGAGGTTGGGTACATCTTCAGATAAATTATAGTTGTAAAAAAGTTTGCAGTCTACCACATCGCGTATGAGTCCGAATAGCACTTCCATTAGCAGCCAACACAGCTTCTGTCGACATAATCATCGATAATCTGTCAATATAAAGATCACCCAATGTCATTAAGCTTTTCGTCACAGCACAGGGTGGGGGTCGAAAGATATCAAGGGTACTCCCCTGTAACTCCAACTGTATATTCGAAATGCTTGTAATATACTTCCTTGCTCATCCACATCGCTTCTCTAAATCCGGGATTTTCAACGTCAGTTCGATTAAATCAGGATAATTTGAAAGGTAAAATTTCGATTTTTCACAATCAGTAGAAATAAAATGATTTTTATAAATGTGCTCCATCGTTGCTATTTGGAAATATTTCAGAAGAAAACTATTTTGAAGTAAAGTTACCATCCGCTATTTGTAACCCATAACTCCGCCCCCATTTTGAGAAATATCCAATGGTCAAATTTTAACCCATCTGTCGTTATATTCTCAATGAGAATATAACCCAAATACTGCCCATTCATCACATCAGGTTGCTAAGGTCACCAACCTCCCTAAGGACATAACCCTACAATTCTAAGGTCACCAATTCAATATATCACCACATGTCATGGGATAAAGGAAGTTAATAGCTACAAATAACCTCGTAAAGACCGTCTTCATATTAAGAGCAACAGGTGAATACTCCCGCCAACAATAACGCTATCCTTGACGTCCAAATCTTTCAACACCATTACCGCTTTTTGACTTTTAATAGCCATTTACAAACTTCTCAATAAAACTGCCAAAAATGACCTCACCCAAATAGCGCCCGTTCATCACATCAGCGCGCAAAGCTCAGCAGTCGGAAACACTTTCCAAAAATAGAATGATGTCATCAAAATATCGCACCGAATCCGTTGTCAGCGAAAAGCGTCAGCAGAATAAGGGACCTAATTTGCATCAAAAACGATGCGACTTCGGGTACATACACCCAAATCATACACGATCTAATTTGCATCAAAAACGATGCGAGTTCGGGTACATACATATACTACTGTCCCAGCGATCAAATGTGGCAATTCTCTCACCCTTGGTAATGTACTTGGCAACAGCGATAGTGTTAAACAATATAACTGGCACCCTGTCGTCATTAACGGTTACTAATGTGCGGGCTACAGGATACCTTTAGTATTCAAGTGGGGGAAAACTGAGCATTCTCCTGTTGTTTTGTTTTCAGTATTACCTTAACAATTTCCTGCACATATAATTGCCTATAATATAAGTGAGAGTCGCTTAATACCACAAAATTAGCTGATAACCTTTAGTTGCGAACATAGAATGGTACGGTAATGGTACCTAGAGTTGTTACCTCAGTGTTGTTGGCACATACACATTTGTTAATCTTTGACTTAAATTTGTTTCGTAATGATAGTGGTAATTTGGTCAATAATTTGGTCTACAGATATGAAAAATAGGTCAGCTCCGTGTGTCGACTTTAGCTTTTTATCGCTTATTTGATAGCGTTATGGTCAACTCATTGTGATGTGGAATGTGAATGCCTTACTTACCAGTGGTAGTTGAGGTGGGCCCGTTATCGTCATCTGGAAGGTCTGGCCCGTCGCACGCTGAGTCAGCAACGGGCGAAGCTAGTTTCCCTGATAGCTTCGGCAGAATGATTATCAGGAGAGGCTGGTGTCCATGCGGTATTGAGCAGGAGAGGCTGGTGTCTATGCGGCAGATTGAGCAGGAGAGGCTGGTGTCCATGGGGTATTGAGCAGGAGAGGCTGGTGTCCATGCGGCAGATTGAGCAGGAGTGACTGGTGTCCATTCGGCATTGAGCAGGAAAGGCTGGTGTCCATGCGGCATTGCTCATTGTTATGTCCGACCTTAAAGAACCAAAGGCAGAAGATTTTCTGCCGGCAGCTTTGTAGGCCACTGTAGTTAAGGTTCTGGGAGGCATCCCGTCAGTATAGAGGCATTACGGCTCTGGACAAATCCATGTGGTTGTCGCGGCCATAATCACGATGAATGTCATGATATCGATCTTCTAATTCTTTGGTTATTGGATTGACAAAACAGTCAGACAGTTCAGCATCGTATTCAAAGACCTGTCACACGAGGGGCCGTGCTGGTATTTACCATCACTGCGACCTGTTGTAGGGGGACGTCCTCTGTTATCGAAACTTACCTGTTTTGGGGCCACGAAAAGCTGAAGGAGACGAATCTGCTCATTTAGATCCTTCATTTCTTGTGCCTCTTGAGAAGGTGATGGGAAGTGGGGGGAGAGATAAGCCTGGCTGATGGTCTGTAACCGCGTAAGTGTGTCCAATTCCAACGGGGTTGAGCTTTCAAATTGGCGAGCCACCTGTTCTGCATCGATGAGGGTTTTTGGGTCAAATCAGTGCACCCAGGTACCGATCTCTTTGCGGAGACTATTAATGAATATTTTCACTCGCACAGCTTCATTCGTAATAGTGCAAGAAACGATATATATGAGATCCCTCGCCTAGTCCTCAATGGATTCTCTCTTGCCTTGTTCGCAGTCAAAAAGAGAGAGTGGCACTTTTTTGAGTCTCATGTCAGATCATGCGAATCTGCGGAGGAGATCCTCAACATTTTCTGGTAGCTTTCCCTTGTAGGTTATTCGATCGGGCAGGGAGAGGCTCTTGGCGGATGACTGCATCCGGTGTAGTAAGGTTCCAAGTGTCGATATCTGGTTGTTGGCAAGGAGGCAGAAAGCCCCGTCAATGACAGATGCTATGTCGGTGGTGGCTGTCGCGTCCGAGCTTACCTGTCTCTCCTCCTGTGTGGGGGATGCTTGTGGGTCTAAGGCTTGCGGTGTCCGCTATCAGCACCTTCCATTACTGGTACGCTGCTGCTGCTCTGGGACATGGTTGAACTGGCAGATTGATGATTCATGTAAGGAATGATTAGCTGTTTTTGTATGAAGAGCGCTTGTATCAGAAAGTTTCGTTACTTGCTGCTTATTGTTGATGGAGTGAGGACTATCCAGAGAAATAACACAAATCTAGCAATAGAGTTCTTGTCGTTTATTCAAGGTTAATGATGTGGCTTTGCTGGGATGTCGGTCAGAATTTTTTTTCAGAATCTAAATAAACCTTCTTGAACTGGTGCGTGCCGCAGTTTATATCTTGGTCCAGGACGTTGGATTCCGCCCGAAACCGCTTGAACAGCCAAAACCCAATCGGTTTGACCAGTCTGGCAGTCATATTCTTACGGCTTTTGACTAAACAAGTGCACATATGTTGTGAACCAGTGATAATCATCGACCAATGTAGGCCAGGACTGGTTATCAGGGCACTACCCTACTATGAGGGCAGAGGTTGACCAAGGCTAAACATATCATGCTGATAATTAAGGGTGGAGGCTTTTAAAGTCAGATGAGCTGGAACAATATCATAACACAATCAAGTTGGCTTTGAGTAGCTTGCATTCCAAGTGAGGGGTATTGGACTGTGTACCAATCTAGCACTGACATCAGTGTTCTGGTTTGAGTTGTACATAGATGATCTTCCCTCGGTAGACTCCGTGGAGCGTGGGAGCAGATTAACAACAATTATGGAAAACAACTGGAAACACACATTGGAGACCGTCTGTGATTCAGGGGTCATGAATACTGATCATGACCTCCCATCATCTGCAAAGTTGAGATCCACATCGACCAGTCATAGGTGTCTACCTTGGGCAAACAAGAACACCTCTTTGGCGATCTTACATAAAATAATCCCATGTAATTGTGGAGGATTTCGGTCCTATTACGACGAAACGAAATCTACTCTATACCACCACCAACCTCCTGCAGTTTGTCGTCCGGTAATTGTTATGAAGGATGCTGATTAAATGTCATTGAGAGGGAATGCTATTTATAATAAAACATCGATTTCACAAAGGTACAGATGAGGAATAGGAGGGACATTGCTCTGCTCGGACAAAGTGCCCTTGACACTCTTCTCAAAGCTGTGGCAATTAGCTTTACCTTCTTCAAACCACAGCTCTGTGATCTCTGTATATCCCACCAAGGTGCAAGATAATAGAGAGAGACGTAGACTATTTGATCAGTCACCTTCCATCTCCGCGATTGATACGGGGTGATTTTGATATTAAACGATCTTAGTATATTAAATGATAAATTTAACAGTTATCGAAAGATCCCAAACAAATGTGCACACCATGATTTTCAGATGCATGCTGAAATGCTATGAAAACAAGCACTGTCCAGGTTCGAAACGTGGCTCACTCAGGCTAACAAGAACCTGCACAAAGCTGCTTGAGCACAAACTAGTCGAATCATCAAGGACTATTTGTCTTAAATCCAAAAACTTATTAAAATACAGTTCCAACTTTTCCTCAATACTATAAAAAAAAGTGCTAATGAAACATAAGTCTATGAGAACTCTAGCTCCCACAAAATGACTCAACTTGAAAAAGATGCCCATCAAATACTTATTGCTTTATCAGGTAATTCCACGTTAAGACTAAGCCTAAAGTGGAGCTATATAAAAACTAGCTATATAAACTACCTTAAAACTGTCTTAAAACTACTCGTTATTGTTATCCCTCAAAGCTTGATTCATCTACAATTGTACCACACTTACACCTGCATATCTTTTTAATGAATATATAGATTCTTTTTCTTAATTTCGAATTCAATAAAAATTTTCATAGGTGAATTTATGAACATTAAAAAGAACCAAAACTTCCACGTTGGTTTATTCTGTTTCATCAGATATTATCCTCACAACGGTAGCTCATTCATTACCGCCTAAAACATTATGACGTTATCATAACGCATTTAATAACTTTGGCGCCCCTTTCACTTGGTAAAATATTGAAGGTATGTCCCTTCAAAGATGAATAAGACATAGAACACACAATCCATTGTGGATTATTTATTGCACTGCATGCGCACAATCATACATAATTGTAACGCACATACATCACCAAGACTGTAGACAGAATATTTGTATCAACAATACTTTTCAAAATAAGAACAACATCTTTCAGCAACTTTTTTGCTCTTAGTTACTCTTAATTTCCCATAGCCATTGAAGCAACTAAACCTCTTTTCGTTCCCTCTGGTAATCCATATTCATTACATATGTATAATAAAATCATTATAAGTATTATAAATAGGTGATCTAAGCGAAGTCCTGATCCGCTGATCTTGTCAATGGATGGAATCTCTGTAAATATGTTCACTATCACAATTCCACCTATATAACACTCTGGGTTGACAACCTGAAATAAAGCTTTGTTACGAGACATATCTTGTCCATTCAGCCACCTCTTCTCTTGCTACATTGGCAGAGGCTGTCAACTTCTGTTGTATCTGTGACTATTCAATTTTTCACGAACACCAGTGGGTCGTGGGACGTGGTTTGTACGGACGTCAATCTGATTTGTTTGCATTTGTTTCTTCCTCATAGGCTTCAATGGGCTCGGTGGCTTGATGCTTGGCCGCCCATGACCCATAGAGTCTATTAGATTATAGTTCACAGTCTACAAATCTATGGCGGGAATGGGTGGAGGGGGTATAGCCTATCAAACTTATCCAACGTGTCCAGCTGTATTGAGTTGTTGGGTGTAGTGTTCTGTTATTGCCCTGCTGCTGGTTCTGCTTTGGTACGCAATTTATTTGGAGTTGATTGTGGGTATGGGAGTGCTGGGAACCTGGGGTGCTTGTCATGGGGCATGGCTGGGGCGCAGTAGCGAGCTGTTGAGTCTTATATTTAGTCGTAAATATAATAAGCTTCGCCATAACCTCTCCTTTTCGCGGAACTTTTGACATTTCTCCCTATGTAAGCATTTCACGTGGAGCTTTTGATATTTCTCCCTATTTAAGCATTTAACGTGGAGCTTTTGACATTTCTGCTTAAGCAAGTGTTTAATGTGAAACTGTTATTTTCTTTCCTTATGTAGACGTTTAATCAAAGCATTAGAAAGTTCTTCCTAAATAGTCCTTTAATGTGTGACTATTGATGCGTCTTTCCATGCAGGTGTTCAATGTGTACCTGTACTTGGTCGCCTCCATTGTTGTAGTCTATCTCCAGCTGTGGCACGTCTTCATTCCTGCGTATAAAACGAGGCAAAGAGAACACAGACTAAGGCAGATCTTGTCAAGTCCCAACATTTACAGCATTCCGCCAAACTTTGAAAGCCACACAACTCAAGAAAGCGATGTTTCCCTTGGTGACGTAACAGTGACATTGGAAACTTCAAGTGATCAAGCAGAGCAAAGCAATGCAAACGTGGCTTTGTCGAATCCATGTGAAACCTTTGTGTCTCCCAACCTTCAGCCGTCAGACACATCGGATGCCAGGCCGGAAGCTGCGTGTCCCCCAGGACGTCATAGGCCTATGGAAAGGCGTAATGCCAGCATCACCTTGGACAAAGACATATATAACTACATGGCTACTATGCAAGGCACAGCGTCTTTCTCCCACGAGGTTACAAGCTTTTACATGAGGCTAGGTCTCTTGTGTGAGTAATGTTTATCCTTAACTCTAGTTGCGTACATGAATTCCATCGGTAATCTGCCGCAGTATACAGGTATAGGGTAATCATATCCAAGTGGACATTTTGCCTTATTCGTATTATGAAGGAAACAGCTGACCAATCCATGATACCAACCTTTTTTTTGAAACCGACACTAAGCCCCTGTTTTCATTTCAAATTTCGTTGTCCAATACATTTGAGATTTGCAATATAAGGATAATATGCAAATATAGAAACCAAGTTAATCTGTGCGACACCGGAGTGTAGTATGAAGAGAATGGACTATACATCTATTGACCGCCTCTTGTGCATACGTCCTTGCAACCATTGCCACAAACTTCAGATATAAGCCGAGAGTCAGGGAACTGACATTCTCCAATCAAAAAGCATTACTTTAAACTACTTAACCCCAATTGTTGAAATGAATTACATTTGATTTACAGTTTTCGCTATTGGCAACATCGTTTACCTTGGTTTGCAAATTGAATTCATTCACGCCAGTCACGTAAAAAATTGTACGAGGTTCTCCCAAGAGCTCGACTATCCGTATTACTTCTGGCTGCTATTCCTTCTCGTGCAGAGCTTCTTTCTCTTCAAGAATAAAGACGTAGGTACACCTTTCTAAATGTTAAGTCACATGTATTATATCACATATCACATACATGTTGCTGTTTGTTAAACACCAAAGTAACTTTCGTGATGCACTGGTTGCGCTTGATTTTGAACCACCACCTCAGTCAATGTTGTGGTGGAGAATGTTGTGGTGATTCTATTGGAGCTGGTTGTAAACAACCACCTTAGTCAATGTTGTAGTGATTTGGTAGCAGCTGGTTGCTGATTATCACCTTAGTCACTTGCATTGTGTTTTGTGGTAGATGGCTATACGCCATCACCTCTGTCACTGTATGTGTTGCAGCTCGTTGTTAGTAACCACCTGGACCTTGTGAGGTTCGGCCTTATGCACGTGGCAGCCACCAATGTATGCACATGGGTTAGAGTCTTGGT
Source organism: Urechis unicinctus (assembly GCA_034190875.2). Taxonomy (NCBI): domain Eukaryota; kingdom Metazoa; phylum Annelida; class Polychaeta; order Xenopneusta; family Urechidae; genus Urechis; species Urechis unicinctus. The sequence goes on from CM067344.1 coordinate 8,921,791, forward strand.
GTTCGAAGTCATGGAAGCTATCCACGAAAGCAATCAACATACTACGTGTCAAACTTCGTGGTGGAAAGAAACTGAGGCGAGCTACTTGATAAAAGCAGCTGGGCCACAGACCTGTCTTGAAGAGTGCCTCAAGTACATGAGCGATGTTAAGAACGAGCAAAGTATGTATATAGACACACACACAAGCACACACACACACACACTCATATATATATTTATATATATATGTTTATATATATATATATATATATACATATATATATATTATAACATATATATATATATATTATAACATATATATATATATATATATATATATATATATATATATATATATATATATATATATATATATATCTATATATATATATATATATATATATATATATATATATATATATATATATATATATATACTGTTCAATGTTCGATTTAAGTTCAATCGAATACACCTTTTATCTAGAATGGTCTTAATCAATTTTCTTTTCAGATGACATCAATACAGACGGCAATACTACAACAAATTGTGATGATCTTATACCTCTTCTTCATCAGTTATCGCCCATTTTATTCCCTCTGGTATTAGAATACAGTCTAGTCGGTGCTGCAGCAATGTTATCTATGTATGAATCGGTGGATTTTCTCCTGACCAAGTCGGTGAAGGATGTTCTACGTTCGGCCGTCAGAAAGAGCCATTTCAGTATGCGTCGCCAAAACCAAGCTCCCCTGGAGAACCGAAACAACCACGACGACCCAGATGCAAGTCTTTCCAAATCTCGCACAGGAATGTTCTTCGGGTTTGTGGTGCTGGCTGGGGTTGTTATTTCCATTATTCTCTCGCTGTATTGGGAGTCACAAGAAAGAGTCAATCAAGCCGACCTGGCCCTCTTAATCACAGACCTCGGAGTTATCGCACTGCTCAATGTGTCTGTGGTCATAGCGTGTGTTAAGTTCTACAGCTTAGCTTACGCTTCAACGAGAGATAATAAAATAGACAGCATCCTGCTTTTCATTTCTTTGTTTGGTCTCTGTATGCTGGAGCTCTTCACATTCGTCGCTTGCATCATTACTATGTATGAACAAGGAATAATCACTGAAGTGATACTGGACGCTGTTTGCTCTTTTGTTAGCATTATGCAGGGCACTTTGCAAACCATATTCATCATAGATGGAATGCATCGATACATCCAATCTGACAGACAACTGCAGTCCAAACCAGGCCGCTCTACAGTCACCTTCCTCATCACCGTCAATGTAGCTCTGTGGATTTTCAAAACCATCCAAGAAAAGAGGTTATCTGTGGCTGGAGAGGGGGAAATATTTGGTGATGTCGCTTGGGCGATTATTATGAACACGTGTCTCCCTTTGCTGCTCTTCTATCGATTCCATTCAAGCATTTGTTTGGCTCACATTTGGCATTCTGCTTACGTCCGGGAAGAGGATCCGTATTCGCCTGAGGATCTGGCCGTGGACGTGGTAACGCATGCGCAACGAGCACCACTTGGCCGTGGACGTGGTGAAAGGCATGCGCAACGAGCACCACTTGGATGCAGTAGCTTATTGCTGACTATCACATAATGATCAGGGCTTCATGGTCTTGAATGCCTGACTGCCTTATATCGACTCATAAGTCGCTATTAATAACAACTTATCTCCGACCTTTTTAATAACAGGCACCATCGAATTGAAAATTATAAAATGTATTGACTTAAAAAACATTAGTGAGTTCATCAACTGGTTGCGATTAACATTATTACCCTCGTCAATTTCTTGTGGGGCATATAAAATTTTATGGGCATTCCGAATGCCCCACAACCTAATGAGGTTTTTCTATCTTTTCTGGCTTCCTGGAGCAGAATAATTAAGGCACGGATAACAGATAAAATACAGGTAAGAGATAAGTGTGATGGAATTATCATAAAAAACGAAATGGTATTAGATAAGCTGTTGAGAAAAATAACTGCCTACAGCTAGGTTACAAAACGCAGGAAAAATTGATAATGACCTAAATAGCATAAGATGTGGATATACATAAATAGACATACGATAATGTTTTTATCATAGCAAGTGTTGCATGAACATTACATGTAAGTATGTACAGCGTAATGTGAAAAAGGTGGGATGACATTGAAACACGCCAAAGTCAGAGGCTAGTCATTAGGCTTTGGTTGACACCACACAAGTCTAAGACAGACAGTAGGAGGGGTTTTCTAATGGTTCGAAGATCATGTTAGGAGTGGCTTGGTTGCTGTGTTTGTAGGAGGTAACTGGATTTGGTAGCTTGAAGGGTTTGTGATGCGCAAAGTTGTTAGCTGGAGTAAGGTAAGTGTGTGAGTTATGTCATTGGAGTATACGGCCTCACCTACTCCTGGGCAAGCATGGTAACAGAAAAGGAAAGAGTGCCTGTAGCATGTGTGAGTATATGTACATGGTGTGTAAAATGGTATTGTGTCAATTAACTGGTGGGGGATGGTCTTAGTGATAGGAAAGAGTTTGGAATTAGGAGACTGTGTTTAAGAGGCGAGGATGCCATTCAAGAGTTTAGTAAAGTATAGGTAGCCAGTTGTGTCTTTAATCTGTGGATGAACGAAAAAGAAGGAGAAATAGGTACGTATAGAGGAATATTTAAGCCCTTGAATGTACAGATGGGCAATGAATACGGCTATAGTTATGGTGTCTGAAGCCGACCAATTTCTTCCCTGTAATAATAAAGCACATTTTATACCCATCAGCAGACGGAGAATATATCCGCAATAGAAGCTTATTAAAAAAGTTATAGTTATGGTGTTTGAAGACAGACCAATTTCTTCCCTGTAATAATAAAACACATTTTATACCCATCAGCAGACGGAGAATATATCCACAATATAAGCTTATTAAAAAAAATACAGATAGGAAATGCAAATCAGTGAATTATAGTATACAACAAATAGAGGTGCATTTATATATATTCTAAATGCCCATACCTGTCATTGCAAATACATGTAGTTTAAAATTTATTTTACACTAGAAACTGCTAGATGAAAAAAATAACCACTGACATTTGGAAGGTGCTTCCTCCACTATTACAAATAAAGTAAAATCAAAGAATAAATTTTACCAGGCAGTTTTTTTTATTGGGCTTGGGGTACATTTCATGTCATTTTTGTGGTGATGGATTGTGATTTGTTAGCTCCTGCCTTTTTTTCCTCGATTTTGTTCACGAAAAGTGAATCCCCTGGTCTCTTACAGAACGTACAGTGCAGGCCCCAAAGAGCCACGGCCCGTTTTCGTTGGTGTATTGTGTAGAGGACATGCCGGGGCACATTCCATAAAATTTTGGTGATGGGTTGTTATCCCTAAGCTCCTCCCCTTTTTTCCTCCATGTTTTCTAACCAAACGTTACCCACCCCCTTGACCTTTAAAGAACATATGGTGGTGGTCCTAAAGAACACCGGCCCGTTATCTTTGGTGCATTACGTAGAGGGCAGACTGAGGCACATTCCATATAATTTTGGTGATGGTGTGTCATGATCTCTAAGCTCCCATTTTACTCTCTAACTTTTTCACGAAAAGTAACCCATCCATTAAAGAACCTGCGGTGATGGCCCTAGAGGGCCTCGGCCTTTTTATTTCTTTTTGGTGCATTACATAGAGGACAGGCTGGGGCACATTCGATATCATTTTGGTGGTGATGCGCCGTGATTTCGAAGTTCTCCCCATTTTCCTCAGTGTTTTTTTTACGAAAAGAGACCCCCCAGTCTCTTACAGAACGTACATCCGGGAGCATCATATCAAAAATGAAAAAAAAAAAAAGTCAAAAGTTATTCAAAAATTATTTTTATTGTGCCTTGGTTGTAAAAAATGAACACATAAATCATTTTAAAAGCTTTAACAAAATCTAGTACCAATAGTTCACTCGTCATCGTATTGTTCATCCTCAGAGTCTCTATCAACTGTCAACAGTGAAGTATTTGTATACACTCCTCGTCATTCACTGCAGCTCATGGAACAGTCCAAACCATTTGTTCAACAGGTGCATCTGAGTGTGTAGCAACCAGTTTTGCAGTCGCACCGAATCACTTTTGAGGTGCCGGAGGATTGTCTGTGAAGATCAGTGTCATTTTGTCGTCACACTTGTTCGTAACCGAGCCAAACTTGGACCAGTTGGTGTTACGATCCAATTTTTGAGCTGCTAGTTAGGAAAGTAATAAAGTACGAGATTTATGGATATGATTAAGCGTGATGTTATTGCTTAAGGGAGAGACTTTTATCTGTACCATGGCTTACTCATCTAGCTTATTTACGAGTAATGTTCTTCCTTTGTTATTTGACATTGATGGCCGAGTGATGTATGCGTGGCAGTCCAATTTCCCTTTCTTGGTTAATTGGGAACTGTTTTATGTGCTTTATATGCCAAGTTAATGCTTTTGTCCTCGGAATCCCCTATCTTGATTAAATCGGCTACGCTTTATATGGCATTTTGATGCATTTGTCCTCGGAAATCCTCGTGTGCTGCGTGATTGCTTTATTTTAGCATCCCTCGTAAAACATTTTTAGTGCTTTGTCCTCGAATCTCTCGTAGAATGCATGCGTGGAAGAGGTAGATAAATGTCGTGTGGTGAATTATTTATTATCTTTATTGGAAGTAGTTAAGTAGATTCTAGCGTATAAAAGACCCACCAAATAGCGCCCCAACACTCCAGTCCCGCAGAAGCTCCGCAGAAGTCCACAGACGTCCATTGAAGCCACAGAGGGAAGACAGCCAGACTCCAAAAGAGGCTGACCCTCGCCAACTTCACAATAGGCTTCAGAAGAGACTTAAGTATTTCTACTTTGTGCTGTGGAGTGAAATAAGAAAATAAACCAACTTTAGTTTGAAAACGGAGTCCTTCATTTACCTGTGCACCTTAAAACGTGTTGTTAAAGGGAAGTAAAAAGAACGCGCAATAAGAGAAGAAACAATAATATCTTAGCCTTACCTCAAGGCACGATAGTTGGTACACTCTGAGGCTGTGGCATTTACCAGCTGCTGATGTTCGAGATAGTGTGCGTGACTCAACTGCCGCAGTACTGCATGACGTCTTTGAAAAAAATGTGCGAAGCCTCAGGTCGTCCGGGTTCTCATCCGTTTTGCCATTACATAATGAAACAAGGGCACCTTCCCTTGCCTAGAGGATGTTTTCCTTTGTCTGATGTGGGATTCATGAACACCTTAGCTTGTTCAGCAAATAACATATACTTTTACAGTTTACTGATAGCCTTGTTTTTCCTGATGCCAAACATTCACAAGGTGACATAGTGTTGCTGTAATGTTCCAGCAATGTGGAGCCTTTTACTTTCTCTTTTGGGATTTGGCTGGAACCACAGGTTATGCTTCATGTGTTTAGTATGGTGAATTAGAAGTATCAATATGTCTGTGTCATCTGCTATGACAACCCTGTCTCTCTGTTCAGCACAAGCAACAGCCGTCTTCACCATCAAAGTGTCTGCATCGCCTTTATCATGGTGAACATAACAACCAGTTCTTTCCAATTTGTTGCGAACATGTTAATGAACCTTTGTTTGTTCTGTTGATTTGAGAGAAATTCATCTTTCTGGGTCTGCAGGGTCATGGTATCATCAAAGTGCACTGCTATACCAAAGCAAGCACGTCTGGTACGAGTACAATCCTTTGTGCTGGGAACGTCGCTGTACCCATCGAACACAATGATGTGATGGCCCGGTCATATTTGCGAGTAACATACCCGTTGTACATTCTTAGGATCATCTCCCAGGATGTACCCTTTGTCCATGGAATCCTGTAAGGTGCTCTCGACGAGAAATGGACTAGTAGAATAAGCGTACTCGCCCTGACGTCACCCCTACACAACACTAGCCTGGTGTTCAACGAGAGCGAGGGTTTTTGGCAGCATGTCAGGTAGGGAGAAAAAATGTACTTAAGCGAACGTTATGAATAGTGAAAACATTAGCCAAAACGAAGCGGACTTTATTAACCACAGAGCAAGTATTCACAATTAACTAAGTTAAACGTCTATATCTGCGTCATAAAATGATGTGTTATGACAATATTTTCACTGTTAACTTATGAATAATCAGTGCTTTTTGATAAACAATACTGATGCCAAGTGGGCACATAAATCGTATTACATCATTGGTCTGAGTCCGGTCACGTGGTCGTGGTTTCCAACTGGCATCCACAGGAGTCAGTGCGACCCTGGCTTCGACTGCTTGTCTACAAATTAAGTCTCAACCTAAACAAGAAGCAGATAGTTGGCAGATAGACCTCAAAGCCGTCTGCACATTTGCTTTGTAATAACCAGTTTCATGTTAGTAACAAGAAAGACATAATCTTATGCTTACCTTCATATTTTCACATGGTTTGATTGTATATTTGTACTGTACCGAGTTGTCGCTTGTTGTAAGGGTTTGTACTTACAGGGAGGCTGTCTGCATGGTGTAGTAACCATTTACAGCATCTGATGTGGTCTGGTATTCTGTGTGATATGCCTGATAGAATTGTCGTCGTGTCAGGAACCAACGAGCTGCACAAGGGGTGCTGATTACAGGCCAACCCGGTCATCTCGGGACCAGATGCTGGTGGAAAGGAAGGTGACCAGAGCTGCTTGGCATTGGATTCCAATTTGACGTTTAATGACATTTCACGCCAAGAACCGTTTCAGTACCTCTGTAAAAGGTCGACTTGGAATGAACAATAGTTCAGCCTAGCATTAACTCGTGTGATTGAGACATCGTTTTTTTTTGTGATATTGCAAACAAGTTTGCCATTTGCATACTGACGCTAATACCATTGCTGAACTCATTTGTCTACCACGTGAGCTTTGTGTTAAAATGTGTCCTAAGAGTTAATAGTGTCGCTAAGTACCATGGAAGAATTGTTTTTGCTCCGTGAGATTTAAAAGCAGTCTCGCGAAATAATGCAATAACCTTGTGTGAGAAAAGATTGTTTCTAACCAGATTCGCTCAGCATACCATGTCGAATTGGACTCGTCTTCAATATCCAAGTTCGTATGAATATTTTTAATGTCCAGCGTGCTTGTAATGATCTCACTAGAGCAGTAGATTTGCAAGCCATCTTGGTGTGCTCTTGGAACTACTTTATTGGCGACAGAATAAACAAAAACTAGATTCGGCAGGAACGCCAACGGCATGTCTTCCAATGGCAAGCCTGGACGACCAGCAATACGGTATCAACAATATTACACAAACAAATGTTATCTCTAAACAAAATGAATTCTTGGCCTATTAGTTTAGCAATCGGGTCTGTGATTGTGTCTTGTTAAGAAACCCTACGCGCCGCACACGTTTACGATAGATGTCAGCGAGGGGAGCTGGTAACTATTTTTGGATAGATGTCACAAGCTGCAGCCCCTTAGATGTTTTGATATGACCCCTTAGCAGATGTTTTGACATGACCCCTTAACCAAATCAATACAAAGCCGAGGGAATGGCACTAAGCCATTCTCAGTGGCTTGGTGGTTTACTGCTTCGCCTTTTGATCCACAGGCTGTGGGTTCGACTCCAAGATGTGACAACCTGACTCCGGATGATCACGTACAAATGGCGGTCCCATCTTTGGAAAGGGATGTAAAAGATCCTTTGAGGACGACGTGCTCCGTAGCAGTGACCAGTTTAGAGTAATTTACTCATTTGTAGTCGTACATAGCTTAGTTGCTAAATACGACTATGTTTCGATGCACACAAACACACACACACACACCCACGATACTGGTCGATTACGTAAGGTTTGGACTACTTTGAGTTGGCACAAGCGCCAACGGCATGTCTTCCAATGGCTAGTCTGGACGACCATCAATACGGTATCAACATATTACCCAAACTGATGTTATATCATACTTAAATTCCACAGTGATATGATCAGTCTCAGAACAGCAGTGTCAGTGAAGAATTTATTAGCGAAATAAATAGTTGATAAATAACACATTATTTTAAAACATATAACTCGAATAACACATAACATTGAAATATTTAGCTCAAGGTGAAATATATATATATATATATATATATATATATATATATATATATATATATATATATATATATATATTATATATATATATATATATATATATTATATATGTATATATATATGTATATATATATATATATATATATATATATATATATATATATATATATATATATATATATCTATATATATATATATATATATCTATATATATATATATATATATATATATATATATATATATATATATATATATATATATGGCAAACTGTTAACACTAATATTGTTGTCAATATCGATATAACCGTTTCTCGCTGTCGATGCTGTGCTCTGCGTAAACAATCCCAACGTTTGCATGTTCATTATCTAGTTGCCCTTATATTCCACCGACGAGTTCTGTTCTGGGTGACTACCATCGGCTTCCGGCTTGTCTCCGCCACTACCAGACTGCCATCACATGCAAATCACGCCCCTCCCTCGCTCACCCATAGCCAAGGTCCCACTCACTTTTACCAGGAAGCAGAATTGGAAAAAACAGGATGGACTCAATAATTGGAATTGAAGACGTGGCATGACTCCTGCAGATTTTGCTGGTTGCTGTAGAGTAGTTCATTAGAGTTGCATCATCAGGACTGTGATATCTACATTGGTTAACACTCAGCATAAATTAACCAACTTCTCTGTCATGCGCGGGGAATCAGTTGATCTGCGGTCTAAACAATGTCAGAGGTAGCTCACCAGATCATAGCATATACAAGAAGTTGATTATTAATCCGGATAAAGCGATTGTTTGCGATGATTCATAATCAGGAGAATATCACAAAGAGGTGGCGGCCATACTGAATTACCGGCGGACCGTTAAAATAAACCTGTTTATGTCTGTCTAAACCCAGTGCGCCACGGAAAAGCTCAATTAACAAGCCTGAGCAACATAGTGCATGTTATTAATCCGTATGTCTCCCTCGGCCAATGAAAATGGGACAAATTATTACAAGCTGCTGATCTGACGCACATTATTTTGCAAGTCACGATGCACGATATTGCCTTGTGAAAACTTCCTAAAGCCTTACCCCATCGTTCACATGATACCATTGGCCTTTCCTTCACCAGCCCGAAATAACAAATCACGTGATGTTGATTGGCGAGCTCAAGATAACACAAAGGAAAATGGGGTGGGGCTGTCATCAAGATCGGAGAACCAACACGACAGATATGGTGAGTCCATGGAGCGCGGCTGATTGACAGCCGGTTGAGCGGAACCATCGCATTCATTCTGGGAATCAGCAGAGAGAGACTCAATTTCTGACATTTAGCTCACGCTGCCACCTGGCAAACGCGTTTCGATTTCTGGTGACGTATGTTTGTTTCACGACAGTGATTCATCGTTTATCTGGCGCGCATTTTGGTGGCAGGGTTTGCTGGAAAGCATGTGTAAGGTAAGTATAGGGTTTAACGGTACACCAACACTAGTATGTTATAAGGAAATCATGTGTAATATTCTCCTTCGTGGCCACTTTTAGGCTATCACCACCCTACAATGCAGTATACTTTTACAGTGTATTTTGGGCATTTTCTGATATTGTAGCAATTCATTTGGGGACTTCAGAACACGGGTTTTATAAAGTAACCTGGATTACATCAACAGGTAATAAGGCAAATAGTACGGGTCCAGCTTCTCTAGGATGGGGCGACAGAAGAGCCATAATGATGCAGTTGTTCCTTATTAAATCTCCCACGCATAATTGAAAGCCTGTGTTTGGAATGTCATAATGATTCACTAAGTCGTTTGTAGCCTTAGTTCGCAGATTATTTACTCACAATGTTCATAATGTCACAAGTAGCCAACAATTATGCCAGTTCTGTCAGGTTAATCGCAAGTAGTTGACTGTACCATTGAGTAATGAGTGAGTTGCTCCATGACTTGACCGGCTACCGCCCCGACGCTGCTTACTACGTCTTTGTCAGCGCGACCAGGTAGACGTTAGTTCTGGCTACCCGGTGAGTGGTTGGTCCAAGTCGTTAGCCGCTCGGATTCTTGGCGTTATGACTGCCAGAAAAGGATTACTGCGTTATGACTCTTGTTACCGCTAAAATTCGGAGCGTGATGGAACTGCACCACCAATCATAGCTTTTCGATTAGATTTATCCTGCTAAGTCCAAGTAATGGGCGATAATAGGGGCTATCAATACCACAATTATGATCCGCCCAAGGGATTTTGTGCGGACACTTGATAAATCATTGTATAAATTGTCGTCATTCAAAAACGATAAGAATTATTTCTGTTCCAATTATGTACTCTGTATTGATTATTCAAAGGTTATATGTAATTACCATGAGGCATATTTGTTTCTCTCCTTCTCGTTTATATATATACCAGATATACGAGCAACTGTCATGACCGCAAACGCGTCTTCAGGTCGAATATATGATAATGGTAGGGATGTTGACTATAGTGCTTTATCAACGAATGGGGTTCATTTCTTTATAGACGTGCCCCTACTTACCTCGTTTTTGACGTCGAACGATGGACGAAGTCGATTGCGCAATATATTTTTCGCTGACGATCGCTTGCGGATTCGGTGCGCTATTTTGATGACCTCATTCTATTTTTGGAAAGTGATTTCACCATCTGTTCCGTTATTTTCCGTCCTTGAAATCTTTGCGACCTTAGAATTGGTGACCTCATGGAGGGGCGCTATTTGGATGAGGTCATTTTTTTTGGGAGTTTTATTGAGAAGGAGTTTGTAAATTGGTATTAAAAGTCAATTAGCGGTAATGGTGTTGAAAGAGAAGTGAAGGATAGCGTTAATGTTAGTGGAGTATTCACCGTCTGTTCAGATATGAAGACGGTGTTTACGAGGTGATTTGTTGCTATTAACTTCCTTTATCCCATGACATGTGGTGATATATTGAATTGGTGACCTTAGCAGGCTCACGCGATGTACGGTATTCGAGTGAGTTCATTTGGGGTTATGTCCTTAGGAAGGTCGTTGACCTTCGACCTGATGTGATGAATGGGCGGTATTTGGGTGAGGTCATTTTCGATAGTTTTATTGAGGAGATTGTAAATGGCTATTAAAAGTCAATTTTCCGTAGTATGTGGTCGATTGAAGTTTTCACGTGAATGAATCTTACTAGCATATGAGTCTTACATAGGAGGGAAAAATGACAGATGTCTTTAAGTGTGTTGTAACTCTCATTGAGAATATAACGACAGATGGATTAAAAGTTGACCATTGGATATTTCTCAAAATGGGGGTGGAGTTATGGGTTACAAATAGCGGATGGTAACTTTACTTCCAAATAGTTTTCATCTGAAATATTTCCAAATAGCAACAATGGAGCACATTTACGCCAATCATTATTTAACATCGGACCCGACAAAGTCAAGATTTTACGAATCCAGCTATTCTGGTTTAGTGAACGAAACAGTGGAAAATCCAGATATAGAGGAACATTTTGGGATACATAAAACAGTTCATTATAAGCGATTCGAATATGTAGTTGGAGTCACAGGGGCGTATCCTGGATATATATCGGCACCCATCAAGTGGGTTAAAGTCATCACGAAGGGCGGGTCTCTCATAACAGTCTATCCTATACTGTGAGTATTCGCTTAAAACACGCTATATCATAGTATAGATTCGTTGACTTTTGTATCTGTTATAAGTCTATATTTCTTTGTTTGCAGGGAACCCAAACATCTTTTACAAAAACAGTGAGTACCGCAAATGATTAAGATTCTCTGGAATTTTATTTTGGTTTATTCTTAGAGATTAAAATATATTTTGTTTTTGTTTGTAGGATGAAGATAGAAGAAATTAGTTAGAATTAAATATTTTTAAAATTAAATATATATAAATGTTATACTGGTGTTTGTGTTATTAATTGCACTCGATGAATCTGTGGTATAATTACACAAGTTGGTAATGTGATTTGCTTATTGTCGAATTCATGTCGCGCTTCTATGGTCATTAGATAACGACTCATGTCAAACGATTTGATAAATTAGTCATTGTGAGTTGCCTCCCCTTAGATTACTCAAGCGTATATCACTGTCAACCCTGCTGTCGGTCGATTTCGCATTCACCTCAGATATTGTGGTGACATCATTCTATTTTTGGAAAGTGTTTCCGACTGCTGAGCTTTGCGACCTTGGTAATACATTGAGCTGTGCGCTATTTGGATGACATCATTCTGTTTTTGGAAAGTGTTTCCGACTGCTGACCTAAGCTAATACCCCATGTGGTGAGGGTCCATATAAAACGCGAGAGTGTCTCAGTTCAGTTTATAACCATGGCTGGGAAGAGACAGCTAGAAGCTTTCAATGATGTGAACAAACGCAGTAGACAGATGAGTGATGCGGACTTGTTAAAAGCCGTGGAACAAATCGAGATGGAAAGCAGTAAGTATGATTTTATTTTCTATATCTGAATTATAGAATTACCAGGTATACGTCATTTATTTATTTATTTTTGTTACGCGTGTGTGTTTTAGTGTTGACGGGAGACGAAGATATTTTACATACAGCCATGGACACGTATGAAATCGAACATGCCAATTGAGAATTGAGAATTGAGGAATGACGGAAATCTTTATATTGACAGATTATCGATGATTATGTCGACAGAAGCTGTCTTGCCTGCGAATGAAAGAGCTATACGGACTCATACGCGATTTGGAAGCCTGCAAACTGTTTACAATTATAGTTTATCTGAAGATGTGCCCAACCTCAACCATATATATTTGAGGAATGCGATTCAGCCTTTAAAATCAACGGGAGTTATGGATTCTTATTACGTCACAAAGAAACAGACGAATTGCGCTATTTTCACTCGTCACCTCTACGGAATAACGACTGGATAGCGAGACTTGACGACGTGAGTTTTCACCTGATTTTATTGAAACTTTGTTGAAGAGATTAATAACTCGATCTTTGAACGGGCTAATGATGTTGAGAAATTTCTATTCATTTGTTTGGCATACCTGTCAGTGAAATAGTATTTAACAGTTTGAAGCAAACTGGTAACAAATTCTTATCTTGACTTATATACACATATATATTTGTGACTTTAGTTTGCACGTGAATGAAAATTAATACCATGGCGGTATTCAGTTACTGATGAATGAAAATTACAGGAGACTTGTCATAATATACTGAATAAATTTTAATTCGAAGGAAGAGTTTTGTAACTCTCATTGGGAACATCGGACCCGACAAAAGTCAAGATTTTACGAATCCAGCTATTCTGGTTTAGTGAACGAAACAGTGGAAAATCCAGATATAGAGGAACATTTTGGGATACATAAAACAGTTCATTATAAGCGATTCGAATATGTAGTTGGAGTCACAGGGGCGTATCCTGGATATATATCGGCACCCATCAAGTGGGTTAAAGTCATCACGAAGGGCGGGTCTCTCATAACAGTCTATCCTATACTGTGAGTATTCGCTTAAAACACGCTATATCATAGTATAGATTCGTTGACTTTTGTATCTGTTATAAGTCTATATTTCTTTGTTTGCAGGGAACCCAAACATCTTTTACAAAACAGTGAGTACCGCAAATGATTAAGATTCTCTGGAATTTTATTTTGGTTTATTCTTAGAGATTAAAATATATTTTGTTTTTGTTTGTAGGATGAAGATAGAAGAAATTAGTTAGAATTAAATATTTTTAAAATTAAATATATATAAATGTTATACTGGTGTTTGTGTTATTAATTGCACTCGATGAATCTGTGGTATAATTACACAAGTTGGTAATGTGATTTGCTTATTGTCGAATTCATGTCGCGCTTCTATGGTCATTAGATAACGACTCATGTCAAACGATTTGATAAATTAGTCATTGTGAGTTGCCTCCCCTTAGATTACTCAAGCGTATATCACTGTCAACCCTGCTGTCGGTCGATTTCGCATTCACCTCAGATATTGTGGTGACATCATTCTATTTTTGGAAAGTGTTTCCGACTGCTGAGCTTTGCGACCTTGGTAATACATTGAGCTGTGCGCTATTTGGATGACATCATTCTGTTTTTGGAAAGTGTTTCCGACTGCTGACCTAAGCTAATACCCCATGTGGTGAGGGTCCATATAAAACGCGAGAGTGTCTCAGTTCAGTTATAACCATGGCTGGGAAGAGACAGCTAGAAGCTTTCAATGATGTGAACAAACGCAGTAGACAGATGAGTGATGCGGACTTGTTAAAAGCCGTGGAACAAATCGAGATGGAAAGCAGTAAGTATGATTTTATTTTCTATATCTGAATTATAGAATTACCAGGTATACGTCATTTATTTATTTATTTTTGTTACGCGTGTGTGTTTTAGTGTTGACGGGAGACGAAGATATTTTACATACAGCCATGGACACGTATGAAATCGAACATGCCAATTGAGAATTGAGAATTGAGGAATGACGGAAATCTTTATATTGACAGATTATCGATGATTATGTCGACAGAAGCTGTCTTGCCTGCGAATGAAAGAGCTATACGGACTCATACGCGATTTGGAAGCCTGCAAACTGTTTACAATTATAGTTTATCTGAAGATGTGCCCAACCTCAACCATATATATTTGAGGAATGCGATTCAGCCTTTAAAATCAACGGGAGTTATGGATTCTTATTACGTCACAAAGAAACAGACGAATTGCGCTATTTTCACTCGTCACCTCTACGGAATAACGACTGGATAGCGAGACTTGACGACGTGAGTTTTCACCTGATTTTATTGAAACTTTGTTGAAGAGATTAATAACTCGATCTTTGAACGGGCTAATGATGTTGAGAAATTTCTATTCATTTGTTTGGCATACCTGTCAGTGAAATAGTATTTAACAGTTTGAAGCAAACTGGTAACAAATCTTATCTTGACTTATATACACATATATATTTGTGACTTTAGTTTGCACGTGAATGAAAATTAATACCATGGCGGTATTCAGTTACTGATGAATGAAAATTACAGGAGACTTGTCATAATATACTGAATAAATTTTAATTCGAAGGAAGAGTTTTGTAACTCTCATTGGGAATTTAGCTTGCTGGTGAATGTAATTGTCAGAGTTTAGGGTGGAGTTATGGGTTACAAATAGCGGTTGGGTGGGTTTATTTGAAAATAGTTTTCATCTGAAATTATTTGTCAGAACAATAATTATGGTACACATATATAGACACCATGTTGTTTCCACTGATCCCAAAACATCGAAATTTTGTACATGGAAGTATCCAGATCCGGTGACAAAAACTATTTCCAACCTGAATAGGGAAGAACAATGGGTATAACAAATATTTAATACAAACAGTTTGAGAGTGTAGTAGATGCCATTGGCGAATGGCCAGGATTCGTCTCGACCCCTACCAACCGGATCAAGGTGATTTTGAAGGAGTATTCGTTTTAAACAGGATACATCGTGGTATAGATTCGTTGACTTTTGTATATGTTGTAAGTATATATTTCTTTGTATGCAGACAACCCATTAAACCACACCTGACCTAGCGTGAGTGCAAGAAAGCTTAAGATTCTCTTGAACAGGTTTCTCTCTTTCTTATTCTTAGAGATTAAAAACAAAAAGATAATAATTTGTTTTGTTTGTAGGAAGAAGATGGAAGAGTCGTTAATTAGTTAGAAATAGATATAAATAAATGTTATACCGGTGTTTGTGTTATTAATCGGACTTGATGAATCTGCGGTATAATTACACAAGTTGTTAATGTGATTTACTTATTGTCCAATTCACGACGCGCTTCAATATATCACCACATGTCATGGGATAAAGGAAGTTAATAGCAACAAATCACCTCGTAAACACCGTCTTCATATCTGAACAGACGGTGAATACTCCACTAACATTAACGCTATCCTTCACTTCTCTTTCAACACCATTACCGCTAATTGACTTTTAATACCCATTTACAAACTCCTTCTCAATAAAACTCCCAAAAATAGAATGACCTCATCCAAAATAGCGCCCCTCCATGAGGTCACCAATTCTAAGGTCGCAAAGATTTCAAGGACGGAAAATAACGGAACAGATGGTGAAATCACTTTCCAAAAATAGAATGAGGTCATCAAAATAGCGCACCGAATCCGCAAGCGATCGTCAGCGAAAAATATATTGCGCAATCGACTTCGTCCATCGTTCGACGTCAAAAACGAGGTAAGTAGGGGCACGTCTATATACTACTGATGTTGACTATAGTGCCTTATCAACGAATAGGGTTCATTTCTTTATACACCCATTTGCCTCAAGCTGTTCTTAACAACCGCTGTTTGGAAGGCGTACCATGCACCCCATTGTAATTGCAGATGATTTACCTTTCGCAATTTCGAACTCATTTTATGACGTGGAATGGAAATGTCAGCAACAAAAGCTCTCGAAATGCTCAGATATTCGCCACAAAGAGATAATGGCTATCATAGCAACAAGACTATTTCCATAGCTCGTCCAAGTTAGGATCAGTGTATCATTGAACGGTTTATTTATGGGAAGCTCGCACAGGTCGCTGATGTTGCGTTACAATAGAGTAAGCCGTTCGCGGTCGTTAGCCGCATTCACTTGGGCTAATTCAAATGTAAATTGACCGATACCATCCTGATACTCAAAGAACTGTGTTAACTAACTAATCAGCTAACACAGAAGCAAACGCGGGAGACATTGAGAATATATAACAGAAACAATGAACTGTGGTATAGCACAGGGGTAACGGCTATTGGTTATTACAATTGCACGTGAGGTGCTTTAGATATGATAAAAAGCGATTCTTTAGGTATGGGGAATTTTGTAAATCTGAACGATGGGGATAGGGGTGTGATGAGGCATTGGTTAAAGTATTTTGGCCAATGGTATCCATAAAAATGACTACTATGTTTAATTTCGTACCGATAATGGCGAAGGCTAATTTCCCAGTAACTTAATGAATATATCACGCCCAAGAAGAACTAAGTTTTCCTTCACGGAAATCAAATCCAACCTTAAAGCACACAAAAAAATACTCATCAAATATCTTAATTAAAAATATATTACAGTACTAACAATTGCTGAGAGATTTCCCGTCCCAAACTGCTAGAAAGCTGTACTCTCTGATCTCGCCATTTTGTTATAAAGAAAAGACGGCGTTCTAAGTTAACTTGAAGCCATAGAAAATGCTTATGGGAAGCCAGGTCATCATCACGTCATACGATGACATAAAGAAATACCAAGGATCACGAAACAAAGAAAATATTGCAAAAGAATCGCGATAGGTACTCTAAAATACATGTCATTATACAAAGTACAAAAGGTGAAAATAAGTATTTTTTTGCGCTATTCCATGCTACGATAATTGCTTGTTACAACCATATAATTCATATGTTCGTAACCGCAGTAGTTATGGAGGAGATAGTTACAGAAAAGGGGGGGAAAATCGACGAAAAATCGATCCCATAAGCCTCCAACACTGCGCATGCGCGTCAAATTGGATCGCCAGTTGTGTCCCAACTTGATCTATCATTCCCCAAAATTTCATGTTGATATGTTTAACCGTTCCGGAGAAAAGCCCGAAAAACCTTGACTGGAGAAAAAAAAAAATAAATAAATCCATTTATCCTTGCGTGTTTGAACAACAAACTGTTTTAATGACCTTGTCTGACCATTTTCAAATATAAGTATGTGCATGGCTGTGTGACCACTCTCCATGAGTTTATCTAACTTTAGCAATGTTTGCAACATTTGGCCACAGTATATGCAAATTTTATTCTAGCAGAGGTTGTTCCTTTCACATTGTTATACAGATCAGGACTGAATAATGGATGACGATACTTAATTGTTTAGCTAACACCTTCGGCGAGTTTATCTAACGTGCTGTAGTAAACAAACGTACCAATACCACATCCGATTTGCATTTGATTTCTGAACTTGTGACGTCAGCCGTGGAGCTCTTAATCCACACATATTCCTATTGTCGATCCAAAGACTGCCACAGCTGTCTCCATAAGCAAATTATCAAAAACACACCCCCAGCTGTGAATCTACTTGAAACACTCCTCGCAGGTGCAAATGACAGGTGCAACTGGCAGGTGCAACTGGTACGTGGAATTGTTCGGTGAAACTGCGCATTGCTACGAATTTGTTTGGTTAGACTTGAGCACCATAATAGTAACATTATATGTCAATTGTTACAATGACCAAGTGCATGTTGTATTTTAGGTATTGTGACCGTCGGGGATTCGACGATGGCTTGCGAGAGGTGTAGCGAGTAATTGATACGGCGAACTGTAGATGTAATCCTTTATTTACGAAATTGTAGATCGGCTCGCTCTGGGGATGTTTTGATGGTCTTTACTACAACTGTGATGTTGAGATGTTCGAAGTTGTAGATGTGTACGATATATATTTCCAAGTCTGATATATGAGGTTTGTCGTTGTATTTATAGGGCAAAATGTGGGCTGGACACAGGTGGCGCATTCTGATTGGATGTCCACTGGCATCTGCCCGCACTGGACATTGCCGCAATTACTGACTAAACATGAAAGGGATTAAGGTTGAATATTGATAAGGTTTAAAGTTGAGATCAAAGGGCCTGGTGTTAATTACCTGTAATTCTAATACGTTTCGGGAGTAAAAGGGGTTTGAAGTTGATAGCTTGGAATGTTAATTGTGTGAGGGCTATGGCTAGATCGAAATAAGTTCTGTTTGTTTCAAAGGGATTAGTGTATATGACGTGAATTTAGAGGTCCTGAGAGTCTTGTGAAATGTATGAGGGTCTGGCTGTGATAGAGGGCTGTGATATATGCCTCTTCTTTGAAAAAGGGCACTCCGTCGTGTTTTACATTGCCTCCATCCCATTAACATCGATTTTGCATATTGTGACAATCACGAAACCACTTCAGCGGATGATAGCCTTCCAGGGTGTCATTCTTCTCTTATTGACCAGGTTACATAAGGATAGTGTGCATTTATGATCGCGTACGTCATCATTCACTGGCTGGAGCATTATGTGTGCTTATCTTGTTGGATTTCTATGAAGAATAACATATTTTCTCTCCGTGTTAATGGTATACAGGCTTAATAGTATACGATCTTTCACAAGTGACAAAATAATAGCCTTTATTGGATTTATCTAGTTTTTATGAGAGGTGACTGCTGATAGCAAAGTTGGTATATCCTTTGTATTACAGATGAATTACCATTAAGATATGGGCGCAAAAAATATAACTTTCTCAGTATTAATCATCTCTTTCATCTTGTGATTGTATTGACTTCATTAATCGCAAAACCGCCACACAAAAGATACAAAATATAGGTGCATGCGAATAGATTGATTCAAAACATACAAATTCAACTATTGTACGTGTATATATGGCCGAGACATATACAGGCAGAACTGCTCAATAATTCGGGGTTGGCATATAAAGTTCACAAACGATAACGCAATAATACTCAAATGATCAGGGCTAACTGAAACCCAATCCAGCTTCTTCGCTCTCACTTTGGTGATGTTCTTTGTATAGTGCTCTTATTGAGCGCTTTCTTCGTTTGGAACAGACTCAATTTCATTTTTCGAAAAGCAGGACTTCAGGACTTAAACCGCAGTATACAAAACAATTGACGCATAGATTAAGAACAAGGAAATCGTACTGAATGATAGTCAATACTTCCAATCGGAAAGTAAAATGCCACGATTGTGCAAATTGATGTAAAACCTGAATGCAGTAGTCAACTGTCTGGGTCATAAAGAAGAATATAATGATAGCCACGGTGATAAGAACCATTTGATGCTGTGCTTTCTGGCTTCGATCTGCGCTGCTTTCAGCAATAGTCGTTGTTGTCGACTTCGGGCTATATTACACCATGCAAGACTTGATAAAGGAATAGCCAACCGAATAATCATTTCCAGATACATAAAGGTATGAGTGAGAACATCATTGAGACCAAACCTCGTCCAATACATAACAACAGATGTAATTTGTTTTGTGCTTTCGTTAAAGACATAGATTGGCTTTAAGCGAATTGGAAAATTAACGCATATTGCAAACGATATGATGAAAATGGAAAGTGCATGTTTGTACGGTCTTGTAGGAATGCAGAAAACAGATCTTTTTAACGGCAATCGGACGGCCACGTAGCGATCGGCTGCTAATGCTACAGCTAACAGATTGGAAGCCATCAGGTCAAGATCAAGATCGGCCTATGTACAAGGATGGTAATTAAATGTAATAGAGAGCTGTACAAGATAATGTTGAACATTCTTCGTCACAGAATAGGTCGAGAAAACATGATGCGGATTAACAAACACACGCACCAGAATCCGAAAGTGCGAGAGCCCCCATATAGATATGAGCGGTGTGCCTTTGAGTAGAAGTAGGGTTAGAAATGCCAATAAGCTACCAACAATACCAAGAAAGAGCAGACATGGTCTTACATACCTGCTGCTTATTCCGGTTATATATTGCAGCATTATAACTTCATCCGGGGTCATTCTTTCATGGCGTACATTCTTGGCCCTTTTCTCTGTAGAATAGAAACTCGTTGTCATATCTTCATGGAAGGCAATGGACGCTGCGAAAGATCCTGGCGAACCTTGTGGCAATTCTGTGTCATTGTAGTGTGAGCGCCGTTTGTCCGCAAAGTTAGGGGCCAAAGTGTTGTTCCTTAAGATATATAAAATAAATAGCATGCATCGGTCAAGGATCAAGTTTAATCATTCCTTTTGATTCACACTGGATATATAAGCACCAACATATGTCAAAAATATTATTCAATGCTGAATGAAATATGTTCTACGACCTGACCTTAGGAATTCGCACTAGTTAACTATGCTAACAATTAACAGCTTGCCTCTTCTGTTGATCGTGGTTAGTTGCTAGCATAGTTAATTATTTAGTGTTAGCTGTGAAAAAAGACACCTATTGCTAGCGGTTCGAGTGAATGTACACCGATGAGGAATTGTATACATAATTTGTTAATTGCCCATGTCGGCTTGTGTGCCTTTCTAATCCAGCACATTTATAACACTGCCGTCATGAATAGATATACAAGATGGTTGGTATCATGGTTTATGTTTAGATATTCGTCACTTGTTTAGCTAATGAAGCAGTACCCTTATTTCATCAGATAGTTCTTACACCTTTACTTATATGCGGCGACATCTGCTGATTTGGTTAGGAAACCACCGAGATGTTAGCAGCAAGGATTAACACCATATTATTGATCGCATCGTCTTACCTGTAGAACGAAACTAACATAATTAGTCATCATTCAATGCATAGCATGTGATCTAATATATGTGACAATAGGTGGTATATGGATATACGCAAGTTATTGGATGTTGACACAAACATGATCATATATAGGATTTATGGAATGTTAAACCTCGTTCTGACCATCCATGTATGAGATACAGAACACCGGTGGTTGTTTCAATCCGCCTATGATAAGGTTCATCCTGATTCTGTGAAAGCCATTTTCATGAAAATATATAACAAATCGTTTTATTGGTTTATCCAAATCGAGATGTCCATATACAATTGAGAGAAGAGATGGGCAACATTTGGGATTGTCAAAAGTCAACAAATCTCTTGTTCACTGAACGTGTGACATAAACGCTACGATGCGGACTAATACAATGCTATAGTAACCCGAAGAATGTATCGATAAGTAGATAAGTAGTATTAAGAACGTATGAGAGCCAGTGACCAGGACCATTTATGACTCCCGAACTGGACAAAGGAGTAAATTTGAGCTACTTGAAGAGCCAATTAGTTAATTAAAGTACGTCATTTTTCCCAGATATCAAAGCAACACATCCCATATCAATTGTATAGTTGTAGGTGCATCCTGGGATTAAGCATATACCCATCCTTATTTGTTGTTGGCGGGATTGATATCCACAACCCGCTATACAGATTGTCATCAATGTTTATTTGATAAAAGCACCATGTAGTACGAGCAAAACATTCAATCAGGCTTAATGGTTGGAATAACTATTTAAACATGTCAGGCATATCCTCCATACATGCGACATTGATAGGCTAGCAAGGGCATATACCAGGAAAACCTCTGCCTACGATTAGTTGACTTGCTATGAAGGACACTACAATGATAAAAGCTAACACTTGTTTTACTTTCAGTCGACGCTAGCCAAAACATAGGAGTAGGCAATAGTATTGCCTTGTTATTGGTTTCTCTGACAGATTGGTATGTTATGTCATTTTACGGTCATTTAATCAATCACATGTACAGGAATATTTATCGCCATATCGTCATCAGTATAGCCCGGTGAGATAGTGATGACAGGCCACTCGTATTCCCCATACGCAGTAATATCAGCAATCGTAGACAGTGTTCACCGGGGGTTTCTCCTTCATAACGGCCGTAATGTATGCGGAGGCAATGACTATGTCACTGTTCATCTGAAATGTCATTTACCGTGCTTCCTGTAGTGCAATTACAAGGATGTTCCCATGGAATACAATTGTATCTTGATTCGTAAAGAAGATGACTTAGTGGAACGATCAATAAATGTGTGCATGATAGGGAGACATTGACCGTGATTTGTGTTTGCCAAAGATAGAATCTCGCTGGTGTAGCCTATCCAGAACGTTCTTTTCAGCACACACCTGACGCAAAAGAAAGGTTCCGTTGGACAAGTCTAATAAACATTTCATTCATCACATTTGTAATTGTAAATATAATGCTGTTCAGTGCAGCAATACGCATATAGATGGAGCACTTGTTGTTGTCAAGGTAAGTGTTCTACACGAAAAAGTGCTTGACCTTGAAATCAATTTACCTCTTTGTCAATTTAACTCCAGGGCATAATAGTTTAGAGTAGTAAAGTCAGCGGATTGGGCTTGGCCATCATGACAATTTGAACGCATGTATCATTCATGCCCGTTCATTGCTTCAAGCATCACGACTTTGCTAATAAACCACGCCCATTAATCACAACCCCTCTTATGGCGCATATACCCGACTGCCCTGATAAGCAAGTGCAGATGGCGTCTACAACTGCGGAGAACGAACCTTACTCGACATCATATAGAGTTGATATCAAAGAACCAAGCAGCACAACATTACAAACATTACACGGTAAATCATCGATCGGGTGACACACATTCAGCATGGAAACTACGTCTAGTAAGGCTTCTACCAGCTGCCCAATTGAGAGCCTTCTGTGCAAACACAACACCACTATTGATGGTTTCCGATGGGTTATATTTTTGCTCTAGTGTTCCGCAACACAATTCAATTGAGGCGATGACCCAACAAGCAAGGCCAAGAAGGTGATCCAACCAGCAAGTGTATGTTGTGAGGCCAGGGAGGTGATCCAACCAGCATGTGTATGTTGTGAGGCCAGGGAGGTGATCCAACCAGCAAGAGTATGTTGTGAGGCCAGGAAGGTGATCCAACCAGCAAGTGTATGTTGTGAGGCCAGGAAGGTGATCCAACCAGCAAGTGTATGTTGTGAGGCCAGGAAGGTGATCCAACCAGCAAGTGTATGTTGTGAGGCCAGGAAGGTGATCCAACCAGCATGTGTAGGTAGTGTCCAACAACGTCCATCCATGGTAATATCATCACCAAGCGACCCCCATCCAAAAATCTCAGGAGACCCCCATCCAAACATCTCAGGAGACCCCCATCCAAACATCTCAGGAGGCCCCCATCCAAACATCTCAGGAGACCCCCATCCAAACATCTCAGGAGACCCCCATCCTAACATCTCAGGAGGCCCCTATCCAAATATCTCAGGAGACCCCCATCCAAACATCTCAGGAGACCCCCACCCAAACATCTCAGGAGACCCCCATCCAAACATCTCAGGAGACAACCATCCAGACATCTCAGGAGACCCCCATCCAAACATCTCAGGAGACCCCCGATCAGTCATCTCAGGAGATTCCAACCCGGACACTCACCCAGCAGAACCCTACAATACCAATACAAGAGACTGGGGAGAGCGTGTGTCATCCCCAAGCACACTAAGATTATGAGTAATATATGAAAGGCTCACATGTCCCAACAAACTTATGGCGCCCCACCAAGATGCACAAGAA
>CM067344.1:8950325-9042825 GCA_034190875.2 Urechis unicinctus
CAATTGGGACAAACCACAGCCAGCTAGCCACCGTAAACTAGTGTGATTAAATTGATATCAGCTAAGCCGTACAACCATGCGCTTATGGTAGCTAGCGAGATGCGACTGTCACTCGACTGTAGCCTACGTAAAAAGTAACAACAAAAGCATGTATCGTTCTGCTGCAGCTACGCTGACGTTGCCATGAGTGGAGTTGCGTGATGATTAAGTCATAACGTTACAGTTATAAAGATGGATTAAGAGAGGTGTGCATGGTGCTCTTGTTAATGAGGTGAAGAGGGAGATGGAGGGTGGGGGGTCGCAAGGCGATGTTGGCGATGCAATCCAATTTATTGAAGGTCTTACGCTCACTTCATACTTGCTGCCAGAGCAAGGGATCGTTTTGCAAATTATATTCCGGAACGTCGTTCTTCTGGTAATGTGATCACACCAATGGCGCCTAATTCTATTGTCCAGACGTGTGGAGCTTGTCGAAGCAAGTTGTGATTTCTAGATTGCGCGACTATTATATTGTATTGGTTCTGTGTTGGCATTGTGATCCACTTAAAGTGAGGTCGCTTGACGCATGATTAATCACTGGGCCGTATCCTGTAAGAAGCTCATTCAATCATCAGACGTACATGGCCATTATTTGACGCAGAAGCGGAAGACGTAATTACGAGCAAACATCTAAATATGGTAGTCGTTAAGGTTACCTCGGAATAGGCAGCGTTGTTAGTCAGTCAAACATATGATCGACCAGAGTGTGAATTAAAGATGAGCTAGCTCATAGCAATCGACAACATTATGTACAAAGTTGAAAAAAACAGCTGATTGAGATGGATAACTGCCTTAACTTCATTTCATTAGATAACACCAATTTAATTGAAATAAAACTCGGACATGTTGATGCATCAATCACTACATCGGTAATTTGGAACACTTTATACAGGATGCAACGCAATCAACCATATCCATTACAGCAGTAATTCATATGAAACCATACACATATATAAGTATGATTATTACATGTTGTAGTGTTTATGAAGTCAATGCATGATAATCAACATTCAGATTGCCACAGTAAATATGCCATCGCTGCAGATAAAGCCTTACAAGATATTGCAATATATCATATTGATGCTGCATATTCATTGCTGCTGCAAAAATAAACCACCAATTATTTGAGCTCCTGCTACACACGCCATTATATGCTATTATGGAAGGCAAGAGATATTCGCAAAGGGGAGACTGTGGAACAAGTAGTCTACATAAATGCGTCCTCTAGGTAGAAGAAAACTTAGTGGCTCCATCCTGGCAGACATGAGAATCGTAAAGGTGAACATGGCAGTATTTAACGTAGGTTAGGTCTGTTCCGTGACTATCCTTGCCTCGTTTAATGTTTGATATATGGCACCATCAACTTGAATATCATACAACGCCGTTGGATAAGTAGTGACGGTGAGTATGTCTTTATGCCATTAAGCATTTCTCTGGAAACATTCCGAGACGTGTTTATATAACAGCACTGGTTGTAAAATGACATCTTCTTGGGCAACTTTTCACTCATGAATAAATATCACAAACGTGACAAGTCAGCTTTTTCGCTTAATGTCTCCAAAGACAAACATCGATGACTAATGGCGTAATCATTCAATCACAATGCAAGCAATATCCTGGCAATGAGCACTTTTAGAATTGTTCTTTTAGCTTAAAGTGATGCACCGCATTGGCACGCAGTTACTCACATAAATGGTTGCCAAGCAATTATATTCCCAGGTCATACATACCGGACTGTGTGCAACCAGCCCTAACTATAAGCGAGAAATATCATGATTGTTGTTGATATTATATCATATTAAACATGCATACAGATTAAGCAGTATTCTAAATGCTTGCCAGTGTTTGGATAAATCGTTAACGGAACTAATCCACACGGTTAGACTACCTGATGCCAAAATGGCGCTCCATTCAAATTGTGTTATGAAGAAGTCTCTTAAGCCTGTATATTGTTCCGGGTATAAAATACATCGCAGCGAAGATGAGAAGTCCATAGTAAATTGCTATGTTAACATCCAGTATTTCTCTCTATTGATTTATCGGAGGCTCGTTGGGTTATTTTTCAAGTGAGCATGTGTGCAGATAGGTTTTATTGTTGTTCACGAACGTCATAAGAATGCTAACATACTATAGCATATACACAAAAGATAAGCAGTAACTAGCACACAGAAAAAGATTCGCAAGTACTAATTAACAGCATTCGTTATCGAATCAAATAAAACCTATATTTTTGTGAACAAATCCGGGACAAATTAGCAGGTGTGACAGTCCATGAGTGACATAATAACCATTCAAGCACAACCTGAGAAGGGGGTGTAAAGCATTGACATCAGGCCGACCTATCTGTTCATGAAGGGATTTAAAACATGCACTTAACAACAAAACAATAAATGCATATTCTAGGTCGCGGCAACAAAGTCAATATATCATTAAACATGTATGAACATTGATGTTGAGACGTAGTTGACAATGAGTTTATCAGTCACTGCTTAACATATATAGCCTATCTATATTATCAAAATATTTTTGACTGCGGACTAACCACATCTACAGATCGTTTATCACTAATTACAGGTTAATAACAACGGATCAAAATATTCTCAGGTGGTTCTCTGGATCTTCACATACTAATAAAGGGTGTTAATTTCAGATACTGCTTGTAAAAAAAAATTATCCGAAGAAAAGGCTGAGACAACTCTACAATGCACATTCAAAATATCATCAACGAGACTCGTATATAGATGTGTCAGTTGGATTAAAAAAAAGAGTTATATAACCGCTGTAATCCTCAAATCTGTAGGGTAGAAGATATACTCTGCATCGAACTGTAGGGTAGAAGATATACTCTGCGTTGAACAATAAATACATATTACTTGTAGCATACCTTTGACGCATCCTATTATACACAGTTTTGACTTCTGCAAAGAGATAATGAAGGTAGTATTGGTGTTTAAGGTCACTTTCAACAACGAGGTGATATAGCGACGAGGATAGATGGGGATAATTGTGATGCATGGACAGCTCCCCTTAACTGCCAGCGCACACTTGGCACAAAACCATTGCCCAGACAGGGCTGCAAAACCCACGCTGCTTGGACTAAGGTCCAGCAAGGTACTATTGAGCTACCGGGTCGGGTGCATCCCCTTTCGGACCGCCATTTAACGTGATCATCCGAGTCACAGGGACCCAGTTGATTACAACATCCTACAATAAAGTTGGTATGCGTTGCTGCACTTGCCGATGATTAATTGAACTTCGAGAGGCAGTTTGGAACATCCGAAATGAACGAAAATTCGAAACACCCGCACCCGATAATACTTTGAACAGAAATATGAACAGCGTCTTCCCTACCGATAGTCAAGCATTGCAAAAATACCATGTTATTCTGGATTCTAAATTCGGACCCCATTCCGTTCCATGTCTAATGAGATATCGAGCATCTTGCGAGAAAAAACAAATGGACTCAAGTTGTACGTCTTTGAACCCAGGTCTCATTACATTCACTGCATGCATCTCTGTAATCCATTAGGTATTCAAGTGCATGCAGTTCAGAAAACACATTCATGGATTATATTGACTATGATCCTCACAACCAAAAGGTCTTCACCCGCTTTGTTGTTCATGGAATTGTTTGTCATTCGATCCGCTTTGTATTTACCAAAGCAACTGCACTTCACGCGAGAACTCCTGTTACTTGGTGTCGAATTCTCGGTCAATAAACTTGACGCGAAACCAATGTAACCCGCTTTTGACAGGGCCAGGTGGCGTAACTCATTTGGTATTGCCCGGCGCTAGATATGGCAATTCAATTTAAGGTGAATACTTTATTTCACCAATATACCCCCAACATTGTTCTAGAAGTAAACGAAACTAAAGTTTGACGCGATATACGTGAGTTTTTTATACAATAGTTGAGGACTGCGACAAATTTAAAGCCGACCAACTAAGCTGATGACATATGTCTAATGTTAGAAACTCACGACGCATGTATCCCCATGAAGTAATAAGCATAACTTATTCTCAGCCCAAAACTCGAATATAAGGTAAATTAATCCCACACATAGGAAATGTTCCAGTCGAATGCGTTACCAAGACATGTGCATTGATAGTGTCGCCATGATGTGCCATTCATTCATTGTGCCTTCATGGTGTGCCAGTCATTGATTGTGTCGTCATGGCGTGCCAGTCATTGATTGTGTCGTCATGGTGTGCCAGTCACTGATTGTGCCGCCAAGGTGTGCCATTCATTGATTGTGTCGTCATGGTGTGCCATTCATTGATTGTGTCGTCAAGGTGTTCTATTTCTTGACTGTGTCGTCATGGTGTACCAGTCATTGATTAAGTCGTCAAGGTGTGCCATTTAGTGAGTGTGTCGTCTTGGTGTGCCAGTCTATGATTGGGTCGTCATTGTGTTTCAATTATTGAATGTGTTATCATAGTGTGCCAATCATTCGATTTAATGATCAGTTGAATTTTATTTTATTCTCATTTATGAGCAGTTGTAGTAGCCATCCATCACTCATACTTGTAACAGTCATGCACGTATGAAAATGATTAATTTTTGACCTGACAGTGGATGTCGAACATAGAAATGAACTTAAATATAACATTATGCTCGTAATGAGAGTTTGCCTAAAGCAGTCTTTGTTAAGGCACTTTTCTATTATTGCTAACACTAAGGAATTGCACATGACGGGAAGGACGGTGCGAAAGTACATTCTGTTTAGCAATAAAGAAATATCAGTCAATTGCAAACAATTGTCGATCATTTGTTATGGTCTCCTAGGAAAGCGCAATGTGCATTGTATTATATATATATTGCCTTTACCGAGCGGAAGCTGCATTTATACTGTCACAATATTGCATCATTATAGACTTGACGAAGACAGAAACGAAGGGTATTACGATCACACATTTTATCATTAATCAAAACAAAATGAACAACTATCACTTGATCAATTACTCATGTTTCTCCAGCGAACGAGGGAGGCGCTAGAGCTTGCTCCCATGAAGCAGGCGGAACGTGTCGCTTTCACAGAGGTCATTAGCAGTCAGGTGGTCACTTCCGCTGCACTCGTGGTAACTTTTGAGCACTGCGCCACGGCCAGTAATTGGGCGTCAAGTTAGGAATATAAATCAATGTAACTGACTGATTGAAGAATAATGTATCACAGAAAATAGCAAGTAGTTTATTTCTATGTTTGATCCAGCATCAGGGTGCCTAATCAATCCTTAATAATTGGGGTTAGTTGTACCGTACCACCTCACGGCACTTTCTGTGTCAAATGGTACATTGTTTATATCAAGCCAAAGTAAAGTCCCTAGTATACGGAATGCGTAGAAATGTGGGCGAAGTGGAAATGTTAAAAGGTTTTCTCAAACAACTTCATAATAATGTGAGAATTGCGATTACCACATGCTCATCGAATATTTTGCGGGTTTTTTCAGTAATCTTTAGCTGGCCACCATGACTATACTTGTAGGTTATAAAGCAGAAAAAGAGCTCGGATCGTGCACTAAATATGCCCTCTGTAACCTTAGAACACCTGCAGGTCCGTGATTGCTATTGTCGTGACGTGGAATGAACACAAGCAAGAATAATAGACATAAATTGATCATACACGGGCGGAACAGCATATATCACCGAATCAGAGTGTTACCAACATAGATAATTATGCGTGAATTATTATCACAAACCTTTGCGCTTTTTAATACTGCGCATTGTGTCCTCCTGGTTAGTTTTATTGATGTAACCTTTGTTTAATAATATTTTCGTTTTGTAACAACACATGGTAACTTATTCCGCGTTAACTTGCGTGAAGCCTTTTTGAGGTTCTGTTTTTACTAACATGACAAATGTTTCATTCCAAGAGCTGGCGGCCTAACATCCTTCAGAAGAACTTCCGCTTCTGCTGAAAAGCACATTACCTTATTTTGTTTCTAAATGCAGATTGAAACCTTAGCTTCAGTTGATTAACAATCCGAATGTTGTCGTTTGTTTTTATCCAGCGGCCGATAATGTGATCACTCCAAGGTCACTAAACTCAATTTGGTGCAGGCAAATGCCATACGTGAGCAAGAAAGCACAAAAAGCACATTTAGTTTGGCAACCGAATTACACAATAAGTTAGATTGTCCTATCACTGTCTGCAAGCGAATAGTCTGGATGTTCAGAATTCACGACTTGCTTTTACTCAATAGATACTTCACTGCAACATTTCTGTAATCTTTTTATTATCTGTGGGTTTTATCTTCCAATAAGATCGATGGAAACGCTGCATCATACTGTGCATGACGCATTGCATACTGCCTCACATTATTATCTACATAATGCACGTTACAATGCAGAACAACTCCTAATATATTTACATATGTTTCCCCACGTTATGCACGGCAAAATACATAGCTTAATGCACGGTATAAAGCTTAGCTTAATAGAAGGCATAATATATAGCTTAATTCACGGCATAGTGCATAGCTTATTGCACGACCTAATAGACCCAACCCCTTATAGTACCATATTACAATTCGCAATTTATCTCATATTGCACTATACACAGCTCCACAAGTCTTTCTGGGCGTCAAACTATTAAGGACATCGCGTCAGCACAGAATAGTGCACGAACCGATCCATCATCACAACAATGATGCTTATCTAACCATGCTGACAAGTCACTGGAATTGTATTTGTCTGAAAACAATGGTAGCCAAGTCAATCACAACAACAGGTGACATTTATCCGCTAGCTTTCAACATCAGATGAATATTTCAAGTGGGCTTTCGAGTCTGTATCAAAGCATTTGCGCTGCTGTAATGTTGTAGTAACTTCTCCATGTTTCTTGTGATAAACAGCATCTAGTTTCCATTACATACATATACAAAAATAATGGTATGTGCCAATTTAGAGTCATTGGGTAAAATTCTAACCCGTAATATAGTCTGTATCAAAGCATTTGCGCTGCTGTAATGTTGCAGTAACTTCTCCATGTTTCTTGTTATAAACAGCATCTAGTTCCCATTACATACATATACAAAAACAATGGTATGTGCCAATTTAGAGTCATTGGGGAAAATTCTAACCCGTAATATAAACTTTCGCGTCATGTTAGTATTGCCCGCAGTTTTGTACCGATCAAATTTAACTTCTCCCCCATCATCCAGCAGATGGCGCTCTACGTTGTGCTAGTTGTTTAGATTTGACTAACCTGTGCTGGTGAATGATATGTTATGGAGGGAAAGCTGATTCGTGTGTTCAAGAAGGTTTTGCGTTTGTAACATCGTGCAAATGAACACTTGCAATGCACCCCATATCGATGCTAAATCTAGCAACGCATCTGGCTTCCTAGGACAATAGAACTGTTTTATTAGTTGCCGAAAAATAAACAGATGTTCTGTTGAATACGCTGCAATCAGCGGTTAAGAGTTTTTTCAAAGCCATTGTGTAAATACAACTATGTGGCACACTCATGAAAGCTTGACAAAATAAGATAAGCGACAATGATGCCTGCTGAATATAGCATTTCCCTTCGCGATGGAATGTGTGTGGCTTTCACTAACTACATAAGCAATTACAGCAACCACGTTCTTCACTTGGTCCGGGATGCAGATTTATAAGAGTCGTCTATATTATAGCCGGGAATGTAAAGCAGTGAAGAATTCAATGTTATAAGCGCACTGCTTTGTCTAAACATCTAAAGTCGTTAAAAGCAGTACATGTTGCATTGTGAAAATACACAATTTCTTCGGGGACGTGCTTTGAATAGATCTCTCCCATTCATGCGATTAGTTTTTAACCAAGTTTCTGTTGACCCCAAAGCTTTGTGCTGCCCTCTATCGCAGACTCTCGTCTTTTTTCTGGTAATGTAATCACAACAAGGGCGCCTTATCCGCTTGTCTAGACATGAGGAGCCTGTTGAAGTAAGGAGTTCGTGCTGCATTCATTAGACCTTAGACCTTTACATTCATTAGAACTAAGAGTAAGGTCACATGGCGCATCAAATATCAGTGGTGCTTATCCTTTAAGAAGCAGATGCAATCTTTAATTGTACATACACACTGTTTGATAGTGTTTAAATGGGTGTCACTCCAATAAATGTTTTACGATAATTGCAGAAATCCGGTCATCGTCGAATAGTATTTGATAGTGTAAACCATAATCAGCTGATAAAGCAAAAATTGACGTTCACTTGTCATAATGTCCTAAGCGATACACTTCATAATCTAACGCGAATACGCAGGACGTCTCCTAATTGCAATTTGGAATTTAAAGCATTTGCATCTATTCCTTGTCGGATACTGAATGTAGCTATGGTTATGATTCCAACATGCACTGTGAACTAGTTTTTATCAAATTCACCCACGAGGACGTGTCCAGTCATCGTGGTTAGCTTTGTCACTTGCTAATAATGGTGATTAGAGAATTTTGCCCAGTGATATTTGGCGGTTCAGTATTTTGATTCCGAATGTCAAGCAATCTCTTTTTCTTTTGAGGGATATCCCACGTCAACGTTCTTAGCCAAAAAATCATTCGAAAACGGAAATGATGCTTTCCGTAAATAGTCGCCGCAGGCGTACTTCGCTCTAGGATATTCATTTCATATGAAGTAGCAGGAGAAATAAGTCGAAACCTGTACATATATATATATATATATATATATATATATATATATATATATATATATATATATATATATATATATATATATATATATATATATATATATATATATATATATATATATATATATATATATATATATATATATATATATATATAAGTATATATATATGACTTGGGTCCATTAAAGGATACACAAAAATGTCCACACAGGTTTTTTTAACTTTGTACACTGAAAAAGTTATTTTTTTTCATATATTCGTCTATGAACAACTTTAAATAAGCTCGAAAAACGCTGCAAATGGTTTATAATGATCATATCTTCAATAAATATTATGCTTCGAATCCATAATGACAGAAAATGATTTCACAATTTCTGTAAAGTGCCAAAATACGCAAATATATATGGGCACGAAAGGTTGGGGATTTATGCTATAAAATACTATCATGACCATTCGTAGACGGCGATTAGAGGAACGAAAGTTTACACCAAGAATAAAAAGAGCGGAATTTTTTTTTATTTGCATTAAAACATGATATTATATTGTTCAATGTATCCCGTAATAATAAGTTAAACAAAATTACAAATAATATATATATAAATATTTATATATGTGTTTGTGTGTAGAAAAATATATATATGTGTAAGTATATACATATATATATACTGATGCATTTATACATACCTTCATATATATACATATATATTCATATATATAAACATATATATGTATAAATATATAACTATATATATATAAATATATATATTTATATATATATGTATGTGTGTGTGTGTGTGTGTGTGTGTGTGTGTGTGTATTTGTTCAACTTTTTGTGTGTGTATATGTATTTATGTACGCATGTGAATACATCCGGGTATTAAACATTTAAACATAAATATACATATTCTTCTATACATTTCTATATCAGGTTATCTACAAAGTAGCTAAAAAAGATTTTTTGGTCATGTTGAATCAACACATTGAGTACCTTCGAAAAGATCCTTCTCATTTTTGCATCTCAACAACTCGTTGCTTGGGTATTTTTTGCCGGAGATTGAACACTTTAGCAATAAACTAATAATTTGTGTTTTCAATGAAGTGAATAACTGTTAGGAGCAATCTGGATAGATATATAGCAGGTTTATAACTTATTTTGCCTTGTAAGAGTTAAACCTTGAACACGTAATTCCACAAAGAATTTTACAGATGTCGCTATACAAATGTGCTAAACTTCCATACAACCCCAATTCGAATATAAACCATGGAATTTCAAAAATGTTATTTCACGGATATCACCTGGCCTCCATGGTGGTATCAGGATAGTGAACACTCATTAGTGAACGAAATATAACCAGTTTGTCAAATGATTCCAGGCTTGATGACTGCACTTATAGAAAGAGCCTGCCAATGTTCTTTTCAGTTCCAACTTCTTGTGTGGCTTGGATCCTATTCATAGTTGACACATATATCTATACATTTTACGTTTCTTTGATATAGTATAGGGGCATAGATCTCACTATTTTGACTCATTCAATTACACTGCCCCTTAAGTTAATATTTCTACAAATATTAATACTGCCCCTTTAGTATCCACATCCTGTCCTCTGATAGTGCATGCTCACATTACGGGTACAGATCTCAATGCCCCGCGTGCTCAATGACGACATGCCACTTTGCACTGACCAGATCCTCAGCTCTATCGCTTAAAGCAGACCACCAGTAACCATGATTAGAAATGCTTATAGCCCATTCACTCAGGATGTTGCTGTCTTTTCGTTTCTCTTTGACCAGTAATATCTTCTTAATCCCTTCATTGGCAAGTGGGTATATGTTTTCTGTAATTCTAACATATACATCTTGCATGCTAACTTGTCCATGGTGACAGTTTCGGTCAGCAAGTTGCACTGTGTCCCAAATCAATGATGGGTTAACTTAAACTAGGTTACTTCTGGAAAATATCTTTAATCCCGAAAGGATAGACCTCCGTGACGGTGGGGAAATCTTTGTTATCAATACCGTAAGTATGCTACAATTTCATTCATCATAGCCTTTAAGGATTACTATGAAAAGACACATGGATACAGAAGTTATCCCTGTCAATGCATTTCATCAAATATTATAATGTTGCCTTGTGACACTTACCGAAACATTTGCAGCCAAAATGACATGTGAGAGCAAGATGCATGTTCGGTAGTGTTTGGATGTGACACCTCATTCTGTGATTCATCACTCTCACTTTAGGTATCTGTTCCCTGAGCTGCCAAAACCACTTCAATTACTTCTTTGCATGACGAGAAACAGCTGGATTGATATTCTGGCAACTTGATGATAAATTCATCAACATCTGAATAAGTATAAGTCGACGGGTCAAGATAAGCCAAAAGGTTCAGTCAGTGGATCTCACCAGTTTTGTGCCATTTTGTAAAGTAGCTTAGTCTGACTGTCATCGACTCAGCTTTGCAAAAGAGTGTCGGTATAGCTTCATTTCGCAGCCAGTTTTTTTATGAAATCCAAGACTTTTAAACAGCTCTTGATCAGGCTCATAAGCACCATTCGCGAAATGATCAGAATATAACACTGTCGTGAAAATCGGTCTGCAGCCTTTGCGATTGACTTTCGACACCCATGTGCGGCGCATATGCTGTCTTTCGGATTGTTCCGACAACCGAACGCTTTAGACCAAGAAGAAAGAGGTGCAAGTCACACGCTGTCAACCAACCGTGAAGGCTGAAGATGGCGAGCAGTGTTCTCGAACAGCGCATGTGACGTCATGGTCAGGAAATTCACGAGTTATACCCAGTGATGTCTCGACAGTTTCGAAGTAGAAAATGTACATTTCCAAATAATTGTTCCCCCCCACAAAAAAAATTTAGTAGACTTGTTATGGTTACGATAATCTTTTAAAATGTAGATCTTTGGATAAATGGAATGAAAAAAAAATCATTTTATTTGACCTATAAATCAATGTTTATTTTTTAACATACAGATGTGTTTTAATCAATTATAGCCATCTAAATGAACAAACCTTCAATAATAGTGGAAATGGATTTGGTGGATAGGTATACTGTATATGTACATGACTTGAATTGACTGCCTATAATTGTCTCCAGCTTGGTTTGTAGGTTTATGAAACTCTAGTGCGGTATGTTTTCCCGGTCGCACTTATCTCTATCAGAAGTGGCAAAATGGCAATGTGTGATGATTTGATGTTCCGAACATTGCTATCACCATTGTTCGAACAAACCTGATAGTCACAAGATAACAGCGCAATTATATCGTTCACCAACTGTCACTTTGTTAGATCAATAGGACACGTAGTTCTCTTGAGATTATTCTAGAAGTGCGACTCAAATAAAAGTAGAGTTTTATGGACCACCGTTAGTCGTATATGTAGTACTGAATTTGTGTGATTGCATCAATAACGTTGCTATCCATGCAAATGCCTTTTTTTTCTTGATAAGCTATGAAGCTGGGTTTTCTTTAAATGAGCACTCGTGTGTTTGCCATTAGAAAGCGTCATATTGTTTCTCACCCCAGTTGGACGTCCTAATACTTACGATCGTTTGTTTATGGCGTCCGAAGATTGTATTCCTTAAACAAACTTTATTGCTTACCTTTTTCTATGGACTCTATGAATGCTACTCAACAATTATTATCAGTGCTTTGTCTATCGTATGATTTCCAGATAATCGATGCAATGTGACGAGAATTGGCTAATTAGAACTTGTAAGAAGAATATTGACACTTTGTTGCCCGTCCATAGACGTTTATACGTGCACAATGTAGCTGTTCAATAAATGTCAACTTAATTATACATTTGAAACGCTAACTTCGTTCAAACTACTATCTAGAAGTACCCACTATAAAATACTTGTCACATCACATGCAAACAATAAAGCTTATACAAATATACAGGACGTCTCTATATTACAATTCATTTGTTTCCGCTTTTATTCTTAAGCACAGGCTTTCATTGCTTGTCGGATACTGAGTCTAGTTTTTGGCATTACGCAAATGTGCATTGAGAATTCCGTCCGAGTCATCTAAGCAGGGATGTTGGGTCGTTATGATATGCCTCTTGTTAATTGCAGTGCCTCAGGAAATTTGGTTACAGAATATTTTAAATTATATCATTCTGTGAGCTTCGTTTAATCTATTTGGTAAAGCATTGACACACCTAGGATTATATTGCAGTAAATCAAACTCTTGTTTAATTGGCCCTGAGACAAGAATACTTCTGGTATATTGTGGGTTAATGGCATTAAGCAGGCATTGGTTTTTGTCCTAACAAGTCATTGATAAATCTTTGTCCATTATAAACCTGAAACAATAGCTATTTGTTATTTCCAAAGTTATCGGAACACCGTAAGTATGCTGTCAGATACGTTGCATCGTACCGTAAATTTAACAATATTAATGTTTGATTATTACAGATATATGTCATAAGTGTGGACTGAACATGTAAAGGCCAATCTGCAAAATTGTTTCAATTGAGGGAAATTAATCCTACACCGTTATTATTAAGGTGCTTTCGTGACCTTGCAATCAGTATTCAATCAGTAGCAGGTTTCCCCGGATGAGACATAGCAAACGCTAGCAATAATTCATCGGTTTAGTGTCCTCCCCAAATTATTCGTTGGTGCATTAATAAAATGGTTGCCACGGCGACATATGACAACAATAGGACTGCAGCTAATAGCTGAAATATTGGTGCCTTAGGTATAATAAAACGACAAAGAGACATGAGGTCATATTTATCACTGTCATACCTGTTTTTAATCTCTGACACCTTTCAGACTTTGATAGCTGGTAAATATTGCAACGCGCAACTCAACATTGCAATGTCATCATTGACACCATAACACATATAACTAAGGCAACGTGCATGTGGAAATGCGGGTTTTTTTTTCCTCAAATATCATAATCATCAATTCTAATCTACATTCTAAATGAAATCACACGTAGGGATAGATAGTTAATACATTATTAGCTCTAGACAGAACACATCTCGATTATTTACAAAATAAACTCAATTGAATCTTAATACTGACTGATGACCAATCAGGTACCATCTACAAGATAAACATATCCCTCATTATGTAACGTGTTGCATTCCCGGTATCATGCCTCGAGTTTATAGCACTTATATGCGCACCACGTCAAATCGCGGCATTTTAGAAACACAAAATAACGCCAAGCAAACTCATAAACGTCTAAAAGTGTGACTAAGAATAATGGCTGATGGAGATGACTGATTTGTGAGACGGCATATAATATAACTTGATTCCAACAGGCGGTATAACCAGTGATTAACTAGAGGGTGTCATCCTCCCTAAGGTCCTAGTAAAATACCTCATTCGGCTTAGTGCATATCGTCCTATTAATGTGCTGCCCGCCGAAGAAGATAAATGACGTATTTGGCTAGTAATAAAAATCACAACCCATTTCATTCTCGGCCTGAGTGCGACAGTACTACTTTCTTCAGTAAACCCATTTGTGTGTTTGTTTAATTCGCCCCTACATGGCAGCCCCAAAATGATATTCGGTATATTACGTACCATAATACGAATACATAAGAATTAACAACACATGTTAAAATGCCTAAGGTAACGTGGATGATGATAAATGATGCCTCAAATCGAATAGTCATAGGTCTGGCGTCATTCCTTGTTCTGCACCCGGCACGTGGGTTAATTGTGCATTACGTTTACGCGTTTCTCTTTGTCATTGATTGCTTTGATTATTGTTCAGTACACATTTACCGCATGCTCAATTCTCTGAAATTTTGCTGTCATTTGAGTCAACATTAAATGTTAGTTTAAACCCTTAGTTAATTCAATGCCCCGGCAACGACTTGTCACTCGTGTAGAGGTGAAATACATCAGACGAAATTCAAATAACGTGGATTTGATAAATGCACTGATATATTTGGGACCTCTGAAAGACGAAATCATTGCTGTTATACAGATAACTATGAAAATGCAGAAATATTTCGGCCGCAAAACAGCCAGTGATTGATGCTCTGGGCGGCAATTAAGGGTGAAATGCATTAAGATAAGTAGCTTTCATTGGCAATGATGGATCGCTGTGCAAGAAACCACTGAGTTAGTTGTGATCACTTGAGCACTCATGACAGGCTGATAAATATTGTCTGGCGAATGCTATCCCGATAAATGACTTAATGTGTCGCTTTGCTGTACCATGCAGTGACGATACTAATATATAATTACCTAAAAAGTCACATATTGTATACCACGTCTTCGTTTTTCTTCATTCATACATTATGCACGATATACCACAAAAACGTTTATAAACACTTCATTGCCATTATATTAAATCGCAAATCATGCTAACTTAGCGGGGATATGCTAATTTGTAGCTAGTTGCACGAAATATATGGACAGATATGTAAATGCGCGGATAACATGCATTGGCAAAAATAAAGTGATGATCATTCTTAGCCATACACTTCAGGAAAACATACGGCTGAAATACCATGACATGAGGCTGTGTATATCAGATATACCCTAAATAAGGGCGAGGCAAAAAGATCTCCAGGATTTCTGGAATCACTTAGGATATAATACAGAATCCACTTTGAGAAACGTACCAATTACTTTTAGCGATTCGGAAAATCATAAAAACCGAGAAATAATCACTTAAGGGCACGAACACATCAATGAGACTTGACTATTTTCGCTGGGATAACTCAGCTAATAATGCGTGCCGCAAGCTTAATTTTGAAATACATAGGTTTTTTTTGCTTGCATAAAATCTAAATGCAAAAAAGGCCGCCATAGTAAGCGCACGCTTTGTTGCAAGCTTCTTTGTTATGCTACATGATAAAGCATTTGGTGCGTGGACTAAAGTGTGCTTATCTTACATTTCGCACTTGTTACAAATGCTGTATTTACGTCGTACCGGTCAAATCATGTCAATAATCAATCCTACATGTACAGTTAGTAAACTACGTGTATATGAATTAACAATGTCAAAGGGCGTCGTCAGCTCTAATGAATGCTACAAGTGAGTGTCACCTACTCGTGTATGGTAACGCATATTCTTTTTTCTAACATAGAACCCCACACCACTCCCAACGCACAGTCACACTCACACAATCCCATCGCACAATAATTCTTTCATATCATATAGACGAAATGATGGTGTTAAGTATATGTTCAGAGCATTTGAGTTATCTAGGTAATGATTGTGTCTGGCAGAAATTATGCCACTGGCAGCATAAAGTCGTTCAGCTTAAGTCCCAGTTATAGGCAATAATAACTGAACGAAATCTTTCATACAGATATTCTTGACGAGTTAAACCAATCAACTCTTCCAGGCTATCAAGATTGTGGACGTAACTATTGCTATAGAAATGTGTCAAACTTGTCATGTTTTTTTATATAAAGGCACTATGCACAAAACCCAACTTTAATCAAATACATTTTCAGTCCCATTGACCGACTGACGACATTTCTCAATTGCATACATAAATGTAATATTTGACTTTAGTGTTGATGAATGCGTTCGCCACTTTCTATTGCAACATGACAGTTTTATTCGCCAGCAGTCGTGTATGACTCATATATTGGTCTGAAGCGCTCTACCAACCGTTGAAGGATTACATATAACAGACCTAAAGACGCTACTGGGTCATTGAAAGGGGAGGATATCAACTGAAATGCGACCTCATAAGACCGAGACAATCCAGCTCCTAAACTCCGTTGCATGGGTTAGTGATGAGCAATGCCTAGAAATATTTGTGTATTGGGTCGTATTGAGATTGTTCTGATATAAATGCATGAAGACTAATCGAAACAATCTAATTATAAATGCATTACACCAGAAGGCACGCTTATGTACTGCGCGTTGTATGCAAAGCAAAGCGGAGCCCACAATTTGTGTAGCTTCAAACTGACAAAAATATGCACATCTTATTCACTCGTAATCGCCATCACTCCATTGAGACTCGCAAGGTCTGGCTGATGCAAATGGCAGGAGTCCAACATGTGGTAAAAGTCGACACCGCTTACTGTTATCACTGCATCAGTCACAATGACTAGTAGTATTTACTCGTGTCTAGCTTCTATGGAATCAGTCAACATACGAATCACATTTTTCAAATCAACAAATAAAAGGGGTCATAGATGCAAATTATCTGGCATAAAGCTTTAAGACAAATAATACATATACCCTGACGACTACTACCTCATATCAGGTGAAGCTAATCGTCGGAAACAGAGCACCTGTGCAAATCCTAATGCAAAAACTGCGGATATTATTTCATGCACAAATACGTTGCCTTCAAGTATTAGTCACCATGCAAATTCTCTACCACACTTTTATTGCGTTGAGTATATTTGAAGTGGTGTAGACAAGCGTGAATGTCAATATTATTTGTGTGTGTATACATGGATATACATAAGCTGTTACACTTCACCTACTTTATTGCTAGCATGATATTATGGATGATTGCCCGCCCACAAATGCACAAATTCTGACACTTCCTAAACATAGCGCTATACTTGTTAATCAGATAACATTTTGTTTCCATCTACTGCTGTTAAACACATTGATTTCAATAAACACACTCCCAAGTCCCGTGGAGGTTGAAGCTTTAGACTGCTCGTTCTACCGCATTATAAATCACCACCGGGGATTTCAATACATTAATTTGCATCTGATAACAGGGAACACGACCCCAATTGAATTTTAGCCGGATAAGAACTGACTCCTAACGACATCGAAGCCAGAAAATTATAGCAAAACGTCTGATGGATATTGATATAGCCAAATTAAGCTTTATTGGAGGTCCGCCCTATGGGAACACAACCCAGGAATCTACGATAGAAAAAAGCATCTCGTGGTATATGTATTGCATAAACATACCAATGAATTAGTGTAATGAAACGCACTTGTCCGCGCGTGCATGACCCATTAGTCAAACATTATTACATTTCTGTTTCATATTTGCCCTTTAAGCAACTATTCGTCAATAACTTTTTTTTGCGTAAACTTATAACTTTATAACCATGCCTTGGAAAATAGCGTAGAAAACTATACACTGAAGTTCACAAATAAACTGATATGTGTACAATCTGCTTTTTAGATTCGAAGCAAGGCACCAATATTTCTGAAGAATACCTAACTGTTTATAAATGAAATAAATAAGCCAAGCCATAGTAGGGTTTGGGACAGGCAGACACCTATTGTGGAGGCAAGCGTGAAGGCACTGCTGCAATATTGCGTCGTTATAATGCCGAGCGTGGCTGATGTTAAGCACAGTTCTTATTGATTTGTACTTTAATCAGTTGGTAATGTTATCATATGCTATTTTAGTGGCTGACATATATTTCAACGTTTTGGGTGTGGGACAATCAACAATATGCGAATTACCGAGGCAAGGCACGAAATAAGCCCCAATCAGTTCGTAAATGGTTGTTGAAACATAGCTAAGATGGATAAAAAATGCAAAAATGGCAACAGTGAGGTCGGAGATAAATAAATGCATTTGATGGGCTCCTGAGCACGTTGTCATAGGGTTAAATTGGCGTGGCATGATGTAGCACGCCTTGGCATTACATAAAACGCGATTAAGTCCCTCACCTAGGTTGCAATCGCCATCTGCCTCTGTTAATGTTTACTTCAATGCCGTATCCATTGGATGAGATCGTCCATACAAAAAGTGTTGAATACAATTGTCCTCGTCGTTTCCAGCCACCCAGAATCCGGCCAGCGTCCACTGTTTTGGCTGAAACTTGCAACTTTACCCCTCATATACAGTCACTACAGGAGACTATTAGGGAGATAAATAGGTTGTCCTTCTTGATAATTAAGACGACGCCCAACCTCTAAATCACCAAAGTATTCAGAACCATTGGTCGTACCTAACTGTGCGTCATATGCAGAGAAATGACAAAAAGGAGAATTTCTCATTTGTCATTTGCAATTCCAATATATAACCCTGCTTTGCGCTTATATTGAGAAACCAACACTCATTACTGGCCATTGGCATCGTGGCGTGGTTGCAAATCCCGTGCATTTGAAAGCCTGATGAAGCCGTTTGTGTTTTTTCCCAGCGCAAAAGCAACTCGCATATATAACCCTTTTGCCCAATCATCTGCGCTTGGTTTCCAGTATCTGGCATCAGATGGTTTTTAATCTGGTATAAGCCACAAAGTAATTATATCGATCTATCTGCTAATAACCAATATTCAATAGTATCTTTGAATGTCTCTAAGCCATTAAACAGCCAACAGCTGCATTGTTAAGCATTGACATCAGGCTGACCTATATGTTCGTGTAGGAAGTTAAGGCATGGATCTGGCTTATTTGCAATGCTCATGATCGAACAACATATTATGCCTGATTGAGCCAATTAATTCGGTGTCAGCTGCAACAGGCGGTTATGTCGAGGAGTCTAAGTATTGCTGCGTACTTGAGCAGGATGAAGAAGTAATCGAATGGTCCTGGTTGTTAAGATAAACATTGACATCAGGCTGACCTATCTGTTCATGTAGGGGATTAGAGTTGCTCCACAACAAAACAGTTAATACATATTCTCGGTCGCAGCAACATAGCCAAAATATCATTAAGCATGATAGGGCATCGTTGGGGCAAGGTAGTTTACCATCATTATTTAAGTCACTGCTTGAACAATATAGCCTATTTATATTATCAAAATAATTGTAATTACGGCCTTAAGGCATCATCAATTCCTACATTGACATATCGTCATATGAATAATTTTTTTCTGCAATTATTATGCAGCACATTATTTTGTCATTCAAAGCGTATTAGCTGATAAAGTTCAAATATTCTTTGCCTGACAATCTTCCCCCCT
Organism: Urechis unicinctus; assembly: GCA_034190875.2. NCBI lineage: Eukaryota > Metazoa > Annelida > Polychaeta > Xenopneusta > Urechidae > Urechis > Urechis unicinctus. The sequence goes on from CM067344.1 coordinate 8,969,827, forward strand.
CCCACCTCCACAATCCCTTCTTCTATCCCAATAACCGCTGGGTTCTTAAACAGAATGCTTCAATTTAATTATCAAATCTCTATGGTAGATGACACACATTGTGCGATCAATACAGGTATATTGCCAGCTAAATACCTGTGACGCATTCCAATACACACACCCTTAATTACTAAATCGTACACTAAAATTGGAGGGCCCTTTTGCACTTATCGAGGATTGATTGAACACCGAGAGGCAGTTTGCGACATCCGCAACAGCAATAATGTAGACTGTTAAGTTAAGATGCCCATAATGTGAGCAGCTTTTCTACCAATAACTGTGCTGTGAGAAAATACCTTTTTACTCGGAATTCTAATTCTGAACCCCATTCCATCAATGTCATCTTGTGAGGAAAGATCGCATGGACTTTAAACAGGCACAATGGCGACAGCTCTTTGGGTCTTTTCTCCGTTCCAGGGAAACATTATGTCCAAAAGCTTCAGCATAAAAATTAGTCTATTATGGTATCATTCAGCATAATAACCTCAGGTCATCGTATAGTATTTTCGGAAAAGATCGAGTCAGTGTACATTAGATTAAAGTTTGTGAATTTATGAGCTGGGGATTAAACCAACATAGATCATGGTACAATAAACTGTTTATTTGATATGTGGTTGTCTAATGAAGAGAAGTTGATTATCACAAATGGCAAGTCGATGTTACATGAACTATGATAATTAATATAGCGCGATTTCGCCTGTAAGTATATATTTGTTCGGCTGGTAGACGCTATCTATTAGACTATCGAAACATGCATGAGATGCACCAGCTTATTATACGTATAGGAAACTGTCAATCATATTGTCCATATTTGGCATTATTATCATACGTTTTGTTTAGCAATGGCATGCTAGTCAGTTATATTGTCACAATATGATATCATTATAGGCTTGACTCACAAACACAAAGGACATAAAGATCACATGAACAATCAATAATCAAAACAATAGAGAAAAATAATCACTTGATCAATCATTAATCAAAACAAGAAAGAACAACGATAAATTTATCAACCATTTTTTTTAAACAACATAGAGCAAAAATCATTTGAACAATCAATAATGACAAATATATTATGCTTCTACAGCGACCGAAGGAGGATGTAAAGCTTGTCCCGCAGAAACATGTTTCACAAGAGGCTTGTTAGGCGGAACGTTTCTCCTGTATAGGGATCATTTAGAGTCAAGTGTGCACTTCCGGTAGACTTGTGGCAACCTTTGAGCACTGTGCCACGGCCAATAATAGGGCGTCAAGTAAGGAATATAACTCCATGTAATTGACGTTGATTCAAGGGTAATGGATTACACAGCTAATACAAAAAAGTTCCTTCCAAGCTTTGATTCAGCAGCAGGTTGCATAATCATGCATCATTCACAGGGTGGATTTCTACTGCAGAGCTATATCTAACGCTAACTCACCGCGTGTTCTGTGTCTAACAGCTTGCCTCTGTTATATAGTATTCAATATAAGTTGTTTGGGCCGTTTTAAGTTAACGGCTTTGGTAAAAAGTTTATATCGATCGAACGTGAGCGCAGGTTCCTGGTATACGGAAGATGTGGCTGCGTTGGAGTCAGCTGAAAGTTGAAACAATATGCGATTTACGATTACCACATCCTCATCAAATATTTATTTTCAGAAATGGTTCATCTTGAACTGGTTACCATGCATGTAATGGTATGTCATAAAGTAGGCGAATAATAATGGAATGAACACAGGCTACATTAATTGACATTAGCTAGTCGCACACGCATGTAACTGCATATATCAATTATTCATGGAATCGGTCACTAACATGGCAAAATGCTTTTAACGTGCATGTATTGATATCGCAATGTTATATAATGTGTATTATGACCACCTTGCTAGTTTCACTGCTGAAACATATGTTTTATGTGAATGTTTTAGGGTGATTTCTAATAATGATGTCCAGGTCTGCTTTGCGAACTGTTAATATAGGTGCCAATCTGCAGCACATGAGAGCGCTATAGATGTGCGTTTAAGAACATATATATGCATGACTCAAGAAACAAATGTTCAAGAATTCGAAAGTCACCGATGTAAGTTAGGGATGTTTAAGTCAACAATATAATGACATCCATCCGTACAATTTTGCATTATTATTGCTACATGTTAAATCAACAAATTGGCGGAGTACTAATTGCGTCAATGATTCTCATCAAAAACAAAGTTTTCAAAAGCGTAATTCTGATACTGGTATTTCTTATTAATAATAAAAATAATAATAATAGTTTATTTCAGGCACCGGGCCCATAGTAAATAAGGCATGCATGTAAGTTAGCGTTCAATGCGGTATCAATGGGTTTATATGGCACCAGACCGTACCATCTAACAATCATTCAAAGATTTTATTAACAATTTATTGGTGAGTTTTATCCTCCTTATAAATGCGTAGATCGGTATTCTAATATATGCTTGAAATCCTGAGGTACTGTTTGGGGCGAGAATTTATGATTGGCACTGTCTATTTTTGTACACCCAAAATATTTCGGTACATGTTATTGTAAGCATCTCTAACTTTAGTAATTAAGGGGATAAAGTTCCACCTTGTCAAACGCCATTAGATGCAGTCTAATATCGCGACGATGCACCATTTCACTTAACACAGATTAACTAAATCTGATACCACAACATTAAAATGGTGACAAAACCAAAGGCATTGCACAGTTGATGAGCTTTTTAAACGACATCCAATGATTGCCCTTATCAAATGTCTTCCACACATCAAAACAACATGTGTACACAGGGCTGCCAAGATCTTTATAGTATTGTATAATACTCCTGGGGTTGTAAATTCATCAATCCGTCGAGTGACTGGCCTTAAAGCCAAATTGATTGTCACTGGTATTAAGATACTCGTCTGCGATATCGAGTAGAACCAATTTGAAATGTTTTGAACAAGCTGGGACGAGAGCAATGGGCCTGTAGTTATTTGTATCGCTAGTATCCCCATTCTTATCTTTGATTATTGGTTTTATAGCAGACTTCATGAAAGAAACTGGAAGATATCCATCCGTGAGAAACATGAGAACAGCAGAGGCATATAGAGACATATGCTGTCGTCAGCATTAATAAAATGTTCAGCGGCAAGACCATCTACTCCCCAAGATTTTCCTCGTTTAAGCGTTTGTATTCCTCGACGAATGTGGGCTGGGAAGATCAAAGTGGTAGTGGTGTAAGTTTCACATTTAAGTTTCCGTCACCCCGACCTTCTCCTGGCACTCGCTTGCACTGCTGAGGAGCGCGGAATAAAGGTCATGTCATTCAAACCATAAACATCAGCACGCAGATACCTACAGAAATGTCTATACAATATGTGTGCAGTGTACTGACTGATCATCTATCAACCTAGTGAAGTGACAACAAAAGCCATTATGTCTTTGTAGGTCTAACGTTCTCGTTAATGTCCGTTAAATATCGCCAATAATACAACACAATATACATACCGATTCAGTTTGTATTCCACCTTGTGAACTGTCCCAACACTCTCTTTTATGCAGAAGTTAACAGCGTCAACTACTCGTTAATTTCACTGATCCTGTCGGCCAAATGTAAGCTCATGGAACATTCATTGGCATTCGCCAAGACGTTAGAGGATCTGCTTAAATAATTACTGCCAGATACACGCCGCATAATTTTTGTATATATTTGACATTTCGATGTTCTGACAGTTATAAATTCAGACAAGGATGTTACAAACAACATAACTCAGATGATCGTGTTAAAAAAAAAATCAACGATCATATATGAGAGAGTGTTATTTTCTTTTGTAACCAGCAAATCAAGTATAGTTTAAATGTGAACCGAATTCGTTGGAGAAAGGTGATTAGTATACGTGTTGAGTCTCCCGTGAGTGCGTCTCCTGCTGAAGCATATGCATTTTTTATCACACTTTTAGTTGCTTTATTTAAAGGTGATCGGTTAACTCGATTCATTGTGTAAATCAGGATTCCAGCCGACGATGCATGCTGTTAAAGACAACCGACGATGCATGCTGTTAAAGACAACCGACGATGTATGCTGTTAAAGACAACCGACGATGCATGCTGTTAAAGACAACCGAAGATGCATGCTGTTTACGACAACCGACGTTGCACACTGTTGATGTCAACCGACGTTCCATCCGTGTTTGACCTTGTCAGGACATAGTTTCGTCCTCAGAGGTTACTCCTTGATCTCCAATAGACGTGAAGTAATATGATTTTTAATTACCTCAACCACAATAGGAAAGCTCTTCTCAAGTATAACTATCTCTGGAATAAATGACAACTTTGTCGTAATTTGCTAAGGCGTCCTACCAGGGTGAGAGGACAGAGGCTAAACTGCAATTTCATTGGCAGTTAATGTTTTGTTACCAAACAAATCGTCGTTAGTGTCTTTGAAATAAGGTCTACATATTTAGTTTGTATAAGAGTAGGTGCCGTAGATAATAACATTGTACAAAGCTATGCATATTACATAGTATAAGCAATATTATGGACCATGGCCTTCTTTCTCAATTAATATCTTTGTATAAAGCTGGGAACATTACATAGTATATGCAATGTTAGGGACCATGAACTTCTTTTGTGAATCCTAACATTTGTTATCCTTGTATTGCGGTTAAATTCACAACAACTCGGGAAGACGATGCCACCAATTAATCCAAGATGATGATGTTAAACTTACCGGTTCAAAATGTATTGAGGGTAGGTCGCATTATGTGTTAAAAGCAAACTTACTTCAAAGAATTAAATTGGTGGCATATTATACAGCCCTATCTATCAATTGCACATTGCGAAAACTTACTTTAGACAGCCGCTGACGTGATTCCATAAAATACAAACACTCTATGTTACCTTTCCTACTATTTCGGCATTATGGCTCGAATGAAGCAGCACAATTTACACATTTTTACACAATTTTTGCTCATTTGATTGAGCTAAACACTTGCTGTTGTATGATTCCCACATCACGTCCCACAGAGAACGTGTTGTACAGTAACTGTGGTCCACTTAATCCCAATGATACGCACCAAACGAACTGAATACCTCACTCTTTATTTAAAGATTATGCACATTTATCTTGCAGTATCTTGATTGGGTTCCTGACTTTATTTCCCGTTTGAAAGTTTGCTTGCTGCCATTTACAATGATAGCTTATTTAGAAACAAAGACCAGAGATAAGGTTGCTTAACGATGATGCACCGGATGTGATGGCATTGCATGCTGTCGATTGTAAATAATTTATTGCTGGTCGGTAACGTGTAGATCAATCAACTGAGAAAAACTGGTGCAAAAGATGATCGGATGGAAATGTACATCAACGCATTTGTTAATAGACCCCGTAAATTATATTCTCTATTGCCTAGGTTAACAGGCCTTGCCTGGAAAGGATAACGCTGTCGCTCTGCTCTACACTTGTCATCAAAATAGGTGTAACCATGGGTCCAACATTGAAAACTAACATCGATTATATGTTTAATACGCGGCTCCATCAGATCAATATTCTGATTGTCTCCGATTCGCTTCAACTCATGCAGAACATTATGATGTAAGACGCTATTCTGCATTATAGAACAGTGATTGCTGACAAAACAGGTCAACGGTCATCCAGCAATACTTTGTAAGTCGGTGTACAAATCAGGGTTATCATGAATATAAATCAAAAGCTACTTACGTTACACCAGCCTCATTATTAGAAGACAGCGTCGTGCTTGATTATCGCGTGTAGGTGTCATCGCGATAAGTATGTTATGGGTTCTTTCCCCATATTACCCACGTGACCATGCGATAACTAACACATAAAGGCTGAATTTGTCGGACTTATTCGACTGAATTAAGCGCTGGTAAACAACATCGTCATTGCAAGCAGATGAAATACCTAATAACAGGACGAAATTCGCCTTCTCCACATCACGGCGTGATGAGGTTACTCCACATCACGGCGTGATGAGGTTACTCCACATCACGGCGTGATGAGGTTACTCCACATCACGGCGTGATGAGGTTACTCCACATCACGGCGGAGTAAACGAACATTGCAAATGAAGATATGTAATCCGATGCCAATAATTCACACTTGATATCAAGAACAGAAATTAACCGGAGAGTTGCCAGATTGCAGGGATTCAGTTCACGCTAATATTTATCAGAGGCAGTTGCTATACTTGGATATTAAATAGATCTAAGCCAACCCGGTTGGAACTCACGTCCTTCTATTAAGTAAGTGCATAAGATATATTAGGACTCGCAATAGCAGCAATTTCCATCGCCATATCACCAGTTGAGCCTGCCGGGTTTGTGTTCCGTCGAGACTGCATGGTACCATGCTGATAGAAAATGTTGTTGATGGGATTTTGTCAGACATACTTGGTTATAATTGACTCATAAAGACTGAATATTCTGGAAGTTTTAGACTGAATAGAGCGCTGGTAAACATCACCCCCTCGTTCCGAGCAGGTGCAAGACTTGATTACAAGCCGTAAGGAGGCTGCTCCTCATCACTGCGTAATAAGGTTAAACCGTTTCACTGCATAATAAATCAACTCAACATCACTTTACTTTGCTTGAGCTAGAAAGGCAGCTTCAAATTAGGATGGTTTAGATATCTATCAATGATATAGAATATTCTGGCCATTTAAATGGGGTATATGTAATAATCTATATTAAGCACAGAAGCATATTACGGCGACGAAGAGGGCTGCTGTTAGATGCGCATTTTGTCACCGGTAATCGCCATTATCCAACTCTCGTCTCATCACACTCTATGCACACATGAAGTATTACCTCCTGGGGCTTCTTTCGATCATCAAGCAACAAACGCTCCATACATCAATATTTGGCCCACCCAGCCGGTTGTTTGTTATATGTAAATTTGCATTCGATATCAATATCAGCCGCAATTCTGAACAGTAAAATGGCAATAATTAAATGAAAGACTGTGTAGAAGTTGTCCTTAGTTTACTTCACTGTCTGAGCCTAATTTATGTTTGATCATCATTCTCTGTTCCTTCTAAAGTTTACCCACCTCCAATTGTGCAGGCTGAGTGCATGGATTATAACAAAGACATCACAAACATCAGTCACATTGCAATAGATACATGATTGTGATATGCAAAGTTTCTTGTCCGAGAAAGCGATTAACTAGGTAATGCCACTTTGTCTGTGGTTCAGCAATACCATCTTAATACCTGATAAAGCTGAATAGCTTGTCAGCTGGAGTGAGATGCAGGCTACGAGCTTGAGAAATTCTGGTTCTCGAATTATGGGCTACGTGTCAACATGGTGTCACTGTCCCCGTTTGAATTAAGGCATTGGATAGCCACGAACGGCGTAGACACCTTAGTCTATTGTCACAGTAATATTTCAGCGCGGAGTCTGGCCCGTTTTGGGTTGAACCCGACACGCCTTTCCGCACTGTAATGCTTTATGAGCCGCGTAGGCCTGTTGGGGGTCATCTTCAAAAGCAACAAGAGTGATAGGGAGCAAAATTCGAAAACCTTGTTTAAGCGGAACTGACTCCCATTGGTTAAATTAAGTAAGATAGATCATTGGTTCAATTAAGTGAGAAAGTAAAGATATTGCTGGTGATACAAATAGCGCCGTCTGATGTAACGGCTTTTGTGATATGATCTTGGCCTAACCGTAAATCATTTTCTTAGTCCGTTCCAATATGGCCTGACCGCTAATCTACTTTTTCTGACAGACCCGAGGCAGTTGATTGACGACGAACCGACTAAATGATACATAAATCACGTGCAATGGGTTTTTCACATTACTTTAAGCATTGCTAATGAAATTCCTTAGCGATACATGTTTGTTATAAATGATAAGTTAAGGATACAATCGACAAGACGTCTAGGTTATTTCAGTGTGGCATGGTACGCTTCTACCTATTGTAATATCGAAGGAAGGTCTGTAACATTAGAGAAGGCATCTGCTCATCCGGATCCATTCAACTGGCTGACACAATGGTAGGAAGCAGTGTATTGCTGATATTGATGAGTCAATATAGAGGATTTTGACTGACTCAGATGAACTAAATCAGTGCATGCTGACATTTATAAGATGCTATATAAGGATGTTTAATTGTTCTCAGTTGTCCCGTGACATAATCAATCTGGCACGCTAAAATCAATTACAGTCGATATAAAACGCATTAAAACCGTTAAGACGCATGAATTATGGCATTAATATGATAAGTATATTCTCAACTTAACATACGTTGTGTAGACAGGTTATGTGGTTTTCCCTCGCTGCTTAATCGCCATGAAAATCGCCGATATATCTTGTCATTAGTGATAGTGTACTTGCGTCACATGTCGTCAATTTCAGTCAGCAACACTTTGCAGCCAACGCGTCAGTGTGTTGATCAGGGTCTTTATATAATCATCACGAATAACTTTAAAATGTATATCGCAATTGCAAAAACTTATTCAACAATCAAATAAATAATTATGACGTAACTTAGCATCGAATAGACAAGCATCCTGTTACTAATAGAATGTTGAACGACAACATTCTTTCTGTGCTTACGACATAAGTTAAATACAGACCAACAAACTGAATCCGTTAGTAAGATAATGAACAGCGAATACTGCATTATTTTATTGGTACACCCTAGATCGCATCCGTAGAGTATTCCATGGTAGTAATAGCTTCACGTCTGTAACTTATCGTTACCCATGTGAGTAACGCAGTTTTACATTCATGAACATCCGCAAGAACATGCAACCCTGCTGAACAATTCTTCAATAGTCATCATATTTAGCTCTGTCGGTATTATGATGTTGGCAACATATCATGAAAAAGCTAAAGCCAAGACTGTACTCAAAACCACTCTGCCGTATTGAATTAAATTCGCACCACTTAATGTCAATATCGAAGCCTCTTTATAACTAAGGACCCTCACCCTACACGCCGAACGATGTTCCTGCTAAAATGTTGCAAAATTGAACTTATATTGTGTAGTCTGTATCACCAACTTCGTCGTCCTTCAGCGTTTCCATATGCATGGTCATAACGTTACAGAATGATAAACAGAAATGAATGATTTGGTTGTCCTCCCTACAGGAACAACGCGTTATGGCCAATTCTAATCCTATGAAGCATATTCCCGAAGATGAAATGCCAAATAAAATGCTATGTTGATCATTTCTGTCATGAGAGCAATTGGGACAAACCACAGCCAGCTAGCCACCGTAAACTAGTGTGATTAAATTGATATCAGCTAAGCCGTACAACCATGCGCTTATCTTAGCTAGCGAGATGCGACTGTCACTTGACTATAACCTACGTAAAAAGTAACAACAAAATCATGTATCGTTCTGCTGCAGCTATGCTGACGTTGTCATGAGTGGAGTTGCGTGATGATTAAGTCATAACGTTACAGTTATAAAGATGGATTAAGAGAGGTGTACATTGTGCTCTTGTTAATGAGGTGAAGAGGGGGAGAGAGGGGGGGGGTCGCAAGGCGATGTTGGCGATGCAATCCAATTTATTGAAGGTCTTACGCTCACTTCATACTTGCTGCCAGAGCAAGGGATCGTTTTGCAAATTACATTGTGGAACGTCGTTCTTCTGGTAATGTGATCACACCAATGGCGCCTAATTCTATTGTCCAGACGTGTGGAGCTTGTCGAAGCAAGTTGTGATTTCTAGATTGCACGACTATTATATTGTATTTGTTCTGTGTTGGCATTGTGATCCACTTAAAGTGAGGTCGCTTGACGCATGATTAATCACTGGGCCGTATCCTGTAAGAAGCTCATTCAATCATCAGACATACAAGGCCATTATTTGACGCATCCTCTAAGGGTAAAGGCTTAGGATGAAATATTGGTCTTGGGGTACGGTTTTATGGTGCCGATAAACTGATCATTGCTGCAACGAAATGAATGCCGAATATTAGAACGATAAAGTGTGTGTAAATGATAGTCGCTTGAACTAGCGCTTTCAGAAATTTGTGCTAAACTTTCAGTAAATCAGTATAACTCATGACAGTCATCAGTTGTCTGAGAATTCAATGAATGACGAATGTAACGCACTAGGTCAAGTTTTCATCTTTCTGCATTAACTACTAACGTCAGAAAAAAGCCCAATCCCATTCGATATCAGCTATGCTTTAAATCACAGGTCTCTATGGCTCTCAGTTCATTATGACATGTAATCCATAGTTTTGTTTGGTTTGCTTCTTTCTTAACATGGACGAAGAGGTTGAGACTTGCATTGTAAATATTGTGATGTTAATGGTGGAAGACTTAATTACGAGCAAACATCTAAATATGGTAGTCGTTAAGGTTACCTCGGAATAGGCAGCGTTGTTAGTCAGTCAAACATATGATCGACCAGAGTGTGAATTAAAGATGAGCTAGCTCATAGCAATCGACCACATTATGTACAAAGTTGAAAACAGCTGATTGAGATGGATAACTGCGTTAACTTCATTTCATTAGAAATAACCAATATAATTGAAATAAAACTCGGATATGTTGATCCATCAATCACTACATCGGTAATTTGGAACACTTTATACAGGATGCAACGCAATCAACCATATCCATTACAGCAGTAATTCATATGAAACCATACACATATATAAGTATGATTATTACATGTTGTAGTTTTTATGCAGTCAATGCATGATAATCAACATTCAGATTGCCACAGTAAATATGCCATCGCTGCAGATAAAGCCTTACGTGATATTACAATATATCATATTGATGCTGCATATTTATTGCTGCTGCAAAAATAAACCACCAATTATTTGAGCTCCTACTACACACGCCATTATATGCTATTATGGAAGGCAAGAGGTATTCGCAAAGGGGAGACTGTGAAACCTGTAGTCTACATAAATCCGTCCTCTGGGTAGTAGAAAACTTAGTGGCTCCACCCTGGCAGACATGAGAATCGTAAAAGGTGAACATAACAGTATTTAACGTAAGTTAGGTCTGTTCCGTGACTATCCTTGCCTCGTTTAATGTTTGATATATGGCGCCATCAACTTGAATATTGTTTATATTAACAGCACTGATTCTAAAATGACTTCTTCTTGGGCAACTTTTTACTCATGATTAAATATCACAAACGTGACAAGTCAGCTTTTTCGCTTAATGTCTCCAAAGTCAAACATCGATGACTAATGGCGTAATCATTCAATCACAATAAAAGCAATATCCTGGCAATGAGTACTTTTAGAATTGTCCTTTTAGCTTCAAGTGATGCATCGCATTGGTACGCAGTTGCTCACATATATGGTTGTCAAGCAATTATATTCCCAGGTCATACATATCGGACTGTGTGAAACCGGCCCTGACAATAAGCAAGAAATTTCATGATTGTTGTTGATATTATCTCATATTAAACATGCATACAGATTAAATATTATCCTAATTGCTTGCCAGTGTTTGGATAAATCGTTAACGAAACTAACCAACACGGTTAGACTACCTGACGCCAAAATGGCGCTCCATAGAAATTGTGTTATGAAGTCTCTTAAGCCTGTCTCTTAAGCCTGTATATTGTTCCGGGTATAAGATACATCCCAGCGACGATGAGAAGTCAATAGTAAACTAGCATACTAATTGCTATGTTAACATCCAGTATTTCTTTCTATTGATTTATCGGATGCTCGTTGGATTATTTTTCAAATGAGCATGTGTGCGGATAGGTTTCATTGTTGTTTACAAACGTCATTAGAATGTCAAAAGACTATCACATATGCACAAAAAAATAAGCAGTAATTAGCACGCTGAAAAAATCCGCAAGTACTTATCAACAGCATTCGTTATCGAATCAAATAAAACCTATATTTTTGTGAACAAATCCTAGACAAATTAGCAGGTGTGACAGACCAAGAGTGACATAAAGACCATTCAAGCACAGCCTGAGTAGTGAGTGTAAAGCATTGACATCAGGCCTACCTATCTGTTCATGTATGGAGTTAAAACATGCACTTCACAACAAATCAATAAATGCATATTCTAGGCCGTGGCAACAAAGTCGATATATCATTAAACATGTATGAGCATTGATGTTGCGACGTAGTTGACAATGAGTATATCAGTCACTGCTTAACAAATATATCCTATTTATATTATCAAAATATTTTTGACTGCGGACTAACCACATTTACAGATCGTTTATCACTAATTACAGGTTTTATAACAACGGATCAAAATATTCTCAGGTGGTTCTATGGATCTTCACATACTAATGCAGGGTGTTAATTTCAGATACTGCTTATAAAATTTTATCCGAAGAAAAGGTTGAGACAACTACAATGCACATTCAAAATATCATCAACGAGACTCGTATATAGATGTGTCAGTTGGATTAAATAAAAGAGTTATATAACCGCTGTAATCCTCAAATCTGTAGGGTAGAAGATATACTCTGCGTCGAACAATAAATGCATATTACTAGTAGCATACCTTTGAAGCATCCTATTACACACAGCTTTGACTACTGCTAATAGATAATAAGGGTAATATTGATGTTTTACGTCACTTTCAACAACTCGGTGATATAGCGACGAGGATGGATGAGGATGATTGTGATGTATGGACAGCCCCCCTTACGGCCAGCGCCCACTTGGCACAAACCCATTGCCCAGACAGGGCTGCAAAACCCACGCTGCTTGGACTAAGGTCCAGCAAGGTACTATTGAGCTACCGGGCCGGGTGCATCCCCTTTCTATCCGCCGATAAACGTGATCATCCGAGTCACAGGGCCCCAGTTGATTACAACATCCTACACTAAAGTTGGTATGCTTTGTTGCACTTGCCGAGGGTTGATTGAACTTCGAGAGTAAGTTTGCAACGTCCGAAATGAACGAAAATACAAAACACCCGCACCCGATAATACTTTGAACAGAAATATGTAGAGCGTCTCCCCTACCGATGGTAATGCAGTGCAAAAATACCATGTTATTCTGGATTCTAAATTCGGACCCCATTCCATCCATGTCTAATGAGATATCGAGCATCTTGCGAGAAAAACCAAACGGAAATGACTCAAGTTGTACGTCTTTGAGCCCAGGTCTTATTACATTCACTGCATGTCTCTCTGTAATCCATTAGGTATTCAGTTGCATACAGTTCAGTACTCAACCATTGTGGATCTGATACGAGATACACTTAGTGATGTGCAATTGAGCATTGGCATATGAGAGGCGAATATAAGGCCATGGACGTAATCACTTAATGAAGGAGTATGTTTGGACACTCATTCCCTGTTAAATTGAGTGTGGCGAGCCTTAAAAATAATCATTTTTCTCAGTTCCTTTAGGCAGCGTCAATTTTGCGTTTGCCGTCCACGCATCAAATGACACATACGGTCCATTGCATATATAAGGTATGGCTTATATTTGCAATGTCAACGTATAAATGAAAATTAGTGTGCAACATATAAGATATCCTTTTTCGATTGCGTTGGTCTCATGAATCATAGAATGAACTATGGTGGAATCGCAAGAAATCGATGTATCACTGCTTTTCTAAGGTGCATTTTGCTACCCGTAGATGACACATTCATTATTATTTCACCGGATGGTAAATGCAGCGAAAGCTCTAAATAAACACATTCATGGATTATATTGTCTATGGTCCTCACAACCAAAAGGTCTTCACACCATATTTTACTTTTGCATTGTTGTTTATGGAATTGTTTGTCCTTCTATCCGCTTTGTATTTACCTAAACAACTGCACTTCACGTGAGCAGTCCTATTAATTGCTGTTGAATTCTTGGTCAGTAAACTTGACGCGAAACCAATATAACCCGCTTTTGACAGGGCCAGGTGGCGTAACTCATTTGGTATTGCCCTGCGCTAGATATGGCAATTCAATTTAAGGTGATTACTTTATTTCACCAATATACCCCCAACATTGTGTCAGAAGTAAACGACACTATAGTTTGACGCGATATATTATGCTCGTAGTGAGAGTTTGCCTAAAACAGTCTTTGATAAGGCACCTTTATGTCATTGCTAATACTAAGGAATTGCACCTGACGGTAAGAACGGTACGAAAGGTATATTTAACGTTTTGTTTGGGCAATAAAGAAATATCAGTCAATTTGTGATCATTTGTTATGGTCTCCTAGCAAAGCGTAATGTGCATAGCATTATATACATTGCCCATACCAAGCGGAAGCTGCATTTATACTGGTAAAATATTGCATCATTATTGAATTGACGAAGACAGAAACGAAGGGTATTACGATCACATATTTTATCATTAATCAAAACAAAATGAACAACTATCACTTGATCAATTACTCATGTTTCTCTAGCGAACAAGGGAGGCTCTAAAGCTTGTTCCCATAAAGCAGGCGGAACGTGTCGCTCTCATAGAGGTCATTAGCAGTCAGGTGGTCACTTACGGTGCCCTCGTGGTAACCTTTATGCACTGCACCACGGCCAGTAATGGGGCGTCAAGTTAGGAATATAAATCAATGTAATTGACGTTGATTGAAGAATAATGTATCACACAGAAAATAGCAAGCAGTTTATTTCTATGTTTGATCCAGCATCAGGGTGCATAATCAACCTTTAATAATTGGGGTTAGTTGTACCGTACCAACTCACGGCACTTTCTGTGTCAAATGCTACATTGTTTATATCAAGCCAAAGTGAAGTCTCTAGTATACGGAATGCGTAGAAATATGGGCGAAGTGGAAATGTTAAAAGGTTTTCTCAAACAAATTCATAATCATGGGAGAATTGCGATTACCACTTGCTCATCGAATATTTTGCGGTTTTTTTCAGTAATCTTTAACTGGCCACCATGACTATACTTGTAGGTTATAAAGCAGAAAAAAGAGCTCGGATCGTGCACTAAACGTGCCTACTGTAACCTAACAACACCTCAAGGTCCGTGATTGCTATTGTCATGACGTGGAATGAATCAAAGCAAGAATAATAGACATAAATTGATCATTCACGGGCGGAACTGCATATATCACCGAATCAGAGGATTGAGTGTTACCAACAAAGATAATTATGCTAGAATTATTATCACATACCCTTCCGCTTTTTAAGAATGCGCATTGTGTTCTCCTGGTTAGTTTCATTGATGTAACCTTTGTTTTATAATATTTTCGTTTTGTAACAACACATGGTAACTTATTCTGCGTTAACTTGCGTGAAGCCTTTTTGGGGTCTGTTTTTACTAACCTGACAAATGTTTTATTCCAAGAATTGGCGGCCTAACATCCTTCAGACGAACTTCCGCTTCTGCTGAAAAACTCATTACCTTGTTTTGCTTCTAAATGCAGATTGAAACTTTAGCCTCAGTTGATTAACAATCGGAATGTTGTCATTTGTTTTTATCCAGCGGCTGGTAATGTGATCACTCCAAGGGCATTAAACTATATTTGGCGCAGGCAAATTCCATGCGTGAGCAACGAAGCACGAAAAACACATTTAGTTTCATAACCAAATTACACAATAAGCTAGATTGTCCTATCACTGTCTGCAAGCGAATAGTCTGGATGTTCAGAATTCACGGCTTGCTTTTCCTCAATAGTTGCTTCACGGCAAAATTTCTGTAATCTTTTTTATTCTCTGCGTGTTTTATCATCCCTTAAGATCGATGGGAACGCTGCATCATACGGTGCATGAAGCATTGCATACTGCTTCACATTATTAACTACATAATGCACGTTACAATGCAGAGCAACTCTTAATATATTTACACATGTTTCCCTACGTTACGCACGGCAAAATGCATAGCTTAATGCACGGTAGAATGTTTAGCTTAATAGGCGGCACAATATATAGCTTAATGCAAGGCATAGTGCATAGCTTATTGCACGACCTGATGCACCTAACCCCCTTATAGTACCATATTACACTTCGCAATTTATCTCATATTGCACTCTACACAGCTCCACAAGTCTTTCTTAGCGTCAAACTATTTAGGACATCGAGTCAGCACGGAATAGTCCACGAACCGATCCATCATCATAACAACTTGAATCAATGATGTTTATCTAACCATGCTGACAAGTTACTGGAAGTGTATTTGTCTGAAAACAATGGCAGCCAAGTCACGCAAAACGACAGGTGACATTTATCCGCTATCTTTCAGCATCAGATGAATATTTTAAGTATTAAAGCATTTGCGCTGCTGTAATGTTGTAATAACTTATCCATGTCTCTTGTGATAAACAGCATCTAGTTGTCATTACATACATAAGCAATAATAGTATGTGCCAATTTAGGGTCAAAATCTAAGCTGATGTCGATGAATGACACCCATAAATTTACAATGCCATTTATGTCAATGCTTAGAAAAAAAACAAGATACACCACCGGAATGGCCCTTTCGCTGGTTACATTGAGGTTTAGACAGAGCATTATGAGAATACGACCGCAGTTAAAATCGAAGAAGTAGCTTTCATGCTGGCTTATTTTTTCTGATTCTATATACAATCCCATCATTTGCATCAGAGGGTTATGATAAGTAACCCTATACACTCTCAATTGGTAGTTATAGCATTTGCATTTAACAACTATAGAAACACCAACTTCTAACATCGCGAATGAGAAAGCTTCAGTTTATGAATATAAACATTCGCTTCATGTGGGCGTCATAAGTGTTCCCAGCATGCATTCTTGTACCAATCCAATTTAACTCCTCCCTGATCATCCAGCAGATGGCGCTTTACGTTAGGCTAGTTGTTTAGATTTGACTTACCTGTGCTGGCGAATGATACGGGAATGGTGAAGACTTCTACTCAATTCAATCCTACACTACAAGGATCATGCTTCCCCATTATACGAGCTTCATCACAAGCCGTCAATACACACTGTTGATTATCCCTAAACATCGCTACCAGAAGCTGTCAACTCTAAATATTTACGGATATATTGCCACATGATGGCTCAATATATCACTCTCATCAAAGGCTGCCGTAACGTTAAAGTTTCTGTGATAGATAAATCTTGGATAGTGATTTATAGTTGTGCATCAAATTAACATAAAACGCAAAGATGTCTACATGACATTGCTTTGTTATGGAGGGAAAGCTGATTCTTGTGTTAAATAAGGTTTCGCGTTGGTAATGTCGTGCGAATGAACACTAACAATGAACTCCATACCGATGCAAAATATAGCAACGCATCTGGCTTCCTTGGGCAATAGAACGGTGTTATTAGTTGCCGAGAAATAAACCGAGTTTTGGTTGAATACGCCGTAAATACAACTATGTGGCACACTGATGATAGCTGAAAAAATAAGATAAGCGACAATTGTGCTTGCTGAATATATCATGTAGGCCTAGAAAATTTATATTCGCGATGGTCTGAGGGGTGTGGCTTTGACTAACTACATTAGCAATTATTCTTTATACATTTGCAAATAAAAAGTCGATATTAGAACTAAATGCATTTTAATGATCGTTTGAGACTAGTGAAAACTCTCAGGCAAATTACAGTAAGCCCAATATGTACATTAATAATTCACTTTTATTATTGCTACTAAGTCCTATTTAGGTACATAGGGTTTTCTCACGGGAATATTAATAATTGGGTTAGTCCTTGATATGTCTTTCAATAATATATAACAATCAAGCACCTCCTCGCTACAGTAGGGTATATGTGGGAGTGTATACTGACAAATGATATATCTGTTTATAAGAACGATGACATTTAACGGGGCTGTGTACGACATTTATGTCATTGTATCGCATTATGGTATATATTTGTGTCCTTCAACGGTGGCATTTATCATTTTCACTTGTGTGTAATTTGCCTAAAATTATTTCCTCAATTGAATAAACAATCGTATTTATAAATAGAAATAGGTAACGTCTAACTATTCTGTTTGTCTATTTATGAATTGGTCGTCCACAGTAATAAGACCGGCCGTTGGCACTAAGGTACTTTTATATCGTGGGGCTGGTGCAGTATGCGATGATTGGTAATAAGGACGAGAGTTGGCGCACCAATACATTGGAGAGGGAAAGGCTGCAGAAACATGGACCGTTATCAATGTGAGTGTTAGGCTATTTCCCAACAAAGTACAAATTACGACTTACACTTGCTCTTTTATCAATTTGGAAAAGCTTTGGGACGTCTCCTCTTAACATTGAAAACATATCATGGTCACAATAGGTGTGCATAAGTCAACTTCTATCGGACAAAGAATACTGCATAACTATTGAAGAAGGCACAAAGTCTGTTATCTACGCACATATAAACAACCAATAATGAAACAAAAAGCAGCGACCGTTTAATAGCCTCGACAGTTTTCCCAGCTCGTTAACGGACGCAAGTTAGAGGTGCGTAACAAATTTACTTATGCTCCTGTTGAATTCATTGTCTCTTTTAATGAGGGTACAATATCTTTCAGTTATCCAGTTCGGTATTCGCAGTGTATATACATGTTTCTTCACTTCTTGTTTAATGACGCTTACAGATATCTGAAGATGGAAGACAGTGGCGAAAGATACAGAGGAGTGATTGCATTGTCAAGTGGTAATATTCTGTTACGGTTTCTGTTAGCTGAATTACACAGGTATTTGAGGCTCTTCAAACAGAAAAGCAACTGTGCCACAGGCTATTTCGTTAGCCTTGTCGTTTACTTTATTGCTTGTTAATAATATAGGGGTGACCTCACAAAATGCAACGACGGGACCAGGGGAACCTAATTTATTATCAAGATGTCGAGATGCATGTGATGTTTGACATCTCGGATGAGTGCACTCAGACCTTTCCTAATTTATTCATGCCTTATTCGACCTGAGGCCGACACTAATGTTGATGCTGAACCATCCGTGATTTCTGAAACTTAGACTAATACTTATTTATGATGTTCATCAAAGTAGAGAACCCAGCTATCTAGTTTGGTATTCGTAGAATCTCCTTCACTTCTTGCTTACTGAAGCTTACAGATATCCAAAGATAGAAGATAGCAATTAACGAAATAGCTGACAGATTGTGTTATCAAGTGATAATTACCTGTTACGTTGCGGATATCTGAAGATCAATTTGAATTGTTGCAATGTGGTATCCCTGGTTTCAAGAATGCTTTGAGAGATCAGCACCTCTCTAGTGTAGGTATTATACCTCTCCTCAGCTCTATTGGTAATGCTTAGCTTCAATGCAACATTTACTCCATGAGATGTGAATCTGTCATGAGCAACCGATCATTCAATAGGCTACCACTTACAACTACTTATTGCCTTTGCAGGAATATTTTAACTCTTGATTCGACTTAAAAGACTGGTAACTGGGACATACCCCACCTCCCCTGCCAATCTCTGATACTGCCGTCATATAACCCTTGGTCCATTCCGCATGGATGCGTTCAGCAATGCATGGTCTGTATTAACAGGGCTGATATTCTATTGCGACCTATTAACTGTGCGCCTTGAAGAGTGCGATATGGAACTTTTGAACATACGAATATCCAACTGTGAAGAATGATTTGTAATTTTGTGACCTTATTAGTCGAAGTTCAGTTACAGTGTGACTTTTTATTTTGTATTGTATTGATACATGTACATTCCTCCTTTCCTTTGTATGTCTTGGTTTTTTTATTCATTATAACTGCACAAAGTTATGTACAAATACATGAACATTTCAGGTGGGTATATCTCAATAACTTATTTTATTCTGCTGTGAATATTCATGATCACTAGTTTGGTTTTGCGTTGTATGTATTTGAATTGCGCGTAACGACATATTGCGAATCGATGTTTTGCGATTTCAGAACAAATCAAAACCAAAGAAATATATATATATATATATATATATAT
This sequence comes from Urechis unicinctus, assembly GCA_034190875.2. Lineage (NCBI taxonomy): Eukaryota > Metazoa > Annelida > Polychaeta > Xenopneusta > Urechidae > Urechis > Urechis unicinctus. The sequence goes on from CM067344.1 coordinate 8,989,633, forward strand.
ATATATATATATATATATATATATATATATATATATATATATATATATATATATATATATATATATATATATATATATATATATATATATATATATATATATATATATATATATATATAACGCACTTTGCATCGCCAAGCCATCCATTAGAGGGCCAGAACCTGTTGGCTGGATACACCAAGATACACATAATGCCTTGTCCCAGTTCAAGTGATGCATAGGAATTTTCTAATGTGTTTTTATCATTAATTCATGAAATACTTATTGCCATAATGTATGCAGTTATGCGAACTCCATGTTGTTGATGGCTTGTAGCGATGTGTTTAAGAAGAAATGGTAAAAATACCGCAGGATGTTTGACTATTAATCGGCCACAAACAATAATCAAATCATCGTTTTGCGGTGAATTCAGACTTTCATTAACACATTTATATATTCGATTGAATCGTTAGGACGAAAACAGCTGGTCAAATGGTCACATTATCTCTGTGACCTTGACATTCATAGTCAATTTCTAAAAGGAATTATGGGTCAGATTGACCTCCCGTCAATGTGCCGATGCTTCATCCAGTAGGCAGAATCCAAGAGATTGCTTCCTGTCTGCAATTCCTTTGCAAACATTCATATCGACACGTAATTTGCTCTATACCGAAATTCACAATCAATTTAAAATTACGCTGCAGCGGATTTGTTTTCAGGCGGCAGAAGGTAATGGCTACATTCCTACACATAACATGAATTTGTTCTGGAATCATGAATATTATATTAACAGTTGATGATTGTTTGACACAGAAAAGCGCATAATCATTAATTATTTGGTAGATCAACCAAGTAGTAACATATAAAGATGGAAGGGACTTTAATTACATAGCTATCACACATTAAGTCGTCTTGTAGTGGGTTATCACTTTGATAAGGGCCTTGAGATTATAGTGAACCTTGTAACACCAGCCGCCTTGAACCATTGTTTGATTATTTGGTTAAACCGTTAAATTTCAATGCATCTAGTGACCTCTATTAAACAACACAATCACTCAAAATGGCTATGAAACTTCGTTTCTTAAGCATTATGACTCTGACTTGCATTATTGCCAGTCAATCACTTTACCAGCTTTATCTCCACCTGACCTGACATATCACGTCATGAGATTCTTTCTTTTTTATCATACTCTTATATCGCTCTCCTCCAAAGCTAATTCATTAATACTTCTGAATGTGTGTTCCATGGAAACCTGCGTCACCGCAAACTACAACTCACAGAAGATCGCCCTATTTTTGGTGATAGATAGAATACGAAGTCATAAATACGATTTATGCTTTCTGATACAAATATTGGCTTTAATGGATTGATTAACAAGCATTGATGTCGAGGCTTATGAGTGCAAAGTGGTGCTGAGTCACGTGTTATCAATTGTAGAGCCTATAACAGATTCTTTGAATGTATATTTGTTTCCTTAAATCAACACTATTATGCTGGCATATGGCATTAGTTTTTTTAGCCATTGCTTTCGTATATATCAGTTGTATGGGTAAAAGCCTAAGGCAGCAACACGGAGAAAAAGATGGAGCCAGCGATGGATGTGGTGTCGAATAAAAGCCACCTGCAATAACTTAACTATAATGCATTGAATATAATATTACATTGTCACATTAATCACATTAATATCATCGTTCAGGCAGCAGAGGCTTGTTACTTGATCCGGTAGCCTCCTAGACCTTGACGCTATATATATGGTTATTGATAAATGTCCACGTGACGTCCAAACTTATCGTATTATTTTAAATGATGAATGATGTCACAGGATGCGATGAAAATGAAGTAGAATATATACATTGCGGATGACCACATATGCAACATTAATAATGTACAGTGAGACTTATCCACTCAGACTAGCCGGCTCAGATGATTCCACGGCCCTCACCACCTATAGGGTTCACAGATATGACATCATCCTGCGAAACCTATTCGATTATCATCGTAGTGCATATCCAGGTAGGTTATGTGACCAGCAATTCTCCAATTTATAGAACAAGGAAAGCAATGGACAGTGCAATAACCCCTGCCGCTTTGTCTCGATTGGGTTAACGTACCAGAGCGTCACCGGGTAAGTCTATGTGCTTTGTAAACAATAGGCCATTATGTTAGCAAGTCAATCCGTGAAATGTACGTCGAATCTGCTGTTTGTCTGCATGTGTCATGTGCATTCATATGCTGGGTGTTTATAAAAGTCGATCGACATGTGTGCTGGAACAAAGCGAAGGAAAGCTGCCGCATTGAAATAAATTCTGAATACTAAGGAAGAAACTCGTCAATGATAAGGATCAGTATTATCTCATTGAACTCTTTGACCTTTACCTCTTTCTGCTTTGGCATGTTACTACTGTATCTGTTCCATTAATTATCATGATAATTTTTATGATTGAATTTAACAAATCATCTGCAAAATTTAATGTGCCATGAAATAAAGGCCGAGTTTTCTATAAAACATCATTGCAGCAAGTTATCTGATAACAGGACGTAATAGTAGATGTATTAAAGAGGCCCCTTTTTGTCTCAATTTGACCTTTAGGAGATATCATATGTGATAACTAACGATCAGAATGGTGATATATCGTGGGGGTTTGGCCACGGGGTCGAAATAACAAATGCGTGCACCATACAGGCCCATTGAGAACCGGTAGGAAAACCGTGCAGCCCGACTGCCTACCGGTTGTCTTTGGATTTAAGCCGGAAAGGAGCTCGTGCCTGAAAGTAGTGCATTTTCAACTTATCGCCACGGGTTCTACGGGTCCGTACGGGGCCAAAAAACTCCAAGCATTACACAGGCCCACACAAAGAAGGTCGAAGCACCCAGCGTTCCCTCCCAGGGCAGCAAGAAACACCCTGCAGACCACACGGAACCCGTAGACGGCCTGTAGACAGTCTGTAAGTCTCATATATCGTCGGCATAAGATCAGTTGTTAATAACAATGCTTTGGATAATGGATAAAAAACACCGCCGTATAATGATGTGCAGTCTACGACCGTTTGCGAATTTATAAAGTAATTTAAATTCAAAGCCCATCGTCTAATTTTATTCTTGCTTTCTTTTTCATTCAAAATCTTATTGCAGGTTACTATAACCAGTGTTGCTAATTATATGCTGGACGTACCCTGACGGATTGTTGAAACACGAATATAACCTAATTTAACTAGAAATGGTACGTACGTTTTGTACATAGTATGTATTATTCTGGGTTGATTAACATCATTCACTAGCACCAACGCGTGTCATGTGTTGATTAACAGTCAGATAGATATACACACACACAACATATGAGCTGTGACATTACAGGTAACAGCGTCCCCCGCACGAGTTCCATTGATAATGTTCATTACCAGTCGTAATGATTTGATAACAAAATGGCGAATTGTGCAATCAACTCACGTGTTTGACTTTGGAAACCATTACACCTTTGATCTATCTGCATTACGTTCGACATAACACTCATGAATATACCGCCGTAGTGTTTACATGCAAAGACAATCATCACAATGACAATGGGAAAAATTAAATGGTCTATAAGGTTTGCATGTTGCCTAGATTAGCGGGAAGGATTCAGACGCCGATATGTATTATGATAAATTGGTGCAACGTTAAAGTCTGTTAATCATTGTATAGATTATGAAGTTGGCTAGCAACGATACATAAATCCAAAGATTTCTCATGTAACACAAACAGCCTTTTTAATAAACCAAATGAGGGAACCCATTTGTCTGACTGCTGTTAATGATACGAGCCTCCGCATGACGTAAACACAAGCGGTCGGGAATATACACAATCAGGTTAATTGGTACAGTCCCGGTAAAGCAGTCTGGTCATATAGGTCGATTAATCTACAGCAGTGTGGATTACATTGTCGCACAATGAATACTAATAAGTATAGATTGTTGAAATAAAAGGGCCTTACGCACGGAGGTTAATTGCTCAGTCGGTCTTGACAAGTATTGAAATATGAATACAAAGGCTATGCAACAACAGACATCATGTCGCTGCTAAGTGAAGAGAATTCATAGAAAGATAGGCTATGCAACGGCATTGTGATCATCGCAGTGTTTCGTCGGCAGACTGGATTAGTTTTGTAACCACCGCTATTATACTTTACGAGGGATTTGATTACTGCTTTATAGAGTTTAATGCTCTAGGCACATACAAGGAAAATTTGCTTTGCTATTCAAAATTCATATAATTCATGAACTTAAGCTTATTATCGAGATTATAGCACTTCGTTATATTCATCGATATTCATCATAGGCTAGCCTCTATCAAAAAGATCGTGGAAACCTTAGCATGAAGTAACTGCCAACTATATCATGGTGTGAAAGATGAATCATATGAACGCAGGGTTGATCTAATCTATTTAAGAATAATTCCAGATGTAGGACTTAAATCGAAGCAGATACATTATTGATTTTATAACTAGGCTTATATATGGAGTAGCATTGAAGTATGGTCGGTATCATTTCCTTCAATGCGTTCATAAATTGTCATGCTGTACCTGCTAAAATAATTTGTCTGGAGTAGGTTTTATTCAAATTAACGATTGGTGCTTAAGTAAGTAAGCTTGATTGGCTATTAAGAGGGCTTTAACGTAATCTGTGTCAGCCAAAATAGATTGAACGCTGGCTGGTCACTAAATGAAGCAGACTTTACCATTTAGCAGGCTAATCAACGAAGTTGATCATCGCACTACAAAAAAATAAAAACTAATTGAAAAGTAAATTGTTTATTTGCAATACCACTATGGACCAAGTTTATTCCAAATCAAATTGCAATGTCGATAAAACACGCAGAATATACCACGATACAATATAATAACAAGTATTCGATTTCAACCACATGATATAATTATTAAACATGCAAAACGTCAATATATGATATTAACACCTATTCCAGTCATCCGCTGCTGTACATTGACCTTAAGTTTATCCTGAAGATGTACCGGCTCAAAATGGTTCTTTTACAATGCTATAATGTGAGCAGCTACAAATGTGTCAGAGTATTGCTGCTGTCGCAATATCATTTATTATTTAACCTTACGTATAACCTGAAATTGTAACGCCTCAATATGATTCCTGTATGCCATAGTATGAGAAGTTACAAATGTGTCAGAATATTGCTTTTCTGTTTAGACTGACCAACCCCTTCCCAACCAGTCTAATCCTTCCTATGTTCCCACAGCTTCCAAACTAGCGTACGGTTGTCAATGGAATGAAAGTCTTAACGTTTAATACACTTGTTTGTCACAGGCATAGATCCATCATCCTTTAACATTGATTGTTTTTCCCTTACTTGCATTCACCAAGATAGATAGCAAATGTGAATTGGCCACTACGTGGATCAAGCTGAAAACATCCGAGCACATTCGATTATATGCCTGAAGCAAAATTGCCGTCACTAATCATTGCAGAGGAAAAGCTATTTTTATGAAATTTCCTAATAGTGAGGATTGCGGATTAAGTGCCATCACACGCCGTGGATCACATAAACGCGCTCCCTGAAACGACGTAGATATTTAATCAAAGCCCAACTATATCACCCAAGCAGTTTTTCTCGTGTAAGCCGTAGATCATAGATTTTGACAATAAGAAATGTATGCTGGATTTTCTCCACAAATATATTATTAATGATGCGAATGCAAGAAGGTATTAATTATCACAAACTAAATTGAACAATATTAAAGCAATGGCTTAACCATTACAAAGGCATTGAAGCGGCCTTGGTGAGGGTGTATGAACGAGTGTGCAAACACAGGTATAAACAGGCACCTGTTGCCAATACTGGAATCACTATTCATCTGTTGATCTTCGATTCACGGGCCATATCGCAGTGGAAGTGGTGCATTATTCTTGGCACCCAAAGTTTAGACGTCGTCCATCTCTGGTGCTCATTAATCCACCATAGTCCCAACCGGCACGAGGACAATGCGTGGCAGCGAAGGGTCCGAACCTATTTACCATCAACACAATATCGCTACAAACGTGGTCAACAAAAACAAAACACCAATAAAACGGCGAGCTTTTCCGCTGATATAGTGCAGAACATTCCAACAGCAGCGCAGCAGTTATCCTTCATCAACTGGTGTTAATGTTTGGTCAGAGAATTGACGACTTCTATGGCATCAAATGCATCCCATGTGTTCAAACATCTCTATAGAGGTCAACAGTCTACGTCGAGAAGAAACCTGATAAATCGGCCAGCATTCTTTTAAGCACTGATAATGTTTTTAGTACACTGATGGCCTAGTATGGCATGGAATTCAAGGCTCGAACCACTGGATTAATGTTACTGGTCTTCGGCCCCCCCACCCCACTCCTGTCCTCAATATATACAGTGCGTTTTATGCGTTGGTTTACTGAGGATATAGTGCAAAATATGACATGACGGTGATTATTAGTAGTATAAAGATGTACCCCTTCATACCCCTTTTTTGACGTCGAACGATGGACAAAGTGGATTACGTAATATATTTGCGCTGACGATCGCTTCCTGATATTTCTTTCACCTTTTGGTGACCTTAGCAGGCTCACGCGATGTACGGTGTTCGAGTGAGTTCATTTGGGGGCTATGTCCTGAGTTGTTTATTGTTTTGGTGACCTTCGACCTCATGGAGGCGCGCTATTTGGGATGAGGTCATTCTATTTTTGGAAAGTGATTTCACTATGTCTTCGGATATATCGTCATGGTTTAATAGCTTGGCGTGAGTATTCACCTGTTTCTCTTAATATGAAGACGGTCTTTACAAGGTTATTGGTAGCTATTAAATTTCTCTATCCCATGACATGAGGTGATATATTGTATCGTATATTAACTTTTCTCGGAGGGTGTTTCCGGCTGCAGACCTAAGCTAAGTAAAAGTAATACCGCATGTCAGCTGGTGTTCAAGAGTTTGTAGATGACCATTAATTTCCGCTAGGGTGGTAATGGGATGATAATCAACCATGTTGTTGACAGATTGCAGTTCACTGACAAGTGAAACTGCTATACACACGCTACTTTGCGTCGTATGTCCGTAGTTTACATGTGAATGAAACTTACTGGCATATGAGTATTCAATTACATACGAGGGATAATGACAGGAGACTTGTCATCATATACTGAATACATTTAAGTTGAAGTGTGTTCTAACTCTCATTGAGAATATAACGACAGGTGGGTTAAAAAATGATCATTGGATATTTCTCAAAATGGAGGTGGAGTTTTTTGGGTTACAAATAGCGGATGGTAACTTTACTTCCAAATAGTTTTCATCTATATTTTTTCAGAATGGAACATATATATATATAAATCATTTCATTTCAACCGAGCCATCAAAATCAAAATTTTACCATCAAATTACCCAGAATTAATCGACCAAACAATGAGAACCCCGGATATAGCAGAGCATTTTGGGATTAATAAAACTGTTCTTTACAAGCATTTTGACTATATAGTTGGAGTCACAGGGGCGTATCCTGGAGATCACTCGGCCCCCACCAAGTGGGTTAAAGTGATCAAGAAGGGTGGGTCTCTCTTAACGGCCTATCCCGTACTGTGAGTATTTGCTTAAAACACGCTACATGGCTGTATAGATTCGTTGACTTTTGTATCTGTTATAAGTCTATATTTCTTAGGTCTGGGTCACCATAAGACCTTTGAAGTCATCTTTAAGGGGTATGATGCGTAACAGAGGGGCCATCGTGTCGCCTACCACTTGAGGTTGTACTGCACTGCAGTAGACATATAAACCATACAGACCACTATTCAGATCGACAATATGCTCGCCTACTTGTTCCAAGGCCGTTTGGGTAGTATGGTCAAAGCCCAAGATCTGACTCTATTTCTCAGTCAATACCACTATCACATCATCAGTCAATTGAATAACAGCTTTCTATATTTGGTGATTGTAACCAAATTGGACTCTAGATTCCCCTAAGACATTCTGCGATTCAGGGTATCCACCAAGGCTTGTGGACTATTATAATACCCCTTCTTGATATCAGTGTAAATATGATGTGCCATTTTACCCCTGTCAGCAAATTGTCACATTTCTTCATAATCAGTCAAACAAGTAATAACCCCTAGGTCACTCATGTATTCCACAAAGTTTTTATTCAGAACAGTCAACCCCACATCGGCACCAATGTTATACCAGCTACGGGGGTACTGTATCTCAGCCAAACCCACTTCCCATTCGCCAATCAAATCGATGGTCTTGGGTAATTGAGTGATATATTTTGTCAGCGTGTTCTTTTGCTCGGCAACGTCAAGTTGAATGTCATACTACCGACATCACTTTATGCTTGAGGGTTGGGTTAGGTAGCATGTATCCTAAACTACTGCTGAGTAAGGCCGTCTATAAATTACTGTCCCCTTTTTCCGCTGATAAATTGTAAATGCTGACGACTATGACCGTATACAGGATGATGATTTGTGCAAAGAACACGATTTCTGCTTTGGGTATGGATTGACCAAAGACTGTCCACACCCGATCGCTCGCTGTGATTGTCACGCTGGCTTTCCATGGTATGATGGTGAATCGACGGCAACATCAGTTTTTATAGACTTCCAGTCGATCGACCCAACTGTTGAAACTGCTTGGATACCCCCACCACTTGACAAAGTATTGCTTGCCGTCTTTACGCCTTCTTTCTTTCAACACCTTCTCCACACGATACACGGTTTCATCACCTACTCATTGCATTTCCGCTTCGTAAAACGTACCCGCCAATACAGTTTGGGCATCGTCCATTAGAATATAGACATTGGGTATACCAGAGTGAACCTTATGTATGGTAAACAATTCTTCACTCCAATTGGGCAAATACCTCTTTTTAAACTTGCCCTGTTTCTTACTGATGCGGAATCTTTCCCCCATGCTGAATTTAGGTGGTTTAGCATCTTTAGACTCGCCGTAAAGCGTCAACCAAGTCGCTTCTTCATTGGTAAGTTTTACCGACTCGGGGGTGCGTTTAATACTTCGATGGTAGCTCCGATTGTATCCGCGGACTAATTGCTTTAGCACCGATAGATAATCCAATGTGTTGTGTTTGGTAAAATAACGCCACATTTTGCTTTTCAACGTACGATTAAAGCGTTCTGCTATACTTGCTTTGGTTTCCGCATTGTGTGTTGTGAAAAAATGAATGTGGTTGGCTTTCAACCACGTCTGAAATTTGCGATTGACAAATTCTGTGCCTTTGTCCGTCTGCAAGCGCTGTGGTTTTCGGCCTTGTTTCAATATCAGGTCAAACGCTGTCACTAGGCTAACACCTGACTTAGTCTTCAAGGGTACTACCCAGGCATATTTAGAAAACACATCAATGCAAGTCAACAGAAAGGTATGACCCCGGTTGTGCTTGGCCAAGCGTGACACATCGACCAGATCAGCCTGTCATTGATGGTCGATACCACCTACCACCACTCGACGTCTAAGAAATTTCTGTCGTATAGGCTTATGTAGTGTGTATGCATCTTGTTGTGATAACCACGTTGTTACTGAGGATGGTTTCAACTTGGCAGCTTTTGACAAGGTACGTAGACCCCCGAATGCACTGGGTAATTGTGGGTCGTAATACAACTTGTCTAGTTTTCCAACCTCGTCCATGAGTTAGCTGCTACACCTCTGGCTGGTCTTTTTCCTCTGGCCACCAAACTTCCAGGTCGAGTTCTTTTATGATCAATCAATCGCTGCACTCGATCTTCCCCATGTTGGATCCACGACCACCGATCTGGATGACCCACCCAATCTTGTGGTACGTTGGTGTCGCGCAAGGCTCTACCAAATTCTCGCCAACCCTGGGGAGTGAAATTTTTACGACCCCGTAACACATCATTTACTAAATCAGTCATGGAGCTTCCATTTACCACCTGCCCTTTAAGGACTAATTCTCCGCTGTCATTCCATCCCATATCAGGGTTTCGTTGGATTCGGTGTATTAACAAGCGTCCTTTAGCCTGGAACTTCCCTGGAATGCTTTTGATAACCTCCACCATCACAGGATCGTCCATCACCTCAACCACCTGCTTAACCACCCCGGGTGGGTCTGCAGACTCGACTGTTGTTGTGTCATCAGATCTGGATGGACGTGGTGGTGATGGTGGTGGTGGTGGTGGTTGTGGAGATTTATGCTGTTGGTAATAGGTGCGATGCTTTTGCAATATCTGGTTGTACATTAAAACTTTATCATCATCCGACTTATCACGCTGATTCAATACTTGACGCATCTCGTCATCCAAATTCATCAAGGTCGAAGTCGTGGGGGCTTGGTTGTATTGTGAAGCACTCAATACACGAGGATCCTCAAGTATCATTTTCTTTGCCATTATTACACGATACCACCTAAAAACGTTCCCAATAGTGGACCGATAATAGGTGCTAATAGTGCTAGTAAGAAACCACCTTTTTGTAACACACTCTTCTTTTTCTTAATGGATGTTTTTTGAGTAGCAAGGGTGCGCAAACCTTGTTTGTGTCGGGTTAATTTACGTTTCTGAGTCGGTGTTAAGGGAACGTTCCCTTTTGAGATATTCAAGGCACATTCACAGAGACAGTTGACCAGATCTTTGTCCGCTGTTTTCAATAAAGCTTTGTTTATGGCTGGTTTTGCCTTGGCCATTACTCGCAGTGTATCAGCGTGTCTTTGTAAGCGACCTGCCATCTTAACCCTAAAGAAATCAAATGACAAGTATGAGTCAATTTAGATATATATATTATAGTAGAGAGAGATATATAGATATATATAGATATATATATATATATATAGAGAGATAGAGATATATATATAGATATATACATAGATAGATATAGATATATATATATATATATATATATATATATATATATATATATATATATATATATATCTATATATCTATATATATATATATATATATATATATATATATATATATATATATATATATATATATATATATAGATAATTTATTTCTGCTCGAGATAAACCGTCTGGTGTGGTTGTAGCACATTGGTGCAAAGGCGCAAATGTTCTGGTGTGTCTTGTTTCAGATCCACTAATAAATAACCGTGTGGTTCACGTGTAGCATCCACAAAAGCCTCTTGAACATACTTGACACGACCAGGGTACATTTTTTTGCTTTGCTATTCAAAATTCATATAATTCATGAACTTAAGCTTATTATCGAGATTATAGCACTTCGTTATATTCATCGATATTCATCATAGGCTAGCCTCTATCAAAAAGATCGTGGAAACCTTAGCATGAAGTAACTGCCAACTATATCATGGTGTGAAAGATGAATCATATGAACGCAGGGCTGATCTAATCTATTTAAGAATAATTCCAGATGTAGGACTTAAATCGAAGCAGATACATTATTGATTTTATAACTAGGCTTATATATGGAGTAGCATTGAAGTATGGTCGGTATCATTTCCTTCAATGCGTTCATAAATTGTCATGCTGTACCTGCTAAAATAATTTGTCTGGAGTAGGTTTTATTCAAATTAACGATTGGTGCTTAAGTAAGTAAGCTTGATTGGCTATTAAGAGGGCTTTAACGTAATCTGTGTCAGCCAAAATAGATTGAACGCTGGCTGGTCACTAAATGAAGCAGACTTTACCATTTAGCAGGCTAATCAACGAAGTTGATCATCGCACTACAAAAAAATAAAAACTAATTGAAAAGTAAATTGTTTATTTGCAATACCACTATGGACCAAGTTTATTCCAAATCAAATTGCAATGTCGATAAAACACGCAGAATATACCACGATACAATATAATAACAAGTATTCGATTTCAACCACATGATATAATTATTAAACATGCAAAACGTCAATATATGATATTAACACCTATTCCAGTCATCCGCTGCTGTACATTGACCTTAAGTTTATCCTGAAGATGTACCGGCTCAAAATGGTTCTTTTACAATGCTATAATGTGAGCAGCTACAAATGTGTCAGAGTATTGCTGCTGTCGCAATATCATTTATTATTTAACCTTACGTATAACCTGAAATTGTAACGCCTCAATATGATTCCTGTATGCCATAGTATGAGAAGTTACAAATGTGTCAGAATATTGCTTTTCTGTTTAGACTGACCAACCCCTTCCCAACCAGTCTAATCCTTCCTATGTTCCCACAGCTTCCAAACTAGCGTACGGTTGTCAATGGAATGAAAGTCTTAACGTTTAATACACTTGTTTGTCACAGGCATAGATCCATCATCCTTTAACATTGATTGTTTTTCCCTTACTTGCATTCACCAAGATAGATAGCAAATGTGAATTGGCCACTACGTGGATCAAGCTGAAAACATCCGAGCACATTCGATTATATGCCTGAAGCAAAATTGCCGTCACTAATCATTGCAGAGGAAAAGCTATTTTTATGAAATTTCCTAATAGTGAGGATTGCGGATTAAGTGCCATCACGCCGTGGATCACATAAACGCGCTCCCTGAAACGACGTAGATATTTAATCAAAGCCCAACTATATCACCCAAGCAGTTTTTCTCGTGTAAGCCGTAGATCATAGATTTTGACAATAAGAAATGTATGCTGGATTTTCTCCACAAATATATTATTAATGATGCGAATGCAAGAAGGTATTAATTATCACAAACTAAATTGAACAATATTAAAGCAATGGCTTAACCATTACAAAGGCATTGAAGCGGCCTTGGTGAGGGTGTATGAACGAGTGTGCAAACACAGGTATAAACAGGCACCTGTTGCCAATACTGGAATCACTATTCATCTGTTGATCTTCGATTCACGGGCCATATCGCAGTGGAAGTGGTGCATTATTCTTGGCACCCAAAGTTTAGACGTCGTCCATCTCTGGTGCTCATTAATCCACCATAGTCCCAACCGGCACGAGGACAATGCGTGGCAGCGAAGGGTCCGAACCTATTTACCATCAACACAATATCGCTACAAACGTGGTCAACAAAAACAAAACACCAATAAAACGGCGAGCTTTTCCGCTGATATAGTGCAGAACATTCCAACAGCAGCGCAGCAGTTATCCTTCATCAACTGGTGTTAATGTTTGGTCAGAGAATTGACGACTTCTATGGCATCAAATGCATCCCATGTGTTCAAACATCTCTATAGAGGTCAACAGTCTACGTCGAGAAGAAACCTGATAAATCGGCCAGCATTCTTTTAAGCACTGATAATGTTTTTAGTACACTGATGGCCTAGTATGGCATGGAATTCAAGGCTCGAACCACTGGATTAATGTTACTGGTCTTCGGCCCCCCCCCCCCCACTCCTGTCCTCAATATATACAGTGCGTTTTATGCGTTGGTTTACTGAGGATATAGTGCAAAATATGACATGACGGTGATTATTAGTAGTATAAAGATGTACCCCTTCATACCCCTTTTTTGACGTCGAACGATGGACAAAGTGGATTACGTAATATATTTTGCGCTGACGATCGCTTCCTGATATTTCTTTCACCTTTTGGTGACCTTAGCAGGCTCACGCGATGTACGGTGTTCGAGTGAGTTCATTTGGGGGCTATGTCCTGAGTTGTTTATTGTTTTGGTGACCTTCGACCTCATGGAGGCGCGCTATTTGGGATGAGGTCATTCTATTTTTGGAAAGTGATTTCACTATGTCTTCGGATATATCGTCATGGTTTAATAGCTTGGCGTGAGTATTCACCTGTTTCTCTTAATATGAAGACGGTCTTTACAAGGTTATTGGTAGCTATTAAATTTCTCTATCCCATGACATGAGGTGATATATTGTATCGTATATTAACTTTTCTCGGAGGGTGTTTCCGGCTGCAGACCTAAGCTAAGTAAAAGTAATACCGCATGTCAGCTGGTGTTCAAGAGTTTGTAGATGACCATTAATTTCCGCTAGGGTGGTAATGGGATGATAATCAACCATGTTGTTGACAGATTGCAGTTCACTGACAAGTGAAACTGCTATACACACGCTACTTTGCGTCGTATGTCCGTAGTTTACATGTGAATGAAACTTACTGGCATATGAGTATTCAATTACATACGAGGGATAATGACAGGAGACTTGTCATCATATACTGAATACATTTAAGTTGAAGTGTGTTCTAACTCTCATTGAGAATATAACGACAGGTGGGTTAAAAAATGATCATTGGATATTTCTCAAAATGGAGGTGGAGTTTTGGGTTACAAATAGCGGATGGTAACTTTACTTCCAAATAGTTTTCATCTATATTTTTTCAGAATGGAACATATATATATATAAATCATTTCATTTCAACCGAGCCATCAAAATCAAAATTTTACCATCAAATTACCCAGAATTAATCGACCAAACAATGAGAACCCCGGATATAGCAGAGCATTTTGGGATTAATAAAAAACTGTTCTTTACAAGCATTTTGACTATATAGTTGGAGTCACAGGGGCGTATCCTGGAGATCACTCGGCCCCCACCAAGTGGGTTAAAGTGATCAAGAAGGGTGGGTCTCTCTTAACGGCCTATCCCGTACTGTGAGTATTTGCTTAAAACACGCTACATGGCTGTATAGATTCGTTGACTTTTGTATCTGTTATAAGTCTATATTTCTTAGGTCTGGGTCACCATAAGACCTTTGAAGTCATCTTTAAGGGGTATGATGCGTAACAGAGGGGCCATCGTGTCGCCTACCACTTGAGGTTGTACTGCACTGCAGTAGACATATAAACCATACAGACCACTATTCAGATCGACAATATGCTCGCCTACTTGTTCCAAGGCCGTTTGGGTAGTATGGTCAAAGCCCAAGATCTGACTCTATTTCTCAGTCAATACCACTATCACATCATCAGTCAATTGAATAACAGCTTTCTATATTTGTGATTGTAACCAAATTGGACTCTAGATTCCCCTAAGACATTCTGCGATTCAGGGTATCCACCAAGGCTTGTGGACTATTATAATACCCCTTCTTGATATCAGTGTAAATATGATGTGCCATTTTACCCCTGTCAGCAAATTGTCACATTTCTTCATAATCAGTCAAACAAGTAATAACCCCTAGGTCACTCATGTATTCCACAAAGTTTTTATTCAGAACAGTCAACCCCACATCGGCACCAATGTTATACCAGCTACGGGGGTACTGTATCTCAGCCAAACCCACTTCCCATTCGCCAATCAAATCGATGGTCTTGGGTAATTGAGTGATATATTTTGTCAGCGTGTTCTTTTGCTCGGCAACGTCAAGTTGAATGTCATACTACCGACATCACTTTATGCTTGAGGGTTGGGTTAGGTAGCATGTATCCTAAACTACTGCTGAGTAAGGCCGTCTATAAATTACTGTCCCCTTTTTCCGCTGATAAATTGTAAATGCTGACGACTATGACCGTATACAGGATGATGATTTGTGCAAAGAACACGATTTCTGCTTTGGGTATGGATTGACCAAAGACTGTCCACACCCGATCGCTGTGATTGTCACGCTGGCTTTCCATGGTATGATGGTGAATCGACGGCAACATCAGTTTTTATAGACTTCCAGTCGATCGACCCAACTGTTGAAACTGCTTGGATACCCCCCACCACTTGACAAAGTATTGCTTGCCGTCTTTACGCCTTCTTTCTTTCAACACCTTCTCCACACGATACACGGTTTCATCACCTACTCATTGCATTTCCGCTTCGTAAAACGTACCCGCCAATACAGTTTGGGCATCGTCCATTAGAATATAGACATTGGGTATACCAGAGTGAACCTTATGTATGGTAAACAATTCTTCACTCCAATTGGGCAAATACCTCTTTTTAAACTTGCCCTGTTTCTTACTGATGCGGAATCTTTCCCCCATGCTGAATTTAGGTGGTTTAGCATCTTTAGACTCGCCGTAAAGCGTCAACCAAGTCGCTTCTTCATTGGTAAGTTTTACCGACTCGGGGGTGCGTTTAATACTTCGATGGTAGCTCCGATTGTATCCGCGGACTAATTGCTTTAGCACCGATAGATAATCCAATGTGTTGTGTTTGGTAAAATAACGCCACATTTTGCTTTTCAACGTACGATTAAAGCGTTCTGCTATACTTGCTTTGGTTTCCGCATTGTGTGTTGTGAAAAAATGAATGTGGTTGGCTTTCAACCACGTCTGAAATTTGCGATTGACAAATTCTGTGCCTTTGTCCGTCTGCAAGCGCTGTGGTTTTCGGCCTTGTTTCAATATCAGGTCAAACGCTGTCACTAGGCTAACACCTGACTTAGTCTTCAAGGGTACTACCCAGGCATATTTAGAAAACACATCAATGCAAGTCAACAGAAAGGTATGACCCCGGTTGTGCTTGGCCAAGCGTGACACATCGACCAGATCAGCCTGTCATTGATGGTCGATACCACCTACCACCACTCGACGTCTAAGAAATTTCTGTCGTATAGGCTTATGTAGTGTGTATGCATCTTGTTGTGATAACCACGTTGTTACTGAGGATGGTTTCAACTTGGCAGCTTTTGACAAGGTACGTAGACCCCCGAATGCACTGGGTAATTGTGGGTCGTAATACAACTTGTCTAGTTTTCCAACCTCGTCCATGAGTTAGCTGCTACACCTCTGGCTGGTCTTTTTCCTCTGGCCACCAAACTTCCAGGTCGAGTTCTTTTATGATCAATCAATCGCTGCACTCGATCTTCCCCATGTTGGATCCACGACCACCGATCTGGATGACCCACCCAATCTTGTGGTACGTTGGTGTCGCGCAAGGCTCTACCAAATTCTCGCCAACCCTGGGGAGTGAAATTTTTACGACCCCCCGTAACACATCATTTACTAAATCAGTCATGGAGCTTCCATTTACCACCTGCCCTTTAAGGACTAATTCTCCGCTGTCATTCCATCCCATATCAGGGTTTCGTTGGATTCGGTGTATTAACAAGCGTCCTTTAGCCTGGAACTTCCCTGGAATGCTTTTGATAACCTCCACCATCACAGGATCGTCCATCACCTCAACCACCTGCTTAACCACCCCGGGTGGGTCTGCAGACTCGACTGTTGTTGTGTCATCAGATCTGGATGGACGTGGTGGTGATGGTGGTGGTGGTGGTGGTTGTGGAGATTTATGCTGTTGGTAATAGGTGCGATGCTTTTGCAATATCTGGTTGTACATTAAAACTTTATCATCATCCGACTTATCACGCTGATTCAATACTTGACGCATCTCGTCATCCAAATTCATCAAGGTCGAAGTCGTGGGGGCTTGGTTGTATTGTGAAGCACTCAATACACGAGGATCCTCAAGTATCATTTTCTTTGCCATTATTACACGATACCACCTAAAAACGTTCCCAATAGTGGACCGATAATAGGTGCTAATAGTGCTAGTAAGAAACCACCTTTTTGTAACACACTCTTCTTTTTCTTAATGGATGTTTTTTGAGTAGCAAGGGTGCGCAAACCTTGTTTGTGTCGGGTTAATTTACGTTTCTGAGTCGGTGTTAAGGGAACGTTCCCTTTTGAGATATTCAAGGCACATTCACAGAGACAGTTGACCAGATCTTTGTCCGCTGTTTTCAATAAAGCTTTGTTTATGGCTGGTTTTGCCTTGGCCATTACTCGCAGTGTATCAGCGTGTCTTTGTAAGCGACCTGCCATCTTAACCCTAAAGAAATCAAATGACAAGTATGAGTCAATTTATATAATATATATATATATATATATATATATATATATATATATATATATATATATATATATATATATATATATATATATATATATATATATATACATATATATATATATATATATATCTATATATATATATATATATATATATATATATATATATATCTCTATATATATATATATATATCTCTCTATATATATCTCTATATATATATATATATATATATATATATATATATATATAGATAATTTATTTCTGCTCGAGATAAACCGTCTGGTGTGGTTGTAGCACATTGGTGCAAAGGCGCAAATGTTCTGGTGTGTCTTGTTTCAGATCCACTAATAAATAACCGTGTGGTTCACGTGTAGCATCCACAAAAGCCTCTTGAACATACTTGACACGACCAGGGTACATTTTTTTGCTTTGCTATTCAAAATTCATATAATTCATGAACTTAAGCTTATTATCGAGATTATAGCACTTCGTTATATTCATCGATATTCATCATAGGCTAGCCTCTATCAAAAAGATCGTGGAAACCTTAGCATGAAGTAACTGCCAACTATATCATGGTGTGAAAGATGAATCATATGAACGCAGGGCTGATCTAATCTATTTAAGAATAATTCCAGATGTAGGACTTAAATCGAAGCAGATACATTATTGATTTTATAACTAGGCTTATATATGGAGTAGCATTGAAGTATGGTCGGTATCATTTCCTTCAATGCGTTCATAAATTGTCATGCTGTACCTGCTAAAATAATTTGTCTGGAGTAGGTTTTATTCAAATTAACGATTGGTGCTTAAGTAAGTAAGCTTGATTGGCTATTAAGAGGGCTTTAACGTAATCTGTGTCAGCCAAAATAGATTGAACGCTGGCTGGTCACTAAATGAAGCAGACTTTACCATTTAGCAGGCTAATCAACGAAGTTGATCATCGCACTACAAAAAAATAAAAACTAATTGAAAAGTAAATTGTTTATTTGCAATACCACTATGGACCAAGTTTATTCCAAATCAAATTGCAATGTCGATAAAACACGCAGAATATACCACGATACAATATAATAACAAGTATTCGATTTCAACCACATGATATAATTATTAAACATGCAAAACGTCAATATATGATATTAACACCTATTCCAGTCATCCGCTGCTGTACATTGACCTTAAGTTTATCCTGAAGATGTACCGGCTCAAAATGGTTCTTTTACAATGCTATAATGTGAGCAGCTACAAATGTGTCAGAGTATTGCTGCTGTCGCAATATCATTTATTATTTAACCTTACGTATAACCTGAAATTGTAACGCCTCAATATGATTCCTGTATGCCATAGTATGAGAAGTTACAAATGTGTCAGAATATTGCTTTTCTGTTTAGACTGACCAACCCCTTCCCAACCAGTCTAATCCTTCCTATGTTCCCACAGCTTCCAAACTAGCGTACGGTTGTCAATGGAATGAAAGTCTTAACGTTTAATACACTTGTTTGTCACAGGCATAGATCCATCATCCTTTAACATTGATTGTTTTTCCCTTACTTGCATTCACCAAGATAGATAGCAAATGTGAATTGGCCACTACGTGGATCAAGCTGAAAACATCCGAGCACATTCGATTATATGCCTGAAGCAAAATTGCCGTCACTAATCATTGCAGAGGAAAAGCTATTTTTATGAAATTTCCTAATAGTGAGGATTGCGGATTAAGTGCCATCACGCCGTGGATCACATAAACGCGCTCCCTGAAACGACGTAGATATTTAATCAAAGCCCAACTATATCACCCAAGCAGTTTTTCTCGTGTAAGCCGTAGATCATAGATTTTGACAATAAGAAATGTATGCTGGATTTTCTCCACAAATATATTATTAATGATGCGAATGCAAGAAGGTATTAATTATCACAAACTAAATTGAACAATATTAAAGCAATGGCTTAACCATTACAAAGGCATTGAAGCGGCCTTGGTGAGGGTGTATGAACGAGTGTGCAAACACAGGTATAAACAGGCACCTGTTGCCAATACTGGAATCACTATTCATCTGTTGATCTTCGATTCACGGGCCATATCGCAGTGGAAGTGGTGCATTATTCTTGGCACCCAAAGTTTAGACGTCGTCCATCTCTGGTGCTCATTAATCCACCATAGTCCCAACCGGCACGAGGACAATGCGTGGCAGCGAAGGGTCCGAACCTATTTACCATCAACACAATATCGCTACAAACGTGGTCAACAAAAACAAAACACCAATAAAACGGCGAGCTTTTCCGCTGATATAGTGCAGAACATTCCAACAGCAGCGCAGCAGTTATCCTTCATCAACTGGTGTTAATGTTTGGTCAGAGAATTGACGACTTCTATGGCATCAAATGCATCCCATGTGTTCAAACATCTCTATAGAGGTCAACAGTCTACGTCGAGAAGAAACCTGATAAATCGGCCAGCATTCTTTTAAGCACTGATAATGTTTTTAGTACACTGATGGCCTAGTATGGCATGGAATTCAAGGCTCGAACCACTGGATTAATGTTACTGGTCTTCGGCCCCCCCACCCCACTCCTGTCCTCAATATATACAGTGCGTTTTATGCGTTGGTTTACTGAGGATATAGTGCAAAATATGACATGACGGTGATTATTAGTAGTATAAAGATGTACCCCTTCATACCCCTTTTTTGACGTCGAACGATGGACAAAGTGGATTACGTAATATATTTTGCGCTGACGATCGCTTCCTGATATTTCTTTCACCTTTTGGTGACCTTAGCAGGCTCACGCGATGTACGGTGTTCGAGTGAGTTCATTTGGGGGCTATGTCCTGAGTTGTTTATTGTTTTGGTGACCTTCGACCTCATGGAGGCGCGCTATTTGGGATGAGGTCATTCTATTTTTGGAAAGTGATTTCACTATGTCTTCGGATATATCGTCATGGTTTAATAGCTTGGCGTGAGTATTCACCTGTTTCTCTTAATATGAAGACGGTCTTTACAAGGTTATTGGTAGCTATTAAATTTCTCTATCCCATGACATGAGGTGATATATTGTATCGTATATTAACTTTTCTCGGAGGGTGTTTCCGGCTGCAGACCTAAGCTAAGTAAAAGTAATACCGCATGTCAGCTGGTGTTCAAGAGTTTGTAGATGACCATTAATTTCCGCTAGGGTGGTAATGGGATGATAATCAACCATGTTGTTGACAGATTGCAGTTCACTGACAAGTGAAACTGCTATACACACGCTACTTTGCGTCGTATGTCCGTAGTTTACATGTGAATGAAACTTACTGGCATATGAGTATTCAATTACATACGAGGGATAATGACAGGAGACTTGTCATCATATACTGAATACATTTAAGTTGAAGTGTGTTCTAACTCTCATTGAGAATATAACGACAGGTGGGTTAAAAAATGATCATTGGATATTTCTCAAAATGGAGGTGGAGTTTTGGGTTACAAATAGCGGATGGTAACTTTACTTCCAAATAGTTTTCATCTATATTTTTTCAGAATGGAACATATATATATATAAATCATTTCATTTCAACCGAGCCATCAAAATCAAAATTTTACCATCAAATTACCCAGAATTAATCGACCAAACAATGAGAACCCCGGATATAGCAGAGCATTTTGGGATTAATAAAACTGTTCTTTACAAGCATTTTGACTATATAGTTGGAGTCACAGGGGCGTATCCTGGAGATCACTCGGCCCCCACCAAGTGGGTTAAAGTGATCAAGAAGGGTGGGTCTCTCTTAACGGCCTATCCCGTACTGTGAGTATTTGCTTAAAACACGCTACATGGCTGTATAGATTCGTTGACTTTTGTATCTGTTATAAGTCTATATTTCTTAGGTCTGGGTCACCATAAGACCTTTGAAGTCATCTTTAAGGGGTATGATGCGTAACAGAGGGGCCATCGTGTCGCCTACCACTTGAGGTTGTACTGCACTGCAGTAGACATATAAACCATACAGACCACTATTCAGATCGACAATATGCTCGCCTACTTGTTCCAAGGCCGTTTGGGTAGTATGGTCAAAGCCCAAGATCTGACTCTATTTCTCAGTCAATACCACTATCACATCATCAGTCAATTGAATAACAGCTTTCTATATTTGGTGATTGTAACCAAATTGGACTCTAGATTCCCCTAAGACATTCTGCGATTCAGGGTATCCACCAAGGCTTGTGGACTATTATAATACCCCTTCTTGATATCAGTGTAAATATGATGTGCCATTTTACCCCTGTCAGCAAATTGTCACATTTCTTCATAATCAGTCAAACAAGTAATAACCCCTAGGTCACTCATGTATTCCACAAAGTTTTTATTCAGAACAGTCAACCCCACATCGGCACCAATGTTATACCAGCTACGGGGGTACTGTATCTCAGCCAAACCCACTTCCCATTCGCCAATCAAATCGATGGTCTTGGGTAATTGAGTGATATATTTTGTCAGCGTGTTCTTTTGCTCGGCAACGTCAAGTTGAATGTCATACTACCGACATCACTTTATGCTTGAGGGTTGGGTTAGGTAGCATGTATCCTAAACTACTGCTGAGTAAGGCCGTCTATAAATTACTGTCCCCTTTTTCCGCTGATAAATTGTAAATGCTGACGACTATGACCGTATACAGGATGATGATTTGTGCAAAGAACACGATTTCTGCTTTGGGTATGGATTGACCAAAGACTGTCCACACCCGATCGCTGTGATTGTCACGCTGGCTTTCCATGGTATGATGGTGAATCGACGGCAACATCAGTTTTTATAGACTTCCAGTCGATCGACCCAACTGTTGAAACTGCTTGGATACCCCCACCACTTGACAAAGTATTGCTTGCCGTCTTTACGCCTTCTTTCTTTCAACACCTTCTCCACACGATACACGGTTTCATCACCTACTCATTGCATTTCCGCTTCGTAAAACGTACCCGCCAATACAGTTTGGGCATCGTCCATTAGAATATAGACATTGGGTATACCAGAGTGAACCTTATGTATGGTAAACAATTCTTCACTCCAATTGGGCAAATACCTCTTTTTTTAAACTTGCCCTGTTTCTTACTGATGCGGAATCTTTCCCCCATGCTGAATTTAGGTGGTTTAGCATCTTTAGACTTGCCGTAAAGCGTCAACCAAGTCGCTTCTTCATTGGTAAGTTTTACCGACTCGGGGGTGCGTTTAATACTTCGATGGTAGCTCCGATTGTATCCGCGGACTAATTGCTTTAGCACCGATAGATAATCCAATGTGTTGTGTTTGGTAAAATAACGCCACATTTTGCTTTTCAACGTACGATTAAAGCGTTCTGCTATACTTGCTTTGGTTTCCGCATTGTGTGTTGTGAAAAAATGAATGTGGTTGGCTTTCAACCACGTCTGAAATTTGCGATTGACAAATTCTGTGCCTTTGTCCGTCTGCAAGCGCTGTGTGGTTTTCGGCCTTGTTTCAATATCAGGTCAAACGCTGTCACTAGGCTAACACCTGACTTAGTCTTCAAGGGTACTACCCAGGCATATTTAGAAAACACATCAATGCAAGTCAACAGAAAGGTATGACCCCGGTTGTGCTTGGCCAAGCGTGACACATCGACCAGATCAGCCTGTCATTGATGGTCGATACCACCTACCACCACTCGACGTCTAAGAAATTTCTGTCGTATAGGCTTATGTAGTGTGTATGCATCTTGTTGTGATAACCACGTTGTTACTGAGGATGGTTTCAACTTGGCAGCTTTTGACAAGGTACGTAGACCCCCGAATGCACTGGGTAATTGTGGGTCGTAATACAACTTGTCTAGTTTTCCAACCTCGTCCATGAGTTAGCTGCTACACCTCTGGCTGGTCTTTTTCCTCTGGCCACCAAACTTCCAGGTCGAGTTCTTTTATGATCAATCAATCGCTGCACTCGATCTTCCCCATGTTGGATCCACGACCACCGATCTGGATGACCCACCCAATCTTGTGGTACGTTGGTGTCACGCAAGGCTCTACCAAATTCTCGCCAACCCTGGGGAGTGAAATTTTTACGACCCCGTAACACATCATTTACTAAATCAGTCATGGAGCTTCCATTTACCACCTGCCCTTTAAGGACTAATTCTCCGCTGTCATTCCATCCCATATCAGGGTTTCGTTGGATTCGGTGTATTAACAAGCGTCCTTTAGCCTGGAACTTCCCTGGAATGCTTTTGATAACCTCCACCATCACAGGATCGTCCATCACCTCAACCACCTGCTTAACCACCCCGGGTGGGTCTGCAGACTCGACTGTTGTTGTGTCATCAGATCTGGATGGACGTGGTGGTGATGGTGGTGGTGGTGGTGGTTGTGGAGATTTATGCTGTTGGTAATAGGTGCGATGCTTTTGCAATATCTGGTTGTACATTAAAACTTTATCATCATCCGACTTATCACGCTGATTCAATACTTGACGCATCTCGTCATCCAAATTCATCAAGGTCGAAGTCGTGGGGGCTTGGTCGTATTGTGAAGCACTCAATACACGAGGATCCTCAAGTATCATTTTCTTTGCCATTATTACACGATACCACCTAAAAACGTTCCCAATAGTGGACCGATAATAGGTGCTAATAGTGCTAGTAAGAAACCACCTTTTTGTAACACACTCTTCTTTTTCTTAATGGATGTTTTTCGAGTAGCAAGGGTGCGCAAACCTTGTTTGTGTCGGGTTAATTTACGTTTCTGAGTCGGTGTTAAGGGAACGTTCCCTTTTGAGACATTCAAGGCACATTCACAGAGACAGTTGACCAGATCTTTGTCCGCTGTTTTCAATAAAGCTTTGTTTATGGCTGGTTTTGCCTTGGCCATTACTCGCAGTGTATCAGCGTGTCTTTGTAAGCGACCTGTCATCTTAACCCTTAAGAAATCAAATGACAAGTATGAGTCAATTTATATATATATATATATATATATATATATATATATATATATATATATATATATATATATATATATATATATATATATATATACATATATATATATATATATATATATATATATATATATATATATATATATAGATAATTTATTTCTGCTCGAGATAAACCGTCTGGTGTGGTTGTAGCACATTGGTGCAAAGGCGCAAATGTTCTGGTGTGTCTTGTTTCAGATCCACTAATAAATAACCGTGTGGTTCACGTGTAGCATCCACAAAAGCCTCTTGAACATACTTGACACGACCAGGGTACATTTTTTTAGCCAAGTTGGTAATTTGTGTTCCATCTCGAGGATTTTTAAATACGAGGAGGTACTGGGCATTCAAACTGATAGTGCGATGATCTTTGCCTTTGTCAAATAAATTCTGCACCAGGTACATGACGCTTATGTTGCGATGGTGACTGCCTTTGGTAAAAAGTTTGGTTATGCGCTGGTCCGTTTCATATATCAAATCATCGATAATCAATAGTGTGGGTCGATTCCCATCGATATCAAACGATAAACCCTCAACAAATTCGACTTGGTGAACTTGGTATAAAACGCTTGCCATTCACCATAACACCACACGATTCATTCAGGGATGGGATCCATATGTAGATTGAAATCTTTGATGAACTGGCTGACAAAATAGGTTTTTCCACAACCGGTCGGACCAGCCACAACACATGTAAAGGGATGCTTAAATCTCGGATCCATTATTTTATTTATTATTTTGTTTGTTTGTTACGTGTTGACACCAGGTCGCTTATATACGAATATGGTTAAAAATCGACAATCAATGTATTTATATAATAGTATTTATTTGAAAGAAACCACTATATTTACTACTCTTCATGGTTCAATACTGCCGGGCGCACGTGGTATGGGTATGTCTATCACATCCTCATCTGACAGGTCATTATCAGGGTCAGGTAGTAGAGTTACCGGTCGAGGCTGATGTAAATAACTTTCCCGATACTCGCGCAAGGCTTCTATCTTTCTGACGGCTAATGAATCCATATCAATTTTGTTGGTCCGATTCAATTGTTCTCGCAATTCGGCAACCTCATCCATGCCCTGACGACATAAACGTCTCACTTCATCGTAATCTTCTTTACACCACTGTAAAGCAGCTTCCAATCGACCACAGTTGCGACACTGTAAGTTTACTTGTGCCTGTGTCATGGTCAATGATCATCCAAGTGACTGGTCGAATTTGGTAAGGATACCGCACTTATCAAACAAATTAAAGAATGACGTCATCAGTCACGTGATGAACAGGTCCTAACATGCTCCGGTCATTATCGATACCTCACTCAGCAAACAAGTTACAGAATGACGTCATCAGTCACGTGACGAACAGGTCCTAACACGATCCAACCATTATTCGACTTCTTCAGCCTCCAAACGTTTGAATTTCTTCACTTGACGTTCTAATAAAAATCTCTTCTGATATAGGGCATGCCGTGTAGCTTTGGCCCAATCCCCATAAACTTCAAACAAACGTTGTCGTGTTGTCATGATCTGTTGATGCGTTGGGTCTTGTTCAAAATCATCCATCACTTTTAACATATCAATGTATTTTCTCTTCAATACGGTTTGCTGTTCAGTCACGTTACCATCAGGATAAGAATCCATCCCTGTAAATACCATTTCTCGCCATGGTTCGGACGTTCTTCTCTCCATTTTTTTTTTGCTTTACTTCTTCGCGATTCGTTTATCTCACAACCTGTTACCCCGCTTTTAAGGTCTAGTGATGTGATGTCAACGCCCACGTGTTCATTCTTTTATCAAAAGCACCAATCACAGGTCTCCGTTAGCTTTAATAAACCATTTAACGCTGATGTCACCACAAATACTGGTCATCAACCGTTGTGTTCGTTATATTACACAACATATCATACAGAAGCCTTAAGAAGAAAAAAACAGAAGGTAAGATATATATATATATACAAATATTTTTTTGAAGTGATTATAATTGGTGAATCACACGACTTTCAATTTCATTCTTTATCGATATCAACCAAAATTGTCTATAATCAGGGCAATAGAATTGGCTGGTTTCCGTCCATGAAGGGGCAGGCACAAACAAGCCCCAACATGTCGTCCACATATCCATCAATTCCAGATCGTTCACGCGCAGCATTGCCTCAGGTAAATACAGCTTCACCTGCTCCTCCCATTCCATCATCAAACACACATCATGCTGTTCTTGACTTGGATGGACCACTTGACAACCGTGACAATTTTCTTTAATCACGAGGTTCACCAAGTTTACCAAATGATCCACGTAGACAGTTTTAAGACACTCCTCCAGTAACTCCTGGCGTTGTTTCGTTGCTCCAAATCGATCATTCAAGTCCTCCCAACTGTCAACCAACATGCGCCAAGCAAATCCATCTAAACGCAATTTTACCTGGTCATGTTTTATTATCACCAGCGGGGTCGGGTGTTGAACACTAATAGAGACTTCGGCTCCCATGGAAACCTCCCGTTCTTCATGCGTCCCCGCTTCTACCGCGTTTAGGGTCTCTGTTATGGCTGATAACTCATAGCCACCGTACAAAAAGTCTCTCAAATCCAAAGCTATCTGTTATTTCCGATCCGTATCAAGAAGTATTACTCTGTCCTTATTCCACAACGTCAACGAAAATTTACAGAAGTGTAGACTGGAATCACCATCGTTTCAGTTGTCTTTGCCATTTTCTATCCTTCACCTTGTGGTCAACCAGCGGGCAGATGCACAAAACTTGTCGCCTCACAGTTATATATCCTGTAGCTGTAACGCCTGACAGATCTGGGGCAATACGTCTTCACTCAATAGCTTATCAAACTCCGCCTCTGTGATTAGCCAACCACCAGGTATTCGTTCTTCCCCTCTGAAATGCTGAACGCCAATCAAATGACGACCAGCAAAATAACGCTTGACCAAGTACTGATCGCCCGCTAAATATACTTTGTTTACCTCTCTCAGACGAGGTGCTTCACTTACAAGGCGGCCAAATAACATGGCGAAAATCGGGATTAATCGCTTTCCGCTCACTCGCTCCACCTCCAACCTCACGTATGGAGCTACATTCTTAAATTTCAACACACGAATGGTCACGCAAGAGCTCAGGGGTATTGGTGATTCCATAGTGATTGAAAAACAGTCTGACACCCAGCTCTTTATAAAGCATTCAACAAAGCCTTACATCATATCACATGGTTCACTTTCAACACCACCACCCCTTTCAACTTTACTAACATGTTCAAACACGTCTTCCCAAGTCCATTGTTATCCCCAAAGAGTTACGTCACATTCTCAAGTGGCGTGGGTACATCATTTGACTAGAAGTCTTAAACTAAAGGATATACTCAACCCATTGTTATTCTCATGTTTTTCTATAGAACCCCACTCTGTACCTTTAAACACTCAACAACACACCTAAACAAGGCCTAACATCATACCACGTGGTCACATAGCATCACCACGTGACAAACAAGTCCAAACACGTCACATGATCACGTATATCGTGCTATTCAGATGACGGCTCTTTTCTTTCTGGTGCTATGCTATGATCTGTAATGTTGAAAAATAGAAGAGTTATTTTGCATACCATTGAGAAGTTTCCAAAAATATCCCAAACTATACAACCCCTCGATGATAAGATTTAAAAAGCAGAATGTGGCTGAGGCTTAAAACAGTACAAGGTCAAATAAAACAGTAATTAGCCAAATAAGCTATTATAATTTTTCTGATATGCTCCCCATCATAAGTTACACGAACGCAAGCTTCGTTGTTGGCACATCCTGTCCATTCGTTATATTGTTAAATAAAGCTGTCCAATACATATGTGCGGTCCGTTACGGTAACGTGAGGCATTGAGACAGTATCAGAAGCCACCAACAGCACTTGGTCAAGCGCACTGCAGTTGTATTAGAACTTATGCATAGTGTGTCAATATTTCATATGTCATTCCAACAGTACCATAAGTCATATTATATAATTAGTTGTTATCTGAAATAAGTGTAAATCATGCACATTTAGTGGTCACCACTACATACTGAACACCTGCCCTGCACCCTTATTGACCAATTATCCCGGCAAATTCTTCTTCCTCACATCATCGTAATCATCCCTTCCCTTACCCAATGGCTGTTGGCCATCACGATGCGTTAGCAAAAATGAAGTCAATACTATGACTATATTCTTGCACATCTCGCGTATACTATCGTTTCAATGAAATTTTCAGATGCGCTGGTTGCTGTTCCAACATGGCATGACGGCTAAAGCAACTCGTCAAGGTAATATCCTACGACGATCAGCCAGCTTCTGACTGTCTCTTAATACCTGGCATAGTTAGCATTGTACCAGCCCATCAATAAACGACTAAACTCGAAACCCCTTGCGGGGGGTCATATACTGACTTCTAGAGTCAAATAATGCTTCATTAGGTCTTAAAATGGGTAAATAACGTGGCGTTTTCCGCCCCACATAAGATAAATTGCAAGGCAAGAACGTGATAATACACGAATAAATCACCCGACGAAGTTGAGGCTAGGGACCTACTATTACACACAGGATCGAGAAGCTAACAGAGTATTACATTCATGCAACTCACGCTCCGATGCTCTTAATATAGCCAATGCAGAATCCACACGCAACATAGCTGAAAGTCGGATCTATAACGAAGGTTGGAGACATTGCTTTGCCAAGCAATTGAATGCAAATTGCGGCGCGAGGCGGGTAGCACCATATGGTGTATTATTATGCTGACGTAAGACATTTGATTGTGTAAAATGTACGTGTCATATACATCTATGAGCTGTGCTGATACCACAGTCGACATTGTTGAGATTCATATAGTCTGCAGAAAGGCAACTGCGGCTGCTTTTCTGTGACAATTGTTCATCACCCTCTTTCATGTTCCAGTCTTATAGCTGGGATCATCTTAAACGTATCCACATGGTGCACTTGACAGTTATAGAAACGATGACTCCCGTTACACCCTAGACCTCTGTAATTACCTAATACCAACTAACCGATTTAATAAACGGCAGAAATTTTACATTTATAAAATCTTCTACAAGTTATCTACCTAAATTATCTGATAATGAGAAATCATTGCGATGTTTACGTCTGTTCCTTCATCGTAAGTAATGAATCCACAGGGAAGTGTGGTGGAGGCATGCGTCTCCAATATGCACTTTTATAACGCATATCATTGAAAGTTCCTGTTGGAATACTTCTCTAACTAATTACACAAATTGGACTTGCTTGCCGTACTAGTTGCATCTGATGACGCTGCAACACCAGGCTGTCAATCAATTACAGTTGATTTATAAGCAACTTTTCTGCATCCATTTTATATGCGCATAATACCTCATTTTGTAAAGTACATTGTTCTCTCCGTCTGGGTTGAGGATCTGCTGTTGGCTATAAAACTATTCCGTCTCTTAATCTCTCAATAACAACTATTTTTGTCGATATCATCGCAAGATCTAGCAGTTTTACGATCTCCGGATTAATACTGACTACTTAACTGTCACCTCAGATTACTTCAGCAACGTAAAAAGAATGATTCAAAAACGCGTCGGCAGTGACTGGTGTAAATGAATGCCTGATATAAGCTTGGCGTGAGTTGTTTAAACCCTAGATAAGCTTTGTGAGTCTCTGCGGGCCTATTCGTATCGGCTTATTGCGTGTTATTGCTGCTTAAGTGCTTTTCCGAAACAGATTTGTATCGTTACAACATTGCTTTCAAAACGTTGACCATCAATTGACTAGCAACATCGACGCAACCTTAATCAGTTATGCATGTAACAATTATTATAACATGCACCTACGTTATCGATGCAAAAGGTTGAATCGAACAACGCTCTAAACGTAAGTCACAAATGGAATGACTACAAGCAACTTATATAAAACGTTGGTAATTTCGCCCGAATAGAACATATATTGATGAAATAATTTTTGATGACAACAAGCGTTTAAAGTAAGGAACAATAAGAGTTATGTTGAATTTATCCTTAACATTGCTTTATGTGATACAGCTTTCTTCTTAATAACCCAACAATTAGCTTTGCGAACGGGTCATGCTATTGTAAGCACCCGCGCATTGTAAAACCATGAAGCCCATACATGTTGTTCAGACAAACACGGACATAATAAAAGCCCAGTGTACACAGAATGCAAAAAACAACCGTTATTGATAGCTGCTCATATATAGTATATGTATTACCATTTATATTACTTACGTTAATTAGCTTGATTGGTAAACATCGTACCGATGAAGCTTCGGTGTAGCCAGGTCTTGATAAGATCCTTGTAATCTACAGCTCAAACATTATTGAAGCATGAACATGTATTTACTTAAAAGCATTGCACTGTGCGAGGAAACAAGTAGACAAGCCGTGATGCACATTGCAACACGCAGTTATGTTCACGCTGCCCACATCAATCAGATATCATGTGGCATATCGATACGGTACAATCATCCAGCTATTTTTAGTCTATTTATTTCCCCGGCATAACGGACGAAGCACATTTTGCCATTACATGGTAAGTATAGCTTATATTGTTGTTTGTTATTTCCGATTACTGCACAGTAATTGTGGTTGAGGTTTATATGATACCAGAAAGTAACCATCAAGTACTCAACTAACGCAACTGAACGGTGTGCGTGTGGTGCTATTTAGTTTTCCGAATATTTCATACGCTCCACAAAATGAATCAAGTTCTTTCATATATTGATCTGGTATTGTCAATGCCTACACCCACACGATACCCCGAAGGCTGCACCAAACGTGTCATTGTGTCACATTCATGTGAAAACAAAACGCTCCGCGTTGGTTTATCTCAACACGCATATCATAGCGTCATAATAAGGATCAAGTGCAAGAATATACCCCGGAATATCATGACAGCTTATATACACCTCCAGCAACTCTGTTTTACCTTTATTAATAAACAATAATAATCAAGGCATAATTTTGATGCGATCAGATTGTCAAATGGTATGATTTAAAACCCATTCATTATCTCAAAACCCTTCAATTAGCATTTATTAAAAGATTGACGCGTAAGCAAGCTGCTGCAACATGCAAACAAATATTAAACAATGCTAGTGCTTGGGTCACTTCATTGAATAATTAATTATGATTTTGAATGCCATATGATCACAAAGCAAACACAACAATTATGAAATATGATTGAGACTGACCGATCTCAACGAGCTGACGTGAACATTACAATGCTTCACAGCGGCCGCTAATGCGTGCGATATAATTGTCGCTTTACTTGAGTGTATTTAATGCATGTATAGCTAATACATGCCTTGCCATTACGATACTATATTACAAGGCGCTACTCGCCTCGCGCCAGAATTTTCGTTCGGCGTAGCAAATACATGTCTCCATGCGTGGTTATAGACCCGACTTGCGGCCATGCTGTGCGTTGCAAATCACCATCGCTGAGTCGGCCTTTTTGTTAAAGAGCTTGATTGTTTAACTGTGACAATTATTGAGCAACAAATAGAAGAAAATATCATTATGTGTGCATGATAAAAGTAGCCCTATTTCTGTCAGTAAACTAGAGCCGTTTATGAATAAGACCTCACCCATCCGAATGCCAAGTACAATCACGTAATTCACCGAAAATAATGACCACCGACAATGTATGTCAGTTTCTCGGAAGAGGTATTCCTAAAGTGGAAAATTGTAATTTTTATGAGACATGGCGTACTGTATTTTGGTGTGCCAAATTGTGAGCAGGTTTGGTCGCGTATCCGCGTGTACGTGTATCAGCAAGCTTTATGCTGATACACCTGAATGCTGCCATTACTTAGCATTACTATTGATGTTCTCAGGTGCGCACGCACATTAATGCACCTAGTCAATACGGCAAGGTTTATCTAATAACTTCAGCCTTGACGATTCACAAAAAATTATTCAAATGATGTATGTACAAAATGTGATATTATGCTCTCCTTTGTTCGGGAACAAAGCTTGGGGTTGTTAGCGTGGTTCCTTTGTTGATGGGCTGGTACAAGGCTGACAATGACACAACGAGAGGTAATAAGAGGCAGTCAGAGGCTTGTCAGTGAACACCAATACCATGCTGATATCTATTATAATCCGTATCAATATATCAAGGTTCATAATTGTCTAAGGATCTGAAATCAACGAGGCCATGATCAATAAGTACGAAGATTGACCTAAACGTGCATGATTTACCCGTAATTCCGATTGCTGTTAATAATCAAATGGCAGTTACGGTAGTGTTGGAATTACATAAGAGTTATTGACACGCTAAGCAGCGGTATTAACAAAACTGCAGTGCGCTGGTGCTGACGAAGTATGCAATGCCTTACGCTACCTTATCGGGCCAGACCTGTGTATGACACTCCTTGCCATAACAATACAACGATCAGGCAGGATGAGCGTTCTGTATGTCATTTAGAATACCACATTGGTGACCACAATAAAACTTGCGTTCATGTAACCTTTTATTGAGTGAGCATAATTGTACTTGTCGACATTTGTATTAGCTTATTTCGCCAATAACAATTTTTATTTGTGGCATTTATCTTTTTTTATTTGGCCATTTACTATGTGATTTCTCAAACACAATATGGACTTGTTTGCCTTATTTAGTAAGTCTTGTAAGTCATACTTATCATCGATGGGTTTTGTTGAATAATGTTAAACGAAACAGCGCTTTCGTTTGTCCATATTGCAGATCGTGTCATTGCATCGGAAAGAGAAGAGCCGCAACCCGACCAATTTCGGCCCGGCCTCGTGCCGTGCTGTACATTCCTATAGAATAGTGAAATATATCTGTAGATCATATATTACATATCAAGGAGTACTTCTATTGCATATGTTAATCAGTAAGTAACTGACGAGCCCACTGGATGGTGAGTATTTATATCCATACAAGCCTATTCCTTCTGCGCTACATTGGGATCGTTCTCCCGCAATGTATGCATTCAAACAATCTCGACAAACAATATATGACGGCCGAATATTCATGGTTGGCTCTCCGAATCTTAGATTAGCATAGCGAAAGTGCAAAATCATGTTTGCTCAAAACTCTGGGTTGTCAGAAATAAGACTTTGAAAATGGATCGTTTGCGTTCCCGACTATCGGCAAATAGTCTAACTTTCGCTGAGGCGGCATGACGAATGTTGTTGTTGTCGATTCTGAATACGCTAAGTAAGTAAACGGCTTATTTTACAAATATATCGTTTCCAAATTTGCACTGCATTGTTTTATGCTGCCGTATATATTAAGAATGACTGCGCAGTTTATGCATTATAAGCAATAACACAGCCCAAAATTTGAAGCTTCTCTTTATTCGTCGGCAATACATTCAGCAATAGGGAGGTATCGGTTCTGTATATACGCTGCAATCGCCCATTATGCACGGTATTAAATCATTGAAGCGAGCAACCTATTGTAAATACACAGGGGTAGTGTTTAAACCATGATTTCTAAGGCAACTTTATGCTCTCTCGGACTTAAAATCGAATTGGTTCGGGTCATTTGAACCTCCATCCCATACATAATTAACTTATATTGATGTTTCTTTCTAGATAGGTGAACATCAGATAAGGATGATGTCAATGTTAAATGGTGCCAGATCTATACAGTTAACGAGTCATGGCATTCTAAACAACCCCCGACATATGCAATGCAGCTGTATATTCGCGGCAACAACTCACTGCAAACGGGACGAAATATAATTTACCTATTTACCAGAATTAACAGCGGAAACAATAATAAGACCTACTACCTACCCTCAAAGTTGGGAACTTTTCCGCCTGTCAACTGCTATTACATTGAAACCAGAACGTCACTGGAAGGTTAATTGAAAGGTTTATGTAGTAACGCTTCTCGTACTCTACATTCCAGTACCAGTACATTAGCTCGGTGAGAATGCGAAGAGCAATGCCATACAGATGCGCTACACAGAGCGATAGAGTACAATTATCAGCGTCAATTAATCACGTTTATAACAAAAACAATTGCACTTTTTTTACTAATAAACAAAGTAGAACAGTTTACCTTATGCTTTCAATCAGCCAATAACTGCACAGAATGACTTTACGCTGCACAATCGTGTGGTCATGATGAGTGTGGAACTACGTTAGAGACAACCATAGATATTCAACATAATTTCATATCAGGCCGTTGAATTATACAGAGTACTTCTGGCCTTTGAATTCTAAAAATTATCAAATGTGCCTCCGGTTATTCATCACAACCAACGTTCCAGTAGCTTTGTGAATACAGTGTTTTTATGCATTATGCTCAGTTTTGCATTAAAATTAAACCCTTATAAAGTAAGTTATAACCGAGTCATAGCTTGGCGCGATATTAAAATCGGCCCTTATCATTTTAATCTGTATATTTTCCTTTCGTACTCCGAAGAAAATGCAGCATCGAAACCATGAACTATTAGTTGGTATATCTAGTGACTTTGACACGATATGGTGTTATCAAATAATACGGCAGATATACACACAAACGCAAATACACACATATATACTCAAACGCAGCGTTTTGCTCCTCGCCAGCGTGTTACCTTTGTAAATATAATCATACAACCAGCAAACACAAGGTCGAGGCACTTGGTGCTGTTCGGTCTGTATCAGACAGACAGAACTTTCTTGATATATGTGAGTGGATTTGTAATCTCTGCAACTATATTTAGCAATGAGTTAAACTGCAGATTTTGATTCCTTCATCAAATACCAGTACAATGTGCTTGGCTGAACAAAACGTCTATTATTCACGAAGATAAGCTAATTATGTAGATTAAAACGTGTCGTTGACTACATATATATTCAAGTCAGGCTACCCCTAATGGATAGGTATTGTATGGAAACATTTTCATGCCGTCAAACTGCTAATTGTATTTCAGCAATAGGGGGATTTATGAATAATATGAAAACAGGGACGAGTAAAGAAATTTTATTACAATATTAAGACCTTAGATGGAAGAAGAATTTTATGTTTAATGACGATCTTAATGCATGGTTTCACGTTTGTACCCATTGGAATATATTGACTTAACCTCGTTAATTTGCATGCGAATTCGACAAACAAAAAACAACACCAGGCAGATGTAATCATGCTTGCTGATCTGTTGACTTCAGACGTTTTAAGACCTAAAATTGTTCGTCACCTTCTTATGGCGTACATTTTTGTTGTAAGTAAAACTGCACAGAAATCATAATGCTGCGTGATTTTCTGTGACGTCATACCCCGTGTACTGATTCGTAAGAAATGCAATCCAGATCAATGCAAAACATATTAAGCAATTAATACGTGAACACAATTTACTCATGGTGAGTAAGCCAAATTTAGCGTGTGCGATTATTTCAAAGATACAATGTTCATCCGACATTCATGCACTGGACACAATTAGCCAACTTTTCGATGACGTTGAGCTGAGCACTAGACTGACTGATTTGACACGGACTCACTCTGTCGTTAGACATGGCTCTGGCTCTTTGTGATCATTAGCTTTTTGAGCATTAAACAATGATTGTGACATCTCTAAAGCATCTGATCAGCTATTCGTAGACATATTTCAAATCAATACAGTTTCTCCTAGCTACATGGAAAATGTCATTGTGATGAATGTGAAGATGTAATGTGAACCTTGATAACAACGCGCCCTTCTCATTTCGGGATAATTTTGCTTCACGAGCTTTTCATTAGCTTTTGGCAAATACCCTCGAATCGATTTATCATTCTAAGAACAGATTCGTTCTGATAATAACCAACCCCGATTATGTACATCTTAAGATGACAACTTTTCGCTTGTATCCTGCAGCAACAGTTGATGGGGTTGTACATAACTCTCTTTATCCTTGAAAACAAATTGACTGCCATTTATTCACAAATATAAATATTTATTGATGGCATAAAATGAATATGGCCGTTGACAGACCCTGGACAAACTCAAGATATTTTAAACCCCGTTTTCATTTAATCATCTCAAGTAATATTGAAGTCTATCTCAAACCTTTTATGGTAGTCGGTTTGAAGGCGTGAAGGTATCTATCATTCCTGGTAGCAATAAATTAACTATGCTGGTGTGACGTTCAAAGCGAATAATCAATTTTCTGTTAGAGTTATCGGGGTATTCGTGCTCTTGGCTCCTTATGCCTGTTATTGCTTTTTTCTATCATAAAAAAATGGTATATTTATTTTTTTGCTGCTTCATTCTTATAACATAACAACATTGTACCCTGATAACGAAGTTACATAATGTAATGAGGCTTCATTGTTATGTTAGACAGCGAAACAGCAACATTAATATTGTTCGTAATTGGACCAGAACAGCTAAATAACTGGTCACTATCAGGCCTTTCTCAGATATATTCTGTCTAACTACTTAAACTCAGGGTGAACTGAGCCACGAAATATACTGAATGTTTGATATTATCTCGGAAGACATGTGTTGTGTTTGTATATATGTCACAGAGCCTTATAAACTGAACATTGGCTAGTTTAGATTTCACAATCCTCCACTTATTCCAGATTAAGGGACAACGAATTAATAGTGTTAACAAAGTGTATGTTAAATTTACCAACGTACAACCTTGGCGGTAAGATTACTGAATAATGTCTGACGCCTATTACATCACGTGTTCTTGTTTTCAATAAAGAGCGACGATTTTGTGATTGTCGTAATGTATTTTACCTTGTACAATGCCAACCGATTTAACACTGTTGTCGCCGACGCCACTAGTAATTGAGCATTGCTTCTCATCTTGTGATTTGCCTAGATATGTGCACACAATTACAAGACTCTCCAACACATTTCTTTACATTTGGCATTAAATGGAATCATACTGATAGTAGGCATTGTGAATAATTGAGTCATGTATCTTTGTCTAAACGCATATGAATATTGTTATAGATTCATAAATTATACCTTGATTTTGGTACATTTTGTTGCTGTATTGCATGCTCTTATATCATCCATTAAAGCCATTATCTGATTGATGAGTACCTGTTGGCCGTGTTTTTATTTGTTTGCTTCTGGCTTACAATATAATAACTGCCCCAACATTACTAAGCGTATGCTATGCCCCATATACATACAGGCTTATTCAATGACATATATGAAATAATTTTGGCTAATCAAATAATGCAGTCAAATGGTTTTTCTATTTTCTCGAGCGAGTCGGCACTTTTAGCAGGGAAATTGCATTTTTTTCGCTCTGCTTGTTAGGAATATTTCCCTATGGTGATCATTGGCCATATGGACTATATCTAGGGTAATTGCTTGCATCTATATCCACTGTTAAATTGTACTAGGGGTAAATTTAGCAAGCCATACTTGCATTGATGCCCCGGGAGGGACAGCAAAAACAGTAACTCGTCCGTATCGCTATTGGTGCACCACTCAATGCGAATAAAATCTGTCCAACAAAAAATTGACGAACTCGTGTGTTAATAGTAAAGTTTAATTTACAGCCCTAAAATTAGTTTGGTAGATTAAATAAGATATTTTGGACGATTCAGGGTACCCACCAATGATACGTTCTCGTTATAGGAATCAAAACAAAATCACAGTGTGCGTTGAATTCCACAGGAGGAATTCCTTTTTTTACGCTTGAAGTCGTAATGATATGGGTGCTCTAAAGTGCTGAGCAACCATTGTTCCGTTTTATTAGAATATAAAGCGAGATTGAGGACTGCTCAGTGGGAACGAATGGAAAATGTGACCAAATACTCAGTCAATTGAGAATTATCCGTCGCAGGTCTATTTCAATCAAATGAAGGTAATGATGATTGGATAATGATGTGGCCGAGTGTGTAGGTCGCACCTACTACGGAGCATTATCCTGAAAACATAATATGGTTAGTATGACTTACTGAGTCTTCGAGGTATTGGGTATCATCATTGCCATATTTACATCTGCACGAAATATACTGTATTGTTCTGCTGCAAGGTGCCGCCTCATCGATGCGGCTGATTGCCCAGGTCTTAGATTTACAAAAGCTATTGCACACGTTACGGCTATCCCGAGGTATACGATGTAGCACCATCTTGTATCAAGTTGCGACTTGAATAAATCCTACCAGCCACTGTCAGTCAAATGTTATCATCAATTGATAGATAGGAGTTTGTAATCTTGTATCTATATCCTGATGGTGTTATCACCGAACAATGCACCCTTCGTTCAGAAATGATTGACGACGAAATAGCCCAGTGTACGAAGTCGATGTGATTGTTCTATGGGTGATGTATGGTTCCAATCAAATCAATAACTCGAATGAGTCATCAAGAAACGCAGGCAAATTATCCAAAATGCATTTTCTACCTTATTTGAAAGCCATAGCACTACAACGATAAAACATTGTACACTAGAAGCAGCACTGTGAAAGTCTTCCAATATGTCGTTTTGACGTTCTCTACCATTTATATCTGTCTTTGATGAATGCGGTTGGGCTAATAACCTGGCATTTTCTAGTCCCACTAAATCTATCTTTCATATTGCACTACATGGTATAGGACCAAATGGTGGCACGTTTATATTTTCAATGCGCATCAACATTGACCGATAAGCCTGCCTCGTGCGGTATATCACTCCATAAAATCGTCTATCGTCGAATGCAGATAAGAGGAATTTATTTTCCTGAAGGTACGGTGTCAAGCAATAGCTAATAACTTGAGGCATTGTTCATGAGCGCTCCCGTATGACCGGCTGTATCATGCGGTTGATATCGTTAACTGGGTGTTCTGTCGAAGCAGAGACGTTTCTAGAAAGTGTAAATGTCTATGAACAAATCCTCAATGAAGTACAGAGGGTCGCATTGTCACATAAATGATGCACTAGTGTGGTGAAAGTCAAGAGCTCCGTTGTACTACTTTCCCTTATGTAAAGGGAGCTGCATTAAAAAATTAATCGCTGCCAAACATTTATTGATGCAGCTTAAACAAAACTCAGTCGTTTTGGAATATTTTGATAAGCAAATATGCCTTAAGGTTCGGGTAGAAATATACTTAAAACATTACAATGTGCTAATACAGTGTCTAATACAATTTCATTTCAATAGAATAGTTGTAAAGAAGTTATTGTGGCCAAATGAAACAAACATTTAATGATGCAGCTTAAACAAAACTCAGTCGTTTTTGAATATTTTGATAAACAAATATGCCTTAAGGTTCGGGTAGAAATATACTTAAAACATTACAATGTGCTAATACAGTGTGTGATACAATTTCATTTCAATAGAATAGTTGTAAAGAAATTATTGTGGCCAAATGAAACATCATAAGGCCACAATAACTTAATCAATAGTTTAATGGTCATTATTGCATTTAACGAATCAAGAGGACTAATCCTTCAGCACAAGTATATACAATGACATATTTAGCGACTGATAGCTATTAGCAACAATAATTGTTGCCACATTAGAGCTGAATAACCATCAACGGTTGCGATTTAACAACTAAAGTAACTTTGTTTTAAACTAAATCGTATATTTTACATAAATTTGCTGGGGATTTCATAACTGTCTTCTAAAAGAAAAATATGCACTCCAGGCGACTTGTTCCATCAAGCGCTTCTATTAAACACTTGCGGTGACGTTCGCAATCATAGCCAAGACATACAATTTGGTGATGCAAATTAAAAGGATCCTCCTATGTCTCTATAATCATATAACTTAATCATTCGCCATATATTCTGAAAGGCAATATTTATTGTTCGTCTACAACTGATAACCGTGTCAATGTCTCTGGAACAGGTTTACTACATTAAACAATTATACTATATCTAGCGGTACGTTACATCTGTGTATGATTATTTGTACTGGATAAATCGTTAGAATAGAGCGGGGAAACTAAAGATCCACACACTGTTACAAAGTAATAAATGATTCATCAGCTAGTACTGGTGAATTCATCTCGTTTGATTACCCTGAAGATAGCACATTGTCACAAAGAGAACTGCTAGAGCCAACAAATTACCCATATTTGTGGATAATGTATTGGTTGGCCGTGATGAAATAGTATCTTTAAGTCTACGTAAGACTTATGTTTACAATACGTGCATGTGATATGAGTCACAGATAAATAGATGCGTTGTAAATAGGCACTTGTCTTTCTACATGGGGAATTCTTCGTAATGATTCGACCTTTACGAAAAGTTCCCTCGCCTGCTCCTAGATCCATTTTGCTAGACACATAAAACATGATTCATGAATCAATCTAATAAATCGGTCTCTCGAACAAAATAAGCTCACATAAAACTAGGTGACTTGGTTAAGGCTGATATTTTGCTAATAACGGTGATGTTGAGTTATAGCGAATGTTGCATATATCGATTATGCAGAGATGCAGTGAGAAACGCAGTGCACTGAAGTTATCATGATGATTATAGGAGAGGAACTAACCGAATATACAGCCAATGACTGCATTAAACCGCAATTAATGTCAGTTCTATTGGAAGAGATGACGTTGTTATTGACGGTTTGTGCCCTTTGATTAAATTCAAAACTCCATGATCCATATATCTTACAGTTATTGCGACCGCCATCCTCATATACTGACTCATAATATTACGTCAATAGTGTTGTGGCTATATTCTCTTGATGGCTATGTGTTGTTGTAGAAACAAGTCAACGACGTTGTAGGGTGCCGAAATATAAACTTCTCTTTATTCAGTTTAAGGTTCTTTTGATGACTGCCGAAAGGTGTGCCTGAAGACTATTGTAGGAGGAGATACCAGGAGATGCTGCTTCGTTGTGGGCTTGCTCGAGACTGTCCAAGTTGGCGGGCAGCCACTGTGTAGTTAGGCTTAATGCCTTTAATTAGTTGACCAATGAGGGCACGCGTAGCGCGTTCCTCATGGTATGAAGTTTGTAGGGTGTTAAGGAGGTAGGGCTTTAAGGTTTTCTCTGCAGCCGCATATTTTAGATAAATGATCCACGACAATAGGTATTCAATCTTATTTTCGAGCAAAGCAAGTAAGAGGTGTTTATATTATTGGGCCGATGTAGCTGTTTCGATAGGCTACGTTTCAAGGGTGTAATGGTTTTAAAGATATCTTGCTGAGTTTCCGTAACGGGAAAACACACTCATTTATTGTTGGTTACAGACACAAACAGATGCCTTATACACTATAGCACCTCAAGCACCTGCCCATCAATCAGGGTTAATTGTCGAAATGCCAGGAAATAAAGATAGGACACGCTGTCAAAATAAACCAGGCACATGACACTGAAAGATATTGCTATTTTGCCTATCGGTTCAGTTCGACATTCTGGGCAGCGTATATAAGAATTACTTTCTTACACAGTCTTGACATTGTGTGAAACGTAGGGAGAACTATAACGACATTATTCAAGAGCAGGCATCGTCGCCGCCAATGCATCGCTCTCTGACGCGAAAACAACTGTTTGGATGCGTCCTATATTGCAGTGTACAGTGTGGTCTCAATCGCCATCGGAGGAGCGCAAAGCGAAATACAAGGGATGGAATATAATAGTGTCAATTTGCGCACACCCTAAAGTTGATATATAACACACCCAGACATACAACCTGGAGTGTTGAATCCGGATGCGTTGTGCACAATAATGTACTGTCTTTATGGGTCAATTATGGTTTATTCGAGATTAAACAAACCCATTATCTTCGGTGAATGACCTGTGGCGCCTGTGTAGTTTTATCGACCACGTCGATATGAGGCTACTGTCGAGGATTTACCACACTGAGAGATTATATGAGGATGATTCTGACTTGTTTAAAAGGAATCAAAAATCTTGCATAACGTTAGTCTGAGAACTTACTGTCGTATTGCGTCTCTTACTTGAAGTCCACTGCGAGGTGATTCGTAAGACTATATGCTAAGGTAGTTTGTTGAAAGACTTACACACTTAAAACGAGCAGCGTTTGGCGTTGACTGTCAATAAAAAGCAACTACATTGAGTAATCACCTTCAGGTCATTTATAGAAGCTCTAAATGATTCCGTATGAGGGAATTCATGCCGCCACAAGAACGTACTACTACTTTAGATATATACAGCGATTACGCGAGAATAAGTATAATAATACATTATAAATCCCCTAAGTAATGGGTTTGCATCTTTCTGTGGAAGTCAGTAATGGGCTTCATCGTTTGTTTAGATATCAAACTCTATTTACACCTCATTTTTATATTCAAACGTCCGGTTCCTATATATGTAAGGTTGAAAGACAAAGAACCACTAAGTGAAAATATAAATAAATTCGCAAGGGAAATATATAATTGTCAACGTATACTGCAAGTAGAAATCCCGTAATGAGGGGAAATCCGGATATTAGCACAGCGGAATGTATACATATTTCGCTCCGATATGAAATCGTCGATTTGCCCCGCCCTCGAACATTGGTAATTTACAATGTGACACGTAGCACTCATAGCAGATCGGCTGGTTGAGCGCTATGACATTACCAAATAGTTAGGTTACTTGAGTCTGGCGAGGTGGTTAATTTCAATAGAAACTTTACCTATGGCCTTGGGGCAAACGTTTTCAATTTGAAAGTAAACTGTATTTCCTTGTAGTTAGTGAACTAATAAATGATGGTGTTCAAGAAGTCAGTGCCCGGCCAGTGGCCGACCTAAATAAAGAGACGCAGTTTGTTATATTCTGATAGCTATTAATGGGTCATCATGGAGTTAAATGAACTGTATCGTATTCAGCAAGAACGACATTCATATCAGTTTGCCCATCCTCAGGCAGACATGATATGCTCGATACAAACAAACAATTCTCCGTTAATCAATAACTACCAGTATCTAGCTGAATAAACAGTTCATTGTTCGTTATTACAGAAATTACTGAAGTCATGAAAGAGCTATGTCGTTGGCTGTGATGTTTTATCCGATTGTTACAATATCCTATGTCTAAATGCTCTGGTTTTGAGAACTTCAAGTCATAATAAAATAGCCACCTGCTGACGTTGCACATAGACTGAAACTGAAACAAGATGCATATGTGTCAGCCTAGAATGACCAAGAGAAGAGGCAATCATGCCCAAAAAACACGAAAGAGTAAATGTGCTGAGAAAATGTATATATATATTTTGTGCGTGTTTTAAATACGCGCTCAAATTAGATATAGCATGATGTGTTACGTACCGGGGTTATATATAAACTCACACTTCGCGTTTACAAAAGTCATAGCGTCCGTTAATTACTACATCGTTTATTTTCATAACACATTTCAAAGGGATTTCAACGAAGATAAGGTTGGCAAAAACTGAGGTGTAGCTTGGAATTTTTCCTTTTGTCTTGTTTGGAGCCGTTACCAATTGCTCAGATGAAGTGAGTGGCATAATTGATTTGATTCGACATAGTCACATACCACACAGCTTCCATAAATAAATCACCGGTGCAACCTGGCATGTTAAAGCACACCTAGTCACAAAGAAAAACAATATCATAAGAAAACTCGCAAGAACTAGTGCTGGCCAAATTTCTAATTGAAACAAATGAAACTTTTACGTTCTGCAGTACAAACCCCAAACGGCGTATTTGCAAAACATCATTCCCTTCTGATCACTCCAATCGTACGTAATGACGAATTTACGACAATCCGAGTTAACTATTTATAATATTTGCAAAACGCCGATCAATGGTTTCCATGAACACCCTCACACTGACCCTTACAACAATAAAAGTCTTATTTCTGACCTTATCAACCGTTCATTACTGCGAGTGGATCGTGTGTATTTTCGGAATACTAAGACTAACAAAAAATAATGTAACCTTAGTTAACAAGACGTATTCCTTACAGTCATTGCATATACCAATTTGTAGACGATGCAGGAAATATGACAGTATGGATTGTTAAACCCCCAGAACCCTGATATATAGAACCCTATACAGTTAATTGTACACTGGGAACCTATCTTTAAGAAGAATCGTGGACTGATAATGACATTAGTACGAAATTATATCTCTCCTGTAGACATATGGCTGCCAATAATCCCGAGGGATAGTGAAACACATGCAGAAAACTGACAAGGTAGGTTTCAGGTTATTGGTCTTAAACCTGCCGAGGCATGGACGATCGACATACAGCATAATGCCGGTGGCTCACTTCGAATGGCTCTGCGGTGATCGCTTCCCTTAGTATAAACACTGCAATCGTATGGCGGCTTTATCGCGACGCAAACAAAAGCACATGGGAATACTGGGCTGACTGACATCCCTGCAATTGATACGAGCGGGAAAT
Source organism: Urechis unicinctus (assembly GCA_034190875.2). Classification (NCBI taxonomy): domain Eukaryota; kingdom Metazoa; phylum Annelida; class Polychaeta; order Xenopneusta; family Urechidae; genus Urechis; species Urechis unicinctus. The sequence goes on from CM067344.1 coordinate 9,034,472, forward strand.
AAATGTGGTTTTGCAGAGCCTTTCCGTCGCCAAAACACGTCGCACAATGGGCTAAAAAATATAGCGTATTTGATAGATGTCATCATGATAAAATTCCTCGTGTGGGATATACCTATCGAGAACAGTTTGTCTATCACAGCGTCCGCGCAGTTAAGGATTCTCCACTTTCATAAACGTGCTGTAGGTGGTGGTTTAAGAGTGTCAGGAGCTTGGGAACTGGTCTGGGTTAGACATTGACGTTTGTTGGTTTGTCAGGAACATGTGAGGGTCTCGAGCAAAGTGTTTATAGCTACGCTAAGTTGTGTGGTGATCAGATGATGATACCATAAAATCCACATAAGCACATGGGATTGTTGATTCAACGTCTCGGGGCGCGGCGTCTGTTAAAGATGTGGAGCCATCTGATTAGTCGAGGTGACCACGGCTCCAGGTTAAACAGAGAATTCCACGTGGTTTTAAAGGACGCTATGACAAGACGCTATGTCAAGGCGCCAAGGTTCACAGGTGGCATTTTCACGTATTTCCTCGGGCGGATGGATTGAGTGGGCGCTCTTAGCGAAGCTATAAACTCATTGCTGATACATCCAATGCTTTTGTAAGTTCTGTGAGTTTCATTTCTTAAGCCGATATTAACAATCCTTCCTTATATGAATGTGTCGTGCACAATTCTGCAATAACCACCGCTATTTCTATGAATAGCGTACGTTTATGTTGTTCAATCCGTCGACTACGTGATGAATCGAGTATCACGTTATTCAAACGTTACGTCCGATTGGTTAGCTGGCATTATAATTATGATTGTGCAATGAAGGTTAATATAAATGAGAAATGCAAATCACAAAGCGTGACGTCCTAGCTGTCATTCACAAGCATCATGCAGATTAAAGCGTATTCAACGGAATACTGTCTTAATGCAAATGGTAAACTTAATGCTTCAGTTTACGACATTTGCACACTACGATTATTGAAAGAGCACGGTGACATTTGTTCCTTAAGATCGCAGGGCTATTGCAAAATTATCATTCGAACTTTGCCGTGTCAAGATACTTCAGTCCGATTGTGCTCACGGTTTCACAGTCATAGTATCATTGACAACCTCTAACGCTAGAAATCTTGGATAAAATGGATATCCTACTTCGTCCATTAGCTTGATGTGCACGTATTTACTTTATATGAATAACCCTCGGTTGAAACTATTGGCATTATCAGTAATAGCCTTTGCCAACAAGGCTATATGAACAAGCCGCCGCCAACGGCCTCTGTATGAATAACAGTGAGACTAACTTAATTTTCCCATCACACCTTCAAGTTTTCCTGGATTGCCGTTTTGACTCTTGCTTAACATTCCGACAGCTAGCAACATACTTCAGCTTTCTGATCGACGCATCAAAGCATGACCACACCAAGAGACTCTTGAATTTGTTATTGTGGTACCTGCCGTTAAAGCTAAAGCAAGGGTCTTGTCAAAATTCCGATACAGTACAATGGTCACGGTACTTATGAAATATATATATAAATATATATATATATATATATATATATATATATATATATATATATATATATATATAGAGATATATATATATATATATATATATATATATATATATATATATAGAGGATATATATATATATATATGTATATGTATATATATGATATATATATATATATATATGAATAGATGTATATAAATAATATATATATATAATATCAATAAATATATATTTCTATATAAACACATCTCTCTATATATATACATATATATATATCTTTATATATATATATTTATCCACATATAAATTTATATTTATATATATATGCATATATATATACGTATATATGACTATTCATAAGTATATATATATATATCTTTATATATGTATATATATGTAAATAAATATATATAGATATATACGTATATGTTTATATATATATATATACAAATATATATATATATTATATATATATATCTATATATATATATATATATATATATATATATATATATATATATATATATATATATATATATATATATCTCTATATATATATATATATATATATATATATATGTGTGTGTGTGTGTTTTTATATACATACGAATGCGACCACTTTGGACATTTAGCAAATAACCAACCATTTTGTGACATTGGAGCAGACAAAACATATAGACAATATGATGATTATTTCTTGTTTTCTGTTGGTCTGTCGATAACATGTTTCGGTTTCGTAAACTTATCTTGGGTTTTCATTGTTTTATTAAACTTATATATTTTGTGTGCCAAAATGGGTGTTCCAAAATAGTTCGGGTATTAGGGACATGTAAAAAACCAACTATTTTGGAACATATCAAAAAACCAACGATTTTGGGACACAACCAAAAACCAATCATTTTGGTACATCACATGAAACCCACTATTTTGGTACATAACAGATACCCAAACGTTTTACGACGCAACAAAAAACATTTTGCGACAGTGTGGTGAACTTGTTGTGGCGGGAATTAAATGTTTGCATCTATGCCATGGGGTATGTCTTTCATCCCTGTCTGTATGACGGGGAATCTTAATTTGAAATGATAATAAGCGATAGAATTAACGTGCAATTAAGGGGCTGTGCATGTTTAATTAACGACGATTCATTTATTTCACATTGAACGAAGTACTATCCAACGTAATTCAAACATGGAGCAGCAAAGGCTTTAAATGTCTGGCGCTTTCGAGTGTCGGGTCAGGCGCATGTATAGATATATCTACACCGAGATACGCACACTGTGAAACTTGAAGTCGCACAGGAACTCGTGGGATGGAACGCGCAATATGTATCGAGAGTTTACATATGAACTTGACAGGGGTCGGCTTTCCTATCATTGAGAAAACACGAACATAGTTCAGTATCAATCCACATCCTGTCCAAGACCTATACGCTCCGTCGCTAAGTGATTTTCGATGTTGCAAGCGAGGTTAAGCCCCAATCTTGCACGCATTCCACATAAGTATTATCCTCTGCTACTAATATAACAACACTGATGTAGTCATAGTAATACAGTGCAACCTCGTTAAAGGGGACGCCTCCGTGGCCGGACTAACATCCCCTTAAATGAGGCATCCACAGTAGCGAGTTCCCACCAACCCTTCACAACTAAAGAACATGCAGGTGTCCATAACAAACAGAAAACTACAGGGCCCGACCCAACGCACAAAAAGCAAGTAAAATGTGAACAATTAAATCATCTCACAACTTGAATTCATTATTTATTACAAATAACAAAAAAACACAGACAATTGTGTACAATTAACATACGGTAAAATCGGCTTGGCGTGACTTGTCCCATCAGAGTTCGTATTGCATTTATACATCCACATATCCGGTTTCTAATTACTTTTGAAGAATTGGTCCAAATGCGATTGGGTGGTTTCTTCTTCCGCGCTAAGTCCCATTTACACGTTTTCGATGTGGCGCAGACTACAATACACAACGTGATCATCGCCGTAGCCTTGCTCTTGAGCAAATCGTCTCAAATAATCCACGTAAGTCGTTCTTTCTTCGTCATGCGCGGGCTTTCGTCGTCGTCGTCAGAGTCGTCGTTGTTGGGGCGGCGCGTTTTTGACTGACTTGCTCGAGGAGAGTGGCATCGTCGTATTCGCCGCTTGTCGGAACGGGATCATCGAGTGTCGATCGAACTCCTCTCTTGACATGGTTGGCGGCAAAGAGACGTCTTACAAGTCACCGTCGAAATCGTCAACGGCGGGCTAGTTGGTAAGAGTGAGGCCGGCTTTACGGTAACAGTTGGCGATGGTCACGGCCTTTACCATCGACCACGAAGACTTGGCAAGGTAGATGGCGTCGAGAAGGTTGATCTGTCGGGCCACTCGCAGTGCTTGTACCGATTCGTCAGCGTCAAGGGCATTTATGATTCGTCCATTCAACGCGCTGCGGTAATGTCCTTTCCAGTATCCGTATCACTCCTTGGTACATCGGATGGATCAGACTCGTCGTGTTGGGCGGCAGGAAGTGTAAAGTGATGTTGGTCAGCGTCACCTGCGGTGAGTGGGCAGAACAGTTGTCGATCAACAGGCAGACCTTACGTTGGTTGAAGCTGAGCTTTCGGTCCCTTTTAGCCAGCCAGTTTGCGAAGATCTCTCCCGACATCCATGCATTTTCGAAGAAGCTTACTCAACTGGCAGTTTTGTGGTATCTTTCGGAAAACAGCGCGGGCGACGACTTTACTGATGACGAGCAGCGGCAGCGTTTCTGATCCGTCCATGGTGGCAGTGTTCCTTGTCATTAAAGGCCCGGAAGTAAAGGGCCGTCTCGACTGCGTTGAATATGTCCTGGTCACTGAAGTCTGCGGGAATTTCAGGAAATTTGTCTTGGAGCCAGCGGCGGGCGGACGGGTTATCGGCGTCTTGTTTTTCACCTTGCTGCTTTTTGAAGGCTACGTTGAACCTAGCCCTACAAGACGTCTGCGTAGACGTCTTACCTTTTTTCGAAACAACGCAATGCGAATATTTTTAGATCGATTCAGACAACTACCAAGCACAAAACATACACAAGTGATGGAGTTATAGAATGCAATGATGTTTTACGGACGATTTTATCCCTTTTCGGCGGAGGATTTCATCCATGGTAATTTTTATAGTTCGATCAATTTGGGAAGCGGTAAAAAGTCAGAAACACAGCAACATGTTTGTTTACAGAATGACGAAGTCTAATGCTAAGCCCGGAGGGGCACTTAAGTGTAAGGATATAGTATACATGTGCCGCACGAAGGGGGTGGTTTATTCGACATCTCGACTTTTACGACGGGTTAGACAATCGCATAATACCTTGTACGATGGAGTATACTTTTTCTCATTCTCAACGAGTTCAACGGGTACGGGATTTCGAGGTCCCGCGGCACACTCCTATCCAAGTTAGGGTAAGTGCCCCCCACTTGGGATGCTAAGGCAATGCGGGAAATCGCGAGAATTAATAGTTTCCAAAATGGCAGACTTCGTATCGCGATTTGTTCGGAAACGAACTATCGATGGCATTCATTGAAGAATAGCGTCGAGTGGTGTTAAGTTTTTTTTTTTTGCGAAAGGTCTATTTTTTGTAAAGGCTCTTGATATATGTTATTTTCTAGGTGCGAAATATAGCCCTTCGCGAGATATAGTCCAAACGAGATATCGCCGACTGTGTTTGACTAACTCTTCGTAACGGTATAAATTCATGTTACCGTTACACCGGAGCTACGTTGAAACGTGACTTCAAGCGCCACAGCCACCCAGATGATGGTTTGAAACTCGGCACCCTCTTCATTTCCGCTAGCTGGAGAGCCTTTGATTGAATTTCTGTTCCGGACAGTCGTGCGCATTGGGTCCACTTCTTGCGAACCACGTAAACAGTGCCTCAATCAGTTCTTCATCTCCACCCACTCTCTTTCTTTATCTGCTTTCGTATTGGCCGGTTCTTGTTGCTCCAAGATGTCATTCCTGTTCTTTACTAAGCACGGTATGGCGGACGTGGAAACTTCCATTTTCATGGCGATTGTAGCTTGGCTTTGGCGACTTATTTTTAGTTCTTTCAGGATCTCTACTTTCTTCTGAAGGATGAGATATTTCTTCGAGGCATTGTGGCAGCTTCTTTGGCAGTTTGATCATGAATGATGACACTTCTGCCTTTTAAACCACACGACTTGACACTTGATCAGGGGGTCAAGGCGTCAATGTGAACTCGCTGGGCTCCGCAACCACCGGAAACGGGAATTGGGCACGCTGACAGTGCACAATCATAATCTCCTATGGTAAGTCACGCTTGTTAGTCAGCCGCCAGCATTCCCTAGACGATTTAACTACCTCGTCAACTTCGTTTAACTCGGGTGTCAGAGGTCTTGTGATCAGAGATCGTTAAGTAATAAGGATTAAGCTGTTACAGTCGATGGTAGTTAAGCGAGGCGATTCGTCTGGAATGTCCTGATTAACGGAGTGAAATAGCATTGCTTGGAATGGTTTCCCGGTCTGCGTCCCCATCATCGAGGAATCCCCATTGGGGAGGTCCCGTTTAACGAGGTGGCACAGTAGACGATTTATATAAATTCCTGTGGCTCCCACTCTTCAGCTCGATATGGTTGTTTGTTTGTCATGGAGGCGTCTCCGTTGTTCATCATAACGCTTTATCCTCCAATGTAGCTCACAGGCATGCTTTTTTTTGCTCTAGTTCACAGAAATGTACGCTTATTACTTAATGATAATCGTACTACCGCTATGTAATCACTATTATTTCTGATTATATCATCTGTTATAGTACTAAATTCATAATTCTCCCTAGGGAACAGATTTCTCATGGCCATAATTTGTTTTAAAGGAGTTGGATTTGAAATGTAGATAAAATATTAATATCACAGCTATGGAACAAGTAAGGCCACTGGTAAACACAATTTTAACACTGAGGCTATGGGTAAATATAGTTTAAAAATCGTTTTTTACTGTCAAAAGCTATGATGAAATATTATTGCATCATTAACTGAGTAAACTGGGCATGTGTTTTATTGTCTACAAACTATACAGTGGTTAAAAAGTTCACTTGTATGACAATGATGCATGTTTATTGATCTTTCAAGCGTAATGAAATTCTTATTGCTAACTACGGTAAAAGCAGGAAAGAAGTGACACCAGCGCAGACATTCGTTGTGTGTGCATTGTTTGTGTTTACAAGTTGTGATTGTTATTCCAATTATCATCGAGACGAAAAGACTAGGATAGTATCATCCAAGATGTGTGAAAGGGCATTGGTCTGAAAATTCATGAATATCGAACCTTGCTCACGGGAGTAGGTTATATTGATAAATGTCTAACTGATATGTGGCTATGAATTTTAATACATACACCCCAACTGAGCCGCCCATTATATTTCCTTGGCCGCCAACACAATTGCTATTCGTCTTTCCTTTCATCTTTTTCACTCAGCAAGCAAGCCAAGCCTACTGGATGCTACAAAAAATCAAATTTGCTAATTGCTGACGGAGATGCTTAAGCCGCGACTATATAATTAAACCCACATGATTGCTCAGTATTTGAGGGTACTCACATATTACGGCTATATAAGGAGAAACGATAATCTCTGCTTGCCATAAAATGATTGAAATTTGTCTCTATCTGATTTAGTTGAAAAATCTATTGTTTCCTATTTAATTATTTCTCCTGAGGCTTTGATATGCACACTGTGATTTTGTTTGGATTTTCTATATGCCCAAAAAAATCAAAAGGAAAATTTCATAATTGCACAGCAAAAAAGGTTAGTAAAATCAATTGATGGATATTACAATACGAACTTCTGCAACGTGATAATACATGCACCATGCAGCCTATTGCCCTCTACAGTGGACCTGGTCATGCCGTACAGTTTAATGTTGTACATACTGATTAGCAAATGGCTGTCTCTGTCGACTTTAAATCATCGTCAATAAACACTGCACTTTTTCCACTTGACTTCTTACGCTGCTGATACTCACGTGACTGGGGCTTGTATACGTTATCGTTTCGATTGGCCTCTCAGCCATTGACGGATATTTGAAACATAGTTCCTTACGTCACAAATAAATTAGATTTTGAATTACGTGACTGTCACAGTGTACAATTTCGATTCTGTTATGCAGTACACAATGTCTAGGCGCTTTAATCACCTTACATGATGTCATTTACGAGGTAAATGCAAATTATCTATCAAGTATAACCTGGATTATGATTTACTATTGCTTCTGGGCAGTAAATATATTAATTCATTGGTTGGATTTATATTTCAAGACAGACATATAACTCAGCTTTATGTGTAACGACCTATATCATAACTGAGCTTGAAGCTGGTATTGCTGGTCGTTCGAACTATTGGACAAAGACGGCGCAACTTGCAATGCGTGTGTGTGATCTATGGCCATCTGACACTGTCCCCATAACTACTTCATCTTGCTACATCGTCCGAATTTTGTAAGGTACATTGAGGATATATTTCAGCTGTTATACTTGTCAATGCTGAATATAGCGGGCTATCAAACATTCGCATACATCGATTCTGGTAATGGATTTGCTCGTTGAATTCATATTTTTTTAGCATCTGTCTCAAATTTCGATAGCAATAACAACGTTATCGCATTACAATTTAGTTATGCGACACACGGAAGTCATCAATTGTTATGTTTGGAAATAAAAACATGGATAGCCATGAAGTTTATAAATAATAAATGCTAAAACAAGGCTTTTGATTTAGACTTATTTTGATTCATTTGTTAGGCCATTAGAATTTAACCAATCTTACTCTAACCCTAATAAAAGTGCTAGTAGCTTGGATATATTCTAGGGAGGTCTATCTGAGA
>CM067344.1:9045325-9052567 GCA_034190875.2 Urechis unicinctus
AGCACCATTTACACCCGACACAAATGACTTTTTGTGCATATGCTGCGTCAATGTGTAGTTTGTATGTAAGATATTTCCAGCATATATATTGTCCATTATCAGTACATTTGTTCAGCATACATATTTATGCAATGCAGAGCCAACATTTGTTACAGTTAAATACTTATATAAAAATGGCACCAAGTCATTTATCATTAGCAATATAATGAGGCCAAACGCTTTGTGAAATGCGTGTCAGCATCGGTAATTGCACCATAATGATTTATGTGGGATACTGCTGTTTGCATTATTGTTTTGGTCTGCCCATTGTGCGGTTCGATGTTTTGCTCGAGGAGCGATACCTGTGTTCAATAAGGGGGGTTTGAGAAGTGAAATAACCGATGATTCCTGGAATAACCTGCCGACAAAATAGTAGACAAATTTACTGTATCGTAGTTTATCTTGTGTCACTAAGCACAGGATTAAGCAATGTTTTCTTCCAAGTACAGAAAGACTAAAAGGTAATTTAAATGAACGACCTCAGTTCTTAATCATTTAATACAGGGGAGGTTTATACGCGAGTTAGTTTTCCTCGTATAATTACTCGTATTATCGCCCATGCCTATATTGATTTGACTGCATGTTAGTTCGAAACAGTCAGACCTAGCTTATAATCTCGTTGCGTTTTCCAAGCCTCGGGCTTCTGATTCAGCGTAATAATATAAACTAGATTTTACACTTTTTGTGTTTTAACATAGCAACGGTGTTGAATATGACATCGTTATTTACTTTATTATAATGATTAATTCATCGTTTTCCAGCAATATTGTTGCTCGTTGTTTGAACATAAAATTCAGACATTAATATTTATAAATGTGAGTAGATTTAATCATGCATGCTTTTGAATCACTGCAACATATGGAAATTGAACTTTATTAAATCCAGTCTCTTTGTGATACCAATGTCAAACAACACTTCTGTAACATCTCATGTTTTTAAATATACAAAATGTATAGCTGTTACCAATATCGTTGTTATTTTAAATAGTTGATTTCAAGCGAACAGTGAGCACCATCTTAGAACCACCTTTAGAGAAGTTTTAATCAATTTTATTTGTAACTTACTTATTTTGAGATGCTAAAATAACGGAATAAAGTCGGAAAGGCTGTTCAAAGTGATATATTAAAAAAATCCAAATGTTCCTTTTCTGTTGAAGGGGTGCATTGTCTGTCCGAGTGCGACCTAGTATAACATTGAAGGTCTCTGACAAGGCTCTTGGTCGAAAGCCATCAACACACCGGATACCATGTTACCCCACACCAGGGGAGCAGACAGTGGGGTCTAATATCCAACAGACTGTTAACAATTCTGATGAACCAATATCTGATGATGATCCTCTGCCTGACACAGCCGCTATAGGTAAGAACCAATATATTTACACAATATCTGCGCTCACATTGTCTGGTGATCCTCATTCAATTAGCATTGCCCTTTGTAATTTTGTTCTCCGATTTAACAAACATACTAGTGCATATATTGTCGTACATCGCTAGCAAGACATACCAAGCAAATAAAGAACGAGAAAAGAATGCCTGGGCTAGTCTAAGGGAAACTATCCAACAGACAGTGGTTTCAAAGGAGGCTCATCCGGTTTCCCCTCACTGCTGGTGCTGTGGCAGTACAGATGCACCCTATCGTTGTTCTGATTGCCTGTCTGCATCTGATTCAGGAGTGGCAGGTATGTCTCCACTGTTGCATTATTAATGATGAACAAAATATGACTGCTGCTTACATTTACTTATGATATTTTTGGGATGGTGTTGCTCCATTCAGGGCAATCATTTTATCACTGCTGATCTCCCGGGTGTGAAGCAAATCTAGGATACCAACGCATCCCCTGGACGCACCTTCATTATTACTGTTATTGATGATTTTGGTAAGTTAAGAGAAATAAGCCACTCAGCTAACCGTATCATCTTTGCCGCACAAAAATTTAGCCGATAATGCATATTAACGTTCATAAATTTGATAAATATAAGGTTTCACAATAACTGAGGTGAAAAAATGTGCATGCATATCTCATATCCTTATCTATTTGTGCATGTTACGGCCGTGCAGGGCACACTAACCTCGGTAGTAACAGTTCACTGTAGCTGGGAAGAGAGTGACCTTACAACGCTCTTAAGGCACGGCTTCCGGTCTTTGACCCCTACCAAACCAGGAATAGCAGTTTCAGTATGGTTGCTTGACCAACTGCAGTGCCTATCACTTGAGGCACAGATTTCAGTGGCATTTGTCGCTTTGACTGATATGCGCTCATCCTCAAAGTTGAGCATGGTAATATGCATGCTATACATCTTACTAGAAGATTAACATGTCATATAAGTGATAAATTCATAATTCCATTTGTGAAGTCCTCCACCCTGTCCAGCATCAGTCGCGGTGAAACGCTTCATGAGTATCGACAACTGTGGCAGAAGATGTGGGATGCCCCAACATCACTTGTATTGCCTGTTTCTTGGCTTACTGAATGTCCAGCCTGCCCTAAGGTTTGTTCAATTAATGTTATAGTCAGATGTACACAGTTAAACTCTGGTAAAGGCAGTGAACATGCAAATATGCCAACACAGTACTTTTTGGACCAAGATGTTGTTGACAGCCAATTAACAGAGAAAAAAGAGGCACAAAGGGTACGCAGGTATATGGGCTCTCTGCTGCTCAGAAGTGAGGTACTGCAGCAGCGAGGAGGTCACCTTATATACCTCTCCCAAATTTGCATTATAAAGCGGACCCGGGTCAGGGTGGTAAATTGACGGGTCCGTCTTAAGTCTAAGCGGGGGAAGGGTTGGGGCCTAGTTGATTGACATTCACTCCCACTAAACAACCTTCTACAAAGCGTGGTGGTGGATGCAGGGATTGGTTGGTTACGGAAGTCGTTACAGAAAATTAGGAAGGACTTTCTGTGGCTCCGATAACATTGTTTGGTGGCCTGTGAGAAGCATTGTGCTCGATAGGCGGATACCTTTTCATCCAGCTCTCCGTCCAGTTTATACCGGACTGAATCTGTTTGAAGACAGACAGATAGGATGAAAAGGACATGTGTCGATTCAGGGTGGCCAAGAAGAATGATAAAGACGCCGGGCATGCCAGGCCGTACAACTCCCCATACAACGCATGCAGATACAGCGGTTGATGTAGTCTCGACGCTGTGTCGGCCATCGTATTATCCTTACCGGGAATATGCACGGCCCGCACTTCAAAGTTGAACTGAATTGTGAGCCAGAACAGCTCCCGCAAGGCCTCCGTTACAAAGCCGTTGTGGCACGTGCCCTTGTTCAAAATTGCCACCGCAGTCATGTTGTCGGTGTGGACGACGACTGTTTTATTTGCTAATTTAGGGGCCCATCTTCTGTATGCCAATACTACCGCGATTGTTTCTTTGTGGTTTATATGTAAGGCATTCGCTTCTGGCCAGTCGGATTGCCAGGCTGAATAAAAGAAATCCGTCAGAAAATTTCCGCCACAACCCGTTGTGCATGCATCAGTTTTCATATCAGTCACCGACATTGGGTCTGGCCAGGCCGATATGCCATTGAACGTGGTGAGGAACGCCTGTCACCAATCAACGTCCAGCTTGAACGCGTTGTCAAGAAGAATCTTATGCCTCGCATCATATAATTTGTCAATTTGCTCAAATATGCGTCGGAAAAACGTGCGCCCTCCCCTGACGGCTTGACATGCCCAGTTCAGTATGCCCGCCAGTGACTGTAGTTGCCGTTTACTTGCCCGCTTCCGGTGCGCGAAGTCATCAAGTAATTGCCTAAATTCTGCTATTCTTATCTGTGAAAGTTGCAAAGTCATTGCCCGTGTGTCTATGCCGATACCAAGAAAAGTTAGAACTTGGGACGGACCTTCTACCTCGGACCAGTTTATCAAAAATCCCAGAGGTGAATAAGATAAATCTGACAAAGAAGATCTTATTGATAAATACAGCTCAGGTGAAGAGATGGACACCATATGTTGCTGTTAATAAGTTGACACCCCATTATTACTACGTCTGTTTTTACATATTCCCTGTGTAAATATGTTTGTGCACGTATAAATGTTGTAAATGGTTCCACAGCAGCGCCCCAGGTTAGGCCGTCCCGTGCCAGTTTTCTGTATTTGTGTATGAGACAAAGTGATGCAGGTATCGCACATATATTATGAAATCTGAGTGTTGAAAATTGCTGCAGTGTCCTATCAATTATTTCTCACCCATAACATTTGTCATTATATGTTATGGAACGGCACTGCCCCCTTTAAACCTTGTTAGCCATTTGATATACTGCCTCCTAGTTTGTCTGTGTGTCTAAGGTCTCCTGTCAGGTGTTACAACCCAACAAGCGTGGATCCCCCCGAATATACAAACAAGCCACAGACAAGACTTTAATGTTGAATTACTGAAAAGTAGCAATTTCCCTTCTCCTTCCATACCTTTTGTAGAGTTCAGTATAATATTTGCCTTAAGTCTATTCACTAGCATAATCAGTATTATCCCTTTGCGTGTTTATTGAGTGTCTATCACCTTGCATTAATCATTCATCATAGATCTCAATTAGTTGCCAGGGTGGGGGAGAGTACGCGCCCCATTTCCCAGCCGGTCTGAGCCTTATAGAAAAAACCTACCAACCCCCTCCGCAGGAGTTAGGGTTGGGTAGCCTGCTCGCGACATGCCAGTTGGTACTTTCCCCTCGTGCACAGTTTACATTTACTTGGCAACAGGTTCTTTCCCGTTTCGACCTTAAACTTTTAAACCTTACAACTTTCCATTCATTCATTCATAATATTATACTGCTGTGCATTTGTTTGTGGCACTCTTGAATGATTCTTTGAAGCTTACATGCATTAGATTACTAAACCGTAAAAAATCTTCATTTCTATCCATTTACCAAGTGCATCTCTCCCCTCAGCTTAAGAATTATACCTTTCGTTCACTTTTTATCAATAAAGAAGGTCTCCAGTTTCCAAAGGACAATTAAGTATATTTCTCATTTTTCAACCATGCTTGACAGCCACCATTCAGCTCTTACACAATCTTACACAATCTTGTTCAATTATCGCCATATTTTTGCACAATTGTCTGCATGTCTGAAATAAAATGACCTGATATCATGCACACTCGATCTTACTGATAAGTGTTGATTTATGCATTGCCATCTAGCTACAGAACCCATTGGCCATCAATAATATCATAACAGTACAATGAGTGTATCAAGCGATGAACACACTTAAATACATAATGGTAACCTCACTAATTTCCTTCAATTACATAATATAAACCATTGATTGTAAAGATCCTTTTCAATGTGGTAATTTGTATATCATAGTAGGAAGATCGATCATGTCCAAATTATTTCAATATTTATTTTAATATCATACCCAGCAAACGCATAAAGTTCCGCTAACTATACCGTTATAAAACGTTAAAGTTTTGGGAAACATAGTGACATAGTTATCAAAATAAATGACAAATCAATGATATCTATAAAGCTACGGGAACTTTTGCATAACGTTGTGCTGTTCTTGGGTTGTAAGCAAAATTTCAATAACGGTAGAGGAACGTTCGTATGACCAACGTAGCTAAGAGAGAAACGATTATATGCATCCCGCTCAAGGCCCGGTCACACAGCCTTTCGCGTCTGTATCGCTGGTAAAATTTCGCGATTTTTTTTTGCCTGCGGTTGCCCGTGGTGGAAAATGTGCAAAATTGGCTTACCCGCGGTTTACCCATGGTATGCCCGCGGAACAGACGCCGGCGACTGTTCCGCGTTCTTATCGCGGGTGAAGCGTGGCAGTACCGCGGCCTACCACGGGTATAATAAAGCAGCCGAACCGGGCTGTAGAAATCATAACCGCTCAAGACACAGACCCATGAAGATCAAGCTATGGCACCGAAGAAGAAGCCCACGTCGAGTTCTCCGGCAAAGAAAAAGAAGCAGCGTGCGAGCAAGAAGCCGAGAGCGAAGGCAGCAGATGAAGGCAGCCCAGTGCCGTCTTCTTCTGTCAATGAGGAGCTGATGGACCTGTACCACTTGGTTCTGATGCTGCTGGAGCAGCAAGACGAGGGATCCATGTTCACCCCTTGACGTCTGGAGCAAATCGCGCTTTTTATATACCTAAAATCAGACGTTGTACGGACGCGATTAGGCCATGGACAATCGTTTTTGGGACGTGTACAAGACGCAATTGAACGTGATTAGGCCGGTATTGGGGCGCGCTGTTTACGCGGAGAAAGACGTTTGTCCGTGCTTACACGCGGTACACACGCTAATGCACGTGATAACAACGCAGTACAGACGCGGAACAAACGTGCTATAACCGTGCTCCACCCGCGATTACCCGCTAAAATTTCGCGTCCTACTGCGTGTAACCACGTCTTAACCGCGGCCGTAGCACGTCCTAGCACGTTCGTTCCGCGTCTGTACCGCGTCTTTACCGCGTGTGTACCACGTGTATCGCCCGCGATTACCCGCGGTCTAAATTTTTGGGCTGCCCAAAACTTTTTCGCGCGGCCAACCGCGTGTGAATTTCTTACCGCGTGTAACGACGGGTAAAGTACGGCTGTATCGCGTCTTTATCGCGACCTCAAAGCGTCCAACAGCGTCTGCTTCACGGGCAGAAATTTTTGGCCGTGATTCGGCCGCGATACGCCCGTGGAGGGCTGTGTGACCGGGCCTTCAGGAACAAACCGCACAGGAGCGAAGGATGTTGTGGTTAATATCATATAGACACACATAAGTAAAATATCAAAAATGTTTTTTTATTGTATGTATTGTAAGAATTAATAACATTTTCGGTAAAAATTGATAAAACATTTAAAAAACAATTCTTCAAATTTGGAAGGCATATGTCAACGATAGTGAATACGGCCAGAAACACAAGGAGCATACATTTTTTCGCTTCTCTAGTCCTTGGCGGCCAAGCTAATGCCATCACAATCGCTGCTCCTCTCTGGGATTGATCCTGTGTGATATGTTACAGGAGAATGTATTAGACGTAGCTTGATACAAATTAGCGTTAATAGTATACCATTCCGAAACACGCAATTATTTCAGCAAACCATGTTGCAAAGTCTACATAATTATTTATAGCATGAGGTATCCAGGCATTCAATATAGGTTTTCTTTTATTCAGAGAAATGGAAGGTCTGGACACATGGTAAGTGTACCAATCCTGTCTCAACGTTCACAAGTACATTATGTTTCCTGCAATTTATGGTAT
>CM067344.1:9060273-9102938 GCA_034190875.2 Urechis unicinctus
AAAGATGCAAACAGCAGTATCCCACATAAATGATTGTGGTAAAAATAACCAAAACCGACATTTCAAAAGGTCTTTGGCCTTATTCAATTATTATTGATAAAAAAATGGTTATGCATATTCACAGCATTACACGTAAACAACCATTTCCGAAATGACAAAGGTCACACATGAATGAATTATTCTTCTGTAAAGAACACACAAGCTTAATTAATATTATTTTTGAAAGCTTATTTGTCCCTGATGCTATACTCAAATGCTAAACGGACATATGTCAAATAACTTATCAATACAAGTTACCATGTCTGAGCGGAATGGCCATAAAAGATTGTAATAAACAGCTCATTCACAACAAGAGACAACTGAAAGGTAACCAAATATAGCAACGAAATGTAGCAATTGTCGGTTAATTCTCCTCATCAGCAGCCAGCAAGGTAGGCTATTAATACTGTAACATTGACAGCACACAATATATAAATGTATACAGATATGTTCATGTTTATATATATATATATATTTATATATATATATATATATATATATATATATATATATATATTTATATATATATATACATATATATATATATATGAATATATATATACATATATATATTTACATACATGGTATATATGAATATATAACCATAAATATATATATATATAATATAAAGATATAAATATATAGATATATATATATATGTATAGTCATTTATAAAATATATCTATACATCTATATATATATAAACATATATATATGGATATATAAATAAATTGATCGATAAATATATAGTTATATAAATATGTATATATATACATTTATACATATATGTATGAATATATATATATAAATATATACATTTAGACATATATATACATATATATTTACATATATATCTATGTATATATATATATATATATATATATACATATATTTATATATATAAAACATATATATATATGTATAAATATATGTATATATGTATATATATATATATATATATATCTATATATATATATATATATATATATATATCTATATATCTATATATATATATTTATATATTTATACGAATGCGACCTTTTTGATACAATCGACCTACTATACTGGCACACAGTCACATCATGGCACACGATCTGTGTGCCAAAATAGTCAAGAGCTTTTTGAGTGCTTTGTTTTGCAAATTTTTACTTAAAATTTGTGTTACCTGGTAAATTATCTCCATTCACATTCATCATTTGCAAGACTTTAACCCCTGCATCGCGCAGGTGGTAGTTCGGGACGTTTGAAAAAATTTATATATTGGACTGACGACCATTTTGGTGCTCTGCATTTAACAGCTTGTTTCTCGTTATTATTCGATATATCACAATCCCAGCTTCTGATATATTGCTTAGAATTACTTCCTTCACAAATATATTCCATCCACGTGACATTCGACAGAGGGAATTAAAAATATATATTTGGTCTCGACATTTTCCAATGATATATATATATTCGCCCAGAAAACCGAAACGCTTCAGCTGAGCGGATAATTCGTAAGGCACCTCGTGCTTTGAGATGAAGTGCTTTGCGGGCCGAGAATATCGTACGATTTGGTAAGCAATAACCACAACTCTTGAATATATTATGGCGTTATTTAAGACACTTATATCCAAGTCAACCAGATGATAGCGAGAAAATATATATAATGTCGCCAAAGTGTATTCGATAACCTGGGTTCTTTGCCTGGGCTTTCTAATATCGGCCACTGTGACATTTTGTGATTGATCTAAATCATGACAACGCTGGTTCGATAGATTGGATATATTGTGTAGTATACTCAATCTGACATATAAATGAAATCTGGTCAATGTTGACGTACTTTACTTCAGCTATGTGGAATCAAGCCGGCCTTGGCTAATCGCTTCGCCAAATTATGTTGGTTTGTCGCGTTTGTCATAATGTATGTATGTTTGTAAACAATTTTTTTCCAATCGTAAGGCGTCAATAATGCACAAAAACGGAGAGGTTTGATTCGACCTAGATCTGAAACTTATGTCAAGATAATCGAACAAGTGAAAAACTAGTATCTCGAGTAACTCCGTTAATTACTTATCATCAATAATTTTTATGACTTTGAAGTATAATGTTATGAATCCTATACACAGAGGATGATGTTCATTGGCCTTTAAAGTCATTTGCTATAGAGCAAGTAAATTGTTTAAGCAGAAAGGTTGTAAAATAGCAAGTCCATGTAAACTGAGCTATTTAACAACAATTGGTATGTTGCATTTTCATTTCAACATATCATTTTACCTTTATGGCAGTCCTGATATAGATGTATATGGAATTATCACTATGTATATTCTGGATCATTTCTGCATCAATTACTGATTAGTCATGGATGCACCATAAATGGTATAAAATGGGATATGTGTTTATTTACTGCTAAAGGTGTCATGCTGTTTCAAAAGTAACTCTTATCACCAACCTACCATTACATTGGGAAGCGTAGATGATAGTATTATTGATGTCATAGAATCGACGAATGTTTGCACACTTATTCATAACCCCTGTAAATGCTTTTATTGAGAAACAGCCACTCACTAATAGCCATTGATATCACATAACCAGCAGCAGCGTTATTTTGCTGTTCCCAAATAAAAAGCTGCTCTTGCGCTCTGAGTGACACGAGCGCCTATGCGCCCATTCAGTCCGCTAAGACCTCCAGACGATTCAGATACCCCCAGACACCTCAGTATACTCCAGTGACCCAGTTAACTGTAGCGCTGTATGTTTCTAAACCCCTTACGCATCCTTCTTCAACGCGAGAATGCTCTTCTGTCTTTAACCACCAGGCGACTATCATCCTACACCGTGGTAACTGTCTATTCCACAGATCGATTACTATCGTTTATGTAGTAAGAATATCTCCTCGAATAACACCCTCTTTGTTGTATTCTGAGTAACATGACAGAGTTCTTCCACATTTGTTAACAGATACGGGATGGAGAGCAGAGGAGAGTTTCCCAAACAATTCAGGTCAAATAGTTCATTGGGATGTTCCAAATATGCAGGGTTGATAGATATACATTATTCATCCAGTATTCAACACTGTTGGATCATTGAATACCATATAAAAACAAAACACTTGAAATAAAAACACATTACTATGATCGAAGCTACCAAATATCACTCTTTAACCCTAGCCATGATAATCTGGCTTCGAAGTTTGACCCTAATTGAACGACAGATCGGCGAAATATAGAGCGAAAAACTAGGAGACGATTATCAAAGTCAAGTCACTTAAAATTGCTGATCTGACAAATTATTATCATTAAAATTAAATTTAACTTACTTTGTCACAGCCCTGGTTATGAATGATACGATTGTTATAGTATTTCGGCTAATAATGACATTTCACAAATTACGAAACTTGTAATCAATAACTCTACATTAGGCCCCCTACTTCGTGAATTCGCGGAAAGCATAGACATTTGTTGTTAAATACGGATTTTCCCAACAAATACAGTCTGACATGGACGGAAAAGAAGCTGTGTCGGTAATAATAATATTACCTAATCCGCGTTTTACCTCTACCCAGACCGAATTTATATCCGTGACCCAATTCCTTCGACAGAACGTCCTCGATCAGCTGATCGGTGTTCAACAATTTAGGCCTTAGCAGCATTCGTTTCAATTCTGTTGGATGGTTCTGTTAAGTTGAAAAACAAATTGTTGTTTGACAGACTTGTTTGGCTATTATAGCTAAGACTGTTCGTTGATATGTAAATGCAAAGAGAACTTGACTATGAAACATCAACTTAACAATTTTAACAGTTAATGGTTGCTCTTCACTCCCTCCACAAGGCTGCAGCCATGAAGATAGATATGATGTTATATGGACATTAAGGTGAGACATAACCATAATGTGTATGGTACTGCGCTGTTTGGCAAGTTGTGATTGAAGAGACTAATGTTCCAGCACCATTGATGGCTTTAACTGCCCTGCATGGTAGGTTTTATAAATTTATCAACACATATCAGTGGCTGCTTATCCACTGTCACTTGGTGTTTCATAAACTTAACTATTGCCAATTATCTTAATATGATAGACCTCAAAGGTCAATGGGTCCTCAGATTGAAATTATAAACAATACTTGGGGGTAGTCATATTTCTGATGTTGGATCTAAATTGTAAAGAGGTTGTCGATGTCATGACCAAATATTAATAACAATTTGAAGTCACAACATCATATGCATATTCGGCTGTTGCCTATCCAGGCAATGGCCAATGTGATGGACTATCAAAAGAGGGAATAAGTAGATGGTGCAAATACAGACTTGAAAGTGTCAGATATCACCAGAGGGTCACCTAATACAAATAGCACCAGTCATTAAATAACCAGCCTCTCAACTGCATTAGTATTTGATTGAATAATCAATGAGCATCTTTGCTATACAAACCATGACTATGATTATTATGTAATTTGACAGTAGATAATATTGAATCTCTCAGCTGAACAGCTGATGTGGCCTCACATAAGTTTCCTGACATTGAATTATGTGATCTGACCTTGGAAGGTATCGTTTAAGTGAGTGTGGAAACATTTTATGAGGTGTTATATTGTTAAAATAAATAACCAGCATCTGTATACTGGGTCTCTTTTTTCTAACCGCATTGCTCTCCAAGCTTCCGTTCCTATTTAGTTATCTAATAAAGATGCAGATTGAAATGCATTATCATTTATATAGAGCTCTGTTAAAGTTTTAGGCCCATGTACTATGAATATGAAAGAAATTCTTTTTTGAACCAATCTGATACTTATATTTCCACAAATCTACCCACATATGTTTCATTAATATAGGTACCTATGTCAGATGTTAGCTTAGGAACCTATCAGAGAACACTGCCTGAATTGACCATAACTAAAGTGGGCGTGTACTTGGCGCAAATGGATTGCCTTGACACAGTAGGTTTGTTTGCTTGTATGATGAAGTATTTTTCAATTTTGTACCACAACCATACCGACATTTTTGTAACATGGTCCGATTTTCATGGAATTATCAATTAAATGGTTTTGAAAACTCACTCAATATGCAGGTCTCATAGTTATGAACAAATGTGTAGCAATGGCAGAAATATGCATTGTTTCTCATTGAATTAATGCATAGTCTGTTATGTGTCAATTATATTAATTTTGCAATGCATATTGTAAAATGTTTGGGCTTTTGTTTATTAGATACTGAACCAGCAGCCCAGGCAAGTACCAGTTATGCCACAAGTCTGGCTAGAACAACAAGCCCTGTAGACCCCAGACTTAACGATGCCAACAAAAACAACTTGATTTCTAATGACTCGGGAGTTAGATCAGGATGTCGCGAGCAGAACATGTATCAAAGATACAAGTGAGTATTTTTCATTCCTCAGTGATCTGTTAACTAGTGACAAGGTATAAACCAAAGAAAGGCTTCTTTGCATTATAAATGAATTCTAGTTAAGTGACCTTCATATAAAAGGAACTATCCACTGCATGGTCTATAAGGGCCTGTGCTATATTATGAAAGTCATTAAAAATCTGCTATAACTAGAAACTAATAGCGAAATATGAAAACAATATATCAATGCAAATGCAGACCGCTTCTAATGGGATACAAGACAGACCCAAGCTCTACAAATTGCCTTCAGAAGTTCTATTCAGATCCCCCGTCTAAGGAAACTACTCCCAGGTATGGTATATATACTTCAGAATATACTGTATTAATCAGTATAAATTTGACCGACAGATCATTCCCAGTATCTCTGTTACGGTAGATGTCATATATTATATACAATTGTTGCACAATTGTGACGTAGGCTGAATTGTTATTTAAGCTTGTAGATTAGCCATGTACTGCCATGTGATGCTTCATGATGAAGTAACTTTATCTGATGCTTTATCAGTAAGTTATATCTTCTATTCTCAGCATTACACTGCAGACAGATTATTACAAAAGTTGTAGCTACACTGACTCAATGTGCAATCTGTGTAGCTCTAAAATAATCTCTCTTATTGCTCTGTGCATCTTTCTGAAGATGTCCAGGTCAGTCAAAAACCTGCTGAGGTGCTGCAATCTTGAGCTCAACATCAATTTAGTCTGTAAAACATTTGTGGTCACTATCTTATACAGAATGCACGTGACACTACCCTCACACACAACCTCACTTTGACACCTGGAGTTGTTCTACACCATTAATTCAGACAAATGGCAGGTTATAGCTGTACCAGCAAGGAACACTACCTAACATTCTTTGGGATGACCCATCAATCTGAACCACACATCTCGTGCCTCCAGTTTTGGTTGAATAATAGAACTGTTATTTCTGGATTAGTGGTGCCAAGTAATTTGCTTTATATGTGTACATGTTGATTGTTTCAGGGAAGAACGAAGTTCTCAAGTCAAAGCTGCCAATGGGACGTTCCCTACTTGGAAAATAATTTGAATGGGCAGCGCAAGTTCCATGGCCCTTGTACCTCCTCTTAATTATGCTTGAAATGTCATTAACTATGCATAATTGTAATAAGCAGTGCTGGTTCCAAATAGATGTGTCACAATCTCTTAATTATGCTTGAAAGGTCAATAAACATGCATCATTGCCATACAAGTGACCCTTTTAACCACTGTGTAGTTTATAGACAATATAACACATGCCCAGTTTACTCATTTAATGATGCAATAATATTTCATCATAGCTTTTGACAGTAAAAAACGATTTTTAAACTATATTTACCCATAGCCTCAGTGTTAAAATAGTGTTTACCAGTGGCCTTACTTGTTCCATAGCTGTGATATTAATATGTTACCTGCATTTCAAATCCAACCCCTTTTAAACAAATTATGGCCATGAGAAATCCGTTCCCTAGGGAGAACTATGAATTTAGTACTATAACAGATGATATAATCAGAAATAATAGAGATTACATAGCGTTAGTACGATTATCATTAAGTTATTGGCGTACATTTCTATGAACTAGAGCAAAAAAAGCATGCCTGTCTGTGAGCTACATTGGAGGATCAAGCGTTATGATGAACAACGGAGACGCCTCCATGGGCAAACAAACAACCATATCGAGCTGAAGAGATGCAGCCACAGGAATTTATATAAATCGTCTACTATGCCACCTCGTTAAACGGGACCTCCCCAATGGGGATTCCTCGATGATGGGGACGCAGAACGGGAAACCATTCCAAGCAATGCTATTTCACTTGGTTAATCGGGACATTCCAGACGAATCACCTCGCTAAAAGGGACGGGACATTCCAGACGAATCACCTCGCTAAAAGGGACGCGTTGCCATCGATCGATTTTAACTACCATCGACTGTAACGGCTTAATTCTGATTACTTAACGATCTCTGATCACCAGACCTCTGATCACCCGAGTTAAACGAAGTTGATGAGGTAGTTAAATCGTCTAGAGGATGCTGGCGGCTGACTAACAAGCGTGACTTACGATTGGAGATTACAATTGTGCACTGTCAGCGTGCCCAATTCCCGTTTCCGGTAGTTGCGGAGCCCAGCGAGTTCACATTGACGCCTTGACTCCCTGATCAAGTGTCAAGTCGGGTGGTTTAAAAGGCAGAAGTGTCATCATTCATGATCAAACTGCCAAAGAAGCTGTCACAATGCCTCGAAGAAAAGACCTCATCCTTCAGAAGAAAGTAGAGATCCTGAAAGAACTAAAAAGAAGTCGCCAAAGCCAAGCTACAATCGCCATGAAAATGGAAGTTTCCACGTCCGCTATATCGCGCTTAGTAAAGAGCAGGAATGACATTTTGGAGCAACAAGAAGCCGGCCAATACGAAAACCGATAAAGAAAGAGAGCGGGTGGAGACGAAGAACTGGATGAGGCACTGTTTACGTGGTTCGCAAGAAGTGGACCCAATGCGCACGACTGTCGAAACAGAAATTCAATCAAAGGCTCTCCAGCTAGTGCAAATGAAGAGGGTTCCGGGTTTCAAACCATCATCTGGTTGGCTGTGGCGCTTGAAGTCACGGTTCAACGTAGCCTTCAAAAAGCAGCAAGGTGAAAAACAAGACGCCGATAACCCGTCCGCCCGCCACTGGCTCCTAGACAAATTTCCTGAAATTCCCGCCGACTTCAGTGACCAGGACATATTCAACGCAGACGAGATGGCCCTTTACTTCCGGGCCTTTAATGACAAGGAACACTGCCACCATGGACGGATCAGAAACGCTGCCGCTGCTCGTCATCAGTAAAAGTCGTCGCCCGCGCTGTTTTTCCAAAAGATACCACAAAACTGCCAGTTGAGTACGCTTCTTCGAAAATGCATGGATGTCGGGAGAGATCTTCGCAAACTGGCTGGCTAAAAGGGACCGAAAGCTCAGCTTCAACCAACGTAAGGTCTGCCTGTTGATCGACAACTGTTCTGCTCACTCACCGCAGGTGACGCTGACCAACATCACTTTACACTTCCTGCCGCCCAACACGACGAGTCTGATCCATCCGATGTACCAAGGAGTGATACGGAACTGGAAAGGACATTACCGCAGCGCGTTGAATGGACGAATCATAAATGCCCTTGACGCTGACGAATCGGTACAAGCACTGCGAGTGGCCCGACAGATCAACCTTCTCGACGCCATCTACCTTGCCAAGTCTTCGTGGTCGATGGTAAAGGCCGTGACCATCGCCAACTGTTACCGTAAAGCCGGCTTCACTCTTACCAACTAGCCCGCCGTTGACGATTTCGACGGTGACTTGTAAGACGTCTCTTTGCCGCCAACCATGCCAAGAGAGGAGTTCGATCGACACTCGATGATCCCGTTCCGACAAGCGGCGAATACGACGATGCCACTCTCCTCGAGCAAGTCAGTCAAAAACGCGCCGCCCCAACAACGACGACTCTGACGACGACGACGACGAAAGCCCGCGCATGACGAAGAAAGAACGACTTACGTGGATTATTTGAGACGATTTGCTCAAGAGCAAGGCTACGGCGATGATCACGTTGTGTATTGTAGTCTGCGCCACATCGAGAACGTGTAAATGGACTTAGCGGCCGAAGAAACCACCCAATCGCATTTGGACCAATTCTTCAAAAGTAATTAGAAACCGGATATGTGGATGTATAAATGCAATACGAACTCTAATGGGACAAGTCACGCCAAGCCAATTTTACCGTATGTTAATTGTACACAATTGTCTGTGTTTTTTTGTTATTTGTAATAAATAATGAATTCAAGTTGTGAGATGATTTAATTGTTCACATTTTACTTGCTTTTTGTGC
This sequence comes from Urechis unicinctus, assembly GCA_034190875.2. Taxonomy (NCBI): domain Eukaryota; kingdom Metazoa; phylum Annelida; class Polychaeta; order Xenopneusta; family Urechidae; genus Urechis; species Urechis unicinctus. The sequence goes on from CM067344.1 coordinate 9,069,546, forward strand.
TTTGAGTCGGGCCCTGTAGTTTTCTGTTTGTTATGGACACCTGCATGTTCTTTGGTTGTGAAGGGTTGATGGGAACTCGCTACTGTGGATGCCTCATTTAAGGGGATGTTAGTCCGGCCACGGAGGCGTCCCCTTTAACGAGGCTGCACTACATTGCTATAACTACATCAGTGTTGTTATATTAGTAGCAGAGGATAATACTTATGTGGAATGTGTGCAATATTGGGGCTTAACCTCGCTTGCAACATCGAAAATCACTTAGCGACGGAGCGTATAGGTCATGGACAGGATGTGGATTGATACTGAACTATGTTCGTGTTTTCTCAATGATAGGAAAGCCGACCCCTGTCAAGTTCATATGTAGACTCTCGACACATATTGCGCGTTCCATCCCACGAGTTCCTGTGCGACTTCAAGTTTCACAGTGTGCGTATCTCGGTGTAGATATATCTATACATGCGCCTGACCCGACACTCGAAAGCGCCAGACATTTAAAGCCTTTGCTGCTCCATGTTTGAATTACATTGGATAGTACTTCGTTCAATGTGAAATAAATGAATCGTCATTAATTAAACATGCACAGCCCCTTAATTGCACGTTAATTCTATCGCCTATTATCATTTCAAATTAAGATTCCCCGTCATACAGACAGGGGTGAAAGACATACCCCATGGCATAGATGCAAACATTTAATTCCCGCCACAACAAGTTCACCACACTGTCGCAAATTTTTTTTGTTGCGTCGTAAAACGTTTGGGTATCTGTTATGTACCAAAATAGTAGGTTTTATGTGATGTACCAAAATGATTGGTTTTTGGTTGTGTCCCAAAATCGTTGGTTTTTTGATATGTTCCAAAATAGTTGGTTTTTTACATGTCCCTATTACCCTAACTATTTGGGAACACCCATTTTGGCACACAAAATATATAAGTTTAATAAAACAATGAAAACCCAAGATAAGTTTACGAAACCGAAACATGTTATCGACAGACCAACAGAAAACAAGAAATAATCATTATATTGTCGATATGTTTTGTCTGCTCCAATGTCACAAAATGGTTGGTTATTTGCTAAATGTCCAAAGTGGTCGCATTCGTATGTATATAAACACACACACATATATATATATATATATATATATTTATATATATATATATATATATATATATATATATATATAGAGATATATATATATATATATATAAATATATATATATATATATATATATATTTGTATATATATATAAACATATACGTATATATCTATATATATTTATTTACATATATATACATATATAAAGATATATATATATACTTATGAATAGTCATATATACGTATATATATATGCATATATATATATAAATTTATATGTGGATAAAATATATATATATAAAGAGATATATATATGTATATATATAGAGAGATGTGTTATATATATAAATATATATTTAGTTATATATATATATATATATTTATATACATCTATTCATATATATAGATATATATATATACATATACATATACATATATATATACATATATATATATATATACATGCATATATATATATATATATATATATATATATATTTATATATATATATATATATATATATATATATATATATATATATATATATATATATATATATATATATATATATAAGTACCATGACCATTGTACTGTATCGGAATTTCGACAAGACCCTTGCTTTAGCTTTAACGGCAGGTACCACAATAACAAATTCAAGAGTCTCTTGGTGTGGTCATGCTTTGATGCGTCGATCAGAAAGCTGAAGTATGTTGCTACCTGTCGGAATGTTAAGCAATAGTCAAAACGGCAATCCACGAAAACTTGAAGGTGTGATGGGAAAATTAAGTTAGTCTCACTGTTATTCATGCAGAGGCCGTCGGCGGCGGCTTGATCATATAGCTTTGTTGGCAAAGGCTATTACTGATAATGCCAATAGTTTCGATCGAGGGTTATTCATATAAAGTAAATACGTGCACATCAAGCTAATGGACGAAGTAGGATATCCATTTTATCCAAGATAGAGGTTGTCAATGATACTATGACTGTGAAACCGTGAGCACAATCGGATTGAAGTATCTTGACACGGCAAAGTTCGAATGATAATTTTGCAATAGCCCTGCGATCTTAAGGAACAAATGTCACCGTGCTCTTTCAATAATCGTAGTGTGCAAATGTCGTAAACTGAAGCATTAAGTTTACCATTTGCGTTAAGACAGTATTCCGTTGAATACGCTTTAATCTGCATGATGCTTGGGAATGACAGCTAGGACGTCACGCTTTGTGATTTGCATTTCTCATTTATATTAACCTTCATTGCACAATCATAATTATAATGCCAGCTAACCAATCGGACGTAACGTTTGAATAACGTGATACTCGATTCATCACGTAGTCGACGGATTGAACAACATAAACGTACGCTATTCATAGAAATAGCGGTGGTTATTGCAGAATTGTGCACGACACATTCATATAAGGAAGGATTGTTAATATCGGCTTAAGAAATGAAACTCACAGAACTTACAAAAGCATTGGATGTATCAGCAATAAGTTTATAGCTTCGCTAAGAGCGCCCACTCAATCCATCCGCCCGAGGAAATACGTGAAAATGCCACCTGTGAACCTTGGCGCCTTGACATAGCGTCTTGTCATAGCGTCCTTTAAAACCACGTGGAATTCTCTGTTTAACCTGGAGCCGTGGTCACCTCGACTAATCAGATGGCTCCACATCTTTAACAGACGCCGCGCCCCGAGACGTTGAATCAACAATCCCATGTGCTTATGTGGATTTTATGGTATCATCATCTGATCACCACACAACTTAGCGTAGCTATAAACACTTTGCTCGAGACCCTCACATGTTCCTGACAAACCAACAAATGTCAATGTCTAACCCAGACCAGTTCCCAAGCTCCTGACACTCTTAAACCACCACCTACAGCACGTTTATGAAAGTGGAGAATCCTTAACTGCGCGGACGCTGTGATAGACAAACTGTTCTCGATAGGTATATCCCACACGAGGAATTTTATCATGATGACATCTATCAAATACGCTATATTTTTTAGCCCATTGTGCGACGTGTTTTGGCAACGGAAAGGCTCTGCAAAACCACATTTATTTCCCGCTCGTATCAATTGCAGGGATGTCAGTCAGCCCAGTATTCCCATGTGCTTTTGTTTGCGTCACGATAAAGCCGCCATACGATTGCAGTGTTTATACTAAGGGAAGCGATCACTGCAGAGCCATTCGAAGTGAGCCACCGGCATTATGCTGTATGTCGATCGTCCATGCCTCGGCAGGTTTAAGACCAATAACCTGAAACCTACCTTGTCAGTTTTCTGCATGTGTTTCACTATCCCTCGGGATTATTGGCAGCCATATGTCTACAGGAGAGATATAATTTCGTACTAATGTCATTATCAGCCCACGATTCTTCTTAAAGATAGGTTCCCAGTGTTCAATTAACTGTATAGGTAATCTATATCGACATCAGGGTTCTGGGGGTTTACCGAGAGGCTGTGACAATCCATACTGTCATATTTCCTGCATCGTCTACAAATTGGTATATGCAATGACTGTAAGGAATACGTCTTGTTAACTAAGGTTACATTATTTTTTGTTAGTCTTAGTATTCCGAAAATACACACGATCCACTCACAATAATGAACGGTTGATAAGGTCAAAAAAAGACTTTTATTGTTGTAAGCGTCAGTGTGAGGGTGTTCATGGAAACCATTGATCGGCGTTTTGCAAATATTATAAATAGTTAACTCGGATTGTCGTAAATTCGTCATTACGTACGATTGGAGTGATCAGAAGGGAATGATGTTTTGCAAATACGCCGTTTGGGGTTTGTACTGCAGAACGTAAAAGTTTCATTTGTTTCAATTAGAAATTTGGCCAGCACTAGTTCTTGCGAGTTTTCTTATGATATTGTTTTTCTTTGTGACTAGGTGTGCTTTAACATGCCAGGTTGCACCGGTGATTTATTTATGGAAGCTGTGTAGTATGTGACTATGTCGAATCAAATCAATTATGCCACTCACTTCATCTGAGCAATTGGTAACGGCTCCAAACAAGACAAAAGGAAAAATTCCAAGCTACACCTCAGTTTTTGCCAACCTTATCTTCGTTGAAATCCCTTTGAAATGTGTTATGAAAATAAACGATGTAGTAATTAACGGACGCTATGACTTTTGTAGACGCGAAGTGAGAGTTTATATATAACCCCGGTACGTAACACATCATGCTATATCTAATTTGAGCGCGTATTTAAAGCACGCACAAAAATATATATACATTTTCTCAGCACATTTACTCTTTCGTGTTTTTTGGGCATGATTGCCTCTTCTCTTGGTCATTCTAGGCTGACACATATGCATCTTGTTTCAGTTTCAGTCTATGTGCAACGTCAGCAGGTGGCTATTTTATTATGACTTGAAGTTCTCAAAACCAGAGCATTTAGACATAGGATATTGTAACAATCGGATAAAACATCACAGCCAACGACATAGCTCCTTCATGACTTCAGTAATTTCTGTAATAACGAACAATGAACTGTTTATTCAGCTAGATACTGGTAGTTATTGATTAACGGAGAATTGTTTGTTTGTATCGAGCATATCATGTCTGCCTGAGGATGGGCAAACTGATATGAATGTCGTTCTTGCTGAATACGATACAGTTCATTTAACTCCATGATGACCCATTAATAGCTATCAGAATATAACAAACTGCGTCTCTTTATTTAGGTCGGCCACTGGCCGGGCACTGACTTCTTGAACACCATCATTTATAATTTCACTAACTACAAGGAAATACAGTTTACTTTCAAATTGAAAACGTTTGCCCCAAGGCCATAGGGAAAGTTTCTATTGAAATTAACCACCTCGCCAGACTCAAGTAACCTAACTATTTGGTAATGTCATAGCGCTCAGCCAGCCGATCTGCTATGAGTGCTACGTGTCACATTGTAAATTACCAATGTTCGAGGGCGGGGCAAATCGACGATTTCATATCGGAGCGAAATATGTATACATTCCGCTATGCTAATATCCGGATTTCCCCTCATTACGGGATTTCTACTTGCAGTATACGTTGACAATTATATATTTCCCTTGCGAATTTATTTATATTTTCACTTAGTGTTTTTTTGTCTTTCAACCTTACATATATAGGAACCGGACGTTTGAATATAAAAATGAGGTGTAAATAGAGTTTGATATCTAAACAAACGATGAAGCCCATTACTGACTTCCACAGAAAGATGCAAACCCATTACTTAGGGGATTTATAATGTATTATTATACTTATTCTCGCGTAATCGCTGTATATATCTAAAGTAGTAGTACGTTCTTGTGGCGGCATGAATTCCCTCATACGGAATCATTTAGAGCTTCTATAAATGACCTGAAGGTGATTACTCAATGTAGTTGCTTTTTATTGACAGTCAACGCCAAACGCTGCTCGTTTTTAAGTGTGTAAGTCTTTCAACAAACTACCTTAGCATATAGTCTTACGAATCACCTCGCAGTGGACTTCAAGTAAGAGACGCAATACGACAGTAAGTTCTCAGACTAACGTTATGCAAGATTTTTGATTCCTTTTAAACAAGTCAGAATCATCCTCATATAATCTCTCAGTGTGGTAAATCCTCGACAGTAGCCTCATATCGACGTGGTCGATAAAACTACACAGGCGCCACAGGTCATTCACCGAAGATAATGGGTTTGTTTAATCTCGAATAAACCATAATTGACCCATAAAGACAGTACATTATTGTGCACAACGCATCCGGATCCAACACTCCAGGTTGCATGTCTGGGTGTGTTATATATCAACTTTAGGGTGTGCGCAAATTGACACTATTCTATTCCATCCCTTGTATTTCGCTTTGCGCTCCTCCGATGGCGATTGAGACCACACTGTACACTGCAATATAGAACGTATCCAAACAGTTGTTTTCGCGTCAGAGAGCGATGCATTGGCGGCGACGATGCCTGCTCTTGAATAATGTCGTTATAGTTCTCCCTACGTTTCACACAATGTCAAGACTGTGTAAGAAAGTATTTCTTATATACGCTGCCCAGAATGTCGAACTGAACCGATAGGCAAAATAGCAATATCTTTCAGTGTCATGTGCCTGGTTTATTTTGACAGCGTGTCCTATCTTTATTTCCTGGCATTTCGACAATTAACCCCTGATTGATGGGCAGGTGCTTGAGGTGCTATAGTGTATAAGGCATCTGTTTGTGTCTGTAACCAACAATAATTGAGTGTGTTTTCCCGTTACGGAAACTCAGCAAGATATCTTTAAAACCATTGCACCCTTGAAAAGTAGCCTATCGAAACAGCTACATCGGCCCAATAATATAAACACCTCTTACTTGCTTTGCTCGAAAATAAGATTGAATACCTATTGTCGTGGATCATTTATCTAAAATATGCGGCTGCAGAGAAAACCTTAAAGCCCTACCTCCTTAACACCCTACAAACTTCATAACATGAGGAACGCGCTACGCGTGCCCTCATTGGTCAACTAATTAAAGGCTTTAAGCCTAACTACACAGTGGCTGCCCGCCAACTTGGACAGTCTCGAGCAAGCCCTCAACGAAGCAGCATCTCCTGGTATCTCCTCCTACAATAGTCTTCAGGCACACCTTTCGGCAGTCATCAAAAGAACCTTAAACTGAATAAAGAGAAGTTTATATTTCGGCCCCCTACAACGTCGTTGACTTGTTTCTACAACAACACATAGCCATCAAGAGAATATAGCCACAACACTATTGACGTAATATTATGAGTCAGTATATGAGGATGGCGGTCGCAATAACTGTAAGATATATGGATCATGGAGTTTTGAATTTAATCAAAGGGCACAAACCGTCAATAACTACGTCATCTCTTCCAATAGAACTGACATTAATTGCGGTTTAATGCAGTCATTGGCTGTATATTCGGTTAGTTCCTCTCCTATAATCATCATGATAACTTCAGTGCACTGCGTTTCTCACTGCATCTCTGCATAATTGATATATGCAACATTCGCTATAACTCAACTTCACCGTTATTAGCAAAATATCAGCCTTAACCAAGTCACCTAGTTTTATGTGAGCTTATTTTGTTCGAGAGACCGATTTATTAGATTGATTCATGAATCATGTTTTATGTGTCTAGCAAAATGGATCTAGGAGCAGATGAGGGAACTTTTCGTAAAGGTCGAATCATTACGAAGAATTCCCCATTTAGAAAGACAAGTGCCTATTTACAACGCATCTATTTATCTATGACTCATATCACATCCACGTATTGTAAACATTAGTCTTGCGTAGAATTAAATATACTATTTCATCACGGCCAACCATTAAATTATCCACAAATGTGGGTAATTTGTTGGCTCTAGCAGTTCTCTTTGTGACAATGTGCTATCTTCAGGGTAATCAAACGAAATGAATTCGCCAGTACTAGCAGATGAATCATTTTTTACTTTGTAACAGTGAGTGGATCTTTAGCTTCCCCGCTCTATTCTAACGATTTATCCAGTACAAATAATCATTCACAGATGTAACGTACCGCTAGACATAGTTTAATGGTTTGATGTAGTAAACCAGTTCCAGAGACATTGACACGGTTATCAGTTGTTGACGAACAATAAATATTGCCTTTCAGAATATATACCGAATGATTAAGTTATATGATTATAGAGACATAGGAGGATCCTTTTAATTTGCATCTCCAAATTGTATGTCTTGGCTATGATTGCGAACGCCATGGCACAGTGTTTGATAGAAGCGCTTGATGGAACAAGTCGCCTGGAGTGCATATTTTCCTTTTAAAAGACAGTAATGAAATCCCCAGCAAATTTATGTAAAATATACGATTTAGTTTAAAACAAAGTTACTTTAGTTGTTTATCGCAACCGTTGATGGTTATTCAGCTTTAATGAGGCAACAATTATTGTTGCTAATAGCTATCAGTCGCTAAATATGTCATTGAATATACTTGTGCTGAAGGATTAGTCCTCTTGATTCGTTAAATGCAATAATGACCATTATACTATTGACTCAAGTTATTGTGGCCTAATGATGTTTCATTTGGCCACAATAACTATGCTATTGACATGAAATTGTATCACACACTGTATTAGCACATTGTAATGTTTTAAGTATATTTCTACACGAACCTTAAGGCATATTTGCTTATCAATATATTAAAAAATGACTAACTGAGTTTTGTTTAAGCTGCAACAATAAATGTTTGGCAGCGATTAATTTTTCAATGCAGCTCCCTTTACACAAGGGATAGTAGTGCAACGGAGCTCTTGACTTTCATCTCACTAGTGCATAATCTATGTGACAAAGCGACTCTCGGTACTTCATCGACGATTTGTTCATAGACATTTACACTTTCTAGAATCGTCTCTGCTTCGACAGGACACCCAGTTAACGATATCTACCGCATGATACAGCGGGTCATACGGGAGCGTTCATGAACAATGCCGCAAGTTATTAGCTATTGCTTGACACGTACCTTCAGGAAAATAAATTCCTCTTATCTGCATTTGATGATAGACTATTTTATGGAGTGATATATCGCACGAGGCAGGCTTATTGGTCAATGTTGATGCGCATTGAGAATTTAAACGTGTCACCATTTGGTCCTAAACCATGTAGTGCAATATGAAAGATAGATTTAGTGGGTCTAGAAAACGCCAGGTTATTGCCCAACCGCATTCATCAAAGACAGATATAAATGGTAGAGAACGTCGAAACGACATATTAGAAGACTTTCAAAGTGCTGTTTCTAGTATACAATGTTTTATCGTTGTAGTGCTATGGCTTTCAAATAAGGTAATAAATGCATTTTAATTAATTTGCCTGCGTTTGTTAATGGCTCATTCGAGTTATTGATTTGATTTGACCCGAAACAACACAGAGAATACGTCACGCTAATTTACGATGCAGAACAGTTTACGTTACTTTTATATCTTCAACCCGCAACAGCCATTCGTCTATAATAGTCTATGCATTAAGAAAGTCACAAATCATAGAAGGTTTCTTCTTTGATCTCCGGTCAACATATTGTATTTTAATTGCTTTCATACGATTCATAAATTCTGAATAATTACTTTGAGACCTAAATACCAATATTTGGTCTATTGCAATAACTGTTTGTAATGAAATCATGATATGCTCGTGTTTATAGCGAATCACTACGGTGGACAGGTGGTTGAGGTGGTCAGGTAATGACCGTTCACGCCCATCAAAATGGTATTTCCAATTTACATTATGAATGACTAATATACTTTGACCTGTTATGATTACATTTCTTGACCTCCTTAACGAGGTCTATTTGGTGCATCCATCGTATTGGCGTGCGCCGACCCAGCGATGAGCTTGCTGCTGACGGGAACCTGCTTAACGATCATCGTGAACTAAAGGTAAGCGACCTGTCGCATTCAATGTCCTTAGTATGCTAAACTATTGCCATCTCTGAATGGTCGCCTTGATTGTCGTGGGGTCATTGAATGCACATTATGTTGGACATATGTAGTGTTGCGTGGTCTAACATTTAATCAATATCTTGTAGTGAATACGTATAGTTGACATCAAAGCTTAAGACAATTACTTCTTGGCTGTTGTAGATGATGGCCATTGCCTGCTTAAGTCGATAATGGGAAAGACGCAGGCAAATGTAAAAAGTAGTGCATATATTACGGGCATTAATATTTGCTGCTCTACCATGCCGGATGCATTCAATAGCTTTGTATTTGGATTGATGGCAATGATTGTGGTTGTTCATCAACCAATGGCATAATCAGACACTTGAGATTGTATATAACTGAAAATATGTTTTCCTGTTAAAAAGCACACCTGAATACGAAACGTTCAACAAATCCACGCAACGTGGTTCTGCTGCTGCGTACGTCATCATCAACACGACCAAACGAGCCGGTTATAGCAGCAACTGCTACCGACATATCATGAGCAAGCTACACGGGCTTTGTTTTCTTCTGAGACGGCGTGTATCTGATAGCAGGCTTTGCCTATGGGATTTCGTTCAGTCACGTCACGTAATGCTTGACTCACTGAGCCACTACGTCGGCCGCTACTCCGATCAGGTGTAAGGCTTGATAACAGTTCGTTATGATGCCTGACATTTCCATATTTCTATCTTTAGATTCAAAAGACCAAATTAAATACCAATATCACACAAATATTCTGCCGTTGGTAGCCGTGATTCCAAATAGCTCACTGATGCACACCGGCAAAGTTTTGCAGTGGATGTGATCGACATCCAATACACATCGCATAACGACACGACCGTTTTGTTTTGCGAACAGGCTTCTACGATATAAGTTGGCATAAGACCAAAACTTAAACTTTATTCAATCTACGTTTTATCAATACTAGGAGCGCTAATACACCTCAGGCGATACGCTAATATATTTGAGTACCCCACATTGTCGGTAACTCATAAAATGTCCCTCAACGTACATTGACAAATGATGCAATTACCTTCACCCGATCCCAATTTGGGCGACCGTTGCCAGCCACGTGTGCTATCCTCGTGCTTACCGCTTCGGCGATTAATCATTTAAAATAATAGCCGGGAGGATATTGACTGAAAAGCAATTACGAGGCTGTGGTTGGCTGCTCACATTGGCATTCGCAACCCGCCTAACATAAAACGTCCGACTTTTGATCTGTGGAAACTCATATGTCAGCTTCACACTTTGTGACAGATTATAACGATATGATGTATTGTTTCCATCCATGCATAGAGAAAATGTTTTTGTATATTTAAAAATTCCACGTAATAATACTAATGAACAGGTATAATAAATACAATACAAAATTTTATTAAAGGTCAAATGCAACGATTTTCGACATTTCTTTATTATGTGTTTCACAATGGAGATTGATAACTAATAAACCAACGGGGACCAATAATTCATTGCACCGGCATGCATAAGTACTAAAAATCCACCGATATGGTTCCACTCGGAAGAAAATACAAAGCCATCTTCTCGATGCCATTTTGATCTGTTGGCAGCTAGGGGCAGGTTGCGTGACATCATACCTGCTGTGCGGTCTCCAAGAGAATATGACATTATATATATAGATATATATATATATATATATAGATATATATAGAGATATATATATATCTATATATATATATATATATATATATATATATATATATATATATATATATATATATATATATATATATATATATATATATATATATATATATATATATATATATATATATATATATATATATATATATATATTTATGACACAACGCATTGCTCGGTTATAACACAATCCGGATATATACACAATACTACCAACGGCTATCTGTCAATTGATGTTTGCATTTAACTGTTTAGGATTTAGTCAAGATGTTATTTCATCCAACATATCGGGACAGCCCTAGCTTTGCTAATAGTTTTTGTGTGAGTCCGAGTTTTAGATAGCCTAATGTCAACAGCGCGTGCTTGTGCCTTTTCAAACATCAACGTATTCCCTCGTATCAATCCTGAAAACTGTCACATAGGCTTATAACGATCGTCATCCCTGAACTGGGCAGTCAAACGTTATGATGAGCTGGCATTGTACAACACAATACGCTGTATCTCGTTCTAGTTGATGACCAGACCTATACCGAACAGCGTAGAAATACAAGTGTAAACAAAGGCGGCCATTGATGTAGGTTATCATTATCATGGTTAATGCTATCGTTATTTTAATTATTGTTTAGTCAAGGTCCTTTAACCCTTTGGCTGCGGGCCCTGTTTACATGTTTATGATATTCAATACTCGCGCCAGGGTCTATGCTGACAGCAAACCATAAACTGGACTATTGAAAATATATAGCAAGCGTAGTAATCTATGTCCGACCGACCATATGCTGCTTTCAGGATAACGCCTTGTAGTATATACGACTTACACAGTCGGCCACTATTTACATTGACAAATGCTGCAATTTCCGGGCTCATTATTATCCGCAGTATTGTGTCACACTCTGCAGACTTGCGACCGATCATTCACAGTAGACTGCGTACTCGGTCACATTCCCATGCACCCCAACAAAGCAGCCCTCGATCTCTCCTTGGCCTTTGTGTTCATCAGTTCCGTTCAGCAAGCAAGCCAAGCATACTGGACGCTACTCATTATCACAAAGGCTAATTTTAGACTGATATCCTTAAGCTGCGACTATGTAATTGAACCCTAGTGATTGATCGGCACTTGCGAGTACTCACATATTACGGCCGCAAAAGGAGAGACAATGATATTTGCTTGCCATTATATAATTGAAATCTGTCTCTATCTGGTTTAATTGAAATTCTCCCGAGGGTTTTATATGCACATTGTGATTTCGTTTGGATTTCTTACATGCAAGAACAAATCAACGGTAGATACCCTGAGTCATCTATAAATGCTTTTGCTGGAAATTAACTTTTCAGCTAAAATATAAGTTGAACTATCTATACGAGGCTCTAGCATCGCATGCTCAATTTAACACTACTGGATTAAACGCCTAATGATGGATGTGAGCAATCACACTAGATATGGTTCAAATGACCAGCAAATATACATACAAACAAATGATTGATGACCTGAAATAAATCAACTTTCCTGTCATCGTATAATTGCATACATGAGGAAAGAAGGCTTGCAAAATTTATGGAAATTAAAGGAAGAAAGTTTGGAACGTGGCAATAACCTTGAGTTGCAAATGCTCCATACAGCCTATTGATGTGCCTTTACTCTCTTCAGTAGACCTGGTGATCCTATACATTCCGTAAACAAACACAAGTTTGTACATGTCAAGATTAAATTCATCTACGATTTTCAGACAGCGCCTCTCCCGCCATGTAGACGCGGCTAATTTTCATACTCATACTTGTCAGTAATATTGTGTTAAGCACCTTTCCATGTATTATCATTAGACAAGTTTGCTATCTAAGAGGCTTCGCCAAGTCATGAAAACTGAGCAAGTAGGCAAATAAAGGGAAGAACTATCAAAACAGAACAAAAACGGAAGTTGAAAGTATAGACTCGCTTGTTAAAGAAGAACAGCCCCTCGACCATATAAATTCCATGACCAAACATGAGTTAATACATGTCATTGAATAATCCTGTTTGTAAATTTGTCAAACACATTACATTCGTCAGACGGCAGACGGCAAGACTCCAAAAGAGACTGACTCACGTCGAATCCGAGAGTGACTTCAAAAGAGATTCACTCATTTCAACTCCAAGAAGACATTTCTGCCTTGCTTTCTGTTTGTAAACTATACTAGTAATAAATCAACTTTGGTTCAAGACAGTCCTTCATTTACCTTTGCACTTAAAACCGTGTTGGTATTTATAAGTAAACCGGAACACGCAATAGAAGAACAAAATAAAATATAAGCCTTACCCCAAGGTGCGATATTTATAACACATTTATTTCAATCACCATGTAAGACCTACAATGATCTCAATTGTTTTCGCATTTTCCTGTCAAATGCTCTCTTGATGTATTACCTCTACAAATGACCATACATTACCGAAGATGAAAGCCACTAAATACCTCAGCATATTGTGTTTATCTCGACTGCCTTAGACACCATAAATTTATTTCATACACAGCGACCACATCATGAAGTTGCAAATCGGTAATTACTGCAGGCATATACCTTAGATTTCGATCATGCAAATATGTGTGGCCGTGATGGTCTAAAACATTGATATGTGCGATGTCAAATAAACACTCAAAAACAATAAATTCTATATGATTTAACTGTAATAGTGTGGTAGATGTGTTGGCGGTTATGCAGGGGAGTAGCACGATTTAATTTGAAGGCTTTTCGTTATATTACTCCCTTCCAACTAACATTGCAACGCAGATAGCTCCAATCATCAACTCGTCATTGTAGCAAATAGATGAATATGTACAGTTTGACAATGCAACGCATATCGACATACTTGAAAATACTGCAAAGTAATGATTCACCGGCTGCGTGGTTTAGAACGATCAATAATTGTTTATGACGTTTACTGAGAACAATGCGTCTCTGAGCAACCTGCGGCTATGAAGATTTGTTTTCCTACAGAGGCCGAACACATTATTGACTAGTATATAATATGACACATCAGCTCAAGGGGTTTGTAATGCAACAATGATAAATGATTCCGTACGTTTGCACACACTCACGGAATCGCCCAATGTTACCAATGTTACATAAATCATCAAAGCATAGAAGTGGCAATCTATCAATAGCTTTATAAATTCATTACAGGAACCACAATCCAAGATGAGCACGCCCCACAGAATCTGACAGCCACTGTACCTGACAAGGTGATAATCCATGCGTTGGAATAATCTGTAATAGCATTAGCTCTTCATAGTGGAGCCTGCCATTTGACTTCTTCCTCTCTAAGACAGCGACCAGATTGTGAAAAATCGTTATTACGCATCATTGGTCGAAGTGATGACGCCTTACCCATGTCGTAATATGAGGCTGAATCCTGGAACCTCCTCAACAACCTAGGCGGGAGAACTACAATTATAACGAGGTGGTAAAGGGGAGCAAGACCTGTTTTGACTCAAATGCAACAACGCATCCAATTTGCAGAACATCCCATTGCGTCAGTGCACAGGTGGGTGATAACACATATATGTGGCACGCATAAGAAATGGATTGTAGATCACAAAAACATGTTTGGTGTTGACTTTATACATATCGATGACGACACAATGCGCGCAAGAGCAGCTTCTCCCTGATCCACCCACCCTACATAAGAATGTTAGATTGCCTGATATAGAGGAACGCCAGAGATTGTCCCAGTGTATTATCACTTGTCCTGGGAACATGCTACTTTGTGATACTGCATCGTAAATAGTTGGCCAAGCATGCTTCATTTAAACAATATCATCAGTTGCTTTACAGATCTATGCTGCTTGACGAAATCTTCCGGAAACGTGACAGTAAACATATTTACACTTACACGTGTAGGTAACTTGTATGGTTTACCACTGATTCAATTGCTGCCGGGATCTGTACAAGGTAGGCGTTTGGGTGTGCTTCTTATATTTACTTTACAATATCAACTACGCGGGAAGCAAAGCTTTTGTACGGTGAAGTAAGTACATTGTGTGCCTAAGGACATACATTGAGTATAATCGCGCTTGTTGCTATCATTATTGGATTGATTTCATTCTCCCCACCTGGTTAGGTCAGGGAGGGTTAGGGGGATAACTACCATGTTTCCGCTGATGATGAGCATGTAACGACAGTTGCTAGATTTCGGTCCTACATTAGCACACATTTGAGCCCTACATGCCGTGTTTTGTCAGTTTATTCCATCGTTGTGGCCATTCATTGGCAGGATTGACTGATCAGAATTGCTACTGAAGACATAGAACATGGTTAAGATCAAATGAGTGGGCCACGCTGAGCGTAGATATTTAATTGATACGTGGTCAAATATCCGGAAAATATCATGAATTAAATATACGTTCATTCTTTGTCTAGGCATACTATATCACGTTATTGTTTGAATTTTCCCCTCTGTCATGATTATTGCCATGATTTAGGACTGGCAATGCTCAGATTGTTCTTGCCTTGGTCGCCCTGTTCATGCCATATAAAATGAGTAAATAATGTACGGAATCCGTTGCTAATTTACTTTATCATTGGCACATCCACCTTCATTGTCCACAGTCAAATAAAAGTGGACGGGTTCGAAGACCGAACGTGATATCTTGCTCAAGAAAATCATAACATAGCTTACCTAATAAGCGCTTAGTGTATCTGTTTAGAGCGGCTCAATATTAGATGTAATATCCAGCAAGTTCACCGTTAAATCAATTTCACAATCATCAAGCATAAAGCGTTCTGAATAATCTATATAGCATACAAAACCTTGCTGGAACAATACGTACATGCATGTTCATTCTGCATTCATTAATCAGTTCAATCATTTATTCTTCCACCCATCACCTCATGAATTCCAGCCAAACAAATGACCTGTTGGGAAAAAAAGTCATTGTGTTATGCCCAACAGATTCCAAAGAATGTGCCAAACGTAATCAAGTAAAGTACAGTTGCCACTCCAAATGGACTGATAAAATTTTCCAACTGCAAAAGGCAACGTAAAATTGAATATTGATGTTTATAGCAGATCGCTTGACACTTACTTTTGCAAAAGCTACAGTAAATATATTTGCTGGTGACAATTATATTCATAAATAGGGTGTTTATGGTTATTTCAATAGTCATTATATAATTTATCAATAACAATCGGCTAAGCCTAACCGCTATCTGAGGTGCTGGCTTGATTGGTGTGTTGTGTATTAATAGTATTGTAGCTTGCATCTTGGTTCGGGTCTATGCACGCAATCTATTAGTGCGATTTTGTCGGGAAAAATACATATTTCTGCAGTGATGTAATCGGTCAAAATGTTATAAGCAAGAAGCGATAGTCTTGCTCGGTAAATAAACAATTAAGGCCGGTTTAGGGTTAATTAGGATGATAGGTATAACTGACAGCAAACAACTCAATCAGGTAAGGGGCAACCTCAAATCTTCAGTTCTTAGTACTGGGCCATAAAAGGCTGACATATGCCTGCGTAGGTTAGTGGATAACTGTTTTGCTTTGTCAGCTGAAGCGCGATTCTATTGACAGAAACACCTCTTGGCGACGTAAATTGCGGATTTGTTGTTATAGTCCTCCATCACAATAGTCTACTTCCGAGCTCGATGTACAACTTAGTACTTTGAGTTCATCTATATATTAAATAGTGCATTGTAACAGTTTCTTTCCTGGAATGATTTTAACTTCAAGCATGTTATTCATTAAACATTTGTTTTATTACACATCTAGCACGTACGTAGTGTCAATGATGTACTATTATTAACATTAACTCGATTAATGAATCAACATCCGTCTGCAGGATACAAACCATTAGTATATCACCAGTTTGATCGATAACTGAATCATTTATAGCTATTTGGTTATAAACAGCATGGCAAGTGACTATCCAAATACCCCCCATTGGACGTGCATAAGGTCAGGTGAGGTCTAGTCTGACTGCTTACGTTGCGTCAACACATAGTAGTCTTAACCCTATCTGTTTGGTATAATAGATGAAAACTGAGGCAAAATACCTGCGCGCATTGTTACAAGTATATAAAAATCACAGGGATGATAAATGTACATTACAATTGCAATTTGTGTTCATGTGTCGTAGCGACTACGAGAAGCATAATCTTCGTCGCAAAACTCAAGACTATGAACACTTGGTGGTATAATTCGCAATAGAATCGGGCCCTTAACAGCCGATGGTCAATAACTTCCACACAAATAAGGGGACATTTTGGAATGGACAACAGCGTTTTAAATAAACATGCCAAAAGGATTGATTCTATCACTCAGGCGTTGAGGTATAGTTGTATGTATGATTGTCGGTTACTGCATTCATTCGCTGTCTATTCAAAATACGGAAAGAAACTGACGACACACACGCCATGCAGCTTTCGTTTCGCCTGAGATGTATACGTAATAACTAGCTAACCTACATCTTCCTGCAAGGAATTCGACTTTACTCACTTTCGTATCTGTTATAAAGCAGCCAACAAAGACATTGTCTCCAAGATATTAGGCAAATGTAATGTGTGGAATCTCTCAAAGCTCGTTCGTCGGGTAATTCATTGCCATCAATAGTATACAACATGTTGTAGGCGTAATGATAAAAACTTGGCTGATACGGAGTCTCAATTCATAGATTACAAAACAATTATCATCTAAAACATTACGCATACCCGTGTAGCAGCAGATATTTCAACAGTTACAAAGACCATCTGTATTTATGTCCCATTTGCCAGTGATGCGTTGCACTTCAAAACTCAGCAGGCAATTATACCGTTTACGTTAATAGACAACGGTTATGGACAATATGCGGCTACAATACCCAGTCAGCGCTCACATGATTGTTTTTCAATCACGCTTAAGAACAATACACTACCTACTGGCTGATATCAAATTAATCCATCGGGCTGATTTGGAGCTGCACACTGTTGATAATAAACCGAAAGAGAAAGACAGCATCCGAGTTGAAATCTGAGCTCGAAAGCAAACACCAGGAATAATTACAATGAGCTCATTTTGTGTTCCAACACAGAAGCTTGAGCAAACTTCTCAGCAGGTAACGAAATGCGTCATCGATGGTGCCCTTTTCTTCATTATGCAATGCGCTACCTATGCTGTGTAATATATAGCTGTCAGCACAGCGATACCAAGACTTTAGGGTCGCCATGACTGCTTGAACTATTTGGCCACGAGCGCTCGGTTACCGACGCAGAGCAGCGATCTTTTAATGACTAGAAGGTATGCAAGACACTTGGGCATCAAACTTTACGACAAGCTCTTTAAATGCTCCTTAGAATATTTTACACCATAAGCTTTCGATCATAAGATTCTATAAGCGATAAATCAGAATCATTTATAGAACAGTACATCTTTATGGGAACCCATATTGGCCGTTTTATTGGTATGGTTGTATTTGTGTGTATGTGTGTGTAAGTGTGTGTGTTCTGTGTCGGCAAGTGTCTGTGTATGCTTATGTGTTAATATGTTTGTATATTTGAAGTGTAAGTGTGTCTATCTGCTATGGCTACGCCAGAGTCCAAAACCAACTGTGCGGTCTTGTTGCTAATTGAATTAACCTCATCCATAGGCGTGCTATCTGGATGTGAATTTTGTTTCTTCTTGGCGGATTTGTATTGCATTGATTAATTAATATCAATGTATTACTTTTTTTATAATCAACAAAAAGTGTTTTACAGTTAATCGATACATCAAACACTTAAAACTGTTTGACTGTCACAGGTTGCTAAATATATTGATATTCTAATTTTTTCCCATCAAAACATGTAATTGCAGAAAAAGTATATGACTTCATTTGACGTTACCAGGTGATTTATTGCAATAACTCATTTATTAGTCTATTAAGACCAACGCTTCTATCTCGAGAAAGAGTCCTTTCAATGAATGCAACTGATCATAATTAACGTGGGCTTTGCTTCGCTAGCAGAAGAGCTGCTAGGAACGTTTGGGTGTTATATGCTGCAATATAATGCTAATACAAATCCATAATGTACAAATGCCAGTTTCCTCACTTCGCCCATTGAAACAGGACCGGAGCTTAAACACAACCGATTAGACAATGACAGCATAAAACTGTGTGAGATGTGATGAATAACACTCTCGCCTTTCTAAGATGTATGGTGACATCTGTGAAGCGTGGCTACCATCAATGAAATGGGCGGCGGCATAAAATGGTCATTCGTTAGGAAACAAGATCAATTGTGAAAAGAACTTTTGCAGCATGCTAGCTTTTCCGAAGCAGTCATTCAAGCTAATCCAAAACTCGCATGTGCTTTATAACGTTGGCATTAATGAGACAGTTGATAGTCTCATAATTAAAGTATTTTGATGAAATTTAGGGTCACATTTTGAAATATCGCGGTTATTTTCACATCTGAAATTGCCGCCAAAATTATTTTCGATTCAATGTAGACATGACATCAGGATAGACCTGCATTATTGTTGCAGTGTGCTGGTTCAACAACTCGTATGAATGAAGTGTTGAAGTCAAAACAATTCTGACAACTACAGTATAATTCGGACAGAATATGACTTAGGCAGTAATATATATTTCTATGATTCGTCTTGTATTGTAAGACATGATTTCATAAAATGATATTGTATTTAATCAGGAGTTGCTAGCGATTACATGTTGGCTAATATGCATTAAATCATAGGTAGCGCATACAGTTAGTATTTTTTCTATTCTGACACAGTAATTCACTCAGCCCCTACTGAGTGTAAACGACAGGATTCAGATGTTAAAACCGATTATGTGGAACGACGAAGACAAATGAGTGCATTTATTTGCGTTCCCACACGTTGACCTTCGACAGGGGCTATAATAAACTAGCCAAATACAAACCCCTAGCAATGACAAATCATGCGTATGTGTTACTAATCGAAGTCCATTTTGATCGATATTGTGCATGTTGTTAATATAAAGCTGACATGAGAGTTTTTACTTTAAATGGTGGATAAAGCGGTCTATCACACTGCTGTTGATATAAATTCTGGTAACTGAAATCCTCCGGGAATATACTATAATATAATAAAATCTTAACATCTGACCCCAAAATCTGAATAAATAAATGCATAATTGCATTATAATATATTGATAGGTTTGGGGTAATACAAATGCTACAAATGTATAAACGACATACTGAACTCAGAAATACAATATCAATAATTAAACTTGGAGATGAAAACATTGTCAATATTGCTATCCTTGAATTGTAAATATGTAAGACTATAAGCAAACGATAAATGCTAGAAAAAGGGTTTTTGATATGGCAACAATTTTATGACATTGCAAGGCCAATAAAATTTAAGCAATCGTACTTTGATACACAAATATGGGGTGACTTTTTACAAGTGTATGAATCTGATGTTGACGCTCCATGGTTATCCTGAACTTATGTCTGCATCAAATAGACACACACAAGATGATGAACGTGTCAAGATAAATCGGAAGTCAATATTACACTGCTGATCATAAGCAAACTTTTATTTAATGTCTTCACCAACAAAGCCTGCTGTGAAGGTACGCGCCAATTTATCAAGGGTCTTTCATTCTAGTACAATATCTCCTGCTGAGACTGAAAATAGAACAAATTCGTGGCGGTAGCAAAATTGGCAAGTGATAAGAGTTAATAGGCTATCAACAGTACTTTTACGACAACGATTGTAAATCGGGCAATAACGCACACGAATTTTATATTGCCAAAAATGTAATCAAATGTAATGGGTAAATACGCATATATAAAACTTGATAAACTGCACTCATATGACATGTGGTTCATTTACTGCAATATCGGTATATCAACATGTCAGCGTGGATAGAAGATCAACATTAGTCTCATCAATTCAATCTAAGTAACATTCGGCTCTGTAGCTGCAGCGATTATTAGTTTATATACAGATTTATGTCGCCTGTTAATTGTTGTCCTTTCTCAGCATATCCATTCAGCATCCACATACATCCAATGCAGTCAACATGATTTACGATGACAAACTTAATGAAATTGGCATTAGATCATTTATTCAGTGACAATCGGCTAAGCCTACAGGACTTCTGAGGTGAAGGCTTGAATGGTATTGCGCGCAATACTGGTATTGTACCTTGCACATGGGAACAGATCTTCACAAGCAATCTTATACTTGCATTGCATTGCGTTGTGGTACCAGAAAGACGTTTTTATTCACAAAAGTAACTTTCACATGCCATTTTGGCTAACTTATTCATTTATAATTCTTATTACATGATACTGCCGGTGTACAATGCATAACTCAGACGGTGGTGCGCACACGCCAGTGACAGGATATGGAACGCTGATTGCGGTTTGACGTCTCGATCCAGCATGCTAGCGATATTTCTGTGCGACATCGATATGCCTTTCACTGCCAAGGCAAATTGCATGCAGGGGTGCGCCCTGTATGTGTTAGCTGGTTTGTGCCCGTCCAATTTCTTTAGTTAACTTTGTTTCGACAATCGAACACAATCCATGGATCGATTCACTTATCACGATTGTGAGGTTTAACGGAGAGGCCAGGGCTCACATCGATAACACTAAGTCAATATTTCCACACTGACACGTGTCGCAAATCAATAAGATGATCACTGTACCCAGTTGAGATCTTCTGGTCATGTTATCAGGGCTCGCATCGATAACACTAAGTCAATATTTCCACACATTGACACGTGTCAAAATCAATGGAATGATCATTGTACCCAGTTGAGATCTTCTGGTCATATATGAGGCTCACATCGATAAAAAACGCAAACATTTCCACACTAATTACATAACGATTGAACAGGTAAAACATGGTTGTATATGAAAGGCGTGAACAGAAGAAAATTTGGAAAATTATTGCAGGGTATAAAATCTATATATATGAGGCCATGAAAAACGACGGGTGTTAACTATATCACACAAAATCATGGTTGAATATTACGTGTCGCAAATCAATAAGATGATCATTGTACCCAGTTGAGATCTTATGGTCATGTATTAGTGCTGAATACCAATTTCCCACAACATCATGGAGTACTTTGTGGACTTGGACCACGGCGCGATTTGTTTTTGCACCAATTTCCCTTGTAAGCATATATTATTGTTTAAAACATGCTGAGGAACATAGATGACTGTAAAACATCGACGGTGATTCGAATATCCTATATGTACCTATTCCATCCGTAAAAACGAATCAGACGCTTTCCTACAGTGATTTTAGTATTTTCCCTCCTCCAAGTTAAATAGTTATGCATAATGCGTCTTGGAAATATGAATAGTGTCTCATCACTAGCAAATCTTGTTTTGTCACCTTGCAATTATTATGTACAACATCATTCCTTACTCGCACTTTTTGTGGGATATTACGAACTGGAATGTACCACAAGTTCCATATCAGGAAACATGATAACCAATCAATAAATGCTTAACAGACGTACTGGGGCGTGTAATAACAACTGAGATGTTGGCTTAGCAACATCATGGGTTGAATAGCGTCACATGTGGCTGTGAAATGGCTTACAACATGCGGGGAGTAATGATAACCTTATTTGTTTTGTATATATTACCGGTGGTATAAGCGAAGACGAACGCCGCTTTGTACCTCCGCATATTAGGTTTATCTCGTTTGCCTGCGACTGCATCCATTCATTGAAAACATTGAGAGCACATAAATAAGTTGCTCAATTGTGAAAATTCTTTGAGTACTTCAGAGACATACCTATAGATTCGGACGTATCAATACCTGATGCTGCGAGTTTTTCCGAAGTTTTACGAGTACCTGTATGTGCAACAATAAATATGCACTCAAAATAAGTAAATTATACCAACGGATATTACTGAAATTGTCAATCAGATGTGGTTCTTAATGCAGGGGGGCAGCAAAAATTGAATTTGTATGCTCTTCATGTAGTTCAGGAAAAACAAAACTTGCGACGCATATGGCACCATTAATTAACACGTCTTGACATGTATCATCAGTTTGCTGAGACGGCGAAAGCGATAATGGTATCTGTCCAACAAATTGATAGTACTTTTTATGACTTGACAATGTCCCGGTAGAACAGTTGAGATGAAATGAGATGTGTATATTCAATGTATGCAGATAATGCAGAGCCAAATGACCAGCTTGGAAAACATAGATATTTGCAAAAAGACCGATGTAGACAGGATGTAAAAAAGGAGTCGCAATTTTGTACATTACATAAAGTTTCTCGTTTTAGACCTTCATATGCGGCGAAACGTTTCAAACTTCTACTTGTATGTTCAGCGCCGATATTCATTTAGTTGATATCGTAAGACATCACATGCATTAACCGACTGTGGTATGACCATTTTGCGAAAATAGGACAGATGCATATGTACATTAAGGGAATGCAATACATGAAAAAACAGAGAGTATTTGAAATAACTGCAAATTAACGATAGAGCTTATGAGTACACAACGTGGTTTAGAACAGTCAATAAGCGATATATAAATTGCTGACAAGGTTTGTTGTGAATGCGGCGGCTGATAGCCACCTGTGTTTATGAAGGATACAGAGGTCAAACACTTTATTGACTAGTATGTTATATGACATATCGGTTCAAAGGGTTTGTATTGCGACAATCATAAATGTTTCGGTACTTTTGCACGGACTCAGAGAATCGACCAAGGTAATATAAACAGCATCTTATAATAGAAGCAGCAATCGATCAATGGCTACACCAAGATCTTTTCAAGAATGGCAATCCAAACCGACCACTCCTCGTGGAATCTTACAGCAACTGTATATGACAATCCTCGCTAAGGAGGTAACCTAGAATAGCATCATATATTCATAGACAAGCCTGTGGTTTGACATCTTCTAATCTTATGCAGCGAACAGATGGTGATACATCGTCATTACGCATATTTGGTCCAATTGAAATCGACACATGCATGCGGTTAAATGAGGCGTTATCATAAAACGTATTCTAGTACAGATTGTTGTGAGGTGTTATAGGGTAACTTGTTCCCACACGGTTCCTAAACACCAAAATAAGTCTTTGATTATAGAGATGTATTGTTAAGCACCGTGATAAGCCGAGGTGTATACTGCGGATTTTAACTTTGCTCTATCTCAATACACGTCATTTTTCTCCACTTCCTCTTCGTCTACGTCAACTGCTTTCCGTCACAATATAACACATCTATCCAGTACACAAATACATTTGGCCTGTAAGTCATACCTGGAAAGATGATGGTGATATCTGGTAATGGTTCGATGCTATTTGAATGCAGCAATACCCATAGTAATTGGGTAAGCCGAACAAAGCAAAGCAAAGCCTTCTGGGGCACAACTATACAAACAAGGGAGATGATCCCTTGTGATCCATACCAAGGGCGCCTGGACGCGTTGATGAATGTTTTGATGAATCTCTTTACGGACAGCTTGTTCCTATTAGCATACTACCAATATAGCAAACAATTAACTGCATAACAAAATGAAAATAAGCTTAAGGACGAACACATGTATCAACGATGTTAATGCTGATCAGTCTTTAAGGATTAATAATAGTGCTAGAAAGACAATTAAAAACGACGCGGTTTGTCTACAAAATTCCGCGCTTGATATGTACATGAAAATGAGATACAGAGCTAATTCAGCTTGCCCAGCATGCAATCAAATCAGTGTTAATGAGCACCTGTATATACAAACTATCTTCGCCTCTGACTTTTGTTAGACTAATTATCGAATCATATGCTTTTCTTCCGCATTCCTTAATCAGCTCATTCATTCATACTTTTGTTTATCACCTCTTAAATTCAATGCAAACAAATGCACTGCTTGGATGGTTAAAAGTCATCGATAGTGTGCGCAAACTTAGCGTTATCATGTAAAGCATAGTTGCCGCCCTAAATGGACTGACAAAGTTTTCCAATTGCAAACGCAATGTAGAAAAGATAACTAATGTTCATAGAAAATCGTACGACACTTGCAATTGCAAAAGCTACCGTGAATACTTTCGCCGGTGACAGTTTTATGTATAAATTGTTGCGGATTGCGGTTTTATTCGAGCAGCTATATATTCCGTTGAAGTGATCTCACCAAGAAAACTGAACGCCTGGTGTTTTTGTTACTGAGCTAATATAACATACCTTACGACACTGCTGAGTCATAACAAGGTGACGAAACTACTAAAGCTTGCTCCTGCGTATGATTTATATTCTCCAATCAAAAACGTAAAGGCGGATATGATTGACGGGATAAATGTTGCCTCGGTTGTTAAATGCGTCATTTTTTTTGAAAAATAGTGTGACAAAGGACACGTGTAGCTCAATTAATCCAATTTGCACAACGTAAATTGCATGGTGCAAATGTCGTTGTTATTAGTTGATAACAGACTAAAATATCACTTGATGCTTACATCGACATTCATATGAAGAAAGCATTGATCTATCTAAGGCCATATGACTCAGCTTTATACCTGAACAATGTTTGTGACTGTCGACTAATGTACAACAGTTACTGTTGTTAATTTTGCCTACTCGACTGCTATCTTTGCATTTCATTCATGATAATCCTCTTATAACTTTGTATTTGCCTTCACAACATCATACACTTAAAAGTAATGCCGTGCTCCCTCATGTACGATTCACTCGACGTCGATATAAATCAAATGAACGTCTTCTACAAAACCGCCAGCTTACATTTGAATCAATCATGTTATTTGGCAGTATAGTAATTGGCAGCCATTAGATTTTCAAGAAAAAAGAGAGTTCTGTGCTTCCCCGATAACAGTTGCTGCGGGCTATGAATTCTTCGATAGTAACTGAAAAACGAGGCTTAACCATAACAACTGAACATAATCGGAGTTATTACCCGAAACAATATGTTTATGGGAAATTATCCAGACCAGCGTAGATGCCAAAGCTAACGAATAGCTCATTAACCTAGATCACCCTGAAATGAAACGGGCACTGCGCCATAAATGTGGCAATATCACTGCTTCTCATTCATCAAACTGACATTTTCCGCACTATACAGGGGTACTAAATTGATTTGACAATTAGATGATCTGATGCACTAGAGACGTCTCAATCTAAGTATTATATTCCAAAAGATAATGATCATAACAAACTTGTTCAACATCTAACGACAAAGTTAATCTCTGTCAAATACATCTCTCTTGTGGTCTGCTATATGTCATCGAAGGGGTAACTGTGTTCAGCGCGTAAATTTCAAATACTCATTGTATCTCTGTAATTTGCTATCCAAATTACTATTCTTGCAGTAATAATGCACCCTAATGTTGGCTTACCCATTTGTGTTCTCGTGTTGATTTAATTGTTTAATTTGTCCTATAGTGATCTGCATGGCATTTCTTACAACAAAGTATATGGGGTATGACGTCAGGTGACATTCCGCTAGCAAGACGGTTATTCTCTATATTATTCTCCGGGCTCAATCAATGTCAAATAAATCGCTCTTTTATACAGACCCTTTACCGATCTAATGCCCATACATTATTAACTTGATAATTGTCTTCATTATCTTAATAATAATCATTAGCATCAGCAGCCGCATCAGCAACATGTTTTTGATTAATCAATCGATGAGGATATCAGCATTAAGTAATGCGGAGTACATTTAAACGTACAGCATGCTATAATTTGTTGAAATTCATATTCTAAAATAAAATCAAGCTTAATTAAACCCAAAAGGGTCGGGTCCGTGTGTTGAAGTCTAATGTATCATTGTGCTGCGGTCTCTTCTATCTGTGGATCCAAATATGTTTATGGGACATGTGTTTCGAGTATAAATGATATTAAAATGACATGTTTGCGCAATGCTGTTCTACGAATAATAGGATAAGACTTTTGATTTTTGATTATGTCTATTGACATCAACAGCGTATAGCATAGCATAGTAAAGGTGGTAGGTGATTGCAATCACCTGTTTAATGTTACTAAAATATGAGACTGTTTACAATGCTATCCTCATTAGGTCATTTGTCAGTCTGTCATAGTCATTAATACCAGCTAAATTGGCATCGCCACTTACGTCAACACTCTCTTATGCACGATGAGGTATGACGTCTTGGTATGTTTCCACCGCTATTTGTGCCGGAATCAAACCCTCAACAGTTGTAGCTCAATAATAGTGGGCATTATCACACTCAAAAGTCATCGGCTATTAACCTAACAAATCCATTCAAATTAGGCATGGATTTTTCGTCCCTAAATAATGTTTATGCTATGACCAACAAAAAAAAATTGAAACGGGATAATATCATCTTCACATCATGGAACCGCTAAAGCAGCCTTTGGTTTGGTAAGCGTGGATATGAGATCAACATAAGTCTCATCAATTCAATCAAAGTGACACTCGGCGCTGTAGCTGCAGCGATTATTATTTTATATACAAGATTTATGTCGCATGTAAAAGGTTGCCCTTTCTCAGCATATCCATTCAGCATCCACATTAATCCAATGCAGTCAATGTTATTAACGATGACAAAATTAATGAAATTGGCATTAGATCATTTATTCAGTTGCAATCGTCTAAATCTACAGGCCTTCTGAGATGTATGCTTGAATGGTATTTGGCGCAATACTGGCATTGTACTTTTCACATGAGATCGGATCTTCGCAAGCAATCTAATACTTGAATTGCATTGCCAGAAAGATGCTTTTATTCACAAAAGTCACTTCCAAATGCCATGTTTGTTTACTTATTTACAATTCTAATTATTTACAATCAGGTATGCTGCTTGAGCATCATGAATTCTTCACGCCATGTGAAAGAATGAAGTTGAAAGAAAGCCTATGCATTCTAGTTTGGCGTTGCCAACAATACCATATAACAAATTATAAACGATTTTTTGATTGTGAGAGAATGCAATTTAGTCGAATTTAAATGTGAAATCTGTTAATGTTCAATCATCTAAGGATGCTGATACTTCGTGACGTCATTGATATCGCAATAATGGTATAATCCTACAATCCGGATCTGCATGCTGTTTGTCTGGCCATCAAAAGCTTATTTAATGGAACAAATGCCCATAAATGATCAAACCATCAAAATCGCGATCATCACGGATAATAGTATAGCCATTCAAGCAATAGATGAGACTATTTAAGCGACAAATAAAAACAAATAATTTACTCCGAGAAATTCAGAGACGATAGATACAATGTAAATGGGCTTAACATTCGTACGAATGTATCTCTAGTGCCGATTGTTTCTGTCAAAACGATGTATTTACCAAATAAGGTACCAAAATATCAAAACCTTTAACAATTTCGTGACTTGGAATTATTATAGTTCAAGAGTGCGAACTAAATCAATCCGAATAAGTTAATCAATCAGCGTTCTGACAGGAAATTTGCTGCTCGGCTATTAACTGATCCTAAAGGGGTTAGTAATGCGTTACAGCGCTGCCAGCAATCCATCTTGTTACTAACAATTCATCTGGCCCCTTGCAGCTCAAGACATATATCACCATCAGAAACAAATTGTATTTGACATCTTACGCTTGGCTTTTTCGTCCTCATTCATTTGCGATATTGTGGATATTGTGCAAGTGTTACCTGTTCCTCTGTTTCTATTCACGCCGGCTTTCAATGATGTTCTAGTTGATTGAAAAATGCATTGCAGAAAGGCATATTGTCTGTGCAGTGTCCTTGTGAATGAATAAAGCTGTCAAACGTATGTATCAAGTCAGTTTTATTATTCACTGAAATCGATATATTTATAGATGCAAGTTTGGACTCGTTTCTTATGAATTGGGCTTAAGTTGAGATTCCTTATAAGCATAAAGCTGAGATTCCATTTACGCGATATGCGTTATGCGTTACCCGTATGACAAAAATCGATAACAGGTAAAAAGCACGTCTACGAACACGACAAAGCATGGGGCTGTGTATCCGACAAAACGAATCGCCCCATGTAGCGATTGGCACAAATGCGTATGCAAAAGCGGATGGGGGGATCTAAATTATGGCATCATGGAATGGGCTTTCCCGAAAGAAAGCAGGTTAGTAGGTCCACAAATCTAAAAATGCCGAAGAGTTCAATGAGCGTCAAAGCACTTTAATAGTTTATTGAATTGGTTTGCAAACACCATGCGTTATGCAAACTATTGCCTGGTCAGCCTGAAGTATTCTCTGAACATCTCTCTATCATATAACCATTATATCATGGCTCCCCGATGGAATAGTTTGTTTGGCACATACATATTCTGACTTTGCAGGTTTATAATCACATTCCTAGGCTAGTGCTATCATTACGCTTAGCTATAACCTTGTGCAGAAATATTCTATCATATATGTTACTGTGATCTGAGTAGAATGGAAATAGTAAGATTAACGAGGACGGCCATTTAAAATTGTAAGGTGTCATTTAAAAGAGTGTGTAGGCCGTCAAGTTTTCGGCAAACGTCATAATTATTATAACATCAGCATTGATTTTATTTGCTATGATAGATTTTCAAATAAAATCTTTAATGCGGCAACTACAGCTTCATCATTCAATGCGCGAGGGTACTAGAAACATACACCATTTTGTGACATCTCAAAAGCGAACGACGCGTCATGTAACTTCTCCAGTATAAAAAATCTTTGGTATATAAATGAGGCATCTGCAGCCTACTTGTTACGACTTTTATTGCATTGACAAATGATGCAACATGCGAGTCCATTAATATTCGACATGTCAAACATCCGCTTTTCACTGCAGACTGTGTTTCACTCCCCATATCTGTTGCCAATCATTCACAATTAACACGTCTTTTCCCTTATTCCAATCGAGCGTCCTTCTACATTGTAAAATGTTTAAGACCGTATAAATCATGCAATAAAGGCATGCAACAGTAGATGGTGTTGGAGTTTATGATGGTACCAGTAATGTCAGCCGGTTCAAGAATGTATCGCGTTCAACCCGCTGTCATTACTCATCTTATCAGTCTAAATAATGAGAGTACGACTCCGTTTAGCATCAGCATATTGCTTTATGCACTGGCAGCTCCAGCAAAAAATGTGATAAAGAAATAAACAAAACTAGACGATCTGCTATCAAACCAAGCTAGTATTTATGATATATCTTCAAGGTGTTTATGGTGACAGGTCATTCAAAAATCAACATCAACAAGGTAGCAATTTTTTATGCGCCAATAAATACTAGTGCATAAAAGGTTTCAAAATCACACCTCACACACAAACCAGTGGAACTAGTGAAGGAAAAGATAGCTCATTTGCATACATTGTTCTTCTGAGTAACATTTCACTTTGAAAAAATATATATTTCTCCATTGATGTAGTCGGTCAAAATGTTATAAGCAAGAAGCGATAGTGTTGCTCTTCCGTAAACATTTAAGGCCAGTTTAGTGCTAATTACGTTGACAGGTAGAACTAACGGCAAACAACTCAATCAGATTAGTGGGGATCGCAATAGCACCACCTCATTCTTCATTTCTTTGTACTGGGCCATAAAATTGTGACGTACGCCTGTGTAGATCAGTGGATAACTGTTTTGCGTTGTCATCTGCAGCGCGATTCCAAACACCGAAACACCTCTGGGCGATGTAAATCGGTGACTTGTTGTTATATTCTTCTGTCACAAGAGCTTTCTTCAGAGCTCGATGAACAACTTGCTACTTTGAATCCGCGCACACAGCACATTCAGTCCTTATAGAATTCATCTACATATTAAATAAGACACTGCATCAGTTTTTTCCCTGGATTGATTTTCATTAAACATCTGTTTTAATTTGTCACATCTAGCGCGTACACAGATGGATCAATGTCAATCTCTTGCCGTTTATATTAATTGATGGTGTATGTTCATCTAATGCACGGATGAATGGGTGGATTATCAGTATGTAACATAGAAGTGCAATCAGTTTCTTCAAAATATGGTATATAAGGATAAAAAAAACCTTAAGGCCTTCTGGTCTAACTTATCAACGCTCAGTCCAAATATTTCTTTTGTTGCCTTGCATTATTTCATATTTCTTAAGCAATTGAAATAACTACTTACTGTTTTCTGCAGTGGGACCAATTTGCAGCACAAATATCGATGATTTCCCCAAGTACGCAAAGTGTAAATAGTTATATGCTGGGACCTCTCTATTATGCATTGAAGTATATGACTTGCAAGTAAATGCTCAGTGAATGCATAGCTTATGATTATTAATGTATAAAGCCTTTGGTAATTTGCATAAGCATTTATTATTATATGCCGGAAAAAAGAAATCCGTTTCCAAATCATTTCAAACATATCTGCAAAATAAAATGTAAAACCGGTTTGGTCTTTTTTTCTAAACTTGTTCAAGATGTTAACAGGAACATCATTGTCAAATTAAAGAACTCACACGATATTAGCTATGTCTATATTAATGTCCCACATACTGGCGATGTGTTTCATGTCAAAACTCAGCAGGCAATTTTACCCTTTTCAATAATAGAGAACGGATATGGACAATGTGCGGCTACAATACACTTCCCAGTCAACACTGAATTGATTTATTGTCAATCGCCTTTAAGAACAATACAATTCCTATTAGAGGCTGAAATTCAATGAATCCATCCGGCTAAATTGGAGCTGTACAGTGTTGAGATGAACCAATGACCAGCATTAAAAGACAGCATCCGAGCTCAAATCTGAGATTGAAAGCAAGCAACTGCAAGATACAGTTCATCATTAGCAGATTTAGGATATTTTCCCAAGTCCAGCGGTCTGAGTACGAAAATAATCCCGGGAATCATAACGATGAGCTCATTTTGTTTTAGCGAATAATTTGCAATAATTATCTAGCACACCAGTATCATTTATTAAACAGTACAGCTTTAAGGTTACCCATATCGGCCGTTTTACGTGTATGGTTGTATTTGTGTGTGTGCGTGCGTGCGTGTGTGTGTGTGTGTGTGTGTGTGTGTGTGTGTGTGTGTGTGTGTGTGTGTGTGTGTGTGTGTGTGTGTGTGTGTGTGTGTGTGTGTGTGTGTGTGTGTGTGTGTGTGTGTGTGTGTGTGTGTGTGTGTGTGTGTGTGTGTGTGCGTGTGTGTAAGTGTATTTATATGTTGGCGAGTGTGTGCGTGTTGATATATGTGTATATATGTAAGTGGAAATGTGTATGTCTGCTATGGCTATGGCAGAGTCTAAAACGAACTGCGCGGTCTGAATGCTGTTCTGATTTACCCCATCCATCAGCATGCCATCAGACTACGTATAGTATGTGCTCGGTGATTTTGTAATGCATTCATTCATTATTAGCGAGGTATTAATGTTTCCATAGTTATAAATTAGATACTGCGGATCCTTTAAGGGCTTTGTTTTATAGTTCATCGATATATCGAACACATTAAATTGTATGATTGTCACAGGATACCAAATATGACGATATTCTACCAACCAAATTCAAATCCTAATTTTCACAACAAAACATGTAATTTCAGTAGACGGTATATACTTTTACATCAATATGTCGGCATATGCTTAAGTTCTAAATACGTGCTGACACGTTTGCAAAGACGAGAAAGCTGAGCTTGAATTAAACCAATATCGTGGTCACCATGACAATTATGGATCGAGTAAATGTCAGGTAGCAATAAGATTAGTACGTTAGTTGTATGTGTTCCTGACTGTATCAAATAACCACACGATATGTATGCGTATAAAAAGGTGCTTAACGTGTCATAATTAATCAGAGGTCAATATTACGCTGCAGATCATATGCAATGTTATATTGAAAGTGTACACCAACAAAGCCCGCTGCTGAGGTACCGTCCAACTTATCAAGGCTTTTTCATTCTAGGGCAAGAGCCCAATAGCAACTTTGAGCAACGAATAATGTGCCTACAGTGGAATGTGCTGACGAGAACGATTCAATTAGATACTAATATGTAATAATACGTATAGCTTGTTGAAGCAGCAAGGCTAAAAGCGAGTAGAAATGTGTTTTTTTACTACATATTTACGTTACGGTCATTTCAGTCATGTATTTATTGCATGCGACGCATCATTGATGACTGGTTATAATGTACTGTGATATAAAGACTACGACAGAACATATACGAGCTCGTAAAAAGTTGTTCGGGGGTCCCCGCCTTCCCAAACAGCTGTCAAGTTAACTGTATAAAAATAATTGCTATGCTAATATGGCTCGAGACATATTAATCAGTTCCACATCAGTGCTTGTATGTTCAGCACCGATATTAGTTTAATTGATATCATA
>CM067344.1:9110700-9130038 GCA_034190875.2 Urechis unicinctus
ATGCATAATTGCATTATAATATATTGATAGGTTTGGGGTAATACAAATGCTACAAATGTATAAACGACATACTGAACTCAGAAATACAATATCAATAATTAAACTTGGAGATGAAAACATTGTCAATATTGCTATCCTTGAATTGTAAATATGTAAGACTATAAGCAAACGATAAATGCTAGAAAAAGGGTTTTTGATATGGCAACAATTTTATGACATTGCAAGGCCAATAAAATTTAAGCAATCGTACTTTGATACACAAATATGGGGTGACTTTTTACAAGTGTATGAATCTGATGTAGACGCTCCATGGTTATCCTGAACTTATGTCTGCATCAAATAGACACACACAAGATGATGAACGTGTCAAGATAAATCGGAAGTCAATATTACACTGCTGATCATAAGCAAACTTTTATTTAATGTCTTCACCAACAAAGCCTGCTGTGAAGGTACGCGCCAATTTATCAAGGGTCTTTCATTCTAGTACAATATCATCTGCTGAGACTGAAAATAGAACAAATTCTTGGCGGTAGCAAAATTGGCAAGTGATAAGAGTTAATAGGCTATCAACAGCACTTTTACGACAACGATTGTAAATCGGGCAATAACGCACACGAATTTTATATTGCCAAAAATGTAATCAAATGTAATGGGTAAATACGCATATATAAAACTTGATAAACTGCACTCATATGACAAGTGGTACATTTACTGCAATATCGGTATATCAACATGTCAGCGTAGATAGAAGATCAACATTAGTCTCATCAATTCAATCTAAGTAACATTCGGCTCTGTAGCTGCAGCGATTATTATTTTATATACAAGATTTATGTCGCCTGTTAATTGTTGTCCTTTCTCAGCATATCCATTCAGCATCCAAATGCATCCAATGCAGTCAACACGATTTACGATGACAAACTTAATGAAATTGGCATTAGATCATTTATTCAGTGACAATCGGCTAAGCCTACAGGGCTTCTGAGGTGAAGGCTTGAATGGTATTGCGCGCAATACTGGTATTGTACCTTGCACATGGGAACAGATCTTCACAAGCAATCTTATACTTGCATTGCATTGCGTTGTGGTACCAGAAAGACGTTTTTATTCACAAAAGTAACTTTCACAGGCCATTTTGGCTAACTTATTCATTTATAATTCTTATTGTATATGATCAGGTTATGCCGCAGTTCCGCTATGCATGCTTCATACCATCTGCAATAGTAAAGTTGAAAGAAAGCCTATGCATTCTTGTTTGGTGTTGCATACCATACCGTATAGCAAATTATTACCGATTCTTTAATTGTGAGAGAATGCAATTAAGTCGAATGAAAACGTGAAATCTGCTAATGTTCAATCATCTAAGGATGCTGATCCTTCGTGACGTCATTGATATCGCAATAATGGTATAGTCCTACGAGCCGAATGTGCAAGCTGTTTGTCTGGCCAACAAAAGAATATTAATTGGAACAAATGCCTATAAATGATCAACTCATTAAAATAGCGATCACCACTGATAATAGTATAGCCATTCTTATAATAAGTGTGACTTGAGCGAAAAATGAAACAAATAACGACTTCATGTGCTCCGAGAAACTCAGAGACGATATATGTATATGGGCAAGGCTTACTAATCACACATCAAACACGAACCGTTGGATCTAGTGGAGGAACAGATTATTCATTTGCATGAATTGTTCTTCTGAGTACGATTTTTGACGCAAAAAACCCACATATTTCTCAAGTGATGTAAATGTCGAATTGTTGCACACAATTGGGTTACGGTAATATAACAAATGAGGCCAGTTCAGTGTTAAATAGGTTGGCATGTTTAACTGCCAGCAAACATCTCAATCAGTTTAGTTCAAATTGCAATAACGACACCTCGCTCTGCAATACTTTGTACTTGGCCATAAAATGGTGACATGCGCCTGTGTATATAAGTGGATAACTGTTTTGCTTTGTCATATGCAGCGCAATTCCATAGACAGAAACACCTCTCGGCGACGTAAATCGGCGAATTGGTGTTATATCAGTTCAGCACAAAAGTCTATTTCAGAGCTCGATAAAGAACTTGCTATTTTCAGTCTCTATTGCGATAATTTTTGTCTTGGATTGACTCTCACTTCAAACATGTTATACATTGAACATTTGTTTTATTATGTCACACCTAGCACGTGCCTAGTGTCAATAATATACCATTATTATCATTAACTCAATTAAGTGATCAAAATACGTCTACAGGATACAAACCATTAGTATATCAACAGTTCGTTCGAATTACAGAAATAGAAGCGTGAAATAAAATTGACGGTTACAGCTTCTGTAGTTTACAAAATTATAATAACACACTGCTTTTTTGATTGCGCTTCTCACCAATCGCTATGCAAATTGGATGTCTTTTTTCGTTACAGCAAATACACGGAAGTAAAAATCAGGGAGGAATATGCAGAACGTACCATAATGTACAAGTGTGCTGGCTCAACAATTTCGTCAACTACAGAATAATTCTGACAGAATATGGCCTTTGCAGTAATATAAAGTTGCATGATCCCTCTTGCATTGTTAGACAATGGTATTTTTTGCCAGCGGTTACATGAAAGCTAATATGCATTAAATCATAGGTAGGGCATACAATGAATATTTCCTAACTATTTTGACCCAGTAACTCCCTCAGTCCCTACTTAGCAACATTCGGGCGATTAAATTCATTATGCGGAATGACGAAGACAAATAAGTAAATTTATTCGCGTCGCCACACGTTGACCTTCGACTGGGGTGATAATAAACTTGCAAAATACAAACCAGTTGACTGTCAAGTAACATTCAACTTAGTTTCGCAATCCTTAATAAACAGCATCTGCTGAGTTCGTACAAGGTTTGCAAAGACCCTGATAATTAACGTAAATAGGAAAGTAATAAGAGCTGTAAAATAAAGGTATGGATTTGAAAGCCTTAAACTACGTAATATATGATCATTCTTGTGTGCATGTTGCTAATCAAATTCCATTCTGATCGATATTGTGGTTAATAATATATAGTACTTGAATTGAAGCTGGCATGAGAGTTTTCACTTCTGATGCATGAGTATATGCTGGATATAGCGGGCTAACACACGGTTGTAGATATAGATTCTGGTATTGTAAATTCTCCAGAAATATACGATAATATCATAATATATTAACATGTAACCCAAATATGTGAATAACGTATTTAATTCAATACACTAAGACCGCATAAAGGTTGGGCTCGGTATTAGGGTCGTTTTTTTTGCTACTTATATGCACTGCAGTGCTTTAATTTAGGCTGTATGCATAATCATTGAAGCGCGTTGATCTTAAAACTAGCTGTTACCCTAAGATATTGGTAAAAGGTTACAAAGCGTTGCCAGCTCACACAATAGAATCGGGTTTCCAAATAAATGGCCTGTTCAATTCATATGTCAGTGCTTGTGAATTCGATAAGTAGTTTGTTGCGCGGAGAGAGAAATCATCGATGTAATTTGCGATTACGCAAAAGAATGTACACAAGTTCCATCTTAGGAGACCCAATTACAAAGTAAATAAAAGACCATCAAACGTACTGGGGCGTGTATCAATAATTTAGATGTTGGCTTAACAAACACAAATGCTTGTATAATACTTAGTAAGCTGCACTCACAATACCTCGTATGATAGTTACCTAGAGTGGAAATGAAAATCAATGTTATATGCTATTCTTGGGCATGTGTTCTAACTTCATTTGATATGTCTTCTAACAGTGTACAACCACTGAAATCATCGATTTACGATAATTGAATATTGCCTCATTGATCATTAACACCATTGTTAATGTGACACACCTTCTTGCAGTCTCATCGTGACCGATTATTAGAACAGAAATAGACCTATCTACATTTAGTATTATCCCGAATCTATGCATGTTTCAACATGTTCTTGTCTAAGATCAC
This sequence comes from Urechis unicinctus, assembly GCA_034190875.2. NCBI lineage: Eukaryota > Metazoa > Annelida > Polychaeta > Xenopneusta > Urechidae > Urechis > Urechis unicinctus. The sequence goes on from CM067344.1 coordinate 9,114,653, forward strand.
ATTTGATTGAAAAACATGATACTGCCGCTGTACAATGCATAACTCAGACGGTGGTGCGCACACGCCAGTGACAGGATATGGAACGCTGATTGCGGTTTGACGTCTCGATCCAGCATGCTAGCGATATTTCGGTGCGACATCGGTATGCCTTTCACTGCCAATGCAAATTGCATGCAGGGGTGCGCCCTGTATGTGCTAGCTGATTTGTGCCCGTCCAATTTCCTTCGTTAACTTTGTTTCGAGAATCGAACACAATCCATGGATCGATTCATTTCAGCCATCACGATTGTGAGGTTTAACGGAGAGGCCAGGGCTCACATCGATAACACTAAGTCAATATTTCCACACTCTTTACATCTAACGATTGAACAGGTAATGTAACATTGATCATTGTACCCAGTTGGAAGCATGTTAAATATCGAAAGGCAATATTTCCACACTCTTTACATCTAACGATTGAACAGGTAATGTAACATTGGGAAGCAAATATGAAAGGCAATGAAGAAAATCTGGAAAATTATTGCAGGGTATAAAACTTCTATATATATGAGGCCATGAAAAACGCAAACGGGTGTTAACTTTATATCACAAAATCATGGTTGTATATTACACGTGTCGCAAATCAATAAGATGATCATTGTACCCAGTTGAGATCTTCTGGTCATGTTATTAGTGCTGACTACCCATTTCCGACAACATCATGGAGTACTTTGTGGACTTGGACCACGGCGCGATTTGTTTTTGCACCAATTTCCCTTGTAAGCATATAGTTTTGTTTAAAACATGCTGAGGAACATAGATGACTGTAAAACATCGACGGTGATTCGAATATCCTATATGTACCTATTCCATCCGTAAAAACGAATCAGACGCTTTCCTACAGTGATTTTAGTATTTTCCCTCCTCCAAGTTAAATAGTTATGCATAATGCGTCTTGGAAATATGAATAGTGTCTCATCACTAGCAAATCTTGTTTTGTCACCTTGCATCTATTATGTACAACATCATTCCTTACTCGCACTTTTTGTGGGATATTACGAACTGGAATGTACCACAAGTTCCATATCAGGAAACATGATAACCAATCAATAAATGCTTAACAGACGTACTGGGGCGTGTAATAACAACTGAGATGTTGGCTTAGCAACATCATGGGTTGAATAGCGTCACATGTGGCTGTGAAATGGCTTACAACATGCGGGGAATAATGATAACCTTATTTGTTTTGTATATATTACCGGTGGTATAAGCGAAGACGAACGCCGCTTTGTACCTCCGCATATTAGGTTTATCTCGTTTGCCTGCGACTGCATCCATTCATTGAAAACATTGAGACCACATAAATAAGTTGCTCAATTGTGAAAATTCGTTGAGTACTTCAGAGACATACCTATAGATTCGGACGTATCAATACCTGATGCAGCCAGTTTTTCCGAAGTTTTACGAGTACCTGTATGTGCAACAATAAATATGCACTCAAAATAAGTAAATTATACCAACGGATATTACTGAAATTGTCAATCAGATGTGGTTCGTAATGCAGGGGGGCAGCAAAAATTGAATTTGTATGCTCTTCATGTAGTTCAGGAAAAACAAAACTTGCGACACATATGGCACCATTAATTAACACGTCTTGACATGTATCATCAGTTTGCTGAGACGGCGAAAGCGATAATGGTATCTGTCCAACAAATTGATAGTACTTTTTATGACTTGACAATGTCCCGGTAGAACAGTTGAGATGAAATGAGATGTGTATATTCAATGTATGCAGATAATGCAGAGCCAAATGACCAGCTTGGAAAACATATATATTTGCAAAAAGACCGATGTAGACAGGATGTAAAAAAGTTTCTCGTTTTAGACCTTCATATGCGGCGAAACGTTTCAAACTTCTACTTGTATGTTTAGCGCCGATATTCATTTAGTTGATATCGTAAGACATCACATGCATTAACCGACTGTGGTATGACCATTTTGCGAAAATAGGACAGATGCATATGTACATTAAGGGAATGCAATACATGAAGAAACAGAGAGTATTTGAAATAACTGCAAATTAACGATAGAGCTTATGAGTACACAACGTGGTTTAGAACAGTCAATAAGCGATCAATAAATTGCTGACAAGGTTTGTTGTGAATGCGGCGGCTGATAGCCACCTGTGTTTATGAAGGTTACAGAGGTCGAACACTTTATTGACTAGTATGTTATATGACATATCGGTTCAAAGGGTTTGTATTGCGACAATCATAAAGGCTTCGGTACTTTTGTACGCACTCAGAGAATCGACCAAGGTAATATAAACAGCATCTTATAATAGAAGCAGCAATCGATCAATGGCTACACCAAGATCTTTTCAAGAATGGCAATCCAAACCGACCACTCCTCGGGGAATCTTACAGCAACTGTATATAACACCTTGACAATCCTCGCTAAGGAGGTAACCTAGAATAGCATCATATATTCATAGACAAGCCTGTGGTTTGACATCTTCTAATCTTATGCAGCGAACAGATGGTGATAAATCGTCATTACGCATATGTGGTCCAATTGAAATCGACACATGCATGCGGTTAAATGAGGCGTTATCATAAAACGTACTCTAATACAGATTGTTGTGAGCTGTTATAGGGTAACGTGTTCCCACACGGTTCCAAAACATCAAAATAAGTCTTTGATTATAGAGATGTATTGTTGAGCACCGTGATAAGCCGAGGTGTACACTGCGGATTTTAACTTTGCTCTATCTCAATACACGTCATTTTTTCCACCTTCCTCTTCGTCTACGTCAACTGCTTTCCGTCACAATATATAAACACATCTATCCAGTACACAAATACATTTGGCCTGTAAGTCATACCTGGAAAGATGATGGTGCTATCTGGTAATGGTTCGATGCTATTTGAATGCAGCAATACCCATAGTAATTGGGTAAGCCGAACAAAGCAAAGCAAAGCCTTCTGGGGCACAACTATACAAACAAGGGAGATGATCCCTTGTGATCCATACCAAGGCCGCCTGGACGCGTTGATGAATGTTTTTGTATCTCTTTACGGACAGCTTGTTCCTATTAGCATACTACCAATATAGCAAACAATTAACTGCATAACAAAATGAAAATAAGCTTAAGGATGAACACCTGTATCAACGATGTTAATGCTGATCAGTCTTTAAGGATTAATAATAGTGCTAGAAAGACAATTAAAAACGACGCGGTTTGTCTACAAAATTCCGCGCTTGATATGTACATGAAAATGAGATACAGAGCTAATTCAGCTTGCCCAGCATGCAATCAAATCAGTGTTAATGAGCACCTGTATATACAAACTATCTTCGCCTCTGACTTTTGTTAGACTAATTATCGAATCATATGCTTTTCTTCCGCATTCCTTAATCAGCTCATTCATTCATTCTTTTATTTATCACCTCTTAAATTCAATGCAAACAAATGCACTGCTTGGATGGTTAAAAGTCATCGATAGTGTGCGCAAACTTAGCGTTATCATGTAAAGCATAGTTGCCGCCCCAAATGGACTGACAAAGTTTTCCAATTGCAAACGCAATGTAGAAAAGATAACTAATGTTCATAGAAAATCGTACGACACTTGCAATTGCAAAAGCTACCGTGAATACTTTCGCCGGTGACAGTTTTATGTATAAATTGTTGCGGATTGCGGTTTTATTCGAGCAGCGATATATTCCGTTGAAGTGATCTCACCAAGAAAACTGAACGCCTGGTGTTTTGTTACTGAGCTAATATAACATACCTTACGACACTGCTGAGTCATAACAAGGTGACGAAACTACTAAAGCTTGCTCCTGCGTATGATTTATATTCTCCAATCAAAAACGTAAAGGCGGATATGATTGACGGGATAAATGTTGCCTCGGTTGTTAAATGCGTCATTTTTTTTGAAAAATAGTGTGACAAAGGACACGTGTAGCTCAATTAATCCAATTTGCACAACGTAAATTGCATGGTGCAAATGTCGTTGTTATTAGTTGATAACAGACTAAAATATCACTTGATGCTTACATCGACATTCATATGAAGAAAGCATTGATCTATCTAAGGCCATATGACTCAGCTTTATATCTGAACAATGTTTGTGACTGTCGACTGATGTACAACAGTTACTGTTGTTAATTTTGCCTACTCGACTGCTATCTTTGCATTTCATTCATGATAATCCTCTTATAACTTTGTATTTGCCTTCACAACATCATACACTTAAAAGTAATGCCGTGCTCCCTCATGTACGATTCACTCGACGTCGATATAAATCAAATGAACGTCTTCTACAAAACCGCCAGCTTACATTTGAATCAATTATGTTATTTGGTAGGGCCTAAGCAGTATAAGTAATTGGCAGCCATTAGATTTTCAAGAAAAAAGAGAGTTCTGTGCTTCCCCGATAACAGTTGCTGCGGGCTATGAATTCTACGATAGTAACTGAAAAACGAGGCTTAACCATAACAACTGAACATAATCGGAGTTATTACCCGAAACAATATGTTTATGGGAAATTATCCAGACCAGCGTAGATGCCAAAGCTAACGAATAGCTCATTAACCTAGATCACCCTGAAATGAAACGGGCACTGCGCCATAAATGTGGCAATATCACTGCTTCTCATTCATCAAACTGACATTTTCCGCACTATACAGGGGTACTAAATTGATTTGACATATTTCTACAGTTAGATGATCTGATGCACTAGAGACGTCTCAATCTAAGTATTATATTCCAAAAGATAATGATCATAACAAACTTGTTCAACATCTAACGACAAAGTTAATCTCTGTCAAATACATCTCTCTTGTGGTCTGCTATATGTCATCGAAGGGGTAACTGTGTTCAGCGCGTAAATTTCAAATACTCATTGTATCTCTGTAACTTGCTATCCAAATTACTATTCTTGCAGTAAAAATGCACCCTAATGTTGGCTTACCCATTTGTGTTCTCGTGTTGATTTAATTGTTTAATTTGTCCTATAGTGATCTGCATTGCATTTCTTACAACAAAGTATATGGGGTATGACCTCAGGTGACATTCCGCTAGCAAGACGATTATTCTCTATATTATTCTCCGGGCTCAATCAATGTCAAATAAATAGCTCTTTTATACAGACCCTTTACCGATCTACTGCCCATACCATACATTATTAACTTGATAATTGTCTTCATTATCTTAATAATAATCATTAGCATCAGCAGCCGCATCAGCAACATGTTTTTGATTAATCAATCGATGAGGATATCAGCATTAAGTAATGCGGAGTACATTTAAACGTACAGCATGCTATAACTTGTTGAAATTCATATTCAAAAATAAAATCAAGCTTAATTAAACACAAAAGGGTCAAGTCCGTGTGTTGAAGTATAATGTATCATTGTGCTGCGGTCTCTTCTATCTGTGAATCCAGAATATGTTTATGGGACATGTGTTTCGAGTATAAATGATATTAAAATGACATGTTCGCGCAATGCTGTTCTACGCATAATAGGATAAGAATTTTGATTTTTAATTATGTTTATTGACATCAACAGCGTATAGCATAGCAAAGTGAAGGTGGTAGATGATTCACAAAAGTCACTTCCAAATGCCATGTTTGTTTACTTATTTGCAATTCTAATTATTTACAATCAGGTATGCTGCTTGTGCATCATGAATTCTTCATTCCATGTGAAAGAATAAAGTTGATAGAAAGCCTATGCATTCTAGTTTGGCGTTGCCAACAATACCATATAACAAATTATTATCGATTTTTTAATTGTGAGAGAATGCAATTTAGTCGAATTTAAATGTGAAATCTGCTAATGTTCAATCATCTAAGGCTGTTGATACTTCGTGACGTCATTGATATAGCAATGATGGTATAATCCTACAATCCGGATCTGCATGCTGTTTGTCTGGCCATCAAAAGCTTATTTAATGGAACAAATGCCCATAAATGATCAAACCATCAAAATCGCGATCATCACGGATAATAGTATAGCCATTCAAGCAATAGATGAGACTATTTAAGCGACAAATAAAAACAAATAATTTACTCCGAGAAATTCAGAGACGATAGATACAATGTAAATGGGCTTAACATTCGTACGAATGTATCTCTAGTGCCGATTGTTTCTGTCAAAACGATGTATTTACCAAATAAGGTACCAAAATATCAAAACCTTTAAACAATTTCGTGACTTGGAATTATTATAGTTCAAGAGTGCGAACTAAATCAATCCGAATAAGTTAATCAATCAGCGTTCTGACAGGAAATTTGCTGCTGGGCTATTAACTGATCCTAAAGGGGTTAGTAATGCGTTACAGCGCTGCCAGCAATCCATCTTGTTACTAACAATTCATCTGGCCCCTTGCAGCTCAAGACATATATCACCATCAGAAACAAATTGTATTTGACATCTTACGCTTGGCTTTTTCGCCCTCATTCATTTGCGATATTGTGGATATTGTGTTACCTGTTCCTCTGTTTCTATTCACGCCGGCTTTCAATGATGTTCTAGTTGATAGAAAGGTGCATTGCAAAAAGGCATATTGTCTGTGCAGTGTCCTTGTGAATGAATAAAGCTGTCAAACGTATGTATCAAGTCAGTTTTATTATTCACTGAAATCGATATATTTATAGATGCAAGTTTGGACTCGTTTCTTATGAATTGGGCTTAAGCTGAGATTCCTTATAAGCATAAAGCTGAGATTCCATTTACGCGATATGCGTTATGCGTTACCCGTCATCCGACAAAAATTGATAACAGGTAAAAAGCACGTCTACGAACACGACAAAGCATGGGGCTGTGTATCCGACAAAACGAATCGCCCCATGTAGCGATTGGCACAAATGCGTATGCAGAAGCGGATGGGGGAATCTAAATTATGGCGTCATGGAATGAGCTTTCCCGAAAGAAAGCAGGTTAGTAGGTCCACAATTATAAAAATGCCGAAGAGTTCAATGAGCGTCAAAGCACGTTAATAGTTTATTGAATTGGTTTGCCAACACCATGCGTTATGCAAACTATTGCCTGGTCAGCCTGAAGTATTCTCTGAACATCTCTCTATCATATAACCATTATATCATGGCTCCCCGTTGGAATAGTTTGTTTGGCACATATATATTCTGACTTTGCAGGTTTATAATCACATTCCTACGCTAGTGCTATCATTACGCTTAGCTATAATCTTGTGCAGAAATATTCTATCATATATGTTACTGTGATCTGAGTAGAATGGAAATAGTAAGATTAACGAGGACGGCCATTTAAAATTGTAAGGTGTTATTTAAAAGAGTGTGTAGGCCGTCAAGTTTTCGGCAAACGTCATAATTATTATAACATCAGCATTGATTTTATTTGCTATGATAGATTTTCAAATATAATCTTTAATGAGGCAACTACAGCTTCATCATTCAATGCGCGAGGGTACTAGAAACATACACCATTTTGTGACATCTCAAAAGCGAACGACGCGTCTTGTAACTTCTCCAGTATAAAAATCTTTGGTATATAAATGAGGCATCTGCAGCCTACTTGTTACGACTTTTATTGCATTGACAAATGATGCAACATGCGAGTCTATTAATATTCGACTTGTCAAACATCCGCTTTTCACTGCAGACTGTGTTTCACTCCCCATATCTGTTGCCAATCATTCACAATTAACACGTCTTTTCCCTTATTCCAATCGAGCGTCCTTCTACATTGTAAAATGTTTAAGACCGTATAAATCATGCAATAAAGACATGCAACAGTAGATAGTGTTGGAGTTTATCATGGTACCAGTAATGTCAGCCGGTTCAAGAATGTATCGCGTTCAACCCGCTGTCATTACTCATCTTATCAGTCTAAATAATGAGAGTACGACTCCGTTTAGCATCAGCATATTGCTTTATGCACTGGCAGTTCCAGCGAAGAATGTGATAAAGAAATAAACAAAACTAGACGATCTGTTATCAAACCAAGCTAGTATTTATGATATATCTTCAAGGTGTTTATGGTGACAGGTCATTCAAAAATCAACATCAACAAGGTAGCAATTTTTTATGCGCCAATAAATACTAGTGCATAAAAGGTTTCCAAATCACACCTCACAACAAACAAACCAGTGGAACTAGTGAAGGAAAAGATAGCTCATTTGCATACATTGTTCTTCTGAGTAACATTTCACTTTGAAAAAATATATATTTCTCCATTGATGTAGTCGGTCAAAATGTTATAAGCAAGAAGCGATAGTGTTGCTCTTCCGTAAACATTTAAGGCCAGTTTAGTGCTAATTACGTTGACAGGTAGAACTAACGGCAAACAACTCAATCAGATTAGTGGCAATCGCAATAGCACCACCTCGTTCTTCATTTCTTTGTACTGGGCCATAAAATTGTGACGTACGCCTGTGTAGATCAGTGGATAACTGTTTTGCGTTGTCATCTGCAGCGCGATTCCAAACACCGAAACACCTCTGGGCGATGTAAATCGGTGACTTGTTGTTATATTCTTCTGTCACAAGAGCTTACTTCAGAGCTCGATGAACAACTTGCTACTTTGAATCCGCGCACACAGCACATTCAGTCCTTATAGAATTCATCTACATATTAAATAGGACACTGACATCAGTTTTTTCCCTGGATTGATTTTCATTAAACATCTGTTTTAATTTGTCACATCTAGCGCGTACACAGATGAATCAATGTCAATCTCTTGCCGTTTATATTAATTGATGGTGTAAGTTCATCTGATGCACGGATGAATGGGTGGATTATCAGTATGTAACATAGAAGTGCAATCAGTTTCTTCAAAATATGGTATATAAGGATAAAAAAAACCTTAAGGTCTTCTGGTCTAACTTATCAACGCTCAGTCCAAATATTTCTTTTGTTGCCTTGCATTATTTCATATTTCTTAAGCAATTGAAATAACTACTTACTGTTTTCTGCAGTGGGACCAATTTGCAGCACAAATATCGATGATTTCCCAAAGTACGCAAAGTGTAAATAGTTATATGCTGGGACCTCTCTATTATGCATTGAAGTATATGACTTGCAAGTAAATGCTCAGTGAATGCATAGCTTATGATTATTAATGTATAAAGCCTTTGGTAATTTGCATAAATTTATTATTATATGCCCGAAAAAAGAAATCCGTTTCCAAATCATTTCAAACATATCTGCAAAATAAAATGTAAAACCGGTTTGGTCTTTTTTTCTAAACTTGTTCAAGATGTTAACAGGAACATCATTGTCAAATTAAAGAACTCACACGATATTAGCTATGTCTATATAAATGTCCCACATACTGGCGATGTGTTTCATGTCAAAACTCAGCAGGAAATTTTACCCTTTTCAATAATAGAGAACGGTTATGGACAATGTGCGGCTACAATACACTTCCCAGTCAACACTGAATTGATTTATTGTCAATCGCCTTTAAGAACAATACAATTCCTATTAGAGGCTGAAATTCAATGAATCCATCCGGCTAAATTGGAGCTGTACAGTGTTGAGATGAACCAATGACCAGCATTAAAAGACAGCATCCGAGCTCAAATCTGAGATTGAAAGCAAGCAACTGCAAGATACAGTTCATCATTAGCAGATTTAGGATATTTTCCCAAGTCTGAGTACGAAAATAATCCCGGGAATCATAACGATGAGCTTATTTTGTTTTAGCGAATAATTTGCAATAATTATCTAGCACACCAGTATCATTTATTAAACAGTACAGCTTTAAGGTTACCCATATCGGCCGTTTTACGTGTATGGTTGTATTTGTGTGTGTGCGTGCGTGCGTGTGTGTGTGTGTGTGTGTGTGTGTGTGTGTGTGTGTGTGTGTGTGTGTGTGTGTGTGTGTGTGTGTGTGTGTGTGTGTGTGTGTGTGTGTGTGTGTGTGTGTGTGTGTGTGTGTGTGTGTGTGTGTGTGTGTGTGTGTGTGTGTGTAAGTGTATTCATATGTTGGCGAGTGTGTGCGTGTTGATATATGTGTATATATGTAAGTGGAAGTGTGTATGTCTGCTATGGCTATGGCAGAGTCTAAAACGAACTGCGCGGTCTGAATGCTGTTCTGATTTACCCCATCCATCAGCATGCCATCAGACAACGTATAGTATGTGCTCGGTGATTTTGTAATGCATTCATTCATTATTAGCGAGGTATTAAGGTTTCCATAGTTATAAATTATATACTGCGGATCCTTTAAGGGCTTTGTTTTATAGTTCATCGATATATTGAACACATTAAATTGTATGATTGTCACAGGATACCAAATATGACGATATTCTATCAACCAAATTCAAATCCTAATTTTCACAACAAAACATGTAATTTCAGTAGACGTTATATACTTTTACATCAATATGTCGGCATATGCTTAAGTTCTAAATACGTGCTGACACGTTTGCAAAGACGAGAAAGCTGAGCTTGAATTCAACCAATATCGTGGTCACCATGACAACTATGGATCGAGTAAATGTCAGGTAGCAATAAGATTAGTACGTTAGTTGTATGTGTTCCTGACTGTATCAAATAACCACACGATATGTATGCGTATAAAAAGGTGCTTAACGTGTCATAATTAATCAGAGGTCAATATTACGCTGCAGATCATATGCAATTATATATTGAAAGTGTACACCAACAAAGCCCGCTGTTGAGGTACCGTCCAACTTACCAAGGCTTTTTCATTCTAGGGCAAGAGCCCAATAGCAACTTTGAGCCGCGAATAATGTGCCTACAGTGGAATGTGCGGACGAGAACAATTCAATTACATATGTCTGGATAAATCGACAAATACATAACCCATGAATAAGTACAGCAGTAACTGTTGTCTACGAAGCTCCACAAGGATGTGATGCTTTTACAAAAAGAGAAAATAGTTCGACTATCTGAAGAAAAACAAACAGAAACAATATCTGACTGGTTCAATATGCAGAATCGCATGTGCAAGAATATAATCCGTCACACTAAAGCAATGTGACACCAGGACATTATTCAGTGCGTAAATAACCTTTAATGTGTATCACTTTCAGGCAGCTCTCACCATTCACGGCGACAAGACTAGATTTCATACTTGCCAGCAATTTCTCAGTCGACGTAGTTGAAGAGGTCCATTTAAGCTAGTGCATAATATATTGCAGGCATATAGATGTAATAAGCTGTTGCTATATATATGATACTAATATGTAATAATACGTATAGCTTGTTGAAGCAGCAAGGCTAAAAGCGAGTAGAAATGTGTTTTTTTACTACATATTTACGTTACGGTCATTTCAGTCATGTATTTATTGCATGCGACGCATCATTGATGACTGGTTATAATGTACTGTAATATAAAGACTACGACAGAACATATACGATCTCGTAAAAAGATGTTCGGGGGTCCCCGACCTCCCAAACAGCTGTCAAGTTAACTGTATAAAAAAAAATTGTTATGCTAATATAGCTTGTTATATTGCGTACGTTGTCAGATTTTCTCGTGTCCCCGGTTACATTCCGGATAATATATAGTTTTTAGTCGGCCGAATGGCTACAAATTATACGTTTGAGAAATGTAACAGAATTTACACTTTTAGAGTGGACAGCAATATATCGCATAAACTCACTGATAGAATGCAAATATTAGTTGATTGATTCTTCTCAGAGGGACAACAAACTAACGTGCAGGTTTACGGATTGCACGTTTCATTTTGTTCCCTTGCGTCTTTTATGTACCACATCATTCCTTACACGTGCTTTGTGTAGACATGTTATCAGTTTTGGTTTACTACACCCTGCATCATTATGAGTACATTGTATACATGTTCCACGGCGCGAGATGTTTTTGCCATTTTGTCACCTTGTAGTATTGTTAAATGCAGCTGCAGCAGTAAAGATGACGATAAACCATCTACGGTGATCCGATTATGCAATAGAATATATTCAAGTTCCATCTTAGGAGACCCAAATAACAAAGTTATAAATGACCAGCAATTGTACTAGGGTTTGTAATAGCAATTTAAATTTTGGCTAAATAAACACCAACGCTTGGATAGCGTTACCTGTCAGCAATCACATCTGGCTTTTCGTAATATGGCGTATCAGCATGCAGGGAATGATGATAACCTCATTTGTCTGTTATCTATTCACAGAGGTATAACCGACGATGAAGGCCGCTATGCACCTCAGTATCTTAGCTTCACCTCGTCAGACTGCGACTTCAGCAATTTATCGAAAACATTGCGACCACATAAAGTGACTTGATTGTAAACAATTGTTCGTTACCACATAGACATACCTAAAGATTCGGTCGTATCAATACCTGATATTGTGAGTTTGTCCAAACATTTACAAGTTCTCTCATGTGGAACATCAAACATGCATTGAGAATCAATAAATTATACCAATGGATGTTCCACAATTGTCAATCGGATGTGTTGGGTGTTATGCAGTGAGCAGCAAAGATTGAATTTGTAAGCTGTTCTTGCTGTAGTTCTGGTCAAACAAAACCTGCATAATGCACCATTAATTAACTCGTCGTAGTCACACCTTGACATATATCATCAAATGGCAGAGAGGGCGAAAGCGATAATGTATCGATAGCACGTTTCACGACTTGACTTTGTCCCGTCAGACCAGTGAAGATGAGTAGTGATGCGTATATTCAATGTGTGCAGATACTACAGTGCCTAATAACCAGCATGGGAGACGTAGATATTTACAAAAAGGCAGATCTGGGTGTATAATGTAGTCGCAGATTTGACATGTATTACATGCAGCGCCTTGTTCAGGACCTTCATATGCGGCGAGACATATTAATCAGTTCCACATCAGTGCTTGTATGTTTAGCACCGATATTAGTTTAATTGATATCATAAGAAATCGCGAGCATTCACCGATTGTGATGTGACCATTATGCGAACATAAGACCGATGCATATGTACACTACGGGAATGCAATACATTGAGAAACTGAGAATATTTTAAAAGACTGCAGAGGAATAATAGACTGACTCTGTACACTACGCGGTTTAGAACATGCATCGTGGAATGCAATTCAGTAAGCGATCAATAAATTGGAGACGATGTTTGTTGTGAATGAAGCGACTGTGAGTCATTTTCTCCAATTTGTGTCCTTCTACATCAACTGCTTTCCAGCACAATATTACACATCTATGCATCACACAAATAATTTTGGCCCGTAAGTCATACCTGGAAAGATGATTGTGCTATCTGGTAATGGCTCGTTGCTATTCAAATGCAGCAACACCCAAAGTAATTGAATAAGCCGAACAAAGCAAAGTAAAGCCTTCGGGGGCACAAATCTACCACCATGGGAGATGAGTTGTATTGCTTGGGGTACAGCTGATCAAATAAAGTTGCTATTCTATCAGCAGTTCAATGGATCCATTCTTCGGTGCTCGCACAATCGTTGCAGAGGTAATGTAATCAAAATAAGGTTAAACAAAGATTAATGTTAACATGCATTATCTGAGATGTGTTACTGTAAAACAGCATTGCAGATAATGTTAGCTGTTTATTGTTATGATGCAGAGTAATACCACAACCTCAATAGGATTTGATGCATTTACTTGTATGATACGGCATTTGGTAGCCTCCACTTATATATGGTTCATTCAAATTGACAGACATCTGAAGGCTCTTGAAATCATAAATGTTATTTACCTATAGAATATTGTGCGTTTCAGATCATACCGCGTGTGCTTTCTTTCAAATACAGCACATCCTAAGATATCGTTTGCAAGATATATATAGCATTATCACCACCCTTGAAAAGTATTCGAGCTTAAGTTAAAAAGGGCTGATATTAATAGCAAAGCAAGCGTATTGATGTTTCTTTATTTAAATTGAGTCCTCGGGTGGCGCCTGTAGCTTATTTAGACTCAGTGATATAGCGCTGGTACGCCTTAACACGACTGTGTCGTCTTGAATTATTCATGCAAAGTTTTTGGGGGATGAGCTATTCAAGATTTTTAAAGAAGGATTAACATCAGTGACAGATGCTGAGGAAGAGTCAGCTCAGAACCTAAATGTCTAAGGTAATTGTCATATATATGCGTAGTACGCAATTCAGCTTTGTAGTTATGATGGAACGATTTCTACGTGAGAGTTACTTGCAATGTAATAGTTAGCTGCTACAAAGGATGGGGAAGACGTGCCAACTCTTGATGATCCCTTGTTATCCCTACAACGACCGTCTGGACGCGTTGATGACTGTTATTGTATCCCTTTACCGACAGCTTGTTCATATTAGCATACTACCAATAGAGCTAACAATAACTGCATAAACAATCGAAAATAAGCTTAAGGATGAACACCTTTATCACCGATGGTTATACTGATCAGTCGTTAGGGATTAAGAGTAGTAGTGGAAAGACCATTACAAATGACGCGCTTTGTCTACAACAATCCGCGTTGGATATATACATGGAAATGAAATATTGTCCAGCATGCGATCGAACCCGTGTCAAAATGTACTTAAATATAAGGAGTGTCTTCACCCCTGACTTTTTTAGACTTATTAACGAATCATATGCTTTTTGCACTTTTTTGTGGACGACGACAACGATACGACAACATTATATTGATTCAGCCCGCGTCAGCTCGGTTGTTGTGCCAACATTGATATTCAACATTTCCAGTGCCCAACCTTGTCATACAACCGTTATGACAATGCTAGCAAATGGGTAAATCAATTGGCATGTGTGGTGTTGACTAGCGCAGCTCACCTCTGATATACCTACTCTCGTAGGTACGTTTAGCCAGATACAGGCTGGACACTTTATTGACTAATAAAACCTCAGAGTAAAACGGCCAAAGATACCGACACCTGACAATTAATCGATTACACATATGAATTTTAGATTACCTAAAACAGAGAACCGCCATTGTTAAAGATTGTCCTAGAGTGTCATCACTTGTAAGGGGCACATGCTACTATTTGATAGTTCATCGTAAATTGTTTGCCAATCATGTTTCATTCAAGCTTTACCTTCAGTTATTTCTTGATATTTGTATATTAAAGAAATCCTCCGGAATCGTGAAAGAAAATGTATTCATACTCACAAATGTAAGTAATTTGAATATTATACCACTGATACAATTGTTGCCCGATCGGTCACAGTATTACGCTTTCTGTATAGAGCAGGCGTTTGAGTGTGTCTTCAACCGTTTACTTAACAATATCAATTGCATGGGGAGCAAAGCTTTAGTACCCTTAACTAAGGACAAAGTCCCCAAAATAACGTGACGATTTAACATTCATTGAACCAATTCTGAGTTGCATTTAGCATTACCCTTCAACAATTATTATCGGTCCTAGATTAGCGTACGTTTGAGCCCCATAAGCTTCCTCTTGCAGTATATCACCACGTTGGGGCCATTCATACGCAGT
>CM067344.1:9134538-9177438 GCA_034190875.2 Urechis unicinctus
AAAATTGCATCATTTGTCAATATACGTTGAGGGACATTGTATGAATCACTGTGGGGCGCCGTGTGGATCAATCAATCGCCTGAGGTGAGTTTATGCACACAGCATTGGCAATGTTTCATTTCGCTCCCAATGTTAAGAGATCCCAATTTGATTAAAGTTGAAATTTATTTCTTATGCCAACTAAAAGCGTAGGAGGCGGCTAGTAACAACAAATGGTCGTTAGTCATGTCTTTCTGTGGCAAGCAATTGAACTTTCAAAGGTGGAAAAGGAATTTGCATTTGAACCGGTAAACACTTCTTGCAGCTGCAGTCCATCAAGTGTACAAGTCACTTGTTCGGCACATAACAATATACTGGACATAATAGAGACCTTGTAATGGGAACAAGGCATTTAATCACAGCAGGTCAGTATATAACCGTAAATCATAAAGTAAAAACGAAATATCAATTTGACTTTTGGGAAAGTTCATTACTGGAATATATGGTCCTCTATACATGAATAAGCCGAAGCAATAAAAACACTGGACAGATGCATTTCTACTTGGTTTTAGCGGCAGAGTAAGTTAATGACGTTGAGTAGGTGGTATTCTCGTGCGAAATGAAGGCAGCACTTATAATTCATCCAGCACAAAAGAGAAAGAAGGTAAATTACATGAATTTCACGTTGTTGAGAAGTTACATCAGAAATATTTACAAATGTGCATGTGAAAGTAATGTAGCTCCAGAAGAAACTTATGTTGAGAGACGTTTGATGCTACATGGTATTCAGGATTCTTCTAGAATACCCATCGACAGAGGATATCTATATGAGAATCTTATCATCAACATAAAATGTGGATATCACTAGAACATAACATGCTACCTCAACCAGTTGTCCACCGTAGTAGGTCGCTATAATCTCCGGCTTGTGCTGGTCATCCAGGCCATACTTATGCATATTGTGCGAGCTAGTCAATGCAGCCTGTGTAAATACTGCATGTAGTCTTAAACACGGTTGCTAATTACCCTATGTGATTTATGCTAGGTGAATTAAAATAACAGAACATGAACAAATACGGGAATAGGACATTGGTTATTCCGGCTGGATACGATTTGTCGTCTAAAGTGGCTGCCTCTGATTCATTCAACAGATGAGAGTGTGTATTTCAGTTCCAACTTGCTTTAATCAAAGACATAATAACTGACACTTAAGGTCGATAATATATTGTACAGTACATGATGTTGATCTCAAATACTTAACTCAAATAGCCAAATGAGTATCAGCATACAGAGTGTAGTTAACTCTTCGTCCTTGTTATCGCTGTGCCGCCCGCTTCAGCAATCGATATAAGGCCGTCTACATTTGGAGATATCTTACTGAATATCAAATAAAACGGTGTCTAACCGCCTTCATTGCAACAAATGGACTCGATAGGTGTGTTGGGAATATATTGAGGGTAGGAAATAGAGAGTGTCGGAAGCGATTTTGGATATGGGGCATGGTCATTAGGTAAGGCTGATGAAAGTTGAAACATGAAGCTTCCTTAATATTCACTTGAAGATGGAGCCAATCAGTTAACGCGTAAAGTTAAATAAACAATCCAATTATATATATATATATATATATATATTTATATATATATATATGCATAGACATATATATGCATTAATATATATATAAATTTATAAACACACATATACATATATAGGAATATATATATATAAATATATATATATTTATATATTAATATATATACATAATATATACATATAAATATTTATATATATGTATGTATCGATATATATATCTATGTATCTATTTATATATATATACATATAAATACATATGTATATATATACATATATATATATGTGTATTTATATATATATATAAATATTTATAGTTATGTATATTTATATAGATATATATATGCAATATATATATATACATATATATATATGATGTACATATATATAAACTCTATATATATATATATGTATATATATATATATAAATAATATATATATATATATATATATATATATATACATATGTATAAAAATATATATTTATATATGCATATATATATAAATGCATATATTTATATATGTACCAGGTCGAAAAATCGTTGTATCGGTCCTAATGACAACATAAGTTTCATGAATATTTTTAGCGCCTATAAAACCGTCAATACACGTCCGATAATGTTACAAATTGAGTCAGGTGTACTCCATGACAGCTTAAGTCGGATCCTTAGATTGCATGATTGTCGATGACGTAACATCCGGTCACGAAAGCATAAAACATTCAAAAAATGACACAAGTTCTATGCCCAATACGTCGATGTTTTAGAATTCCATTTTAAAACAGTTCTCATATTCTGAAAGTGTAATGTAATTGTAAACGTTTCCTTGATATAATTTATTGTAAATAATGTATAGTTAAACAAAATTGTAGCAGGTCGAAAGTTTCTGTTAGCCAAAATCTCTTAACTTTTTAATTTCGCAATGGATTTACTAATTATCGCCGATCGTAGAAAATTTAAAATCTATGATAACTTGGTCAAATATTGGCAGATTCTGAATTTTCAAATTTCCTGATTCAGTTAGCCAAGTTCCCCGATGTCCCATGGGCCTGTTTGTTAGACTGTAGATAGTGTCTTTCGCCAACGACATTTCTAATGCTAGCAGCTTCGTTTGTCTATATATATACATGGATGGTGAAGTAGTATGGAAGTAAGTCAAATCCTCCGACTGCTTTGTTTAAACATCAAAAGCCATTACAGGGTATAAATTACAGAGTTAAATCGCTACATCGGTCATTTGGTGCAAATTAACAAGGCATGAAACACAATCAAGTAGATGCAATACAGCAAGGATTCACTAAAACTGACTTATGAACAATATTCTAGGCCTGATGGTTATATGTGGTAGTTTTTCCTGAGTCAATCCGTAATAATCTACAATCAGATGCAAGTTCTAGAGGTAATATGCCATAGGTGCTTACAAAAGCCTCACATCATGTTGTCGTTTATACCATATACATGCTGTATCTTTATATATTGTGTTATTGCAGCCGATGACTACTAAAAATCAATAAAATATATTAATTATTGTTAAAGCCCTGGGTATAAATGCTATTATATGCAATTATGAAAGGCAAGAGGTTTTTGCAATGGGAGACTGTGGCATTCCTATTCTACACCGAAGACTCCTTTAATTATTAGAGAATATTGTGTTCTATCATGCCAGAAATTGAAATCGAAAAATGGGCATAGCAGTATTTTACTAAAGTAAGGTTTGTCCCGTGCCAAGGCAAGCCTCATTTAACTTTTGACATATTGCACCATCAATTTGAGGATCATTACATAGTGCCGTCAGACCCATACTATTAAATAGCGTCAGTCTAATCAGAGTACTGTTATCTACATAGATTTGTAGTGCATTACCATTAAAGTGCCTATCGCACGAAAAATAATTTCATTTTCTTTTGCCAGATTATGGAAATATAACCCAAAAGTACCTACTCTGTTTGCGTGTCAGCTGTGAAAGTGCACATTTGCGGATCAAATTCGACTTTAAAAATGAGACCGGCGCATCGAAACGACGAGCCTATGAATAAATAATCGCCTCTGTGTGACGTCATATCCGGCAATGTTTTGTCTGCGAGGCGTGGCCTGCGTTATGCGTCTCGCTAAATTTCTACTGGTAGTTTCGCTATTTCATTACTTCTGGAGAGCGACGAGGACACATGCACAGAGCATTTGCAAACCAACGTTACTACGGCATAAAAAACTTTTTCTGATAGATTCGAACCAGAAATTTGCAATTCAAACGTCTCTGTTGAAGCCAATAAAGAAGCCGACGATGCCACTGCTGAGTCCGGGGGTCTTACTAAAATGGTTCATCCAATACAAAGCTTGGTAAGCTATGTCGGATCGTGTTTATGCACCAGTTCATTTTATGTGTGTTTGTTTATAACGAGAGAAGTCAATCAATAAATTTTACATTCCGATCCGTTCTCCTTTTATTTGTTAAAGTAAAAGCTTCAGTAAGCAAAAAGGCATTAATACCATGCTCAAACTTGACGGATCATTGTTGGATATAGTGATGGCGTAAAACACAAAGTGTAACAGTATCGCCGAATCAATGCCAAATAAGCATTAATGATTGATAATTTTTCGATATTTTGATTGTACAATAAATTGATTATTGCGATTGAGTCGTAGATTGAGAATGATGTTAGTGGTATTTTGTAGCTTAAACAGAACTTCTTTTATGAGATATCGCACTCCATTTTATCTATGATTTATCGATTATACGAAATAGCAATCTAAACGTTATTTATATATGGAAGCATTAAATATAAATCCCACGTTGGTTCGTTATCCAAATCGACACAGAGGCGGGTCATTACAGTTCTGTGCGAAATTAGGCCCAGTTCTCCCGGACAGTTAATCTTGGGCGAAAAATTCACAGACTTTTGTTATAGCGGAGAGTAGCACGCAGCGATAGATACTTTAAGGTGTTGAACGACCCCGGTCATAACTCTCCAGTTAAACATTGAGTTATGATGATGGTAACAGCTTCCCAAAGGCGTTCTTGTACTATGGTCGACATTAACATAAGCTAATTATTGAAACCTTTCTGCAATGCGGTATTGAATAAGTGGCGCGGGGGTTATGGACAAAACGGGTGCTTTACGTGATAGTGTGAAATGCAGCGAAAGACGGTGCACCGACCAAGCCTGCATGCGACGACCCACCAAAGATATTACGTTCAGACTGCAGAAGTGTTTAACTTGCTGAAGGTGTCATTGTAATGCATTAATGTACGACTGTTAACTTAAGCAATATCTAAGAATTGGTAAAGAAGAGATGGTCTGTAATACACTTCTTATTTCGCACATGACCTCCATGATATGTCCGATAAATGAATGACAAACGTTGCTGTAGTTATATAAATAAAGAGGAAAACAATAATATACTGATTGTAAATCGTAGCAGAAATGTTGATACACAAATACACAACTTGTAAGTGGCTTTTTCATGGTGTTCCAATTGTGATGTTCATAATGCCAATCCATTCACATATGATTATACACGTATAATTTGCAAATTTGCGTTAGAAATGTTAAATAAAAATCTCTTCGAAATTATGGCAATTGTTTCAAAATATGCGATCCGGAGCTACGCCTCACATAGCGCTCATTATGACAACGAAAACATATAGTCATTACAAGCCAGCAGAAAACGTTCAATAATAGATCTATTATGGACCGTTTTGAGGTCCGCGACAAAGCTTAGGTGGGTACATGATGGCCGTGCAGCAAGCGCACTATACGAGTAGTCAGCATAACATTAAGATATATCCATCGGCTAATATTCAGTCGTGACCGTGTCTCTAAGCATTACAACAACTTGTCTAAAAGCACTCCCAGGCGTGCGAATGTAAAATGTTTTTGAAGTTTATTGACACATCATATTTAATATGGTCGTTAGGCAACTTTTCGCACAGCACACACCACCACATGATTAAAGATCAGGAACGTGACAAATCGCCTCGGGTTTCACGAAGCGAGCTATATTCGTAAAGGTCTTCCAATGAAACACGTCAATGACTTATGGCGTTATCATTCCCAAGCATTGCCGAAGGGGAAATGCCCTGCATGTGCATATACAGCGTCTAACTAGAGAAAGGGCATCACGCTGCCGTATGTAAAATCTCAGCTTCGTTGATATTATCCCTTAGTTTAAATGCATGCGCAATAATAGGTGTTCTAATTGCATGCCAGTGTATGCATTAATCGACTGTTTAAAGAAACCTGCTAACCCTGAAAGACTAGCCGATGTCTACCTTGCGCTATGTAAACAATGATTTTCATTGAATAATGTCCTTTGTTTTGAGTATAAGATACACCACAGGTACTAGACGGTAAGAACGCCATAGCTGGAATGCCAATTGCTTCGTTGAAATTACGAATGTCCCTGCATTGTTTTTTTTGAGTCTACAAAGTAACTCAAACGATCAGCCGGGCAACGACTTATAACATGTCCAAAAGTATGATCCAAACGACACCCAATGGACGACTGGGATGATCTCTGGTTATTGCCGTCTATCGACTGTAACGGTATCAAATATCGAAATGCATCATATCTCTAAGCTACCTCTATAGAAGGACCGCTTGAGGATCCATAAAGTTGACCTTTAACACCACCTGATGATCGTTCTTTCTTTCCGAACAAAGTGCCTCGACCGCTGATCGACTTTATGACGATTTTGTAATCCGCTACAGACCTATGACACATTTGCCATAGTTCATTAGTGCCTATTTACAGTCTATAAAACAGACGATATATTGTAGATATTTATGCTTTATTACTTATTTTCTCATCGCCAGTAATTTTTACCTTTGTTATTATAATAACACTACAATAACCTTGCAGTCGAGGCAATTGGTTCAGATAGAAAGAACTTTGTTGACATATTTGACAGGATTTTTAATTATTGCAATAATAAGTAACAATGAGTTCGATTGTCGCCTGTTGGATTTGTATGCCTTCACTAAATATCAATTAAGTGTGCTTGGCTAATCAAAGCTCCTTGTATGAACGAAGTTAAGTTAATTAATTAGATTGAAGCACCGCATGATTATTACACATTACACATGATATATCATGATGATGGATATGTGGCTCTTCTAACATAATTTTAATGTTAAATGTAGTCATTTTGCACGCTACAACTTTTCCATGCGTTTATCAATGCACAATATAGCTTGTGGCTCTATGAACGTTTTTGTTTGCTGGGGTTTTTAGAGAAGCTGAAACGTGACCGGCACGTGCGCTAACATAATGTAACTTGGGCGCTATAGTATCTAGTGACAGTTAGACAAACAGTGTAAATGCAGAATATTAACAAGTCAATTGACATCTAATTAATGTTGCGAATTTACTAATTTTATATTCCTCTGGCATCCTGTATTATGGCATTTGTCAATTGCTTTTCTTGATTTTCATCCACCTGCCTTGTCGTGTATTCGATTTTAGTTTCCATTAATTATCTGTTTTTATGATTGCGTTTGAGATTGCCATCTGCTTTTATGTTTCTATTTGGTGCTGTTATGTACAAGACAACACTTTGCGATGAATCAATTGTTTTGCCTCATCCATATATTACGGTTTAAACTCTCAATGGTGATTTTCTTGGTTTCATTTAGCTTCTTAAGTGAAGGTAATTGACAATATATGTCAGTTTTATTAACTCAAAGATCACTTATGTTTTAACCAAGACAACCTTAAAGCCCAATCAAAATACTAGAACATTGATTTGTTGTATAATTATTCGAATTGTTTTCATTTTTTCAAAGTTAGTTGTTAGTAAATGAATAAATCAATAAAGCAAATTGCTACCGTCGATGCTCGTCAATAGTGACAAATCAGTATATAATTAGGTGATTGTGGCATATGACCAAACAAAAATCTGCATATCCTTCTGACGTCGTAGGATGTTTGCGTTCGATCCGCCAGACAAGCTATTCATAAGTCACCGCCAGCAGAGATACATAAAATGCCAACAGCAGACAAAAACCTTCCAACTTTATGTTAGCCATTACAAACTGAACGTGTGTATTTCCTGCAGTCCAAGCATGTTCGTACAGCGTTGATAAATGAAACACTAGTATTTTACTTTCCGAGGCTAGTTGTTCTGAGCATTTGGATTGAAGATTTGGCGGGGGTTAACACAGTAATTTGATGAGTGACATCTTCGCCGTTAGGAAAATACAATAAATGACCCGTTATGGTATTTTAAAGATTTGTGTTTTTCTATTGCCAATTAAGTGATAAATTTACCTTCAGAATGAACGACAGAAGACTTTCGTATATCAGATATTTGCAGCAGAGGATTACCCTATGTAAGAAATATGCACTCATTCAACAAACAAAACAATCTAGATGTAACATAAACGTGTGCTATATAGCAAAATACCCTATTCAAAAGTGGCAGTTATTGCAACTGCAATGTAAAATGTCGAGCAATAAGGCTGTGCTAAGATATGTAGCCAGCGACAGTATGTAGGTATTTTGAGCAATATTGGTTTCATAAAAGGGGACATTCAATAAATTCAACTGCCTGCAAATGTGTGGTCATGTCCATCTCTGTCGATTGTACTCACCGTGCGGTCACATGGGGCTGGTCTATGTAATACAGATGTAAATTACGACCATTCGTATTAAATAAAACACAATTTAATGTGCGCGTTAGACATATACCTTACATGACAGGCACAATGAATAGCATGATGCTAGCGTATATAACGAGTCAGATACAGAGCAAGCCTGATTTTCATAAACTGATTGAACGAATCATTATCCGGGTGAGGCTGTGTACCACATAAAACGCTGTCAAACCAAAGGTGAAAAGAAGAAGTCAGAAGTAAATAAGATAAAAGGAATAAGCTACAAGAGCGAGCAAAGCGGACGCGTCTGTGTGTATGCGTGCCAACATATGCACGGCTGACGCGGGACCGGCTGATATTTTCCCGAAGGCCTAAACTAATCACCTGTGCTGTGCGAATGCAAACCAAATCATCATTCCTATCAAATATCTAAGAAGGTATGACTTATTTAATGGGATATGAGTCCGAATGTGTCCCATGGAGAGCAAATGTCTGGTTTGTCAGATGTTGTGAGGGATTCCAGCCGAATCTATTTCAATGTCATTTAAATTAAGTTGCCTTGAATGGTTTCTTTTGCATTTAAATCATTCTTTACAGATCAATTACGGCTGACAGCTAGGGAGTTATGGTTTCGTTCAAAAATGTCACAAGCTGGATTCCATAATGAAGCAGGATTGGCATATTGCTCGCCTGATTGCATGGTGTGTAATAGTAGGTATAAAAAGACTACATAACTCATTCGTACGAGTGATTTGCCATGCGAGGTTCATTCTCTATTGGTGCTTTCGTGAAATGTTTTCAATTGTCAGCGGTCACCATTTTTATCATTTAACGAGATTTTAATATTTTCATACTTTGTTCCTTTATTGTGGTAAGGTTACGAAAGTTGCATGTATTTTATGGACAAGACAGCGTCATGTGACGCCGCCTGGAATCATTATTCTTACCTACCTATTAAATTAACCATTGCCAATAATTATCGGGTTTCCTCAAATTTACACCATTGAAAATTGTTACCAGAGTGTGAGTTATTCTGCTTGACTTTGATGGATCGGGTGACGCTTAGGTCTAGTACTGGCTCATTTTGACAAAGTGTCGACTCAAAATGCACTATTTTGCTGCCACAAAACGAGTTCAAAGTATTATGAGCTAATAGAAAAATTGCGCGTTGGTAATACTACTATGTTAATCCCTAATCAAATTACATGTGAGATTGCATATGGTAAATATAGGATACTTTGTACCATGGAAGCGATAAAGTGGATGGGTTTACTATAACTCCAATGTCTGTAGAAAGGTGCAGCATATATCACGATACAATATAATAACAAGTGTTCGATATCTACTGCACGATATGATAATTAAGCATGCAAAATGTCAAAATATGATTTCAAAACCTATTTGAGTAATGACATAGAAAATTGTCGAATCGCATCCGCTGCTGTAAATTAATTTAAGTATTACTTGAAGATGTTACGCCTAAATATGGTTCTTATACAATGCCATAGCATGAGAAGCTACAGATGTGTCATAATATTGCTGCTGACGCAATATCATTTAATATTTCACACTGATAGCTTTTCTGTTTAGACTGACCGCCCCTTACCCGACCAGTCTAATCCTTGCTATTATCCCTAAACGTAGTTTTAAAACTAGGGTTGTCTTAATTAACTAACAGTTGGAAGTTTGGGGCCGTTTAGCACCTTTCGAACCTTAGTTTAGCATCAATGTTAACAATGAAAGTTGTTTCGAATAACATAATTTCCGTTTAACATTAATTCTGAAAGTTCAATCCAAGCACACATTGATAGCTATACTCATCCTGGAGGTGAGCTTCAAACTATAATGCAATTGTGTTTGTGTCTTTTAATTTCAACCCGTTAACGCTAAGATATACGACATCACGTATGGTGCAAGGATAATTCATTGATTGTTCAATTGACCCTGTGTTCCAAAATGGAGAGATGGGCAACCAATGGATAATCAGATTTTAGCTACCTGCGATATATATTAACTGCACCAATATTATTGTTTCCTTAACCGTATGTTCAAAACAGACAGAGTGCATGTATTATCTGTAAGAAGGATTTTCGGCGATAAGTGACTATACATGGAAACCCATTGTCGATGGAATAAAAGTCTTAACGTTTAATACACTGGTTTGTCACAGGCATAGATCCATCATCATTTATCATTGATTTTTTTCTCTTAATTGCATTCACCAAGATATACAGCAAATGTAATTTGGCCACTGGATGGGACTAGCTGAAAACATCCGAGCTCATTCGATTATATGCCTGAAGCAAAATTGACGTCACAAATCATCGTAGGGGAAAAGCTACTTATATGAAATTTCCGAAAAAATGCGGATTAAGGATTAAGTGCCCACGCGCCGTGGACAACATTAGCGCGTTCCTTGAAACGACTCTTCTTTACAGCCGAGTGGATCTTTATTGAATCAAAGCCCAACTTTATCACCCGAGCAGCTTTACTCGGGTAATTACAAATACAAGTTACTAGTATGATCATGTAGTCGCGGCAAATGGTGGAGGCGTTGATCACATATTCAGACAATTAGAAATGTATGCTAGATTTTCTCTACTACTATATCATTATTGATGCGAATGCAAGTAGGTTTTAATTTTCACAAATTAATATTAAACAATTATAAAGCATGAGTGGCTTTGAAATTACAAAGGCATTGAAGGGGCTTCAACGAAGACGTAACAACGGGTTTGCAAAAACAGGTATTAACATTCACCTGTTGCCAAGACTGGAATCGCCATTCATCTGTTGAAACTTGAATGACGGGCCATGTTAAAGCCGAAGAGGTGTATTACACTTGGCACCCTATGTTAAGACTTCGACACAAAGGTGATTATCTATTCTTTGGACGAAATTGACATCCCAGTAGCAGCGCGCAGTTATCCTTCATCACCTTGTGTTAAATGTTTGTTTAGAGAACGTCTTTGCATGGCATCAATGCTTGAACGACTCCATTGAGGTCAACGGTCTACCTCAAGAAGAAACATGATAAATCGGCGAGCACTGATAATTTTTCTAGTGAAATGATGTCCTAGTATGGCATTAAAAGCAAGGCTCGAACCACTGCATTAATGTTAATTGTCTTCGAGGACCTCAATAAATACAGTACGTTAAATCACATCACATCAGTCGGTAGAAACCCCTCTTAATTAAGTGTGCAGTACATGATGTGGATTTCCATGCTTACTTTGCATACGGAGTTCAGCGATCTCTTCACGCCTATTATCGCTGTGCCTCCTGCCTCAGTAGCCAATTTTACTATAAATAATAGTCTTCTGCAATAGATGATTAAATGAAACGGTGGCGTTTACTTTCGCTATATAAAAGATGATTGCAATGCTCGGACAGATCACAGTACCACATACTGACTCTCTAGGTGGGCAGGGAATACAGTGCGCCGGACGTGATTTAAGGCTGATGACTGCTTTTAGATGAAGCCTCACAGACGTACCTTCAATATGCAGACACACCGTAGACCCACTCAGTTAAAGCATAATAGCCAATAAACCCCATCCTATTATTGGCAAAGATTCAGCATTCATGCATGTCGCCGGTCTGTTTCTATTGTTGACTGTACAAGATGCAAAACACTCACGTAACTGCACCCATTGGTCAGCTCTGTCTACACCACCATGTTACCACTCCCATTGGTCAGCTCTGTCTACACCACCATGTTACCACTCCCATTGGTCAGCTCTGTCTACACCACCATGTTACCACTCCCATTGGTCAGCTCAGTCAACACCACATTGTTACCGCACCCATTAGTCCACTCAGTCAACACCACCGCTATTTACCGATGGAACTAATCACCTGGTATTGTACTAGCAAAAATTTCGTTGTTACAAAACGCAACTGAAGAAAGGTCGTCAGCTATGTAGTGAAGATGACTGCATTGACAACCATGGCAAAGTCTACATTAAAAAAACACACACACACATGTGAGGCAATACGCTGGCCACTTTCGTTGTCTGCAAGGAAGACCTGTGCATTTCACACCATACATGGTCATCGCCAAGCGTTAGTGGGAAGGTACCTGGAGATTATCCTTTATTCTTCGGTGACAAATAGAAGTAATTCGTTTTTTCCGCGTCTCCCCGGAATATTATATGACGCTTGCTTTTTATACTTAGCTATTGCAGCCTTGATTAACCGTATGTTAAATGAGCAGTCTAAAGGCTGCACATTCACGAAGGACGCATGTAATGCACATCTTTATTAATACATGTATTTATATATATATATATATATATATATATATATATATATATATATATATACATATATATATATATATATATATATATATATATATATATATATATATATATATATATTTATATATATTTATTTATATGTATGTTTATATATATATATATATCTATATAAATTATATATATATCTATATATATATATATATATATATATATATATATATATTTATTTACTTGCTCAGTAGAACTGATTATGAAAGCGTTTATAACAACGCGACACCGTGTCCGAGCTAGTTTTGATGACCACCATTAGAGTCGCTTATATGTGTGGCGCTGGTTTATTGAATTAAATTCTAGAGGCTATGTCCTACTACTGGGTGCCTAACATTTTTACAACCCTTTTTCTTTGGTAATGCGGGTTGAAATCTTAGCCTCATTATGATCCTGGCTGTAGCAAATATTCCTCTCGCAGGTGATGTAAGCACACATAGGGCGTTAGACTCAATTTGGCTGATGTGATGGGCATATGAAAAACCGAATCGAGATCTATGATTTCCGAAACTAACAAGAGATGACAATAAATGTTATTTGGATTTCTGCTCATCAGAGGCGGTAGATCTGAAAACAGCAGGTCAATCATATAAATAATGCTTTCAGTTCCAAAGCACAACAATAAGACCAACTGCAAATTATGTTTCTCAAAATGATGATGTCCGTGCTATTTGATAATGATGCCATTGATCTCACTGGATTTGGGTTTAATGCATATTGTGGAGTACGCAATGCCCAATTGGTTCGCTCGTAAATACGCTGCAATCAGCATTTTTGTATTTTAATAGTGGCATACATTCAATTATAGGACCTACAGTTGAAGCTTTCAGACAGGATGGACGACCACGGAGCACTAATAAGCCCGCTAGATGTACCATGTAAGCCTAGAAAATATCTCGTCGTGAGTCATTGCGTCGGTTAAACTGCACTAAGTGTGTTTCACTAACGACATTTTCAATTCAAGCAGCTCCGTTTTTTACTCGGTCTAGGATGTTGATTTATCAGAGTCGTCGAACAACCTGTCTTAACAGCAAACGAGCTACGCGCTGTAAATGGTGTGTCATAATTAGCTGTTAAACGCTAATTGTTCGTCCTCCAACACTACCAATCATCCATCACATATTGCCTAAAAAGCTTGATTATGTTTTCCAAACAGGGGGATTTCCGGTGTCGGCTGCATAGAAAACGTTGACGTGGCATTTATAGGGTCAATGATTGGTAAGGTGCACTTTGGAAACAAACATTGATTGCACTTATGAATGGTTTTGTGAGGCCATTCTCACATTCAATATCCCCACACGATAATGATTAAAACTGCTACGTCGGTGAATAATCGATCGATCAGTACGCGTTTGTCAGGTCACACTGATTTTTAGCATTGTTTTAGTTTCTGATCTTCATCTGACAATGTCTGCATGGCTAGTAAGAATCAGACGAAAGTAAACACAATAGTGAGAACAGTATACGCATGAATGGTCAGCATTAAACATAGTTAAGGGCTCGTGTGATTGCAACAACTGCTCGGCTAAGTACACGAGACAATTTAATAGATCTGAGCTGAACCAATTTCACAAAGGTCTTTTTGCTTTTCACAGAATCATGTAATAATGCAAAATCTGGTATCTGTATCCGTAATATAAGACGTGCATCACCTGGGTCGCATGTTGACAATTGGTCATTTGCAATGACCTACTATTCAAACACCGATGTTTACCACAGCGAATGAGAAAGGCGTGAGTGTATGAATACTCTTTGTCCTATAAATATATAGATAAGCAATATAAGCTTTCGCCCTAAGTGGGCTTCTTTAGCGTTGCACGCGTCGTTGCAGTCTTTTTAAAAAAAACCGACTTAAGTAACAATTTGCTTTCCCACAGTTTTGAACTGACACAATTCAACTCCTTCCCCATCACCCAGCAGAGGGTGCTCTACGTACCGCTAGTTGGTTAGATAAAGGAATTATGAAGACTTCTACTCGCGCGCTACCTCGACTCAGTCCTACACCACTGGCCTTATGCGTCCTCGCTATACAAGCTTCATCACATGCCGTCTCTGCAGTCTACCGCCTATCTCAAAACATCGCTACCAAAAGCCGTCAACTCTCTGAATATTGCTGTCACCTGATGGCTCAATATATCACTCTCAGTATCACAGCCTACTATTAAACAGTAAGGAAAGGTGCGCACTCGGCGCACTGCTTTGTTTTAGCAAACATCGTTAACAGCAGTATTTTCAGCGTCATAGTTAGTTGTTGCACACTAATTGTTCGACTTCCATCGTTACCAATCACCCATTGCATTTTAACTGTTGTCTTTATCAGTTGTTGCAAATAAATACCGTCGAAAGTAAGGGAGCTTTCGAACACAGTGCTTGTCAGCGCAAGCTATGTGAAAAGCGCAAAATAATTTGTCCAAACAATATGATTTCATCATATGAACGATTAAGTGCGACCTCTTTTGCCTATATGATGTTTACTCGCCACGTAATAATTATTACATTGGAAATATTATTTGTCCAGGTTTTCGGAACTTCTATCTAAAAATGCCTGCATTGCTAGTAGGGATGGCACGCTAGGACAGATAGCTGTGAGAAGTACAAGAATAAAATGCCAGCGTTTCTGAGCAGAATGGGGTAATAGTGATAAATAAAACACCTCAGCTGTCTCGTCCTGATGCAATAATTAGCTATTCAGGCACTTTCAACAACTAAGTGGTATTGCGACGGTGATGGATGAGGATGATTATGATTGGACAGCTCCCCTCAAGTGTCAATGCAAACTTTGGACAACTCCTCTGAGATGAATGTCCTGCATTGAATATGATAATCCGAGTAACTAATAACATTTCAGGTGTTCTAACCTTGGGATCGAATCTACAACCTGAGGAACGAGAGGCAACGCAGTTAAGGCAGAGGAAAGGCTAAATGGAATTCTATGCTAACATTTCCATTATGAGATCACTTGGAACAAACCAAAACCAGCCAGCTCAAGTAAGCTAGTGTGATTGTATCAATATCAACCAAGCCGTCAAACCAAGCTTACAAGAGGCACCTTATCACTCGATTGCAACCTACCTAAGAAACAATGACAGTATGTGTCGTTCTGCTACAGATAGGCTGACGCTGCCATGAGGGGAGTTGCGTGATGCTTAACCAACACATAGCAGATATGAATATGCAATAAGAGAGCTGTGTCGAATGGTGCTCTGCTAATAGCGTGAAGGTGGGTGGGGATATTGTTTGTAAAGCATTTGTGGTGATGCAAACCAATTTAATGAGGGCTTGATCCATGGAAATTGCTTGAAAATCGCATTGAATGACGATGAATCGTTCAAATTTACTTGATTAAGGACCAAAGGCAACTCAATATCCCAGGCAGCAGAGGACCCTTCCCATTCATGCGATAAATGTACTTATTTGGTTTTTTTCCATTTATCATATGACAACCATGAGTCGATGTCTCGCGTAGTGCTGCCCTCTATCTCAGGCTCTCGTCCAACTTCTGATTATTTAAATACAAAAGGCGCATAATCTGATTGTCTGGTAGTGATGAGCTTGGTAAAGCAAGGTGTTTTCTCGACTATTATATTGCATTTGTTCTATGTTGGCATTAAGCAGATTAGATCTACTTAAAGTGGCGTCGTTTGACGCATGATAAATCACTTGGCCTTATCCTGTCAGAAGCTCATTCAATCTTACCACTTAATTCTATGACGCGTTCTCTGAGGATATAAGCTACAGATGAAACATCGGCCATGACGTTTAAAATGCCGATAAACTGATAATTAGTTAAATTAACAAAATAGTGTTTCTAAATGATGTTCGCTAAACTGTCAATAAAATAAGTATTACTCCTGGTGCATATCAGTTTTCTTTGAATTTAATCAATGAAGCAGGTATCGCACTGAAGTGAGTTCCATTTCTTCTGCATTAAGCATTTAAGACGAAAAAAACCACAGACATTGTTTTGTTAATGTTCATGTGAAATAAGTAATTCGTCTTTGTAATGAAGTTAGGATTACCTATCAATAAACGGCGTTGTTTAAAAGGCCAGAAACGGACTGTACCGTTTCATTGTTTCTCTGATTTACACAAAATGAGAACGGATAACAGTGTGACGATTTAAGGTAGACCAGCACCTAGCTATCAACGTTTAACGTTACGTGTAGTACAAACTTGACAAAACAGCCGATGAAGATGCATAACTGTCTTTTTTTCATACCATTACGGATAACAAAAACATTCCTGAAGGAACTCGGGGATGTAGATGCATCAATCGCAACATCGGTCATTTGGAACAAATGTATACGGCATGGAACATAATCAACCATATCCGATAGAGCCAGAATTCATACGAAATGATACACATATATTAGTCTGGTGATTATATGTGGTAGTTATTTTCCGCGGTAAATGCATAATAATTGTTTATCAAATTAAATTGTCAGTGTAAATATTACCTGGGCACATATCACATAATGTGGATGTTTATACCATATTAAAGCTGTAATTCGGTTTCAAGCTATCCTTATGGCTGCAGTAATCACAGTAGATGAAGACTTGGCCAAAATCATTCAGCAGCTGTTAGAGCTCCTGCTACACATGCATTTATTCAATTAGTAATAGCAACCCTATTGACTCCATCATGCCATACGTGAGAATCGTAAAGGTGAACATAGAATAATTTTAGTCTAAGTAGATCAGTCCCGTGCCGATATCACGCCTCTTTTTACTTTTGATATACTGCGCCATCAACTTGAAGATCATCACACATCGCCGTCCGACAATGAACGTGACAAATCGTCTCTGCCATTTAGCGTTCTTTTAATCTGGACGTGACTGTCTACCTGGTACTATTGAGCTATTATGCAATCGGTCTTTTGCTTCGTAGCATTAACTCGGTACTGGTCAAGTATCTGCAAATGTTGCGACTGCAACAAAAAAAAGGTGTTGCGAATGTAAAACGGCATTCGTTTCGCTATGCTAAACCACTTAAGTCCATGTTCACTGTTAAGCACCAATCAGCTCGTAAACTGTTGTGGAAAAAAAAGCTAAGAAGGGTAAAAATGCAAAACTGGCAACGGGGAGGTCAGGATAAATGCATTAGATGGGCCCATGAGAGCGTTGTCATTAGGTCACACTAGACAGTTACTCGTGGCATGATCTAACACGCCTTGGCATTAAGTCCCACACCCATATTGAAATCGCCATCTGCCCCACTTGATGTTTACTTCAATGCTGTACCCATTGGATGAGATCGTCCATACAACAAGTGTTGAATACAATTGTCCTCCTCGTTTCCAGCCACCCAGATTATCCTGCCAGCGTCCACTAATTTTGCTGAAACTTGCCACTTTACTCCTCATATACAGTCACTACATGTATAGCCCTAGGGAGGTTAACAGCTTGTCATTCTTGAGAATTATAACAACGCTCAACCTTAAAATAACCACAGTATTCAGAACCAGTGGTCGTATTTGACTGCGCGTCATATGCTGACAAATTACAAATATACGGCACGGTGAAGAATTCCCCATTTGTCATATTGAAATTCCAATATATAACTCTGCTGATCGCTGATATTGACCAACCAGCACTCATTACTGGTCATTAATGTCGTGAAGTGGCTGCAATCCGCTGCATTTGAACGCCTGATGAAGCGCCTCGTGTTTTTTTCCCAGCGCAAAACTCGCATATATGACCCAATCGCCCAACCATCTGCGCTCGGTTTTTGATATCTGGCATCCGCGATATAAGCGGCTCCGGACTCATACTCTCTCATAGTCTAACATATCTAAAGCCATTTATATGTAGCTCCATAAGTAACCGCATAACATTAAACAATTTCCCCCGTCATGAGCGTGGCTCCTGTCTGTTTTTATTCCACGACAGACAGAATCAATCATCACATTCAGTATTCCGACGCGTTTAGTACGACAGCCGGGTTAGAGAGAAGACAAACCAAATAGAATAAACCGGAAAAGGTTGGATCATCCCGACGGCTTTGGTAAAACGTTTCGATCAAGCGACCGAGAGTGCAGATTCCTGGGATACGTTAATAAGTGGCTGTGTTGTAGTACGCTGAAAGTTGATTAACGTTTACCACATTATCATCAAAAATTCGTCTGATTTTTTCAGAAATTTTTCATCTTGAGCTGGTTGCCATGCGTGTACTTGTAGGTCATAAAGCAGGCGAAATGGTATGGGTCTATACGTTTTCTTAGAGCTTACACTGATCCTACACAGAGTGATACACATGAACGCAATTTCCACATACTAATGAAGAATCTTTCGTTTATTGCAATGAGGCATCGGGTGCTAAATTATGCAGCATAATAACGAAGCTTTTAATAGAGAAAGGTTTACTGCAGCAGCCTTAAGCTCACCATTAAGATTTTCTGTAAAAATAAAGCAGATTAGTATTTCATAATTTAGCTTGCTGCACAAATTATAAGCGGAATGGGTCATGACTCATTGATGATTGTATGCCCATCTGTGATTATTTCTCAGTTCTTTGTAATTGGTTGCTTGAGGCAAATATCTCGTTTGATCTTTACACTCCGCTCATATCCCCAGGTATGTGAATTTGTAATGGTTCAGTAGCCTTTACGTCGACTCATTCTTGTTGCTGACATCATATTTACCTGGAAATGTGTGACGCTGACCATTTTATGTACGCACGAGTACATCCATAAGTGTATTGCTGTCAGTTAATAATCAGCGTCTACATTCATCCATGTTAATATGAATTAGGCATGGTACAGAATTACTATATGGACTGTTGCCACCTTTTTAAAGCTCTCTTTAAACATGTATGATGAATATGAATTAAATTGCATCAACATGTTCAACAACAACAAAATCCCCGATCGTCATAACCTGAAGAGGAACTCATACAGATGGTCTCAGCACAACAATCCCATAGGTAGCACTTAATAAGTATGATTAATGTTATGGGTCTGATCAAGGTTATAAAAATTTAACATCTGAGGAGGTTTCATAGCTTAATTCAATCGAAGGGGCCCCCAAGTGGATATTGACAGAATACAAATAACTTAAAAATAGAGGTATGTGAACAAGCAGAAAAGTTAGTCATTTTCAGTCACAAGGCTATAGATACCAATGATAGTCGTGTCTAGCCAATAAAAGGATTACAAATGAAGTATATATTGCTGATGTGCTTATTGTTGTGATGCGATATTCGACGTTGCGATGCATCCAAAAGCATGTACATAGGTGTGTTGACAGAGCGACTATAGATAGATACGAAGTAATGAATAGCTTAGGTATGCATATAGCACAAGCCGCGCATATTATAAAGCATTGAAAGTACATTCATAAGAAATCAAATTTCACGGGGTGGGTTATTAGAAGTGATGGGTACAGGCGATCAATTAAGCGCGAAAACGAGTCATAACGTATAATAACGAGTCATTTTAATTACAATCCCAATGAATTTAATCCTTTCCTATTCAGGTATCTTGTAGTCAGATGTCGAGTTTGCCAATGAACAAAAATTGAATGTAGCGTGGCGTAATGGTTGCAGCTAATGATTTGCTTTGATATGTCCACACTGATTGGGAAACGTCAAGAAAAGAGTCCGAAGCGGTTGTATATCCACTACTGAATCAATGTCTTGTTTCTAACGCCTGCTGCTAGTAAATATATATATACGTATACATATATATATATATATATAAATATATATATATATATATATATATATATATATATATATGTATATTTATATATATAAATATATATATATATATGTATATATATATACATATATATATGTATATATACTACATATATATGCATATATATATATATTTGTATATATATATTTATTTATATATATATATATATATATATATATATATATATATATATATATATATATATATATATATATATATATATTTTATATGAAATAGAATTTGGTTTATTTAATTACGCTACAATTAAGCGGCTACATGTTGAAGTGAACCCTGGGAGACTGCATGCATCATAGGTCAACAGCATTAGCTAATGACCATGCCACATTTCGCAAATCAAGTCCGGCACACTGTTATTATTTTTTCCTTTAATGTAAGTTGGAACTGAAATATACACGCAATCACACTCGCGTCTGTTGAAAGAATCAAATGGAAACGCTTTATACAATAAATCGTATCCGGCCGGTAAAAAAACAATGTCCTTGTCTCGTATTGGTCCGGGTAGCATTTTATTCCTTTAAGTCACTTGTATTTTATGGCTTAGTTTAGATTGAAACTAAGTTAACCAAGTTGCAATAATTTAAACATGATGTTGAAAGTCGTTCCAGGGACTTATAATTCTTAAATGTTGTACCAACTTAATGCGAACCAAACCTTTCAGTTCGGGGTTAATTTCTATTCTGCTAACTTAGCTCTAAGTATGTGACAGCAACCATTCATCTGCTCTCGGACGGTACAAAGTTGACACTACCAGATAATGACGCTTCATTGTGATTCATGACGTTATTAAAACATTGATTTTCAAACCTGTTTAAATATGTTTCAACCACCAAACGACACTGCTGATAACATGTGACAATCTACTGATTTATGTAGACTTGTTTCACTGCTTACTGTCGTTCCCACGTTACGTATATTCCCATTAACATATTGCGTCATTGTAGAGGTTCACATATATCCCTCACTAGCTTGCTTTATGCTTGACTTGCCTTCTGATGCCCATACACGTTTACTAAAAAATACCATAGCCATATGGAGATAGAAGTTTGCTTAGAGTGGTGTGAAGACAGTGCGATAGTGTGCTTGGTCAATTGCAAATTATATGTAGCTGGTCTGCAGAGTGTAGCACATGCAGACTGGGTGGGATTGCGACAGAGAGGACGATTATACGATTTGTCAATGTGAACTGAGGCACATTATTGATGATTGACAGACCACGTTGTGTCATCTGGACCGCATCAGATGGTCAGTGTGGCAGCAGTGTGGCAGCCGGCTCCGTATGAGACATCACAAAAGTTGATGTACACATTACGGCATTTGATGTTTTATAGTGCATTACTCACTAAATTGAGATTTGTTTATTATGCAATCTTATAGTAGTATTAAAATGTCGACACTTTGCAGCGTCATGCACAAGCTAAACATTATGATTTCGATTCAATTTTAGATGATGTTTGTATATTACTTTGGTTCCAATGTTACAGTTACAGTAAATGATATCATCTTACAGTTAAAACGTTGTTCTGTACATTATATCTATCATTAATATGCATTGGCGATCATTCGGCAGGTCGTGAGTCGTCTTGCAACGTGTATTGGCGGTCGTAAGCACCGTTGCTGTACTTTCGAGTTTGATTACTGCTTTCTAGAGTTTGATGCTCTAATCGCATACCAGGTCACTGTGGTTTGCTAATCATTATTCAAGTTATTTATGAACCTTAGCTTATTATCTAGACTGTAACGCTTCGTTTTATTCATCGATATTCGTGTCAGGCTATCCTATATATAATACGTCTTTTGAAGAAAGCTTACCATGGCATAACTGCCAATTACATTACACCATAAAGTGATTGATGAATAGATGAACGCAGGTGGAACTCAAATCTAAGCAGACACATTATTGATTCTATAACTAGCCTTATACTTGGATTATCATGGAAGTGAGATCGGTATTTAGCTCCTTCAGTGCTTTCATAATTATCATTTTATACCCATATATATAATATATTTTGTGTTGAGCAGGGGATAATAAAATTGTTTTTTGGTGCTTTAGCAAATGTGCTTGAGTGGCTGTTGAGAGTCTTTCTTAAATAGTGTCAGCAACAATAGATCTTACGCTAGCTGGTCACTCTATGGAGCGTAACTTACCATAAAGAAGGCTCAGCAAAGAATTGCATACTCGTACTACCCAAATGTGGTCACTAATTTGTAAGTTGTTCGAACTAAGTTTATCCCCGTTCAAATTACTTATGTGACGCACATACAATGTCTATGATGCATTTGTACCATAGTAGACACGAAGCACATGGGTTGACCCAATGTTCTAATGTTGATGGATTTGCAACCAATAATAATCACAATTTAGCCACGTACGATGTCACTTAACTGCACCGATACTATTGTTTCCGTTAGCGTTTGGTCGAAACTGACAGATTGCATTTGACATCTGCAACAGGAATTCGCGGCAACGAGTGACTGCCAGTGAAAACACATTTTCATTGTGATGTAAGCCTTAGCTTTAATGCACTAGTTTGTCACAGGCATAGATGCATCATCATTCAACACTGATGTTTTCCGTACTTGCATTCACCAAGATAGATGCAGCTGACAGCAAATGTTGATTGCGTGGATCTAGCTGAAAACATCGGAGCTCATTCAATAGAAATAGCCGTCACAAATCATCGCATGAAATTCAATAAAATGGGGATTAAGGATTCCCCGAAAAATTCCTTCCTTACTTCTTAGTCGATCGATATTTAATCAAAGCCAAGCTTTATCACCCGTGCAGTAATACTCGGGCAATCACAAATAACAGTTAACAGTGGGTGTGTGTAGTCGAGGCAAGTGGTGGAGGCGTTGTTCATATATTAATACAATTAGAAATGTATGCTTGTATTTCTCAACAATTAATTTAGTAATAATATGGATGTAGGTTTTGATTATCACAAACGAAAATTCATACAATGTTAAAGCATGACTTCCTTACCAACGACAAAGGCATTAAAGCGGCTTTAGTCTTTATAAAACGACGGGTTCGCAAAACACAGGTATGAACAGGCACCAATTGTAGCAAGTTTAATGGGCCATGTTGCAGCTAAGTGGCGCCTTACTCTTTTCACCCTATGTTTGGGCGTCGTCAATCTCCGGTGCTCATTTATCCACTATAGTCCCAACCGGCCCGAGGACATTACGTGGCACTAAATTGTCTGAACATATTTCACCTCAACACTATATCGCTACATAAATTTTCAAGAAAAACATAAGAAAAAATCAAAAAAATCGGTGAGCAACCAGTTAGTT
Source organism: Urechis unicinctus (assembly GCA_034190875.2). Lineage (NCBI taxonomy): Eukaryota > Metazoa > Annelida > Polychaeta > Xenopneusta > Urechidae > Urechis > Urechis unicinctus. Next base: position 9,158,022 of record CM067344.1, read on the forward strand.
ATTTTTCTGTGATCATAGTGCAGTAAATGACACAAAAGTGATTATCGATTCCATGGACGGAATAGACATTCCAGCAGCAACAGTTATCTACTGGTGTTTAACATATCGTGACAGGATCGACGTCCCAGCTTTGGGTTATATCCTCAAATAACTGCATTGAACAATGATGTCGTTGTATGGCATTGAATGCACGACGAGTGCTTGAACCACTGCTTTCAGATCTCTACAATACAAAAATATATACAGTTGGTTTACTGCTGATAAAGTGCAATACATATGTTATGAAATTGTCTTATCTAAAGACGTTTTTGAAAGCCATCCTCGACCCCCTAACTAACAGCACAACATGTTAAGCCTAGGTCAACACCCGCCCTTGCGGAAGGGGTGTGACCCTGATACCCAGTCCTTGCATACCCTGATCGCATTGATGATTACCAGACGCAAACTGTGGACCTGCGGTCAAACCGATGGCATGTAGGCAGGCGCACACTTCGATTCGGGGATATTATCAAGTCAAGAACATCACATGAAACCGGCCTGTGACTTAATAGCGTTCATAGTAAATGGTGGTGCTTTGCTTGGCATTGTCGACGAAACACAGTTATTGGAACAATGACTAAAGCATTCTTCAGAACCATGACCATTGTAACACACTCCAGAATTACGCCGTACACAGCGTGTATTATGACAACGAAAAACATTGGTCATTACTAGAGCCGAAAACATTGAATAATAGATCTATAAATTACAATCAATAAAAACAAGGGTCGAGAATACTTCTTCAAAATGTACCTATGCTATTGGCAAACTTTACTTTTTCTGATGATGGGATTTATAATTGCATAGCAACCCCGGCTTGACTCGTATGGCAATCATTGTCGTCTCGCTAAATTGATCTGTACAGTTCTCTGCGGATTGACCCCTTATAGTTAACATGTACAAACTCAATACCGTACTCGTAACTTCGCACAAAAACCTCTTTTGTGGTCCGTTGGGAGGCTCATGGCATATAATAAGTGGGTCAATTATTGCAGGGCCGCAAGCTAACTTTATGAGTAGGCAAAATAGTATTTAAATATACCTATTGGCTAATATTCAGTTGTGACTATGAGTATCTCCAAGCATTCCCAGACATGAGAAAGTGAAATGCATTGATAGTAAAATGCCATCTCAGATTCATCATATTCTTTAGGGAACTTTTCACACGGCACACACCACCACATGATTAAGGACCAGGAACGTGACAAATAGGCGTTTTCCGTAAATGCATCCAAATGACATACATCATTGATTAATGACGTAATAATTCCCAAGCATTGTCAAAGAAGAAAAAAGCCTCACATGTGTTCATACACCGCCTCATAAGAGAAAGGTCACCACAATATACAATGTAAAAGCCCAGTTCAAGCATACTGGACCGCGTGTAAGTAATAGAAATGGTGATGGTCGTTGATATCATACCTTGTGTAAATACATGCACATAGCACGATGTTCTAATTGCCTGCCAGCGTTTGCTTTAATCGACTGTTTCACAGAACCTGTCCACCAGGTAAGACAGGCTGATGCCTACCTTGAGCACCATATACATTCAATTGTAGAGAATTTAGTAAATTGTTTCGTGTATAAGGTTCACCGTAGCTACTGGACGGCGAGAGCGACATATCTAGCAGGCGAATTGCATCTTTGTAATTACGTATAGTCCTCGATTGGTTTTGGAGTCTCTCAAGTAACTCTACGATCAACCGGGCAACAACTTCAACTGGGCGTATTTCAAACTTGTGCAAAACTCGTAACAGTATTAAATATCGACTTTCAACCTCTGAGCCACCTCTAACGAAGGACCTCTTGAAGATCCATCAAATAGACCTTTTACCCATTGGGGGCCACCACATGATCGTAATATTGCAAGCTGTTAGATGTAGTCGACGCCACATATGGCTTCATTTGGCTCATAACTGCTTTAAAGCCCTATTTTGTGGTATCGCTTGTCATTCGATGTCTTTTACGTTATCATGCTACGTCTGTTCAACTAATTGACCACCGAACATAAACTACATTTATAGTTATATAACACTGCGTCACAGATAGGGCGTTTCAACAGATACAATTCATCAAACTTCCTGCCCGCCTCATTAAACTTCAGCAACTTAGTCACGATAATCACTTCTGAACATTTAACTTTGCATACAAATCATGAAAGTAAACGGCCGAATAGATTGTCTTTTCAACACCTTATCAAAAGCTGTCCTGTTGCAGATGATGAGGATTGTCGAATGATTACTGGAATACACATTTGCTCAAGCAATAAGTAGGAGATTGTCCATTTGACCAAACCAAAATGTACATTACCTTGTGACGTCAAAGGATTTGCATTCTGTCCGCCATACACGCAATGCAGATCTCAACACCAGTAGAGATATATAAAATGCCAGCATCAAATTCTAACTGCGAGTTAGCCATCACAAAGTCAATGTGTTTATTTTCTGCAGTTTAAGAATATTTATACAGAGGTGATAACACCAACGGGAGCATCATGTCTGAGGTGCGATTCCGGTGCTCCGAATAGACTACAATCAACGTCAACGTTATTTATTAAGATTTGCTCACGGCTCAGCATTTGCACCGTTACTCATATTATACAGTTGTATGCAGTAACTTACCGAATCAACCGGTTGCCAGACAAGCGCGGTTGTAGATGCTTCTGTGGTACGTCCTCAAGCTCATCAATATTCGATCCATTTTCTAATGGTTCACAAATACCATATTTAGACTGCTTTTGACGACCTTTTCGTGTATCAACGAAATAAAGACGATGTTTTTGTCTTCATCGGCTACAAATCGTAGGATATACCAGCGATGTATTTACTGCCGTTTATATATACGCCTACTTTGATTTCTCTCATCACTTATCATTTACAATCAAAATAATTGAGTTTTCCTCTTGGCTTGGTCGGAAAAAATGATACAAGACTTTATTTTATCAGATATTTGCTGCTGCGGATTACCCTATGTAAGGAATATGCACTCATTCCACAAACAAAACAATCAAAATATACCATTTATGCGTGCTTTATAGCAAAATACCCTTTTCAAAAGTGACAGTTAGTGCAACTGCAATGTAAAATATCGACCTATAAAGCTGAGCCGAGTTAGGTAGCCAGCACCAGTATGTAGGTATCTTTAGCAATATTGGTTTCATTAAAGGGGACATTTAATACATTCATGCAACTTGCCGCAAATGTGTGGTCATGTTCATCTCTGCCGATTGTATTCACCGTGCTGTCACATCGGGCCAGTCTATATAGTACAGATGCAACTAACGACCATTCGTGTCATATAAAATACAAATTAATGTGCGAATTAGATTTGGTAATGAGAAAACATAGACCTTACACGACAAGCACAATGGATAGCATGATGCTAGCTTATAAAACGATTCCGATATTGGACAATCCTTGTTTTCATATCCGAGTGACGCTGTCTACGGCAGAAAACGCTGTCGAACCAAAGGTGAAACGAAGAAGTCAGAAGCAAATAAAATAAATAAAAGGATTAAGCCACAAGAGCGAGCAAAGCGGACGTGTATGTGTGTATGCGTGCCAACAGATGTACGGCTAAAGCGGGACTGGCTGATATTTTCACATTTCGTATTTTCTTAGAATATTGCATATATTCTTTAAGCATTTGCACAAAACAAGTCGACGTTAGAGCTAAATGCACTTTCATGATTGTTTGACACTTGTGAAAAACTATCAGCTGAAATACAAAGAGCACAATATGTACGTATATACATTAAGGTGATCAGATCCGTTACCGCTAACAGGTGCTATTCAGGTATATACGCTTGTCTAACAGAAAATAATTGGATTAGTCCCAGATATGTCTTTCAAATACAATTACCATCAAGCAACCCCCTGCTACAATACCATTTGCTGTCTTTCGAGCGGGAGAAATATGTGACGTGTGATGACAAATGACTACTGGGTCGGAAGTCATGAAGATATGGAACGCTTCTCAACGGATATGTGTCAGGAATGCGATAGCGTGCGCGGTCAAACGAAAATGATCGGACATCGAAGGAGGCAAAGATTGCAAGATGTACCATGTTTATATAAGGCTTTTTAAGTTGCAGACGCTGCAGAATATGGACTCTGTTATGAACAAATAAACCCAACTCAGATCTACAAGGCACCATTGGTCACAACATAACTTTTAATGTTAATGAATGCAATTTATTTGTGTTAACTGTTAATCAAAGATGCGACGATGAATTAAGGAACATTGACCACACTTAGTATAGTATATTACATGAAACATATTTCAAAGCTTTTAGTACACAACTATCATAAATATAGCGTGTTCGCTCAATCCACTGCTTATTACTAGTTAATGGAATTATTTCCGTCTCTGAATTTGGCTGAGACAAAAGGTTCCAAAAGCATCGCATTATGATACATGGGATGGTTTTTCTTGATGTGTGGCATTTATCATTTTCACTTTGTGATTTGCTTTGATGTACAGAAATATGTTTCGGTGCATCGTGTAAATACCAATTAACTAACATTCACTAACCCACTGTGTACGTTATTATATGCCCCACCACAAAACAAACAGTTTAAAAATGTCATATTTCTGACTATGATATGACTGGATAAACGTGAATGAATTGCTTATGTAGTTTAAACCTTAACATTATAGATATATAATTTTCCGTTACAAAAAACGTTGGATTTTGCATATCTCTCCAGATGAGATTACCCCTGTAACTATCCACAGAGGTTAAAGGTACACAGACAACTTATTGATGTCGCGCTCTTTGAATTACGACGCTACTGGAATCTCAATAAATATTTATTGCACAATATATAATGTTGCCTGCTAAACACGATACCAGTTTTTATATGCTTCGTGCCAGAGATTGAGTGCCTCGTCATCTGTATAGATATTCTCCAATTTGATAAACATTCATATTTGCAATTAGAAGCAGGTAACGTCTGACTATTCTGTTTATCTACCTTCTAACCAATCGTTCACACTGATAACATCTACACGGATATTGAAATTGTTCCAGTACAGAGGGGCTCTAACAGGTAATACTATCCGATTTGGTCGATTGCAGCGAGCTCATCACACCGACAGCAAACAACTCTATATTCGATCTACACATTGGGAACAACTCCGTTTGTCAGATGTTGAATTGCGTTGGAACGGTTTTGTAATTATCCTAGTTTGTGTGTTAACTCAAGAAGACCGGCTGGCAGCTCTATGGTTGTGAGTCATCGTGGGGCTGGTGCATTATGAGATGAATGGTAATAAGAACGCACCTATACAAAAGAGAGGGAAAAGTTGCAATAATGTGGACCGCTAGCAATGTGAATGTTAGGCTACTTCCGAACACAGTAGAAATTACGAGACACGGATTCCTTTGTTGGGTCTCCTCTCTACTTGGAAAACATAACACGGACACAATAGGCTTGCTTTAATTCCCTTGTAGCGGACAAAGGATATTGCATAACCATTGAAGAAGGCACAAAGGATGCTATCTCTGCATATGAAGATAACAAAATATGGAATGGAAAACAGCGACCATTTCCCACTATATTACCTTTGTATAGCTACGACAAGTGGCCCGTACTTCGCAGCTTTTACGCTCCCGATTATATTTCCCAAGTAGGCAGGTGGTAGTTAAATTATTGCATTCACCCATAAAGGTAAAGGTAAGTATTCGGCATAAGTAATGAACATAACTGGAGGATACAGTCCAATATATATGTGCATCTTTCTTTGATATCAAATTAAACGTTCGAGTGATAAGTAAGTCAAAGATGAGGCTACCATAAATCGTCATTGGCTACAATGCTTATAATATGCAGGAAGCTAGCAGTATGTCAACGTTGGACCAAACAGGAGACCTCATCGTGCGGTACACCGAATGTTGAGGAGACAATGTGCACTTAAGCTTATTGACCGTAGACATATCGTCGTACGTGGTTCCGTGGCTTATTTACACATTCCACTTTATCACTTTATAAATTCTAACAATTTGCGGTAATAAACAAATGCACAGCAGATCATTAACAAGATTGCTCGTTTCGCATGAGGGAGAGCATATTTAGCTACGCAGTTTTGATGTTATTCTTACCATTAGTCGCTAATGTTTTGCCTGTAGGTTGTGTCTTAAGACATCAAATGGTCACAAGCATCATTCGAATGTTTGTACTGAGGTTGTAGGTTCTTGTGCGATCACCAACGACCCGTTCATCAAGGTACACTATGTGTGAGTCGATAACTGAGTCCTGGTGTTGATCTTTTAAATACCACTGCGAAAAGACAAGTTGATCAATATAAGAGAAAGAAAACCTTGTTCAGATTGCAATAACGTCGCTGACGACACGATCTTCACACGGACATCATTGACTGAATAAGGAGCATCACTCAGCCGCCGTTAGTGGTTGTTATGAGCATGGCCCAATGAAGCCGACTTAATGGCGATTATTGCTTAAATAGACGGGCTTGATCGCCCCGATTGTTATTAACTGTTATGATAAGAGTTTGTTTCGGACCAGTCTAATATCTTTCGCGAGTCACAGATTGGATCGAGCATGAATCATTTTCTGGTCTTCACTTCAGCTGATGCATGACGCTGCAAAGTGTTGACAATTTAGCATAATTAAGTTTGCATAATACATTAATCCATTGGTGTATTGTTGTTAGTTCATAATTAGCGTCAGGTACGGTACAAAATGACTGATTTCGAATCAGTTTTATATGATGCTTGTATATCACTTTAGTTCCAATGTTACAGCAAATACTTATCTAATATGCATATGATTAAATTGGTTTTATGGTGGTGATCATGTGTTACTTTTGGCGATTGATATACAGGCTTCGTATTTCTGTATTATAGCAGTGTCTGGAATCATAGCGATAGTTAATGTCATAATGTTTTGCGGTCTCTCGGCCTTATCTTGTACAATGGTCATGTGATCTGTTGCTTATCTGCTTGCCGCCCTGCTAGGATGTCACATGACTTCCTAAGTATTGCCGTAGCTGATAGGGTCGATCATCACTTCTTTCTTCTTGTGACTGTCGCCATTTTAGCTCGCACGATTGTTTATTTTTGATAATCGTCACCATCAGGTCATCTCCACCATTTGCAGTGACTTTTCTCATTCCGCAACGGACACGTACTGTTGTCATACAATGCCTGGCGCAATTTTAAGGTCAGTGTGATTTTTTGTTATACTATTTTGTTTGTCACTTTATATCTCGACCACCTGGCTCGATTGCAAAAGCTGCGTCCCGTGTTTCACTTATTTACAATGTCGGCTTCTTCTGATATTGTCCATTCTTATTAGGTGTCATTCGTTCCCTTAACGTTTGACCGCTTTCACCAGGGGTTCTGGGTTGCTCTCTCTTGATTTAGCTGGTGGCCACGAGGTTTTCTATCATGGTATTTTGGGCCTCACCTTGCCAAAGTTGCTCAACGAAGTGGGAATGGCTTCCGCCCTGAACCCGGCCATCGTGGTCATCGATATTGGTTCTAATGATTTGTCTGCGACCTCCGGTTTTCCCGCCACGTTAGCCAAGGACGTATTTTGTTTTTCGCTAACTTGTTTGTTAATCATTCTTTCGCGATGTCGTAGCATGTAACCGTGCCTACCCTCAACATAACACCCGCAACGACTTCAATTCTTGTGTCTTGTTTTACAATTCTACCTTGTCATCTCTTTGGGCGTCTAATCACCGCATTATGTTTTGGCGGCATTGTGGTATTTGGTCGAACTGGCAACTATATTTGCATTACGATAGAGTACATCTCAATCTGGCAGGTCTTGCAAAATATTTCAACAACTTGCGTGGTGCTGTTATTGCAGCTCTTAACTCCCATTTTTTCTTACAGTGATTCCTGGTCCTTGTGTCTAATAACTTCTGGTTGTTGCCTTTTATCGTGACCTTCCTTGATTTTGCATATCTCTCCAGATGAAATTACCCCTGCAAAACTATCCACAGAGGTTTAAGGTACACAGACAACTTATTGGTGTCGCGCTCTTTGAATTACGACGCTACTGGAATCTCCATAAATATTTTCATCTGTATAAATATTCTCCAATTTGATAAACAATCATATTTACAATTAGAAGCAGGTAACGTCTGACTATTCTGTTAATCTACCTTCTAACCAATCGTTCAAACTGATAACATCTACACGGATATTGAAATTGTTCCAATACAGAGGGGCTCTAGCAGGTAATAGTATCCGATTTGGTCGATTGCAGCGAGCTCATCACACCGACAGCAAACAACTCTATATTCGATCTACACATTGGGAACAACTCCGTTTGTCAGATCTTGAATTGCGTTTGAATGGTTTCGTATTTATTCTAGTTGGAGTGATAATTCTAGAAGAGCGGCTGGCAGCTCTTTGGTTCTAAGTCATTGTTGTGCTCGTGCATTATGAGATGAATGGTTATTAGGACGCACCTTTACAAAAGAGAGGGAAAAGCTGCAATAAAGTGGACCGCAAGCAATGTGAATGTTATGCTACTTCCGAACCAAGTAGAAATTACGAGATTGTATTGTAGGGTCTCATTTCAACTGTGAAAACATAACATGGACACAATAGGCGTGCTTTAATTCCCTTCTAGCGGACAAAGGATATTGCATAACCATTGAAGAAGGCACAAAAGATGCTATCGCTGCACATGAAGATAACAAAATATGGAATGGAAAGCAGCGACCATTTCCTTCTATATTACCATTGCATTATTACGACAAGTGGCCCGTACTTCGCAGCTTTTCTGCTCCCGATTATATTTCCCAAGTAGGCAGGTGGTAGTTAAATTATTGCATTCACCCATAAAGGTAAAGGTAAGTATTCTGCGTAATTGATGAACATAACTGGCGGATACAGTCCAATATCTATTTGCATCTTTCTTTATTATCGAATTGAAACGTTCGAGCGAGTAAGTATAATGCGCATAAGATGAGGTTTTTCTATTACCACACTTAATCGTCATTGGCCACAATGTTGATAATATGCTGGAAGCTAACAAGATGTGAAATGTTGGACCAAACAGGAGACATAATCGTGTGGTACACCGAATGGTAAGTAAGTCTAGGCACTTAAGCTGATTGACCGTAGACATATCGTCGTAACTGGTTCCGTGGCTTATTTACTTGTTTCACTCACTTTATCACCTTATAAATTCTAACCATGTGCGGTAATAAACAAATGCACAGCGGATCCTGAACAAGATCGCTCGTTCCACCTGACGGATAGTATATTTGGTTACGCAGCTTTGATATTGTGCTTACCATTAGTCGCTAATGCTTTGCCTGTTGGTTGTGTCTTAAGACATCAAATGGTCACCAGCATCATTTGAATGTTAGTACTAAGATTGATCAGTTATTATGTGATCATCAACGACTCGTCCATTAAGGTGAGCTATGTGTGAGTCGATAACTCAGTCCTGGCGTTGATCTTTTAAATATACCATTGCCATTATAAGAGAGAGAAAACCTTGTTGAGATTGCAATAACGTCGCTGATAAAGGTGCAATCTGTATCCTTCTTATACCGGCCGTGCAAACCGTTCCCTGAATACAACAGATAATCTTTCCGCTCTTGTCGACCTTGATAATCAACATTACGCACGCATCTTCAAATTGAAACATATTGTAGCAGATTAACCCGGTATCTACACAAACTGCATTGTCTCCGCTGGGATGATTTGCCTCGACTTGTAAATTTGTAATGTCCATCTTTTCTATTGCAGCCCACGCCGTGAATAATGAGCAAACGCGGCAAAGGGTTCCTAGGATGTTGTACACCCGGTTGTAGGAGTGTCTGGAATTCGAACGAATACAATTAAGCACGAATTAAACAATTTAGCACGAATTAAACAATTTAGCACGAATTAAACAATTTAGCAGAGCAAGAGTTCTATTATCGCGATTCAATTGGTGACAATCCATCCAGCACGGGTTGATGTTGCGCCGGTTTGCTGCAGCATCTTTGATATCGACATGGCATGAATCAAAGTCGTGCCATAATGTTTACCAGGAAGCGTTATTGGACTATCCCTTATTATAGAGTTACTAATGGCAGGGTGTTTTTTCATTTGCGCGTGGCTTCCTGGAGTATGTAAAGTAGATAGGTACATACTTAGGCATTGCAGCATTTAAGCAGCAAACATTGACGTCTCTAGAGGGTACACATGCATGACAATAAGTGTCAGCTGATTTTCCTGCCATGCGCCTCATATTCCCATTTACATACATCGCTGCGTTAGCAGGTTATGCATAACGAAGTACCATAGTCACTGCATATAACCCTTGGATTAACACGTTAATGAAATTTTGTTCATCCTCAATCGATCCTCGGATGGAAATAATGTCCAGTAATTATGCCGCTGATAGGGCAATGGATCGTCCTCGCCGATCCATTATAGTCAGGACAAGATTATCGGGACAGAGAATGGCTCTAACCGGACATAAGGTTTTTGAACCTTCCAAGTGTGCCTTGCTTCCCGTGTGGTTTAAGGTTGGCTTTGCTGAGGTAGTCAATGCTGTCATCTTCCCTCCTTATATGGTCACCTTTATCCAGGTGTGCTGTTCAATGACGAAAATGCTGCACCAGATGATCCGTTTTTTATTGGTAATATGTCATCTCACGATAAATATGCATCATAAACTATTTAGCGTCGGGATCAATTAATTTAGAAAATGGGAAATTAACATTATGTTCTCTACACTTTTCACCCCACGTCTTTGTTAAATGTCCACATAACCATGCTTTTATCTTAGTCGTGACTTAGAGAAAGAGACGCTTCAGGCAATAAATATTTCACGGCCTTATCCGCTAATTGTCTTGGTTTCATTCTTTTCCCATAAGTCACTAGGCATAAAACCCTAGGCGCAATAAATTCGGCACATGTTTAACGGTTACGCTCTCCATGGCAGCGTTTCGAGCGGCTGGAGTTATTAGCTTATACAATATGTTTACGTATTAATATTGAAACCGGGCCTAACACGCATTCAAATTATCACTTGCAAATATCCGACTGAGCACATATTGAAATTAAGATTACAATTTGATATTATTTCAAACGTGATGTATATAATTGATGGGCACCAGACATGAACGACGTTTAGGGTCACAAGAGTAATGCACCTCACTTACCGAAACATTGCCTGACAATCATGTTCGACTGATGAATGTTAATAACAGGCTGGCTAACCCGTTGTTTAATCCCCACTAAAGCCGCAACAATACATTGGTAATGGTTCAGTCGGCTACGTGTTCATGTCCTTTAAAATTTAGCTTGCATGCGAATTATTGATATAATAATTGTAAGGAAAAGAAAGTGGTAATGATTACTGGTCTTCTTATACAAACATCGCCTACATTATTTGCCGCGACTACACACACGTACTGTCCGTTTTTATTTGTCATTGCCCAAGTAAAACTGCTCGGGTGATAAAGTGAGGCTTTGACTTAACATGGATCCACTTAGTTGCAAGGAAGTGTTGTTTCAGAATGTGCGCATAGGTCGTCTATGGTGCGAAGCAAATTAATCCTTAATCTGCATTTTATGGAAATATCGTAAAAGTAGCTTTTCCACAGCGAAAATTTGCGACGGCAGTTGATCCTCAGGCATGTAAGCAAATGAGCTCGGACATCAGCATTCGAGTTGTCAATTATACATTTATTGCTTTTTAACTTTGCGATTTAAGAAGAATAAGTCACTTAGAGAATGGCCCGTGGCTTATTCAGTATTACAATCGATGAATACAATCACGGTATTTTTTTAAGCTCTGCGCGACATGTTCGAGTGCAATGTTTTGCAAAGATGTCGGCAGTAATGCTAGCGCCAAACAAAGTTATTTGCGTAACTGAATTTTCGAAGTGATTATTGTAGCTGAACTTAAGTTTAACGCGTGCAAATGGCCCAAACGATAAACTCCTGATTCATTTGCTTTGTCTAAGTAACAGCTGGTATTAACCACAGTATCAAATCTCATAAACATTTCCTGAAACTTGTAACCAAACTACATTACACAGATAACATATTCATTTCAAACGTAACCAAATTAACCAGCAGAGTAATGCAATAATACATATTTTTATAATTTTAGAGTTACATAAATGCACTTAATTAGCTAGGTTTACACGGATCGTTGGATGAAAATAACTCAAATTAATGCTCAATAATGCTCAGGATGGTCTATTCAATACTCTAAAATAATTATGAAAATATTACTATTCTTTTATATTACTCAAAATATTGCGTTTCTATGCTCTATACAGTCAGGAATATAGGTTTAAAAAATGAATGCATTTAGGTCTCGTTTAAGGAAAAAGGAGACTTGGACTCAGAAGTAGGCTCTATGGGAGAAAGCGCGATAAGTGAGATCCTGCCACAGATAATGCCTGGGTTCCAGCATATTTTGAAAACCTTGGGAGATCAAGAAGGGGAGAGGAGGATGATCGTAGACACCTTGGTGACTGGTGAAAGATATAAGCAATCATTCTGCATGCATACAAGTTCTGTCTATGTGCATTTGTCGAAAAAAGTTAAGGTTCAGACAATATATTTAATGTGTAAAACAGGACTATAACTGAAAGCGTGAAACCAAGAATTAACGACCATGCGTCTATAATTTCAATGCAGCAGGATCGTCATCAAACATAGAATGTTTTTACCTAAATCTTAGATACACTTGTATTTATGTAAATTGCATTGCTCCTCCTTGCTTTCATGTAATTCATAAATCAACCTATTATTAAAACATAATTGACAGTTTGACTGCATGCAAAGTTTAACATACACGGCCTATGCTATTGGGGCAGCGTGACTTACATTTATATGTAGATAACATAGTGCTTTAATCTAAATAATCAACTTAACTTTGTCAACAACAAGAGCTTTGTAACATTGTTGATATTTGAGGAAGGCATCAAAATGTAAGATGCAGTAGTCCGACTCATTATCTAATATGATTGCAGTGATTATAAATACACTTCTCTATGTCACTTCAGTCTATCCGATAAAGACCATGAAACTCTACTAACTAAGGTAACACACGCTTGCGAGAACAAAGCAAATACGTCATTGTAAATCACAACTCTGCAATAGCTCGGGTACCAAGAACGCAAAGACGTTTTTAAAATGTCTCTCATCTTATTGTGCTATATGTGTGACAAATGTGACATAGCTCTGTAGCGGAGAACATGATCGTCAAAACGTTGATCAGCTTCAATTTACGGATCAAAAACGGAATACTTAATACCAAAGGTCAAGGCTCTATTATTATCATCTGAAAAGCAGCTCAAGCGATGTTCTAACCTGAGACCGTTTGTTGTCCTCGACAGAGCAATTACTTGGATATATTAACCCTGTACATGCTGAGAACCAATGACGTCAGAAGCTATGGAGCTCTCTAAGACATGATTATTAGGTTGGTAATGAAGTTGTGATGCTGGAAAGTGAATCTTAAATCATCAAGAGATACATACATTTATTTTGTCGCTTATCATTTGGGAGTCAATTCCTTTAGCCTGTGACAGCATTTATTCATCTGCTATCTGACGGTACTAAGTTGACGCTATCAGTTAATGCAATGACGTTTCGTGGTGATTTATGACTTGAATAATACATTGATTATCCAACATAGCTTAAGACTCTCTAACCGCCAGACGCACTGGGGCTCACATCTGACAACCAATTGTTATATGTAGAATAATGCCACTGCATCTTGCTATTACCTCATGTTTGATCGACACATTGTCGCAATGGATCCAATGAACGCTTGAATCGCGCAGCCAAGTGTATGCTGAAGTGTATGCGAATGATATTGAACACATGCAGATTTGGATTATAAGCGTTTATACTATATATCAATATGCATGTAGTTTACGGGTATTGTTCAGGAGCAAGAGCGTTCATTACATCTCACAATAACATTGCACGATATTTAATTAGTTATAACCAAAGACGCTAGACTGGATACCTAGATACACCTTTTCAACTGCGTTGACAAACGTCTCAGTTGGTAGAGGCCAACACGGCTTATCGTTCAGCAAATCAGCATGCATGACCAATCTAACAAGCATGCATTGAAACATTGAAGGTGAGTAACGTCGATATTAACTAAATATGCTGGTTATAATGAACGCAATTCTTCCTCGTAATACTTGACGAACATATTTCTTGTCTACAGTTTCCTTTCTTCGTGAAGGCATCTTTATACTTTCATGGTCAAACCTGCATTTTTTTTCACCGAAACATTCCACCACCAATCGTTACTTTAGAGCAATAAAAGATACGAAAAAGAACGCGCCCAATCGGATGGCTAACATAGAACTATAGAATGCAGGGGGTTTAACACAAACACAATGATATCATCACTCTAAATTATGAGCCAAGAGTTGACCACACTAATTTCGCGTCCAAAATGACGTCATACACTTGATTGACTAGATACAGTGACATATATGGTTGCTATGAGACCCGAATAACAATATTTAATAGATTGCACTAAACTTTTGTTATGTTATCTGGCTATGCTTCGGTTAATAGCGACCCACCACGGTGGACAGGTGGTTGAGGTGGCATGATTTCAACATTATATATTTGGTATTCTATAAAAATCATGAATATCATGTAGCGTCAAACGTTTCTCAACATAAGCTTCTGCTGGGGTAAATTACTGTCATATGCACATCATCAGCATGAAAGAACGATCACAATATAGCAGCAACTTCAACCGACATATTTCAAGCAAACAAAACCGGCTTTCCTCTGAGACGACATGGTCTCCTGCTGATAGCCGGCTTTGGTCATGGAATTGCATCCTACCACGTCACGCAATGCGTGACTCACGGAGGCTCGACCAGGTGTAAGGCTTGATAACAGTGCGTTATGATGCCACACTTATTCATTGTTCTATCAAATAGACGCATAGAGGAGGCACATTTAAGTTAAAGAAAGTCCAATATCATACTAATATTTTGCCGTTTGGATGGGTGACTCCGAAACGCGTTTTGTTGTACACAAGAAACCTTTTGGTAGCGGACGTGAATGACCAACAATACACATTGCATGACGACCCACGACTATTTGTTGTTGCTAACCACCTCCTGCTTTTAATTTCGGCATAAGACAGCAACTTACACTTTACTCAATTTGCGATATCACAACACTGGGAGCAATATCCATCATTGCCAAAGAGGAACGCATTAACTCATATCAGGCGAGAGATGGATCCGGACGGCGCCTCACTGTGTCGGCAATTCATATAATATCCCTTACTCCATGCATACGAATTGCTCATTCGTTTCTTGAGGTTCAACTGTGTTATACCCTTGCTTTCCCAGTTCCAAAAGCAGCCTCAAAGTTGTGACCTACTTTAAGCTAAAACGATGTTCACGATGGCAATTTCGCCAAAACACAATTACGAGGTGTCAGGTGTTTGGAAATTCAACGATCTCAAGACAACTGTTTCTATACAAGTACTAGCACAGAGTCGTAAGAATTATGTCTAGACCAATTGCATGTGTTATGTGTGTTCCCTGCCATCAGTCTCAAGTATCTGGTGCTAATCAACACAGATGCAGCACATAAAATGTGCATTTATATAAGTGATATAGTGTTGTAGAAACACATGTGTACACCGATGCAGGAATTATGGCTTCTTATGATGACTTGTAATCGATGTGCCGCCTCCATCAATATCACATTTAAGCGACATTTCGTATATACAGTTGAGTGTGCTATACTTTGCAGACCTGCGACACATCATCCACAATTGATCACGCACACCAGCACTCGTTACTCAAACCACAGTTAGCAACCCTCCACACTTCTAACTCTGTTGATATTCGTCGTCAAGCTTAGGAGAACAGGCCAAGCATGTATAAAAATGAATAGCAGGTGTACTTGGGCTACAAGCGCATTATTGCTAAGCATTTCAGAATGGCATTTTAGTACAATTTATAAGGATCAAGAAACCTATGCATACATTTCCTCAACACTATGACACATATAATGACGACAGGTAACAATTCTTTAGCAATTGATATCGCATATATCATAATCAGATACATCTATCATCAAAATAAGTGATCTGATTAAACAGAAGATGATCGGTTTCATTTAGATCAACATCAATGGCACTTTATTAATCTTCATGGTTCGTCTTTAGTCTAGTATTGAGTCTCATGTAACATTTACATTAGCATCCCTAGAATCACCGTGGGTTTTCTTCGACATTATGGGTGCTATATCTATATTAATGTATATATGTGCGTACATATATCGTATGCATATATATCAACATATACATATATATATATATATATGTATATATATATATATATATATGTATCCATATATATATATTAATATATATATATATATACATATATATATATGATGAATATATATATATGTATCTATATATACGTATATATATATATATGTGTGTGTAAATAATATATATATATATATATATATATATATATATATATATATATATATATATATATATATATATATATATATATATATATATATATATATATATATATATATATATATATATATATATATATATTTATATTCGTTCAAATTTGCCGATATCTAAGTTCGTTCATGAGGCGTATTGTGTACTTTGGTCTATGATCCTACGGTAGTTTCTCTCTGAATTTTATTTCAAATACAGCACATCTCAAAAGATACTATACGAGGTATTTAGAGCACAATCACCACTTACGATACAGGTCGTGTGTATGATACGATAGGCTGTTTTTAATAGAAAAACAAGCGTATTTATGTCTCATAATTGACAATACATCCTCGGGTGGCGGCTGTAGCATTTATAGATTCACTGATGTATCCCTACCTCGCTTTGACAAGACAGTCTTGATATATGCATGCCGTAGTTAGAAAACGA
Organism: Urechis unicinctus; assembly: GCA_034190875.2. NCBI lineage: Eukaryota > Metazoa > Annelida > Polychaeta > Xenopneusta > Urechidae > Urechis > Urechis unicinctus. The sequence goes on from CM067344.1 coordinate 9,174,980, forward strand.
GCCATTCACGCTTGTTAAAGATTAGTTGACATGGGAGCACAATAGCGATCTGATTGCTGTCCGTTACAATAATGATTAATTTTTGTACTTGCGAATGGGAGCAAATCGGAATTAATCATGTATATGGTAATAGATTTATTGAAAGAGAAATGATCAAAACTGCAGTTAAAGAAGAACCAATCAATTTCTAAAGTATAATTTGATAACTCTTCTTCTGTTAGAGTTGTGAATTTTAAACAGGCATCTGGAATGACGGTAGTTGTAGCAATTCGTTATTGTATTAGCGTCTATAAGCCGGACTTGATTTACAATTCAAGGTCACAGGTTTCTAATCCTGTCTATTATTATTTATACATTTATATATAAATCGACGACATGCAGATTTGTTGCATGCTACAGATACATTTATCATAGAAAGCCACTTATTATGGTTGGTCGTTACACCTATAAAAATATGTGCCTGAAAATAACAGTCGAATTCAGTAAAATAATTTGTTAGGTGATAAACAAGTTATTTATTGTACTCGATTGTAACGCGAATGTTGTGTATATTGTGCAGAAGCGTCTGCTGTACTTAGGAGTTGAGGACATTTGTGGGTGGATTACACAGAACAAGCTCGAACTTGATGCGCTACCATTTACTTAATGCATATTGTCCCCCGTGTAATCTCAATGAATTGAAGCCATGCTTAACATATTAAAACATTTCGTGCGTATGATCATAGCTGTATCCGCCGTTCACTGTCATAATCATACTGCCATCGCATACAATGCTGATTGTTGAGGGTCGTATGCGACTTGTCGCTGCAGGATGGTGACTAAAGTATTATGTAATCTTATAACAAACTATTTCCATCAATAAGCTATTGATATTGCTCCTAATACCTGGTATCATATTTGAGACCATGGGAGACGCAATAAGGTTGCAAAATCCTGATTGGAGATTCCACGGGCCATAGATCAACATGATGATGATTGTATTCAATAGAAATAACCTGAGATGACCGTAATAGTACCTATTTCATCCCGCAAATCAGAGTCAGACGTTTACAGAGGCCGTCCTTATCATATATTCTATTGTTCCCTTCCTTTATACCCTCCAGCCAATGAAATAGCCATTACTACCACGTCTGACAACATCTACATTATTTATTCTTCTCAGAGAGACCTCATAATAAAGCACGGGCTTACAGAAAGCAAATTGCATTTGGTTACATTGCGTGTTTTACATACCACATCATTCCTTGCTTACACTTTTCGTAGATCATTACGCACTAGCATTTAACGCCCAAGAGATAGCACAATGTTGACAATTGTTAACTATGTATAAATGATCTACAAACATACGAGGGCATAAAAAGCTAATTAAATGTTGGCAAATTAACACAACAGTTTGAACAGCGTTTTCTGTCAGCATTTTTCTGTCAGTATTTTTGTCATATGGCATACTAAAGTGTGGGCAATAGCTATAACCTTGGTTTGTTGGTAATCTATTCACACCGGTATTACCAACGATGAGGGCCGCTATGTACTTAAGCATGTTGTGATACATCGTTATTCACTTCTGAGAATTACCTGTAATTCAGTCGTATACGCTACCGAGTGTTGGTCTGCAATCTAATTACTAGTACTCCAACAACGTACACAAAAACGTGCCGCCTCCGACACACCAACAAGTCCGTTCACAATGGGTTTCAATGTATATCAAATTTCAACTGATGTGGCCGGGATTGTGAATTTGAGGTGAGTTGTTTTGCTGGTGGCTACTACCGATCAAATTTGCAAGCTCTTTTTTCTGTAACTTTCACACTTGCGACTACAGTACCATTCATCCACTCGTCGTAGTCTCAAGACGGCACAATGTGGTGCGTACGCCTTGACATGTCTACAGACATACAGTCGCTGCGACTTATGTAGCGACGCAGTATATAAGTCAAATACGTTCGGATAAAGCGATGCCCAGTAATGTCCACGTGCTGGATAAGATCTCTGCGGATTAATGGGCACCAGATATGAACGACGTTTTAACATTGGTGCTACAAATTATAATACATCAGTCAGTACACTGATTTGAGCTATAAAACTGGAAAAACGTCAGACATTGCAACTCACTTAAAACGTAACCATGACAGTTGCTTTGAGGCAAAGGTTCCAGTCAGGGCAGAATTGAAAGCGTCTATGGCAGTGGCAACATCGAAGCCAACTGCGCCACGATTGCTTATTTGATCAAAGTCTGTGATTGGGCAGCACAAGCGCGAGGTATGAAACGATAGCTACGGCGATATGAGGCTTTATTTCTTGTTATATGAGGCTACTTTAAGTCGCTGAAGATGATAGTTTTAAAAACCTTGTAAACATATACCAACTCAGTTTTACACCCTCTAGTAGAAAGCATTTTTCGCATAATCAAATACCAGCTGGGTCCAACAAACGGTTCTACGCCTAAGTTAACTGAGAGA
>CM067344.1:9185381-9187881 GCA_034190875.2 Urechis unicinctus
ATTTCGGAAACGGCTTTGCCTATGGATGTGCATCGATCTACGTCACTCACAGTGGCCCGACGTGGGTCGTTATTCCGACCAGGGGTAGGGCTTGATAACAGTGCGTTAGGATGCCACACTTATCCATTGTTCTATCATTGGTATCAAATAGACGATTAGAGGATGCAAATTGAAGTTAAGATTGTCCAATATCAGACTAATATTCTACCGTTTGGATGGGTGATCCTAAGAAGTGCTTTGTTGTACGTTTGGTGGCGGATATCACTGACCAAAAAAACTCTTTGTGTGACGACTGACGACTATTTGTTTTTGCTAGCCATCTCCTACGTTTATGTTGGCATAAGACACTAACTCAAACTTTATTATGAACACTGGGAGCGATATGAACCATTGAAAGTGAGGTGTGCATTAACTCATCTCAGGTGATAGATTGATCCAGACGGCGCCCCACAGTGTCTGCGATTCAGACAATGTCCCGCAACATGCGTTGACAAATGATGCAATTTTCTTTACCATTCGGGTAACCTCCACTATCTACATGTGCTTTCCGAATACTAACCACTCCTACGATAACGACGGTTATGATTAGGTTCTCAAATTATGACCGGCATTCGCTACTCGCCAAACATAAATCATAACTGTCGCGTTCCTTATCCGACCGTTGATCAGTGGAAATCTGTACGTCAGCTGTTGGTAAGCGCGCCTACTGATGCGTCTTGGCAAACCTGAGAGCCAGATTACTATAATACGAGGTAGTGTTTCTACCAATACACAGATACCATTTACTGGTGTACTTAAGTAATTTACCCTACTGTTAACGATGAACAACTAATACTATTTTATAATAAAGCATTACTAATTTCCCTGCATTTCCCTCAGGTAAAAGAAGATACCTAAACCACAAACGTTGCATACAACTCATGCACGTCTGTATTTGAAGCCTCATATACGCTGATTCATCATCCTTTTTTGGTTCCCTAGTTTACGCACCTCTTGCTCTGGTTTCTTCGTCATTTATTATGCAATTTGTTCTCAGCATATACACATTATGTTTTCGCAGTATATATGCAGAACAAGATAATGCGAGCAGAATTGATTACTTGTGTGCTCATCTATTTGTGTACGGAGTAAGAAAAATATGCAATCATCACAAAACATTAATCTAGAGCATTGGTACAAATTCAAAATGTAATTAAAATGACAGTACAGAACATGATTTAACTAATTTATGTGATAAGCCTCACAATATGTATTGATTTAGTTTAACGCTCGCGTGTGTTTATACACGCCTTTAGGTAGAGCAATGACGCAAAGGTTAATTAAAATAGGATCTGGAATATTCTGGCAATCATTTACCCGGCTGAACTGGTTGTAACAGATGGTGATTTATGTCATCACTCCAAATACGCGACGATTGCAAGTTATTGGTTGATTCAACTCGGTATCAAACTGTCTCCGATTTGAATTCCTTATCTCTTTAATCAAATCCCTCGATTTCAACATGCTTGATAGTTAATTATTTACTGAATGCATACGAATGGCTCAATCTTCTCTTGAGGTTCAACTGCTTGTGTTCTACCCTTGCATGCCCCAGTCGCGTAGCAGCCTCAAGGTTGTTGCTCCCTTTGAGATTAAACCATATTCATGCTGCCAGTTTCGATATGTAGGGTGGTCGAGAATTCAAGGATCTCTACACAAATACACCGAGTCGAATAATACGAATAATGGAACAATTAAAATAACAACAGTATTGTTTGTATTCACTGCCGTCAATCTTAAATGTCTAGAGCAAAGCAACAACAATGCTGCACATCAAAGTGATAAAGAGTTTTAGTAGCACATATGTTGAAATTGTAGCAGGAGTTATGGCTTCTTATGCTGTCTTATTAACAATTTGCCGTCGACGCCAAATAACTATGTAGACTGCAAAACAATCAATTGGGGGAAATGTTCCTGTTATATGAGAGAAGCCAACTATACTAAATAATGGTGTCCGTTCGTTCCAATGTCACTGAATGTTAAATCAACAAGTATAACGACATCACCTTGAGCATGCTGCGCTTTACAGCATAAACTATCGCTTTATTGGCATGCAAGCGTTTATCGCGGCTGAAAGCAGGCTGAAAGCAGCCTGAAAGCAGACTGAAAAGCAGACTGAAAGCAGGCTCAAAGCAGGATGAGACTAATAACTGTCCGACCCTCTGATGATATCCAGATGACGTCCAGCGCTCTCTGCATAGTAAACAATGTGTCTTAACCTACATTGACAAATGGTGCAATCTTCGCTTCCATCAATATCCCATTTAAGCGATATTTAGCATCGACAGTTGAATGAGCTACACTTTGCAGACCTGTGAAAAATCCTTTACAATTGATCACGCACACTATCACACTATCCAACTTTACTCACACCCCTGCTGGCAACCCTCCACCATATATGGCTTCTAACACTGTTGCTATTAATCGTCAAGTGTGACAGAACAAGCCCAGCCTATAGAAA
>CM067344.1:9190381-9237881 GCA_034190875.2 Urechis unicinctus
AAACAAATCTACATTTTCTTACAGCATAGTCCTTCTGAGTTACTGCCACATTTTCGACGTGCCTTATTTTTTGTACGAAGGTTGGACATCCTCACTAAGCTTATGGTGCTGCGACTCACAAACATGCCAGATGTGTCTGAACATACCTTTACTTTGCGAACCCTTGATATATTCAATGACCTGTTTGCTAAATATCCTCTGCTTCCATAGCTCGGGCGAACTATTAGATATCAGATATTTGACAGCAACTGGCCGGATGATATAATGTATCAGGCAAATTGATCCTGCCTTGGCACAATTGTACATGGTAACCGTATCATTGGGTTCAAGCAGCTTTAAAGAATTCAGAGGAAAGGGATTGAGTGTTATTAAATTTAAGTCCAACATCTTAACTTTATTCCAAATATTTCTTACACTTTTGGGAAATGGACACAGTTTGGCTATAGATAGGAATCGCGATTCTTTAAGAGCGTTCAGTTCTCTCCTGAAACGTTTCGCAACGCTGATTAGTCCAGATCATCCAACTTTTGCCGCGCAAATTGTCTTGTGTATTGCAAAACGTGACATTGCGATTGCCACCCCGATGAGCCAGTGTTACTGGAACAATGTGGTGCAACGGACCATACATGTACATTGGAATCATATAGAACACTGTATGTTTCATGGATCGTATCTGTCAATGCCGGTTTCTATTTACTTTATCTATTTTGAGCATGGAGGCCCTTTGAGTGTGTTTTTGTTTTTTCATCATATTTCTGTTGTGCTCAAGGAGAAAATTTGTCATGATAAGGGCTATTTGAAACTTAACTTATATATGGATTCTAATGCTGGTTCATCAGCCTATTGACTTACACAATCATGTAACCATTGACGGAAGTGTTCTACTAGGTTCCGTGATAAGCAATGAACCATAAAGTGGAACCATCCCCAAAATAGATACCTTGCTTTACTTGACCGTTCGACATGTAGACTGCAGTTGACCAGATTATAGGATAGACATATTTGGCAACCATACCTGTTACAAGACCTGCGTTTAAAACTACTAACTACTACTTAATGTTACGAGCCCCATACGGAGAGTAAAGGAAATAATAATGTTGTAACCTTATTGACGCCTGACGCGTTTACACTGGACCATTTCGCTTTGGTGGAGGTTGTCAGATTTGAGACCTAAACTGGTATTCCGTATATATAATCGAAGTGAAACATAGTAGGCTACGACATTTTTCTTTGGGGGAGGGTAGAGTTGAGAGACAAGCCCTGCGCCGCTTTGCATAGCTAGCCGGCCTGTAATCTATGCCCAGTTGGCTTGTATCGCTCACAAGCCATAGCACAGCTACAATCTACATCCCTACAAAAGCAAATTGGGTTCAGTTTGTTCCACATTTTTGTTTAAAAATAGATCGTTCTTTTAAGGCCGTGAAGGTATGTTTGATTTGTTGTACCCTCCATTCATTTAAACCTGATGATGCATGTATATTTCCGGAGGAAAATTGATTGTTAGGAGGTCGCATTATAACACCAGAGAGCTATTACACACATCACGTAGAGGGGTTACCCGTCAGAATGAGATAAGTTTTATCAGGCAGTAAAAACCAAGAGGAATCAGGTTCTGGGGTTGATGATGGGCTGCCTGGGTATGGGGGATGTGCAGGTATGGGGCAGCCCCGGATAGCAATGAGTGACGGGATTCAGTGGTTTACACACAAAGATTAAGTATGTATCCAGTAAATCGCACGATGATATTCAATTGTTATTACATAGTCATGTAATGTACAGGACGTAGTGATCCAGCTGCTCGCTCGTGATGTGGTCCCATTGCTCTATGCAGGTAAGCAGGTGATCATTTGAGGAGACCCAGGTTTAAAACTTAGGTTCAAGTGAATCACACACGCATATCATGGGACTGTCGATGTTTAGAATATCATTCCAGAAAACCAGTTATTTGTACAACGAGATCTAGCTGTTCTCATATGGGCTGCAAATATACTGTGATTAGGATTACAGTCGAATTAATTGACAGTGAACCCAAACACTGATGACAAAATTATTATTAAAAAATTATATATAAGTGTTGTCAGTTATGATTCGATTCAAATATGACCCAAAACAGTGAATTATTGTGTGCTACTATCACTCAACTGTGAACCCGGGTTAGAATGCAACCGAATCAGAATGCATCAGGTAACAGACGCAACAAGGCATACACGCAATCAGTCAAGAACTCAACTATTGTTTACAGAACAATGCGTACAGATTAGGATCTGTATAATTTTCATCAGGTTCCTTGGCCCAATTTACACAATTAACATATTCTACTTATCGTCGCCCGATCCATGTTTACACTAAGCGACCGGTCAGTCCATCGTCACGGATTAGAAATCAACGTTTTTATGTTACTTTTATCGCTTTCATAGCGAAGTGTTTGGGTACACCAGAATCATTTGACGCAATCTGATACGAAAGTATTATACGACCAGTTTGATCAGCAATGTCGTTGAAGCGAATTTTCGTCCTCGCCCAGCACGCAGAAGGTAAGTTAGATATGGTTCTAATTGACTCTAATGTACTTTGTGCTTGTGACACCTGGCAATATCTGATGGAGAAACTGACAATATCTTGAAAATCCCTCGGGGCTGTTACGTCCTTCATGTGGAAGGGGTTACTCCTTTATTCAAGACTTTGAATAAACCGCACAGTGCATATTGGGCTATACCAACCTTGAGGAGTCAAGTCCAGGTTTGATTTCGAGGAGCATGCAGGAAATAGAGCATAGGATGAGAAGTTAATCCGGTTATCAAATAGAGATCCTGTATATCACACGAAGAGAACCAGTCACTATAATGTTGCGATTCAGTGGGGCACACACAGATCCAGTGATTCTTGGTGGAGTAGATCTTACTAGTAGAGATCCACGTTATCACATAAGGTGAGGTACTGGATAATGTCTTACTGCTGAGGTATCAAATTCTCGTTGCTGAACGATGCTTTACATAAAACGGTGTGGCCTTTCGTTTTGTGATCAAATATATGTTAGATGCTGAAGTTAACAAAGGGGTTGTATGTAGCTTAAAAAGCGATGTAGGAGGGGTGCATCACTCATGGTTGCGGGTACATAAGAATTGAATGATTTAATGATTCGCCCCATTGATCCTGACTTTACTGCCAGACAAACGTCAAATCATCTTGCTCATTTGAGGATCTTCATATCGGTCTAGTGTTGTTGCCAGGCACTGAACCACCTGAAAATCAGCTGTCATTAGTCATGTTACGCCACGCGCCCTCATATGGTTCTACACTAGAGGAGCGCTCTCTCTGGTATCAAAGAATGTTCTCGTCGTGTAAAGCAGGCTCCTTGCTAATCCATAAAGGCCTACATATGTGAGCTAGGAATGCTACATTAATACATATATGCATGCATACAACATATGATATATGTATCGATATTTTCATATAGCGCCTCCACACAGTCCCATCCCCCACCCTTCCACCCCACGTTCCAAATGCTCATATCCCAAACCTCCCCTCTCAGGAACCAATAGTTACCCGGGATCTAAACTTGCATTATCATTGCGGCTTTAGTGCGATCATATTGAGCTATATAGGCGGCTAGTTTGACATTACTTGATCAGTGTTCAATGCAAGGTATAATAAGTATTGGTAAGAGGTTGACTTATCCTGACGAGTTGCATATAATGCAACTATTTTTGTTTTAGTATCAGCTAAACAAGCAACACCTAACATCTAAGGTTTACTAACGCATTAAGGGGCACTTTACTACGTGTACAACGTTGCCCGTCCTGGTCAATGGCGCGCAACGTTCAGCCCACGTTTTGCGCAAGTCGGCTTGTTTTTGGACAGTAGATTATCAGTGGATGAGGTCAGGAGATGAATGGAAGCATAAAATCAAAATCAAGGTCCTTATTATATAGGACATAAAACGCAGCATAGGCTTAGTCTACTTTTCTGCAGAGCAATTTGAGAGTGCACCATGTTCTACTACAGACATAGACCGAATGAACCCATGCTAATTTATCTCTCTTCCTTGAATATGACACCACTTTTGTATCATTGTTACAGTTACTGCCTGCAGCTGGACTTATGGAATGGCGTCTGGCGGTTCGACCAATGATGATATCATCAGCAGTACCAGGGTTATAGATGTGTACCTCTCAAAAAGCATCAATATTGTACCTGTTCGGGCGAATTTCTGCGTCAGTCTGCAGATTTGGACATTATTGGACAACCAGCAAATTATATGACTCGGTCATAACGTTTTGGCGGCAGATATTCGATGTTCACCGAGTCATACTGTCTGGAATGTCCGATTTTTTCAAGGAAGCATTCCGCGACCAGCTTAAGAATGACACCCTGACTCTGGACTGCGACTCTATTAGCACGAGCACTTGTGTAGACTACTTATACTCAGGGCGCGTTGAAGTTAATATAGATTGTGTTGAGGATGTAGCCAGCCTTGCCAAGATTCTGGACATCCCTCATCTCGTCAACACAGATAACTAGACATGTGGTCTATTGGTAAAACTATTGGCGATGAGGATATGCTTAAGGCGGGGAAAGGATGCTGCGCTGAACAATGTGGATGGTTTCAGGAAATAGGAGAGCTTTATGAATCTGAGCTACAGCCATCTTGAGGAGCTCGTGTCGCATGAGAACTTGGCCGTGTCCTCTGATGGAAAACGACTGGGAGCAGCCTTGGTGTGGGTCAGCCATACCAGCGCCTGCGTTCACAACACCTCACATTGTTATTAACATCGCTCCCTCTATATAAGAAGTCCAAGGAATATTTGCGACAAGTATTACGCAACACAGTGATAATAGACCATGGAAAAGCTGGTCGGCTTTTAAGGCTATCCATGAAAGGCAGAAAAAGGGAAGACACAAGACGAACCTTCTAACGCGAAGTGCCTTGTCAGATTGTGACTACTCAAAACTGACCCATACCCAGACTGTGACATCACTGTTATGGTGACGCCAACGTCATTGACTTCCAAAGGGTACAGGCTCACTGACCTGATGAGCCTTTGTTCGGCCTATGTGGCTTGCTACGCTGTGGGATCATCACTGTACGATTCAAGGCTGGGTGGGAATCCGAAGGAAACCTGGCATTTCAACATGCACACAATGCACTGGAACAGTATGGATATATGCAGCACGGCCTGGTGTCGCATTGCATGGTGGAATGTGGCGGGACAGTTTACAGCCAAGGCGTTCATGAACCTGGAGGTAGTAACAATTTTGTTCCACATGTTGAGGTGCTGTACGTGAAGACGAAGACGTGGCGGACTGCTGGCACATTGACGAGGTCAGTCTCCTACAACGCTGCTTGTAGTATGGTTGACGGTGAGGTGTTTTTTCATGGCACACTTGATGATGCTGGCAAGAGGCAGGTCCAGGTGTTCTCCAAACAAACAGAGCAGAGCAGGTGTCTTGGAGTGGTGGCTGTGGCGGAGAAGATAATCATGGGTGATCGGAACGGATTGTATGTTTGCTCTGCATCACAACACACCAAGTTTCGCAAACTGTGTTCTCTTTATGAGCTGCCTTATTATGATTTACTGTGTTATATCCATCATATGACTGTCAGTTTATTATGGCAATCGGTGGCTGGTCAAGATTGAGAAGACACAGTATGGTAACGTGATTCCACTGAACCAGCACCAATCTGTCTTTATTAACCACGGGAAATGCGAAACTCAATCAACAGAAACGACGCCACTAGGACGAGTTTGTTATTGAGGCTTCTGACAGCAAATAGCTGACACTAGAAAACTGTTTTCGTGACAATGGCCAGGGTTTGATTTCAATCCGATGACCAATATAGAGTTGGTTGATGGGCTGCACATTGTCAACACTACTCTGAAATACATGTGCTATCAAGGCCAACTGGACGTTTTTCTGTGTTTTGCTATTGGTTTATTGGGTGATAAAGACGGACAAGTGGTACTTGAGCGCGTTCATGGCATGTCATCAGAAGACTGTCTCGACAAAGCAGACAAGATACTGAGCGATATTGTACAATCTGACCGATGTACCCGCTAGGTGGGTGGTCACCAATATTCCTTCGAGGTGTACCATGAGGCCAGTTAACCCCATTACCTACTTCCTTTATTTGCTCAGGACGGCCGCGTGCTGGTAATGTCTGATATAGCAGTGCACAATAGACAAGCTCTAAATTACTTCCTCAGTTGATATAATTACAAGATAGTAACTTAGAGCAAACAGGTATGCTTCACTTTTCCAGGGCGGCCGACTCTACCATACAGGAGAGCATCGTGAAGACAGCGTGCAAGACGGGGAGGCTTAAATATCTATTTGTTGGGAGTAATGGTAAGATCTTGAATCATATTGACAGTATGCGGAGCACCATAAGGTCTTAAATTATAACAATACAATTCGTATAAGCGTTTGTAACGTTGCTTAGGGCAGTGTAATTTAGTTATCAGAAACAGAGCTGGTGACACATATCGTTGCTTATCGTGTATAGGCTATTGAAAGAATGCTGTCGAACTGGAACTAACAGCGGTGAAGGGTGCCTTGGATAAGGACGACGCAGGCCGTCTCCTACAGGAGAGCAACGTCAAGGCGCTGTGCCTGTTCCATGTCGGGGTAGGTGCTGCTCTACACTAGAATCACAGCTGCATTCGTACTCAAACATATACGTACAGCCTAGTATGCTCATACGAAAACATATTTTCATGGCGCGCGGTGAGTGCAAGCAGCGCGGATTGACATGCTGCATGGTGAGTCTGGTGTGTACACTAAGCAGGCAGGTGCACAATAATCCATCTACAACGCAGCTACAGCATGAGCAGCACAACTTATGCGCCAGCACAACAACACTGATCAGTGTAAACAACGAACATTGTATTGTACAGATGTTGTGCTCTCGTTTTTTCTTGCAAGTCCGTCTGCCGTCTGTTATGGGAGAGATACATCTCGGGAGCTGATTGAGACGACACTCCAGGATCATAATAGAGAACAACTCATCGTTAGGGGCTGTGACGGGACTAGTGTATGACAAGGATACAGTCGTCGACACACGTCGCCTGATTAAAGAGAACAGCACGTTACAAACCATCGGGCTCGATATGTCGCAGGAGGAAGGTGACTGCGCCAACATAACAAACGTCTTGACGTCCAGTTGCAACATACAAAGCCTCGCTCTGTATACGAGTGTCGATGTCGAATCGCATCGGTCTATGATCCTTGACGTCACCAGTGTGATGACGTCACTACGGGAACTCTGGCTGACGTTCTCTTGGACACCACCCGATGATGATCTGCTGATTTGCATTGCTGATAAGGTGTCTGGACACCCCAAGCAAAACTCCGTCTCACTTATCACCAAAACGGGTGATATTATAATCTCAGAATTCCTCAAGACTCTGACAAGTGTCTCTCTACCGTGTACACAAATCAACGTGGTAAGTCTGACAGTGATGTAGTGAGACGGACCAAAGAGCACCTGGTAAGTACCTACTGACCTCTGTCCCTAACTCCAGTTATCAGCTGCGTGGCATGCTGGGGGCATGGTCTTGGTTAGATAATTCGTCGTGGTTTTCCAACCTATTTTGTATTTGTCTGATACCATTGGTCCGTCACTCGACCGATCTTATCCGCCCTACATGATATTAGCAATAGTGAGTGCAAGAATTAACTGAATTAATTAATTAACTAGTCCTAATCTCACATGATGATGAGCAGGGAAAATCATTTAGTATGAACTGTCAGAACTTTCCCTCTTAGAGCACCAATATAAAATGTATATTAAAATATATTAAAATTAATTGAAAGCAGCGTGTTTTCCATTGTATATATGCAGTGCTATGTCATGCATCTGGGTTAAATACATATTGAAATACAAAATGATATTATGGATATTTTGTTATTCTAGTGTTTGTTGAAATAAGGCGCATATCGCTAATGATTGACCCATTGTGATGTCAGCTCTTACATTGCTGAATAATCATTACAAACTCATCATCAGTTGTTGAAATCATATTAACCACGCCTGCTACAGTTAAAACTTGTATGTAAGATTTATGACGCTGACAGTGGTCTAGTAGCATGTAGTATCGGTGACAAAGAGTGCCATGAACAGGAGCATACTGATGATATGAACAGGAACATAGTGAAAACGGCGATTAAAAGTGCCATGAACAGCAGAATAATGATAATGGCCAGGAAGAACGCCATGACCAGGAGATTAGTGCTAATGGCAAGCTCGTATTGGAGCTAGAGGACATGACCAAGAGCAAAGTGATAATGGCGATGTAAAGAAACATAGTGATGAGGGCGAGGCAGAGCGCCATGTCTAGGAGCATAGTGATAGATGTAGAGAAGGATGCCGTGACCGGGAGCATAATGATAATATCGATGACGAGCGCCATGTGTAGGAACAACATAGTGTATAGGAGCATAGTGATAGGGGCAAGGAAGAGTGTTATGTATAGGTGAATAATGATAATGGCAAGCGCTAGCGACATCACGAAGAGCAAAGTGATAATGGTGATGAGCCGTGCTATGTATAGGAGCAAAGTGATATTGGTAAGAAACACCAACTTCACCAGTAACATAGTGATAATGACGTGTAAGATCACGGAACAGCAAGAGAAGAGTGCCTTGACCAGGTGCATAGTGATGATGGCGAATGCGGGTCAGTGCGCCCCTATAACATCCGCCCCTGGGTATATGTGCGCTCACTGGGACGTTGCGCCCTTGGGACCATGCGCCCCGGGAAGATGCGCCTCGGATGATACGCCACTGCGTAACAGAAAACGTTTAAGGCCAAACAATTGTACCAACACAGAAAACAGGCAAATGAAAAATACGTGGTTTATTACATTTATAGCATTGGCATATAATCAAAGGCATAAAAGATAAACACATGTTAACAAAACATACTAAAAACATATTCAAACATACCAAACTCATAAAATGATCCTTTTCATAATTGATATAAGCAAACCATCGAATTAAAACGTGATACAAAACGCGATTATGAAGTAAATACAAGAAAACAAACTAAAAGCGCACACAACGCTACATTAAACATGCATATAACAAACACAAAACAGCTCATCACACCTGATGGATGGCTCCATTGACTCCCAATCTACAAGATACAGCTCGATATACCACAAGTTGTATAAGTTGAATAGATTGTCAAGCCAGGTCATAAACTGGGGTAGTGATCCCCTGAAATGTTCCCAAATAACAGCGCCTACGCTCCCCACCGCGTACATGGGATGATTGTAAAAGGAGCCTAGGATTAAAAGGACAAGAGTGTATCATGGTTTACAACAACAAATTGAAAGTAGCAAATTAAAACCAAAGAATAAGTCTATAGCTTTGTGCCTTGTATTTGAAGGAAAGGACTGTTAGGGTAATGTATTTAGCTTTCACTTCACAATGGTAAAAGTCCAACGAAATCTTTTAATGGTAACCAGCAATTATCTGTTATGACAAAAGATTATTCAATGACCGGCAGGGTACCCCTTGAATTGTGCGGAGAACAAACCGCAATACCATGTAAAGCACATGTGCCATACTCGTTGTACAATGCTAAATCAATGAATTAAATGTAATATACAATGTATTATTTCTTACCCATGTGATATTGTCTCAAATCCCAAAATGATTTTAACATTCGTCTCTATCGGGATGGTCGATTACCACTGGGAGACATATACATGAGCTATAGTGCAACAAATTTAGTTTTAGTCACGCTGCTAACGACTAAGGTACACATGTGGTGTGGTTTTGATGCAAAAATAACATTTAAGACACTGGATTATTTAAAGACAGTGACATCTAGCACATCCGCTCGAACGCCCAAGCCCATATGTGGAGTTGTTTTACGATGTTAAAATGGTTTCCATTATATACAAGACAATTTTCGAGCTATATGCATAAAACCGGCTTCCAGGCAATGCTGCTTAATAACCGATATTCAGATACTTTCCAAGAACTTAAACTAACTTCCAAGTGGTTTTGGTCTTGTTCTTGTCTAAGAATGAGTTTGATACATATACACTTCCCCAGTTGACACAATTGGTTTATAGCTGCTAAAAAAGGACGCTGTTTCAGTCATTAACATATTTCAGCGCTTTGTGAATATATGTAACTGTAGAAGAATGGATGGATTTGCTCGCGTTTGGTGGTTCTGTTTATAACTGCTGGTGATCTATGCGTCGATCGGTCGAACTGCGGCCATCGCCGGGGACATAATGGACGACGAGAATGTGAAAGAGGTGTGAAAAAAAAATCTTATACCGTTTAGATATTTTCATATCAATCGATTCTTCGCTTTTTGATTGCAGGTAATATTTTCTATTTATTAAGCACCTATGCATCATGTCAACTACAAGTGTTGTTAACTTCGGTATGAGGTACACGAACTACAATGTTAGCCATATGGCTCATCCATGGTACCTTTTTCAAGCATCTTGAAAACAAAATTGTTTATGTTTGGTCCTGGGTTAACAGAACTGCAGTGAAAATGTTAGTATCGTGTTTTCTAGTTTCATCAAATTATATTTAAGATAATGTGAGCATAAAATGGCAATTGAGATTAAATCTTCAAGTGAAGAAGTACATACCGTACGTTCTTATAATAGTAATAAGACACAGCATTAATAGGTGCAATTTATACTCTGCTCTGCTGACTTTTATTAAACAATTTTATGGTCAATGCAACACGATAGTCCATGATTCGTCTTACACTATCAGACCCTCCTTTACCTCATTTCTTTGTCTCGCTCTCGCAACCTCTTCTAGCCTCTCTTTCTTTCTTGCTATCTTACCCCCTTGTAGCCCCATGTTGTTGTCGTGCTCTCTCACTCCTTCTATTCCCTTTTTCTGTCTTGTTCTCTCGACCACTGCTAGCCTCTCTTTCTGTCTTGTTATCTTACCACCTTCTAGCCCCATGTTGTTGTCTTGCGCTCTCACCCCTTCTATTCCCGTTTTCTGTCATGCTCTCTCACCACCTTATAGCCCTTTTTTCTGTCTTGCTCTCTCACACCCCCTTGTAGCCCCTCTTGCTGTCTTACTCGCTCAAACCCCTTCTAGCCAATCTTTCTGTCTTGCTCTCTCACCCCCTTCTAGCCCCTCTTGCTGTCTTACTCACTCGACACCTTCTAGCCCCTCTTGCTGTCTTGCTCTCTCAATGCGCTATCATAATACCTTGCGCTTGGACAAGAGTGCAAATGCTCTCAGCACGAATTACATCTTCAATGGGCAGTCGATTAATCGTTTTTCTGTTCACGATGTGGCCTGTAACCTTGTTCATTCAAACAATATTTTACGTTCATTGTTTGGATCTCCTTTTGATAGCTCATTTTCTCCCGCCACTATGCTTGTCAATCTTGTTAAGCCTAATCCAATCGCTTTTGTACGTTCACTTTAAATCGTTAGCAATACCTTAGCAGGCTCATTTACTTAACAGTAGCTGATCACCAAAGCCTGTTTGTGTCTCAAGGGATTCTTGAGACGATGTAATAACAACTGAATATCATTCTGCAATTCAACAGATACACATTTGATCGTTGTGTGTTAACCCCTTGATTCCGTCACTGTTTGCTATCAGAACCGGAGCTATCCCATGCATGCGCATACCACATACCCAGGGCAGCCCATCATTACCGCTGAACCTGGTTCCCCTTTGTTGCAGCTGTCCGATAAACTTAGATCATTCTGATGAGTAACCCCCCCCCCCCCCCCACGTGATGTGCGTAGTAGCTCCCTGGTGCTACAATGCGAACTGCATATGGCTTTTGGTATGATGTGAAGCAAAAGCTCTATAAAAAAGTTGGCAATATATGTCATAAGCTGTCATTAAAACTGCGATTTACACCACTGGATGATCAACAATAAATTGTCATTTCTCTATCACCAGAGTCGTTGGGATCACATACGCCATATGGCTGTTTAATTGCTCTACCAGCTGGGGCATCCTGATAGCTCTGTGTATTCCATATGGTAACATGCTGAATAACGTTGCGGAGATGGATTAAGAGATTAAACAGGCTAGTTATGGAGAGCAGTTACTGCAGATCGAAACGTGAGTAACAATAATACTATTGATGTTGATCACTTTAACGGACAAGACGGCCCACATGATATATGGATGGTAACAAAGTGAATCTTGTGATATGATCAAGTGGCAACCAAATTTATGCCGTACAGAAATGTTGCTGTATAATGCTATTATTATTAGATCAAATGACGCCTCTCAAATGTACTTTCATGGCCACCAGATGATACACTTTTCGCGTAGATCTGATTTGCTATGTCTGATAAATCTACAACGGATAATAATCAAGACAACGAAAACAATGGTAGAGATTGTTGTGTATTGTATCAGTGGGTAATGATGTTGGGGCATTGTTACTCGTATAACTACTTCTGCATCCGTTTCCCTTGTGCGATGATTGGCTGCATTGCATTCCAATCGATAGGTTTTTGTAATGACACCCAACATGTGAAAACCTGACTTGTTTCCCATACCCACGGCGATCCCGTCTCTGAGAGGGGATGCACCGACCCAGTAGCCCAATGGCAACGTGCTGGACCTTAATCCCGGCGCCGAGGGTTCGTCAACTGGTGGTATGATACATGCGCGACAGCGCCGGTTCCATTGTGGTATATTTGCAATATCGAGGTTCTCCAAATATATGAAAAATTAAGATGCGATTGGGATACACAATACCATACGTCGATTTAAGTATCCTAGTTCTCTCAACAAGCACCTCCTTTATAATGAAATATGTCATCGACGTAATTTTATGAAATTTAATAGTTCAAACACATAGAAGCTATGAGATTGCCAATTGAACTATGTTGATTGATAAGCAGTATTTCAGCAGCACTACATCCAATACAGAGCACCTGAACGTGTGGGACACGTTAAATGTCATTTTTTTTCTAAAATCATGAAGCTTACTCGCATGTCGTTCATCAGTTATATGTTTGATGAGAGTCGTTATACTCAAAACCGAAACACTTCAGCATCATCAGTTTTGGCGTATCACTAATTCCACCTGTCTCATGACGACTGGACACGTAGGTATGGTATTCTTGTGTGTAAGGAGGCGATTAATTCGAATAAATCTGTGTTATTAAGCAAAAACTAGAAACAATACATTTGTCACCTTGTATGCGTTAACCTTTTACGAATGAGAATGCATCTTTGGTTTATTGTAGTTGTTCATATTTTATAACTTAGATCCAAGATGTCTACCATCTACATGCACGACAACTAACATTATCTAAAAATATAAGAATAAATATCACCAACTTTATGTTTTTCTAGTACATACAATGAATCTTCATATGGATGGAATACATACATATCATTACATGATCCTGATACCAAACCTAGAGACAATTCATCTACTTGATTGACAAAAAATCTGGTTAACATGTTAACAAGACACATTAAAGACTAACACGTGTCCATAAGCATTTACACAATATGATATAAACTAGATCATACAAGGTAAATAAAAAACTAATATGAATATATAATACAATCAAGTATTGCTAGTCATGGGTGTAAAGTGAGTTACATAGACAATATAATATGGGTCTATGCAGCCGTATACCAGTGATTTGCATCCACCAGATGTTATTAATATCGCGGACTAGCTGTCAATGTGGTGATGTTCGACATGTAGACGCCAATGCTGTCTAGACTGTTGTGCACATAAACCTAGGTGTATCATGTGGCATATGGTGCTGTATCGAAGCAACTGATAATAAATGATGACAAGTAACGACCAATTTTAACATGGTGTAAATGCTCGACACGAGAACACCTGGTAGTGGTGTCAAGTAAAATCATGGGTTAACAAGAGTGGCAGGGCATTTACCCCCCCTTATATTATCGCCGACTATTTATTTCATGATATCTACGCCGATATATATATATATATATATATATATATATATATATATATATATATATATATATATATATATATATATATATATATATATATATATATATATATATATATATATATATATATATATATATATATATATATATATTTATATATATATATATATAAGATATATATATATACTTATGAATAGTATATATATATGCATATATATATATATATATATATATATATATATATATATATATATATATATATATATATATATATATATATATATGTATATATATATGCATATATATATACATATAAATATATATGTGGACAAATATATATACATATAAACATATATATATGTATATAAAGAGAGATGTGTTTATATATAAATATATATATATATATATATATATATATTTATATACATCTATTTCATCACGAGTCTCTTGGTGTGGTCATGCGTCGATCAGAAAGCTGAAGTATGTTGCTAGCTGTCGAATGTTAAGAAAGAATCCACGAAAACTTGAAGGTGTGATGGGAAAATTAAGTTAGTCTCTCTGTTATTCATACAGAGGCCGTCGGCGGCAGCTTGTTCATATAGCCTTGTTGGCAAAGGCTATTACTGATAATGCCAATAGTTTCGATCGAGGGTTATTCGTGTATAGTAAATACGTGGACATAAAGCTAAAGGACGAAGGAAGATATCCATTTTATCCATGATTTCTAGCGTCAGAGGTTGTCAATGATACTATGACTCTGAAACCGTGAGCACAATCGAACTGAAGTATCTTGACACAGCAAAGTTCGAATGATAATTTTGAAATAGCCCTGCGATCTTAAGGAACAAATGTCACCGTGCTCTTTCAATAATCGTATTGTGCAAATGTCGTAAACTGAAGCATTAAGTTTACCATTTGCGTTAAGACAGTATTCCGTTTAATACGCTTTAATCTGCATGATGCTTGTGAATGACAGCTAGGACGTCACGCTTTGTGATTTGCATTTCTCATTTATATTAACCTTCATTGCACAATCATAATTATAATGCCGGCTAATCAATCGGACGTAGAGTTTGAATAACGTGATACTCGATTCATCACGTAGTCGACGAATTGAACAATATAAGCGTACGCTATTCATAGAAATAGCGGTGGTTATTGCAGAATTGTGCACGACACATTCATATAAGAAGGATTGTTAATATCGGCTTAAGAAATGAAACTCACAGAACTTACAAAAGCATTGGACGTATCAGCAATGAGTTTATAGCTTCGCTAAGACTGCCACTCAATCCATCCGCCCGAGGAAATATGTGAAAATGCCACCTGTGAACCTTGGCGCTTTGACATAGCGTCTTGTCATAGCGTCCCTTAAAACCACGTGGAATTCTCTGTTTAACTTGGAGCCGTGGTCACCTCGACTAATCAGATGGCTCCACATTTGTAACAGACGCCGCGCCCCTAGACGTTGAATCAAACAATCCCATGTGCTTATGTGGATTTTATGGTATCATCATCTGATCACCACGCAACTTAGCGTAGCTATAAACACTTTGCTCGAGACCCTCACATGTTCCTGACAAACCAACAAATGTCAATGTCTAACCCAGACCAGTTCCCTAGCTCCTGACACTCTTAAACCACCACCTACAGCACGTGTATGAAAGGTGGAGAATCCTTAACTGCGCGGACGCTGTGATAGACAAACTGCTCGCGATAGGTATATCCCACACGGGGAATTTTATCATGATGACATCTATCAAATACGCTATATTTTTTAGCCCATTGTGCGACGTGTTTCGGCAACGGAAAGGCTCTGCAAAACCACATTTTTTTCCCGCTCGTATCAATTGCATGGATGTCAGTCAGCCCAGTATTCCCATGTGCTTTTGTTTGCGTCACGGTAACGCCGCCATACGATTGCAGTGTTATACTAAGGGAAGCGATTACCGCCGAGCCATTCGATGTGAGCCACCGGCAATATGCTGGATGTCGATCGTCCATGCCTCGGCAGGTTTAAGACCAATAACCTGAAACCTACCTTGTCAGTTTTCTGCATGTGTTTCACTATCACTCGGGATTATTGGCAGCCATATGTCCACAGGAGAGATATAATTTCGTACTAATGTCATTATCAGTCCACGATTCTTCTTAAAGATAGGTTCCCAGTGTTCAAATAACTGTATAGGGTTCTATATATCAGGGTTCTGGGGGTTTACCGAGAGGCTGTGACAATCCATACTGTCATATTTCCTGCATCGTCTACAAATTGGTATATGCAATGACTGTAAGGAATACGTCTTGTTGACTAAGGTTACATTATTTTTAGTTAGTCTTAGTATTCCGAAAATACACACGATCCGCTCACAGTAATGAACGGTTGATAAGGTCAGAAATAAGACTTTTATTGTTGTAAGGGTCAGTGTGAGGGTGTTCATGGAAACCATTGATCGGCGTTTTGCAAATATTATAAATAGTTAACTCGGATTGTCGTAAATTCGTCATTACGTACGATTGGATTGATCAAAAGGGAATGATGTTTTGCAAATACGCCGTTTGGGGGTTTGTACTGCAGAACGTATAAGTTTCATTTGTTTCAATTTATAAGAAATTTGGCCAGCACTAGTTCTTGCGAGTTTTCTTATGATATTGTTTTTCTTTGTGACTAGGTGTGTTTTAACATGCCAGGTTGCACCGGTGATTTATTTATGGAAGCTGTGTGGTATGTGACTATGTCGAATCAAATCAATTATGCCACTCACTTCATCTGAGCAATTGGTAACGGCTCCAAACAAGACAAAGGGAAAAATTCCATGCTACACCTTAGTTTTTGCCAACCTTATCTTCGTTGAAATCCCTTTGAAATGTGTTATGAAAATAAACGATGTAGTTATTAACGGACGCTATGACTTTTGTAAACACGAAGTGAGAGTTTATATATAACCCCGGTACGTAACACATCATGCTATATCTAATTTGAGCGCGTATTTAAAACACGCACAAAATATATATATATACATTTTCTCAGCACATTTACTCTTTCGTGTTTTTTTGGCATGATTGCCTCTTCTCTTGGTCATTCTAGGCTGACACATATGCATCTTGTTTCAGTTTCAGTCTATGTGCAACGTCAGCAGGTGGCTATTTTATTATGACTTGAAGTTCTCAAAACCAGAGCATTTAGACATGGGATATTGTAACAATCGGATAAAACATCACAGCCAACGACATAGCTCCTTCATGACTTCAGTAATTTCTGTAATAACGAACAATGAACTATTTATTCAGCTAGATACTGGTAGTTATTGATTAACGGAGAATTGTTTGTTTGTATCGAGCATATCATGTCTGCCTGAGGATGGGCGAACTGATATGAATGTCGTTCTTGCTGAATACGATACAGTTCATTTAACCCATTAATAGCTATCAGAATATAGGAAACTGCGTCTCTTTATTTAGGTCGGCCACTGGCCGGGCACTGACTTCTTGAACACCCTCATTTATTAGTTCACTAACTACAAAGAAATACAATTTACTTTCAAATTGAAAACGTTTGCCCCAAAGCCATAGGGAAAGTTTCTATTGAAATTAACCACCTCGCCAGACTCAAGTAACCTAACTATTTGGTAATGTCATAGCGTTCAGCCAGCCGATCTGCTATGAGTGCTACGTGTCACATTGTAAATTACCAATGTTCGAGGCGGGGCAAATCGACGATTTCATATCGGAGCGAAATATGTATACATTCCGCTATGCTATATCCGGATATCCCCTCATTACGGAATTTCTACTTTCAGTATACGCTGATAATTATATAATATTTCCCTTGCGAATTTATTTATATTTTTACTTAGAGGTTCTTTGTCTTTCAACCTTACATATATAGGAACCGGACGTTTGAATATAGAAATGAGGTGTGAATAGAGTTTGATATCTAAACAAACGATGAAGCCCATTACTGACTTCCACAGAAAGATGCAAACCTATTACTTAGGGGATTTGTAATGTATTATTATACTTATTCTGGCGTAATCGCTGTATATATCTAAAGTAGTAATACGTTCCTGTGGAGGCGTGAATTCCCTCATTAGGAATCATTTAGAGCTTCTATAAATGACCTGAAGGTGATTACTCAATAAAGTTGCTTTTTATTGACAGTCAACGCCAAACGCTGCCCGTTTTAAGTGTGTAAGTCTTTCATCAAACTACCTTAGCATATAGTCTTACGAATCACCTCGCAGTGGACTTCAAGTAAGAGACTGCGCTGCATCCGAACAGTCGCCTGTGATGCATTAGCTGATATCATATATACCTGTGGTATTGATAATGCTTTTCCATCTTGGAGCTAAAGAGGCGCAATACGACAGTAAGTTCTCAGACTAACGTTATGCAAGATTTTTGATTCCTTTTAAACAAGTCAGAATCATCCTCATCTAATCTCTCAGTGTGGTGAATGCTCCAGTAGCCTCATATCGACGTGGTCGATAAAACTACACAGGTCACTCACCGAAGATAATGGGTTTGTTTAATCTCGAATAAACCATAATTGACCCATAAAGACAGTACATTATTGTGTTGATGATATCCCTACGATATAATCACATACCATTCATTTTGCAGCAAAACGGTGTTAGTTAACCCTCCTGTTTGAGAGCCAGACGTTGGCACATATCGGTTTCAACTCCTCGACATTAGATTGCATTTCCTTTTTTAGTGGTCAACAGCAATACTTATTGAAAAATGGTTCCTAAAATACAAAAACATTGTATTATACGGAAACGTAACCCTACATTATCATAATTGTTGTCTGTTCTTCTGCAGCTTATTCATGTAAATTTGCAGGGCGCAATTACGCCCAGCTACAAATATAATACTTTCAATATAAACGTTTCAATGTAATGTACGGTTGTGCAGTTTATGTCAGAAAAAGAATACCTCTTAAACAAATTAATGTTTTTTGAGCCCAGCGTAAAATATATGAAACGTTGATTTATGGTGCTTTTGCTTTTAACATTCATGACTGAGATGCAGCTTTCAACTTTGTCTTCCCTACCGAGCCATCAGGCGGTGATTTGACGTCGTAGTCTTGTTTTTTCACAACGCATGTCCTAATATTTACATTGAGAAATTGTAATCAGCGACTTGTAAAATATTATTGCCTCGATGGGTGTGGAAAGGGAAAAGCAGAATAGTCATCATAATATCCTATATTTGCCGCTTATCATGGCGCAGCAAACTGCGCGAAGCATTGCATTGGATAATACAGATTGCTGCTAGGCAGCAGTTCTGTAGCAACTAAGGCCTTTTCTTTACCCAACATGATAAATGCTGTTTGATTAGCTTACAAAGAAATACGTTGTGATTTGATGACGATGACAGGCGAGGATAATTTCACAGTAGGCATTGATTTAATCACACTATAAACATAGAGGTTGAAATAAACAAGGATAATTTGTGGAGGTACATTATGTTTAACGTCACACCCGGTATGGTATACATGTACTTCGCATTGAATCATAATACGTGTGGCTTATCTTGTCGCGTCATAAGGATGTCAAGACCGTCCACCATGTGCCGCATGCCGAGGACTCCAACTTTGGTACTATATAGATATCCGCATGTATGGTGTAAATACAATAAGCGCTTCGATACCTACCATATCAGGTTTTTTATGGATTGCACTGTCTCTCTGAACTGCAAACAGAATAGATGAGCGCGTTCTGCAAGGCAAGGAATCCATTCGGTTTCTTTTATGCATAGCCTTACCAAGCACGATGGATGCGGATCAATCCTGTCGCACAACGCACCAGGTTGTATGTCTGGGTGTGTTATATATCAACTTTAGGGTGTGCGCAAATTGACACTATTCTATGCCATCCCTTGTATTTCTCTTCGCGCTCTTCCGATGGCGATTGAGACCACACTGTACACTGCAATATAGAACGCAATCCAAACAGTTGTTTTCGCGTCAGAGAGCGATGCATTGGCGGCGACGATGCCTGCTCTTGAATAATGTCGTTATAGCTCTCCCTACGTTTCACACAATGTCAAGACCGTGTGTAACAAAGTAATTCTTATATACGCTGCCCAGAGTGTAGAACTGAACCGATAGGCAAAATAGCAATATCTTTCAGTGTCATGTGCCTGGTTTATTTTGACAGCGTGTCCTATCTTTATTTCCTGGCATTTCGACAATTAACCCCTGATTGATGGGCAGGTGCTTGAGGTGCTATAGTGTATAAGGCATCTGTTTGTGTCTGTAACCAACAATAAATGAGTGTGTTTTCCCGTTACGGAAACTCAGCAAGATATCTTTAAAGCCATTGCACCCTTGAAACGTAGCCTATCGAAACAGCTACATCGGCCCAATAATATAAACACCTCTTACTTGCTTTGCTCAAAAATAAGATTGAATACCTATTGACGTAATATTATGAGTCAGTATATGAGGATGGCGGTCGCAATAACTGTAAGATATATGGATCATGGAGTTTGGAATTTAATCAAAGGGCACAGACCGTCAATAACAACGTCATCTCTTCCAATAGAAGTGACATTAATTGCGGTTTAATGCAGTCATTGGCTGTATATTCGGTTGGTTCCTCTCCTATAATCATCATGATAACTTCAGTGCACTGCGTTTCTCATTGCATCTCTGCATAATCGATATATGCAACGTTCGCTCTAACTCAACATCACCGTTATTAGCAAAATATCAGCCTTAATCAAGTCATCTAGTTTTATGGGAGCTTATTTTTTTCGAGAGACCGATTTATTAAATTGATTCATGAATCATGTTTTATGTGTCTAGCACAATGGATCTAGGAGCAGAAGCAGCTTCGAATCATTACGAAGAATCCCCCATGTAGAAAGACAAGTGCCTATTTACATCTATTTATCCATGACTCATATCACATGCACGCATTGTAAACATAAGACTTGCGTAGACTTAAAAATACTATTTCATCACGGCCAACCAATAAATTATCCACAAATGTGGGTAATTTGTTGGCTCTAGCAGTTCTCTTTGTGACAATGTGCTATCTTCAGGGTAATCAAACGAAATGAATTCACCAGTACTAGCTGATGAGTCATTTTTTACTTTGTAACAGTGTGTGGGTCTTTAGTTTTCCCGCTCTATTCTAACGATTTATCCAGTACAAATAATCATTCACAGATGTAACGTACCGCTAGACATAGTTTAATGGTTTGATGTAGTAAACCAGTTCCAGAGACATTGACACGGTTATCAGTTGTTGACGAACAATAAATATTGCCTTTCAGAATATATAGCGAATGATTAAGTTATATGATTAGAGAGACATAAGAGGATCCTTTTAATTTGCATCACCAAATTGTATGTCTTGGCTATGATTGCGAACGTCACCGCACAGTGTTTAATAGAAGCGCCTGATGGAACAAGTCGCCTGGAGTGCATATTTTCCTTTTAAAAGACAGTAATGAAATCCCCAGCAAATTTATGTGAAATATACGATTTAGTTTAAAACAAAGTTACTTTAGTTGTTTATCGCAACCTTTGATGGTTATTCAGCTTTAATGTGGCAACATTTGTTGTTGCTAATAGCTATCAGTCGCTAAATATGTCATTGAATATACTTGTGCTGAAGGATTAGTCCTCTTGATACGTTAAATGCAATAATGACCATTAAACTATTGACTCAAGTTATTGTGGCCTAATGATGTTTCATTTGGCCACAATAACTTCTTTACAACTATGCTGTTGTCATGAAATTGTATCACACACTGTATTAGCACATTGTAATGTTTTAAGTATATTTCTACCCGAACCTTAAGGCATATTTGCTTATCAAAATATTCAAAAAAGACTGAGTTTTGTTTAAGCTGCATCAATAAATGTTTGGCAGCGATTAATTTTTCAATGCAGCTCCCTTTACATAAGAGATAGTAGTACAACGGAGCTCTTGACGTTCACCACACTAGTGCATAATCTATGTGACAAAGCGACCCTCGGTACTTCATTGAGGATGTGTTTATAGACATTTACACTTTCTAGAAACGTCTCTGCTTCGACAGAACACCCAGTTAACGATATCAACCGCATGATACAGCCGGTCATATGGGAGCGCTCATGAACAATGCCGCAAGTTATTAGCTATTGCTTGACACCGTACCTTCAGGAAAATAAATACCTCTTATCTGTAATTGATGATAGACGATTTTATGGATTGATATATCGCACGAGGCAGGCTTATCGGTCAATGTTGATGCGCATTGAGAATATAAACGTGTCACCATTTGGTCCTAAACCATGTAGTGCAATATGAAAGATAGATTTAGTGGGTCTAGAAAACGCCATGTTATTAGCGCAACCGCATTCATCAAAGACAGATATAAATGGTAGAGAACGTCGAAACGAAATAAGGAAGACTTACACAGTGCTGCTTCTTGTGTACAATGTTTTATCGTTGTAGTGCTATGGCTTTCAAATAAGGTAGAAAATGCATTTTGGATAATTTGCCTGCGTTTCTTGATGACTCATTCGAGTTATTGATTTGATTGGAACCATACATCACCCATAGAACAATCACATCGACTTCGTACACTGGGCTATTTCTTCGTCAATCATTTCTGAACGAAGGGTGCATTGTTCGGTGATAACACCATCAGGATATAGATACAAGATTACAAACTCCTATCTATCAATTGATGATAACATTTGACTGACAGTGGCTGGTAGGATTTATTCAAGTCGCAACTTGATACAAGATGGTGCTACATCGTATACCTCGGGATAGCCGTAACGTGTGCAATAGCTTTTGTAAATCTAAGACCTGGGCAATCAGCCGCAACGATGAGGCGGCACCTTGCAGCAGAACAATACAGTATATTTCGTGCAGATGTAAATATGGCAATGATGATACCCAATACCTCGAAGACTCAGTAAGTCATACTAACCATATTATGTTTTCAGGATAATGCTCCGTAGTAGGTGCGACCTACACACTCGGCCACATCATTATCCAATCATCATTACCTTCATTTGATTGAAATAGACCTGCGACGGATAATTCTCAATTGACTGAGTATTTGGTCACATTTTCCATTCGTCCCCACTGAGCAGTCCTCAATCTCGCTTTATATTCTAATAAAACGGAACAATTTCCTATAACGAGAACGTATCATTGGTGGGTACCCTGAATCGTCCAAAATATCTTATTTAATCTGCCAAACTAATTTTAGGGCTGTAAATTAAACTTTACTATTAACACACGAGTTCGTCAATTTTTTGTTGGACAGATTTTATTCGCATTGAGTGGTGCACCAATAGCGATACGGACGAGTTACTGTTTTTGCTGTCCCTCCCGGGGCATCAATGCAAGTATGGCTTGCTAAATTTACCCCTAGTACAATTTAACAGTGGAGATAGATGCAAGCAATTACCCTAGATATAGTCCATATGGCCAATGATCACCATAGGGAAATATTCCTAACAAGCAGAGCGAAAAAAAAAAAATGCAATTTCCCTGCTAAAAGTGCCGACTCGCTCGAGAAAATAGAAAAACCATTTGACTGCATTATTTGATTAGCCAAAATTATTTCATATATGTCATTGAATAAGCCTGTATGTATATGGGGCATAGCATACGCTTAATAATGTTGGGGCAGTTATTATATTGTAAGCCAGAAGCAAACAAATAAAAACACGGCCAACAGGTACTCATCAATCAGATAATGGCTTTAATGGATGATATAAGAGCATGCAATACAGCAACAAAATGTACCAAAATCAAGGTATAATTTATGAATCTATAACAATATTCATATGCGTTTAGACAAAGATACATGACTCAATTATTCACAATGCCTACTATCAGTATGATTCCATTTAATGCCAAATGTAAACAAATGTGTTGGGGAGTCTTGTAATCGTGCGCACATATCTAGGCAAATCACAAGATGAGAAGCAATGCTCAATTACTAGTGGCGTCGGCGACAACAGTGTTAAATCGGTTGGCATTGTACAAGGTAAAATACATTACGACAATCACAAAATCGTCGCTCTTTATTGAAAACAAGAACACGTGATGTAATAGGCGTCAGACATTATTCCGTAATCTTACCGCCAAGGTTGTACGTTGGTAAATTTAACATACACTTGTTAACACTATTAATTCGTTGTCCCCTAATCTGGAATAAGTGGAGGATTGTGAAATCTAAACTAGCCAATGTTCAGTTTATAAGGCTCTGTGACATATGTTTTCCAAGATAATATCAAACATTCAGTATATTTTGTGGCTCAGTTCACCCTGAGTTTAAGTAGTTAGACAGAATATATCTGAGAAAGGCCTGATAGTGACCAGTTATTTAGCTGTTCTGGTCAAATTACGAACATTATTAATGTTGCTGTTTCGCTGTCTAACATTACAATGAAGCCTCATTACATTATGTAACTTCGTAATCAGGGTACAATGTTGTGATGTTATAAGAATGAAGCAGCAAACAAAATAAATATACCATTTTTTTATGATAGAAAAAAGCAATAACTGGCATAAGGAGCCAAGAGCACGAATACCCCGATAACTCTAACAGAAAATTGATTATCCGCTTTGAACGTCACACCAGCATAGTTATTTTATTGCTACCAGGAATGATAGATACGTTCACGCCTTCAAACCGACTACCATAAAGGGTTTGAGATGGACTTCAATATTACTTGAGATAATTAAATGAAAACGGGGCTTTAAATATCTTGAGTTTGTCCAGGGTCTGTCAACGGCCATATTCATTTTATGCCATCAATAAATATTTATATTTGTGAAAGAGAGTTATTTACAACCCCATCAACTGTTGCTGCAGGATACAAGCGAAACGTTGTCATCTTAAGATGTACATAATCGGGGTTGGTTATTATCAGAACGAATCTGTTCTTGGAATGATAAATCGATTCGAGGGTATTTGCCAAAAGCTAATGAAAAGCTCGTGAAGCAAAATTATCCCGAAATGAGAAGGGCGCGTTGTTATCAAGGTTCACATCACATCTTCACATTCATCACAATGACATTTTCCATGTAGCTAGGAGAAACTGTAATGATTTTAAATATGTCTACGAATAGCTGATCAGATGCTTTAGAGATGTCACAATCATTGTTTAATGCTCAAAAAGCTAATGATCACAAAGAGCCAGAGCCATGTCTAACGACAGAGTGAGTCCGTGTCAAATCAGTCAGTCCAGTGCTCAGCTCAACGTCATCGAAAAGTTGGCTAATTGTGTCCAGTGCATGAATGTCGGATGAACATTGTATCTTTGAAATAATTGCACACGCTAAATTTGGCTTACCCAACATGAGTAAATTGTGTTCACGTATTAATTGCTTAATATGTTTTGCATTGATCTGGATTGCATATCTTACGAATCAGTACACGGGGTATGACGTCACAGAAAATCACGCAGCATTATGATTTCTGTGCAGTTTTACTTACAACAAAAATGTACGGCATAAGAAGATGACGAACAATTTTAGGTCTTAAAGCGTCTGATGTCAACAGATCAGCCAGCATGATAACATCTTCATAATATTCATAAATCCCCCTATTGCTGAAATACAATTAGCAGTTTGACGGCATGAAGATGTTTCCATACAATACCTATCCATTAGGGGTAGCCTGACTTGAATATATTTGTAGTCAACGACACGTTTTAATCTACATAATTAGCTTATCTTCGTGAATAATAGACGTTTTATTCAGCCAAGCACATTGTACTGGTATTTGATGAAGGAATCAAAATCTGCAGTTTAACTCATTGTTAAATATAGTTGCAGAGATTACAAATCCATTCAAATATATCAAGAAAGTTCTGTCTGTCTGATACAGACCGAACATCACCAAGTGCCTCGACCTTGTGTTTGCTGGTTGTATGATTATATTTACAAAGGTAACACGCTGGCGAGGAGTAAAAGGCTGCGTTTGAGTATATATGTGTGTATTTGCGTTTGTGTGTATATCTGCCGTATTATTTGATAACACCATATCGTGTCAAAGTCGCTAGATATACCAACTAATAGTTCGTGGTTTCGATGCTGCATTTTCTTCGGAATACGAAAGGAAAATATACAGATTAAAATGATAAGGGCCGATTTTAATATCGCGCCAAGCTATGACTCGGTTATATCTTACTTTATAAGGGTTTAATTTTAATGCGAAACTGAGCATAATGCATAAAAACACTGTATTCACAAAGCTACTGGAACGTTGGTTGTGATGAATAACCGGAGGCACATTTGATAATTTTTAGAATTCAGAGGCCAGAAATACTCTGTAGAATTCTACGGCCTGATATGAAATTATGTTGAATATCTATGGTTGTCTCTAACGTAGTTCCACACTCATCATGACCACACGGTTGTGCAGCGTTAAGTCATTCTGTGCAGTTATTGGCTGATTGAAAGCATAAGGTAAACTGTTCTACTTTGTTTATAAGTAAAAAAAGTGCAATTGTTTTTGTTATAAACGTGATTAATTGACGCTGATAATTGTACTCTATCGCTCTGTGTAGCGCATCTGTATGGCATTGCTCTTCGCATTCTCACCGAGCTAATGTACTGGTACTGGAATGTAGAGTACGAGAAGCGTTGCCACATAAACCTTTCAATTAACCTTCCATTGACGTTCTGGTTTCAATGTAATAGCAGCTGACAGGCGGAAAAGTTCCCAACTTTGAGGGTAGGTAGTAGGTCTTATTATTGTTTCCGCTGTTAATTCTGGTAAATAGGTAAATTATATTTCGTCCCCTTTGCAGTGAGTTGTTGCCGCGAATATACAGCTGCATTGCATATGTCGGGGTTGTTTAGAATGCCATGACTCGTTAACTGTATAAATCTGGCACCATTAAACATTGACATCATCCTTATCTGATGTTCACCTATCTATCTAGAAACATAAATATAAGTTAATTATGTATGGGATGGAGGTTCAAATGACCCGAACCAATTCGATTTTAAGTCCGAGAGAGCATAAAGTTGCCTTAGAAATCATGGTTTTAACACTACGCCTGTGTATTTACAATAGGTTGCTCGCTTCAATGATTTAATACCGTGCATAATGGGCGATTGCAGCGTATATACAGAACCGATACCTCCCTATTGCTGAATGTATTGCAGACGAATAAAGAGAAGCTTCAAATTTTGGGCTGTTATTGCTTATAATGCATAAACTGCGCAGTCATTCTTAATATATACGGCAGCATAAAACAATGCAGTGCAAATTTGGAAACGATATATTGGTAAAATAAGCCGTTTACTTACTTAGCGTATTCAGAATCGACAACAACAACATTCGTCATGCCGCCTCAGCGAAAGTTAGACTATTAGCCGATAGTCGGGAACGCAAACGATCCATTTTCAAAGCCTTATTTCTGACAACCCAGAGTTTTGAGCAAACATGATTTTGCACTTTCGCTATGCTAATCTAAGATTCGGAGAGCCAACGATGAATATTCGGCCGTCATATATTGTTTGTCGAGATTGTTTGATTGCATACATTGTGGGAGATGCAAATATCGGTCTATAAATCAGAACGATCCCAATATAGCGCAGAAGGAATAGGCTTGTATGGATATAAATACTCACGATCCAGTGGGCTCGTCAGTTACTTACTGATTAACATATGCAATAGAAGTACTCCTTGATATGTAATATATGATCTATAGATATATTTCACTATTCTATAGGAATGTGCAGCACGGCATGAGGCCGGGCCGATATTTGTCAAGCTGCGGCTCTTCTCTTTCCGATGCAATGACACGATCTGCAATATGGAAAAACGAAAGCGCTGTTTCGTTTAACATTATTCAACAAAACCCATCGATGATAAGTATGACTTACCAGACTTACTAAATAAGGCAAACAAGTCCATATTGTGTTTGAGAAATAACATAGTAAATGGCCAAATAAAAAAAGATAAATGCCACAAATAAAAATTGTTATTGGCGAAATAAGCTAATACAAATGTAGACAAGTTCAATTATGCTCACTAAAATCAAAGGTTACATGAACGCAAGTTTTATTGTGGTCACCAATGTGGTATTCTAAATGACATACAGAACGCACATCCTGCCTGATCTTTGTATTGTAATGGCAAAGTGTGTGGTACACAGGTCTGGCCCGTTAAGGAAGCGCAAGGCATTGCATACTCCGTCAGCACCAGCGCACTGCAGTTTTGTTAATACCGCTGCTTAGCGTGTCAATAACTCTTATGTAATTCCAACAGTACCGTAACTGCCATTAGATTATTAACAGCTATCGAATTAAGTGTAAATCATGCACGTTTAGGTCAATCTTAGTACTTATTGATCATGGCCTCGTTGATTTCAGATCCTAAGACAATTATGAACCTTGATATATTGACACGGATTACAATAGATATCAGCATGGTATTGGTGTTCACTGACAAGCCTCTGACTGCCTCTTATTACCTCTCGTTGTGTCATTGTCAGCCTTGTACCAGCCCATCACGAAAGGAACCACGCTCAAAACCCCACCCTTTGTTCCCGAACAAAGGATTGTTTACATACATCATTTAAATTATATTTTTTTGTGAATCGTTAAGGTATGATACAAGGCTAACGTTATTAGATAAATCAAGACATGTAGATTGAATCGAGACATGTATTTGTTACGCCAATCAGCCGAACAAAAATCGTGGCGCGAGGCGAGTAGCGCCTTATCATATAGTATCGTACTGGCAAGGCATGTATTAGCGATCCCAGCATTAAATACACTCAAGCAAGTCGACAATTATATCGCACGCAGTAGCGGCTGTTGTGAAGCATTATAATGTTCCGTTGAGCTCGGTCAGTCTCAATCATATTTCATAATTGTTGCGTTTGCTTTATAATCTTATGACATACAAAACAACAATTAATTGTTCAATGAAGTGACCCAGGAACTAGCATTGTTTAATATTGGGTTGCATGTTACATCAGCTTGCTTAGGCGTCAATCTTTTATTAAATGATAATTGAAGGGTTATGAGACAATGAATGGATTATAAATCATACCATTGCAGAATCTGATCGCAACAAAATTATGCCTTTATTATGATTGTTTATTAATAAATGTAATACAGAGTTGCTGTAAGTGCATATAAACTGTCCTGTTATTCCGTGGTATAATCTTGCACTTGATCCTATTATGGCGTGGTATTGTGTGGGTGTAGGCATTGACAACACCAGAGCAATATATGAAAGAACTTGATTTATTTTTAAGAGCGTTTGAAATAATTGGAAAACCAAATAGCACCACAGGCACATCGTGTGAGACATCATGGCACTCCGGCAACCCTTCAGTTGCGTTAGTTGAGAACCTGATGGTTACTTTCTGGTATCATATAAGCCTGAACCACAATTACTGCGCAAAAATTGGGAAAATGAATAGGCATTTTATCTTGTCATAGTTTTGTTATGACGGTCGATGTGCCAACAGCGACATCAGACTAATATTAAGGCAATGGAAATACCCCTTCGTCTTGCGAAGCCCAGGTGGTCATCTGTCTTATCTCAGACTTATGCAAGTTAATTATGTCGGCGCACATTCACAAATTACTCTGGCAAATAATTCCACCAAGGCAAGATTTTATGCATTGCCATAATCAAGTTTTAAATGACCAACACAACCGTGAATGGTATGAGTGAGGATAATAAACGTGCTTACTAAGGCATATACCGAGCAAACATGGTTCAACATCAACATAGCTATACAAATATGCGAAGGTAAATCTGGTAAATGTGCTCTACCTGTAACTGGACATATAGTTAAGATAAATAACAATGCTTGTTATTCAAAGTCCTCAATAAGATTAATTTTTGCTAGGGCATGAAATCGTTCGCAACATTCGATGCTGTATATCCTTTGGCGATCATTTAAGTAAGCGCCATCTTCTATAGGCAGGTCTCATCATCAAATACATTTATTTCCATCGACGAAGATTTCGCGCACATAGAACACCTGTCTTTTTGATAATTGTAGCATACAAACACAAGACGATGATGAATAACATTAACCAGGTAATAAAATCAGAGTGTTTATCGGCGGACAAACATACGCAAAAATGAGCAATAAAAATATTGAAAAGGGACGGGACAGATAATGCAAGGCTAAGAACCAGCGCTGAGGCAAACGAGAGTAAGCCTTCGTTGTCACAAAAGTGGCAAAGTGTGTGTGAAAGCGATACATGGGGTCATTTATTATGCTCGGGTTAATTATGGATCTGAATAGCAACAAGGAACAACAGTTTTTCAATTTGGACGTACTTTGAATGGTCAGCAGCATACAAGATGAATGTGTAAATAGCATAGCATTGACAAAATTCCTATGGTTCTCCCTCTGCGGCCACTTTACTCAAAACGATATATTCTTCCATGAGCCATAAGTGAATCCCGGGAAAGGTTGAGCTTATATCGATGGATAGATAGATACGTAGTAGCCTAAGTCATGGTATTAGAGAAAGCGACATATTCTAACCCAACTAGAACGGGGTTTCTTCGTAGGTCTCTCCACAGGTAAATCATTATGCTTAACTTGATATGACGGATTTGTTGTAGGCCGATCGCCTTGTCAATCCCAGCACATGGTGGGCATGGTGTCCCGAGCCTGCTAGGAGTAATCGACCTTATCGGATGGATGAATTATACATATCAATTATTTGCTATTTCGATCCCTCATTAGAATCAACCACCCACGCATATTTTTTGAGTGGGCTGTGAATACGCCGCCGCCGTAAGATTATCGAAAGTGCGTCATGCTGGTCATGCAACCTCTTAAAAGTATTCCGTGCGGCTGTTGGATTAACTACGCACAATAATATCTAGTATTAGGTTGTAGATAACACACGAAATTTCTAGTCAGCTATACAAGCATATATTGCCAGGGATCTATCTAACTGTTTGGCATGGCGAGTCATTATAGTCGTATCCAATATTTATTCAAATTAACCACGAGTAAATCAGGTCCGATAAAAAAGACCGTCCGCTTATTTTCCATCAGCTTGAGAATGTTTTAACCTGAAGCTAGTTCACTTGTGTTCCCTGTCACGCAACCCAGCCTGCGTTTATGGTAATAAATTGAGAAATTGTTTTCACATCCGGCTCAGTTGGTAACGCGTTTTTGGGCCTCAGACTTATTTTCTGGGACACAACGCTAAAAAAAACTACACGACCTACTGACCGGCGGTACATTTGTAACTTAATGATGCCAATGCTCATTTAGACAAGGAAAATATATACTGGGAATCGGAGCGTGATCTAGCCACATTCATGTCTGCCATATCATCATATTTCTCCCCCCCCCCCTCTCCAACGATTCACGAGTCAGTTGTTGTCCCAGACGGTTTTCACGTTGCAGGAGAGCGGCAGAGTTACCCTTTTCATAAATCAAAGAATAAGTTTGGGAGTATGCATGACAATGTGCAGTCGTTATAACCATTAATTAACGGTGCTTCAATATCTTATGACTATTTGAAGTTTAATTCAAGCAAGACAGTTAGCATTGTTGAAAAGGCGACATACAGCCTATCATATTCCCCATGCGTTTGTCAAAATTGACTGACTGGCGATCGCAGTGAATGCATATATTTGCTATCAGTCAAATATCTATTTCTATTAATCTCTATAGGACTGAGCATGAAGTCCAAATGTCAACAAATCAATAAG
Source organism: Urechis unicinctus (assembly GCA_034190875.2). Taxonomy (NCBI): domain Eukaryota; kingdom Metazoa; phylum Annelida; class Polychaeta; order Xenopneusta; family Urechidae; genus Urechis; species Urechis unicinctus. Next base: position 9,221,991 of record CM067344.1, read on the forward strand.
ACGCGTTTCTTGCTCTTTGCAATACTACTTGGTTTGGGAATAACGACAATGGTCTGGAATATATTGCATTAATATCGTAAATGGGCTATGACGGGACCGGTATATGCGTGGTTAAATGAAAAGACGTTTTTAATGTTGCTAGAATGCATTATCTATTAACTGCTGAAACTGGGTAATCCATAGAATCTATTGTTCTGTAATCAAGCAGTAGCCTCCGATAATCGATGACTTGTTGTACCAATGAGCAACATTTATCTTAGATAACACAGATGTGCATAAATGAACACCCACGGCCTTATGCTGATGGGTGACCCTGAAAAAAACAGATTTTGTTTATATGTACCTGCTTATAATTATCAACAGTTGCCTGCAATATATAAATAATGTAACATTGCAATAGCACTACAGTAAATGTTAATACGGCTTTCATTATAAAATACAGAGAAGTACAGCATTATCTATTTTTGATTTAGTTTGAGTGTATCATGTGTGCACGTAAGCATGGCGCAAAAGAGCAAGACTTCATACGCTGTGTAGAAACAGTTAACTATATTGACGATTATATTCTTCAACACCGCAATGCTGTCCTAATCACACACACAGGCATTATTACATCAAGGTATAGCGTTATCATGAATTAGAGCCTTTACATTACTGATAAGGTTGGTTCACAGGTCCCGAGGCCATCTAAGAATAACCACCCAGACTCTCTTGTAAGCCATAGCGGTATATCCTTTGATACGGATGATCTTAGTGGAAACAAAAGTTGAAGAGCAGTTTTGCCCTTCAGCAGAGTTTGTTAGGTGTATGTCCCAAAATGCACCTTGATCTTTGCCGCCAACAAGCATGGAAAACATATATCAACGCCGGACATCTTGCCTTAATGCAGTGGTTGCTAGTTGAGTTAAACTCTACTCATGAATAGATGAGTACGTATGGGTTAAGATACATCTTAAGCTTCACAACCTGCAGAAATGTTAGTCAAATATCGTTGCTGGCTCACTGTTATATTAAAAGAATATGAAAACATCAAGTGTCTAACTTTGTTCCCGATTTCTTTCACAGACATAGCTATTGGGGTCCATCATATATAAGCATCACCGATAAAGTATTCCCGCCATAATGAAATGCTTAAGGTGAAGTTGTCTCGTAATGAGCGCATGTTCTGGCGCGGGTACGTCCAATAATTTCTCCTGCTACTCAAAGTAGATCTCACGTAGTTTTTTTCAACGCATCCTCCCGCATTTTTTCCAGTAGGTTGCACAAATTGGGTTGGCATATAACACTCGCTTTAACAAGCCGTCTTTTCGCTTTCATTAAATTCAGGATTGCTCTATAGTCCACGCTGAGCTCCATGTAATGGATCATGTGTAAGAGTAACTCGCCTAATAGCATGCAATAGACAGCCAAAATGGAGAATCATAACATTTCTGTACTGCGATAGAGATTAGGATTAATAGGACCTAAGAGAATGACCATCAAATACACACCTGCTGTAATTGAATGATGAATTTTTCTCATATCGTGCCAATGTTCTGGCGTGCATTTCGGTCCAATTAGTGTATTTCCTGTGCATGTAACTTAAAGGTTTTTCAACCGTAGTTATGGTTTGATCAATGCTGTCGCCCACACAATACCCCGAAGGTTATACGCATTGCGCTTGCATGACCAATTCATTTTGTTAAGCGCACGTATCCTCTGTTTGCATTCATTCAGTTCAACAAGATGAATCCACCAGTGCAAGCTTATGAATCATTTATTACTTTGTAACAGTGTGAGGATCTTTAGTTTCCCCGCTGTATTTTAACGATGTGTCCAGTACAAACAATCATACTCAGATGTAACGTACCGCTAGACATAGTATAATGGTGCGCTGAAGTAAATCAGTTCTAGAGACATTGACACGGTTATCAGTTGTAGACGAACAATAAATATTGCCTTTCAGAATATATAGCGAATGATTAAGTTATATGATTATAGAGACATAGGAGGATCCTTTTAATTTGCATCACCAAATTGTATGTCTTGGCTATAATTGCAAACGTCACCGCACAGTGTTTAATAGAAGTGCTTGATGGAACAAGTCGCCTGGAGTGCATATTTTCTTTTTAGAAGACAGTAATTGACGTATGAAATCCCCAGCAAATTTATGTGAAATATACGATTTAGTTTAAAACAAAGTTACTTTAGTTGTTTATCGCAACCGTTGATGGTTATTCAGCTTTAATGTGGCAACAATTATTGTTGCTAATAGCTATCAGTCGCTAAATATGTCATTGAATATACTTGTGCTGAAGGATTAGTCCTCTTGATACGTTAACTGCAAAAATGACCATTATACTATTGACTCACGTTATTGTGGCATAATGATGCTTCATTTGGCCACAATAACTTCTTTACAACTAAGCTGTTGACATGAAATTGTATCACAAACTGTATTAGCACATTGTAATGTTTTAAGTATATTTCTACCCGAACATAAGGCATATTTGCTTATCAAAATATTCAAAAACGAGGCTGAGTTTTGTTTAAGCTCCATCAATAAATGTTTGGCAGCGATTATTTTTTCAATCGTGGCTGGTAGGATTTAGTCATGTCGCAACTTGATACAAGATGGTGCTACATATTATACCTCGGGATAGCCGTTGCGTTACCAATAGCTATTGTGTTTCCGAGTTTTGAGTGAGTTAAACGCCAGCAGCGCACGCGCTGCGTCTTTTTCCAAAATCAGCAATCGAGATCTCGGACCTGGGCAATCGGACGCTACGATGAGGCGGCACCTTGCAGCAGAACAATACACTATATGTCGTGCTGATGAACATATGACAATGGTGATACCCAATACCTCGAAGACTCAGTAAGTCATACTAACCATATGACGTTTTCAGGATAATGCTCCGTAGTAGGTGCGACTTACACACTCGGCCACATCATTATCCAATCACGGAGTCTTCAGCTACCTTCATTAGATAGAGTTTTACTAAAAAGACCTGCGACGGATCATTCGCAATTGACCGAGTATTCGGTCACATTTTCCATTCGTCCCCACTGAGCAGTCCTCAATCTCGCTTTATATTCTAATACACCGGAACAATGGTTGCTCAGCACTTAAGAGCACCCATATCATTATGACTTAAAATGTAAAAAAATGAATTTCTCCTGTGGGATTTAATGCACACTGTGATTTTGTTTTGATTTCCTATACCGAGAACGCATCATTGGTTGGTACCCTGAATCGTCCATAGATATCTTATTTAATCTATTAAACTAATTTTAGGGCTGGAAATTAAACTTAACTATTAACACATGAGTTCGTCTATTTAGACAAATGTTGGACAGATTTAATTCGCATTGAGTGGTACACCAATAGCGATACGGACGAGTTACTGTTTTCCTAACTCTCCTGGGGCACCAATGCAAGTATGGCATGCTAAATTTACCCCTAATACAATTTAACATTAGAGATAGATGCAAGCAATTACCCTGGATATAGTCCTAATGGCCAACGAATGCGCAGACATATATATAATTGGTCACTATAGGCAAATATTCCTAGCAAGCAAACACGGCCAACAGGTACTCATCAATGAGATAATGGCTTCAATGGATGATGTAAGAGCATGTAATACAGCAACACAATGTACCAAAATCAAGGTATTATTTATGAATCTATAACAATATTCATATGCAATATTATTTGAGATAATTATATGAAAACGGGTTTTAAATATCTTGAGTTTGTTCAGAGTCTGTCAACGGCCATCAATAAATATTTATATTTGAGAATTAATGGCAGTCAATTTACTTTCAAGGATAAAGAGAGTTATGTACAACCCCATCAACTGCTGCTGCAGGATACAAGCGAAACGTTGTCATCTTAAGATGTACATAATCGGGGTTGGTTATTATCGGAACGAATCTGTTCTTAGAATGATAAATCGATTCGAGGGTATTTGCCAAAAGCTAATGAAAAGCTCGTGAAACAAAATTATCCCGAAATGAGAAGAGCGCTTCACATTCATCAAAATGACATTTTCCATGTAACTAGGAGAAATTGTATTGATTTAAAATATGTCTACGAATAGCAGATCAGATGCTTTAGAGATGTCAAAATCTACATTTAAAGCTCCAAAAGCTAATGACCGCAAAGAGCCGGGGCCATGTCTAAGTACAGAGTGAGTCCCTGTCAAATAAGTCAGTCTAGTGCTCAGTTCAACGTCATCGAAAAGTTGGCTAATTGCGTCCAGTGCATAATGTCGGATAAACATTGTATCTTTGAAATAATCGCACACGCTTAATTTGGCTTACCCACCATGAGTAAATTGTGTTCTCGTGGTAATTGCTTAATATGTCTTGTAATGATCTGGATTGCCTATCTTACGAAACATTACACGGGGTATGACGTCACAGAAAATCATGCAGCCTTATGATTTCTGTGCAGTTTTACTTACAGCAAAAATGTACGGCATACGAACGTGACGGATAGTTGTAGGTCTTAAAACGTCTGAAGTCAACATATCAGCCATCAAGATTACATCTGCCTGGCGTTGTTTTTTGTTTGTCGAATTTGCAAGCAAATCACCGAGGTTAAGTCAATATATTCTAATTGGTACAAACGTGAAACCATGCATTAACATCGTCAATAAACATAGAATTCTTCTGCGATCTAAGGTCTTAATATTGTAATAAAATTGCTTTACTCGTCCCTGTTTTCATATTATTTATAAATCCCGCTATTGCTGAAATACAATCAGCAATTTGACCGCATGAAAATGTTTCCATACAATACCTATCCATTAGGGGTAGCCTGACGTGAATATATATGTAGTCAACGACACGTTTTAATCTACTTAATTAGCTTATCTTCGTGAATAATAGGCGTTTTGTTCAGCCAAACACATTGTACTGGTATTTGATGAAGGCATCAAAATCTGCAGTTTAACTCATTGCTAAATATAGTTGCAGAGATTACAAATCCACTCAAATATATCAAGAAGGTTCTGTCTGTCTGATACAGACCGAACATCACCAAGTGCCTCGACCTTGTGATTGTTGGTTGTATGATTATATTTACAAAGGTAACACGCTGGCGAGGAGTAAAAGGCTGCGTTTGAGTATATATGTGTGTATTTGCGTTTATGTGTATATCTGCCGTATTATTTAATAACACCATATCGTGTCAAAGTCGCTAGATATACCAACTAATAGTTCTTGGTTTCGATGCTGCATTTTCTTCGAAATACGAAAGGTAAATATACAGATTAAAATGATAAGGGCCGATTTTAATATCGCGCCAAGCTATGACTCGGTTATATCTTACTTTATAAGGGTTTATTTTTAATGCGAAACTGAGCATAATGCATAAAAACACTGTATTCACAAAGCTACTGGAACGTTGGTTGTGATGAATAACGGAGACACGTGATAATTATTAGAAATCAACGGCCAGAAAAACTCAACGGCCTGATATGAAATTATGTTGAATATCTATGGTTGTCTCTAACGTAGTTCCACACTCATCATGACCACACGGTTGTGCAGCGTAAAGTCATTCTGTGCAGCTATTAGCTGATTGAAAGCATAAGGTAAACTGTTCTACTCCGTTTATTAGTAAAAAAGTGCAATTATTTTTGTTATAAACGTGGCTCAGATCGTAAGTTGAGAAAATGTAGAGCTAAATACAAATCGACAGCCAGCGTGATGTCTATGAAAGGGAAACGATAGCGTAGCTTTATCATATGCCACTGGGACAGAGCACCACACAGCAACAGCGTTGTGACTCATGTGAAGATGAAGTACGTGTGTCAAGCTGTAGATTATGTTACTGGTGGATCTGCTGATAATAGCGTGGCGATGTTGTAGGTTGTATTATTCTTCTCTCTCAAGGTCAGGTGGCTCCCTGGATATTATAGATGTGGATCATTCTTTTGTCGGGTGAGTTGCTAATGGCATTGGAATGAATGACACGGTTGAGCTTTGGTATGTAACAAACTGCGTCTCTTTATTTCACGGACTTCTTGAACATCCTCTGTCATTAGTTCACCAACTACACAGAGATACAATTTACTTTCTAATTGAAAATGTTTGCATCTAGGCCACGAGCTCAGTTGCCACTGAAATTAACGACCTAGCAAGAGGTTGAAGCTAGTATTTGGTAATGTCATAAAGCGCTCCCTGGATTTATTGTAAATAACCAATGTTCGAGGGTGCGACAAATCGATTATATGAGGTCTCATATCCGGATTTACTTTCATTATGAATTCCTGTATGAATTGATTTATATTGCCACTTAGTGGTTCTTTGTTTTGCAACCTTATATAAATAGGAAGCAGGCATTTGAATATAGAACTGAGGTGTGAATAAAGTCTGATATTGAAACAAAAGATGAAGCCCATTACATACTCTTTTGTTATTAATTTATATTCACTCATCTGCAGTCTGTTGATTTAATTACCGTCACGCATTACTTAAGGGATTTCACATGTATTATTATACTGTTTCTTATGTGATCGCTGCATATATATGAGGTAGTAATACGTTCCAGTGGCGGCATGAATTCCCTTATAAGGAATCATTTAGAGCTTCTATAATTGACCTGAAGGTGATTAATACTCAGTGTAGTTGCTTTATATTGACAGTAATCAATCACGAACGCCAAACGCTGCTAGTTGTAAGTGTGTAAATCTGTCGACTCACTCTTTCATCAAAGTCTTACGAATCACATTGCATTAGACTTCCAGGTAGAGACTGGGCTGTCCCCGAACAGTCGCCTGTGATGCATTAACTGATATCATATATACCTGTGTCGTTGATAATACTTTTGCCATCATGGAGTTATATAGGGGCAATACGACAGTAAGTTCTCAGACTAACGTTATGTCAGATCGTTGATCGCTTTAAACAAGTCAGAATCATCCTCATATAATCTATTCGTGTGGTAAATGCTCCAGTAGCCTCATATCGACGTGGTCGATAAAACTAGGCCGGGTCATGGAATGTGCTTAAGCTTACCATACCAGGTTTGTTATGGATTTCACTGTTTCTCTTAACTGCAAACAGAATAGAAAGAAGCTTCCTGAAAGGCGAGGAATCAATTGGGTTTCATATATCCATGGCATTACCAGGCACGATGGATGTGGGACAATCCTACTGCTGAACACATCCGGATGCATTAGTCCAGGTTGTATGTCTGGGCGCCTTATATATCATCTTTAATATGCGCGCACAGTGACACTATCTTATACCAACCATTGTAAATTTCTTTGCGCTCCAATTAACTGTACACGCAACATGTGACGCAATCTAAACAATTGTTTTCGCGTCATAGAGTGATGCATTGGACGCGACGATGCCTATTCTTGATTAATGTCGGTATAGCTCTCCGAGTGTAAACTACACAAAAAACGTGTCTCCATTTTTGTCGTTTGACTAGGTTTAATGTGCCCGTACTGATGGACAGGTGCTTACAGTGCTTTAGTAGATATGACACACATTTGTAGCAATCTGTTTGTGTATATAATCAACAGTAAATCAGTGTGTTTTTCACGTTATGGAAACTGAGCTAGATATCTTTGAAGCTATTGGACCCTTATCAATGAAAAGTACATCGGCCAAATGATATAAGTACCTCTTACATACTATGCTAAAAATAAACTTAAATACCTCTTGACGTAATATTATGAGTAAGATATATGGATCATGTAGTTTTGAATTTAATCAAAGGGCACAGACCGTCTATTACAACGACATTTCTACCAATAAAACTGATATTAATTGTGGTTTAATGCAGTCATTCGATGTATGTCTTTATGACAATGTGCTATCCTAAAGGTAATTAAACGAAATGAATTCACCAGTACTAGCTGATGAATCATTGATTGCTTTGTAACAGTGTGTGGCTCTTTAGTTTCCCCGATTCATCCAGTACAAATAATAATACACAGATGTAACGTACCGCTAGACATGGTAGAATGTTGCGTTGTAGGAACACAAGTTGCAGAGAACTTGACGACAGATTATAAGCTGGGGAAGAAGATTAAATATTGCCTCTCAGAATGATTAGGTTGTATGATCATATAGATATAGGCGGATTCATTCAGTTTGCATCAACCAATTGTATGTGGTGGCTCTGACAACGAACGATGCGGCGCAGTCTTTACTAGAAGCGTTTGGTGTGGATATTGCCATTTTAGAAGAATGTAATTCAAACTAAAGAGGTGGGTAGTTGGGAGGACCTTCACGTGGTAGGCGATGTAAGTAGGAGACCCAGACAGCCAGCTGGGCGACCGAAACTAACACTCCCTCACCGGAAAAATCTCCAGTGGCGATAAACTTCCGGGCTTAACCCCGGGTGTCTGGAGCAAACGTAGGGCAGAACGCAAGAAGTGCGGAGCGTTCGCAGTGGGAAAAGTCGCCGGGAGCACGGAGATTAGCATGTCCCCGAGCTTCCTTAACCCAACAGTGCTAGCAGTGGGTCAGATACAGAAACACGCAAATGCATAATACAGCTGGTCAAAACAGATGACGTCGTATGCAATGGTAGGTCTACCCTTAATTGGGACGGCCGAACGGACTGCAGCGTTGTGAGGGCCCCACCCGGGGGGAACGAAACGGCTCCACAAGCCAAGATAAAAACGGGGGGTGGCCGGACGGGTCAGAAATCCGTTGGCCTTGCACGAAGCTGGCCAATGGCGTTCATCAATGAGCTACTCTCGCTTGGCAACGAATTGAGTAAAGAAGGAAAATGCTCCGGGAGACACCTTAAAAAAGCGTGGGTGGAAAAGTATCCAAGGTTGACGGGTACATGAGAACCCCATAGCCTACTATCGCAGTATCGCCGCAGTAGCAAGAAATACTCCGACGGGGTACCAGCGGAAATGCTGGAAAAAGGATGCGAGGTATTGCACAGATGGTGTGGGACCGGAGTGGTAAAGGAAGGTGGAGAAACGGAAATAGAGGAAAAGACACGGATTGTCGGAGAAACTCTCGAAAAGAAGGGAAACGAGATCGAACCAGCTGGGGAGGTCAAACGCAGGTCGGATACTCGACCCCGCTCAACTGACAAAGGTTACAGCACGATAATAGCGGATACCCGAAAGAAGATCGGGTGGGTAGATCAGGAACTACGGCGGCGTAGAAACGAGCAGACCGGAATGCCAAAACAAAGATGGATTTTGGGCCAGCTGGCGAAACTGGCAGGAGGTAAGACGAACGCCAGGCTAATACGACTGCGGGAGGAATAGCTATCTAAGCTGAAGGCTAGAGCATTCAAAAAGAAGCAGTCCGACCTCCGGGAAGAACGTAACTCCATCAACCGTAGGTTCACACTAGAAGGGCCGAAGGTCCTCGATGACCTACCAGTGATTCCAGAGAGGATACCCCAAGCCGCTCAAATTGAAGAGTTTGGGGGAAATATTGTCGGAAACACGAGAGAGGCAGAAGGATTGACCAGCGAGGTGAAGGAGTGGCTCGAGGATCAGAAGGGCAAAGCCGGTACTCGTTGTGCCCGGAAGTCTCAGAGCTACTGACGGAGAAGGTATGGGACAGAATGGTCAAAGAAGCTAAACCGTGGAAAGTGCCAGGTCCCGACGGGGTTTGCAACTTCTGGTTGAAGAGAATCCCAGGGGCAAACAAGGCCCTCAGAGTCATCGTCACAGGTCGGGTGACTTACCAGTACCTGAGTGGCTCTGTGAAGGAAGGAGCACACTGATCTTTAAGAAGGGTGACGCGAGCGAACCAGCCAACTACTGGCCAATAGCATGCCTGAACACCATGTATAAATTCCTGACGAGCGCCATGGCGAGGAATCTTACCACCTTCCTTATTCAGGAGGAGGCACTTCCAATAAACCAGCAAGCGTTAAGGAAGGGACAAAGGGGAACGTACGATTGCCTGCTAGTTGACCAGATGATGGTCAGTGACGCAAAGATCGGAAGGAAAAGCCTTCAGGTCATGTGGTATGACTTCAAGAAGGCGTACGATATGGTCCCACATGCGTGGTTGCTGAATGCGTGCGAAGGGCTAGGACTGTCGGCATGGTTTGCTCGTACACTCACGGAGCTTAAAGGGTAGTGGAAAACTTGGTACGTAGTGAGGGAGGGGAAAAAGATGGAAGAAACGGAGGAGGTGAAATACAAAAGGGGGCTATTCCAAGGCAACGCCTTTGCCCCAGTAGCCTTCTGCCTAACCATCGCACCCCCGAGTACGGCTCTAAACAAACTGCAAGGATACAAATGCAGAGGGTCTAACGGAGGTCCAGTCATTCATGCGTTTTACATGGACGACCTGAAGATCTGGACGGACCCGAGCCAAGCTCCGGCGTTTCATTTGACAGTAGTCCATGTATCAAAGGCAATCGGTATGCGCTAAGGAATGGATAAATGCGCTACCGTCAATGGTGGTGGCCAAGTTAAAGGACTAGAAGGGCTTCGAGTACTCGGGAAAGGGGGACTTATATACCTACATGGGGGTTCCACAACTGCTTGAGATAGCGGAAGATGCGGTGACGGCAGGCTAGCTGAAGAGTTCAAATCTGACGTCGAGCGGATATTCAAATCAAAACTGAACGTCCGCAACAAAACGTTGGCTTACAACTGGAGGGCAGTCGGCAAATTAGCGTACACCCTGGCAACAGGAGTGTGGAATCTCAAGCAGTTAGACGAGTTGGAAATAGCAGCACGGAAGATAATATCCGATAACTGGGCCTGGTTTTTCGGTACAAGCAGGGACCACTACTACTTGAAGGGAGAACAGGGCAGATGGGGGTTCAAGAGCATCAGGGTTGAATACCAAGTGGCTTTAGCATCCTTGTCCAGATACGTTCTAGAGAACCTAGACCCATTGATACTTGAAGTGCGAGACGTACTCGAGAGCATGTGTAAGAGACTACCCGACCGAGCAACGAGCGAAAAAGATTTGGAAGGCGCAGGGACCAGTACCAGTACTGGAAGAGATTCCAACAACCAAAACGCTCAGGGAGGGACAAAGGACAGAATGGCTGGAGTTCCGAAGGAACAAACAGCATGGTGAGTTTAGGAAAACATGCCTCTCGGACGACACGTACAGATGGTTGAAGGAGGGGAGAGTTGACGCTAGGTCAGCCGCTTATATACTGGCGTCACAGGACAACGTGACTCGAACAAGGGTACACTGCAAGAAAATAGGGGTGTACCAAGGCCCAACAACGTGCAGGGTGTGTAAAGAGGGACAGGAAACTCTCGACCACATCCTGACAAAATGCCCTTCCCATAACTTCTCGATATACAAAGAGAAGCATGACTCAGTATGTAGACAGGTTCAGTACCAGCTAGCAACAGAGACAGGGTTAGTAGGAGCCCCCGCTAAAGGGAGCTGGACGGAAGTACCAGACGTAGTAGAAAACGGAGAGTATAAACTAGTCTGGGATATATGTCTGACAACCACAAAGCGAATGGAGCACCGAAGACCGCACATATTGCTCTGGGACAAGAAGGAGCGCCGGATATTTATTGTCGAAATTGCAGTGGCACTCGACCACCTGGTGCATGACCGAACTCCCAAGAAGCGGGCACGGTACTTCGAGCTCGCAGCAGATATAGCTAGGACGTCTGGCTATACCATGCAAGTCGTGCACATAGTGGTTGGGAACCTATGCAATGTAGACAGACTGGAGAAGGAGCTGGAAAGGTTTCCTCTGATAAGAGATAAGCAACGGTTGGTCGGAAACATCCAGCGCACAGCGGTTCTCGCTAGCGCAGGGATAATCCGGCAGCATCTGGCAAGCAAGTAAGAGAGAGTGGCCAACGATAGCGCCAAGCGGGTGGAAGACACGGACGTTTGGCCGGGTATTGCCTTGTATACCCGGGACCCTCGGGGCATTAGATGAGGACTGTTGCCTCGAGGTGACCTATAACATGCAATATCCGCCCCTGTAATTCACGTGTACAATCCCCAGCAAATATCTGTCAATTTTACGATTTAGTTTAAAACACAGTTACTTCAGTTGTTTATCACAACCGTCGATGGTTATTTCGATCCAATGTGGCAACAATAGTTGTTGCGTTAATTGCAATAATGACCATTAGACGATAGACTGACAGACGAAAAGATAGCGTTTCATTCAGCCACAATAACTTCTTTCCCACAATGCTAATGACATGAACATGCATCACACACTGTATTCCCACTTTGTTATGTAAAAACGTAGCTTGTACAGATTTTTCTAAGCTGCATAAATAAATGTTTGGCAGCAATTAATTTGTCAATGCAGCTCCCTTTACATAAGAGATAGCAGCACAATAGAGCTCAGGTCTCTCACCACACTACTGCATCACCTATGTGATAAAGCGACAATCTGTACTTCATCGAGGTTTTGTTTATAGACGTTTCCCTGTCTGGAGACCGCTCTGCTTTGACAGAACATTCAGTTAATGATATCTACAGCATGATACAGCCGGTCATGCGGGAGCTTCCAGGAGCAATGACGCAAGTTATTAGCTATTTCGTAACATCGTACCTTTAAATACATTCCCCTAATCTGCTTTCGATGATAGACGATTTTATAGAGTGTTATATCGCACGAGGCAGGCTTATCAGTCAATGTTGATGCGCATTGAGCATATATTCGTGTCATCATTTGGTCCTAAACCATCTAGTGCAACATGAAAGATAGGTTTAGTGGGAATAGAAAACGCCATATTATTAGCCCAACTGCATTCATCAAAGACAGATATCAATGGTAAAGAACGGCGAAACGTCATACTGGAAGACTATAACAGTGCTGCTTCTGGTATAAAATGTTTTATCGTTGTACTGCTATGGCTTTCAAATAAAGTAGAAATTCATTTGGGATAATTTACTTTTTTAATTGTTCATTCGAGTTATTGAATTGATTTGATCCGAAACAATACAGCAAATTTACGAAGCGGAGCACTTTATGTTACGTTTTATATCGGCAAGGTCTTTTATATAATGCCTAGTGGAGGAAATATGATCAAGTGGCTGCCACTTTTCATAAATCAGCCTAAAAATGCTGCATGAAAATGATAATGCAGTACAAAGGAAGCAGTGTACAATTACATATGAATGCTACACGAACACGTGAACTCAAACATCGATTTACAATTGATAATTGATTAAGGAAAAGAAGCAGTCAGGAAAAAACAGAATATTCACTCAGGAATGTAACAAAACTTTTCTCGATTTTGCAATACACACACTGCATATTCCAGAATTATTTTACTCCTATTTAGCGTTCTAGCGGCTGGAAATTCAACATTAACCTAAATATGACATTTTGTGGTGGTTCTTCTGTCAACGTACATGACATGGAAAAATAAATAATTGCTAGATATAGGCAATCAATTTCATTGTGAATACTCTTTCTCATTAAATAATGCAACTCGAATTTACACGAAGAGTGAATCAATCATTCAGTTCTTTGAGGCTTGGCGCTTAACTGATTCTATAGGGCAGATAAGTGCATTTCAGCGCTCCCGGAGATCAAGCTTCCAACCAGAAATTGATTTGTCCTACTGCTGCTCAAACCATACATCACCCAAATAACAATCAAATCGACTTCTTACACTGGGCTTTTTTGTCGTCAATCACTTCTGAACGAAGGGTACATTGACTGACAGTGGCTGGTAGGATTTAGTCAAGTTGCAACTTGATGCAAGATGGTGTTATATCTTATACCTTGGGATAACCGTAGAAGATGTAATAGCTTTTGTGTGTCCACGTTTTGAATGAGTTAAACTCCTGCAGCGCACGTGTTGCTTCTTTTTCCAACATAAGCGTATTCTGTCTTATCAGTCCTAAACCCTGTTTCATAGACCTAACACGACGTAATGGACACCAGTTATGCACTTGCCATGTATGCATTTTAAGCATTAAAAACAGCTGCTAAGCTTTAGCAAACTGCATGCATATGCAATCGAAATCTCGGACCTTGGCATTCAGACTATATGTCGTGCTGGTGTATATATGACAATGGTGATACCCAATATCTCGAATACTCAGTAAGTCCTGCTAACCACATGATGTTTTCAGGATAATGACCCGTAGTAGCCGCGATTTGCACACTCGGCCACATCATTATCCAATAAGGGAGTCTTTAGCTACCTTAATTATTTTGATATTTACTGAAAGGACCTGCGACGGATCATTCGCAATTGACTGCGTACTAGGTCAGATTTCCCATTCGTCCCTACCGGGCAGTCCTCTATTCCGTTTCAGCTTCTAATAACATGGAACGGTGGTTGCTCAGCACTTGAGGGCAACCATATCATTGCGACTGCAAATGAAGCAAAAGGAATTTCTCCAGTGGGTTTTATATGCACACTGTGATTTTGTTTGGATTTCCTATAACGAGAACAATCATTGGTAGATGCACCGAGTGGTGCACCAATAGCGATACGGACAACGAGTTACTGTTTTGCTGTCTCTCCTGCGACACCAAGGCGAGTATGGCGTGCCAAATTTACCCCTAATACAATCTAACAGTAGAGATAGATGACATCAATTAGCCTAGATATGGTCCAAATGGCCAACGAATGAGCAGACATATATATATAATTGATCACCATGGACAAAAATTCCTAAGAAGCAGAGCAAAAAGGATGCATTTCCCCTGCTGATAGTGTCGAATTGGTTGAGACTCGTTGATGTATTGTTGTTACGCCTCAACACGACAGGGACTTATTAATTTATTGCATGCACTAGATCGAATGAGCCGTTCCAGCTACTTGACAAATAATAAACCTGAGAGAAAAACGCGAACGTGAACGCAAGAGTTCGACCAGAAGCAAACATTTTTCTGATTGCTCTCCTGAGGTAAATATTGTTACTTAACAACCAAGGTAAATAAATATTTAATATGGTAATAAATTTATTGAAACAAAATAATCCGAACAGTTAAGAATGTTAAGATAGCTCGTTTTAAATTTGAGTAAGAATTAAACAGGCAGTTACAATTATTTTAGTTCGTTAATGTATAAGCGACCACATGACCGACATTGTTCACAAATCGAAGTCGCAGGTTTGTTTTGTCAGAGAAATATTCGAGACTTAAAACTTTAATTCTTATTTGTCTTGTGTGGGCAGTAACTCAAGCACTTGTTTTTAATCGAAGACATACAGCTTTGTCGCTGTGCTTCACAAATATATTTATCCGGAAGCATCTCCCGGTTACTTAGATATGGCCACTTACTTGTCTTTTATGGATATATAGTACGAAATGCATGATTTGACGGAAGGTGCGGGATGACAGTCGAAATTGTTGGCATAACTTGGTAATTGATAAAAGAGAACCCTAGCAAATACCATCCAGCAGGGCTTAATGGAAGGTCACAGAAAACAGGGGCGACCTAAGAGGATCTGGATGGACGATGTAACAGATTGGACTGGTGCCCTGAACCACCTCGCAGAGGACAGAACAGCGTTGTGCCACCAATAGTGCAGGGTCGCCCCAATAGCCGCGTGATGATGTAAATGATTATGATGATCATGATCACGATGATCATGATGGTCATAAAAATGATGATTATGATGATCATGATGATCATGACTTGCCCCTGGACTAACTGAGAATATTTCTAACCCTGATAGAGCACAGAGAACGCGAGATTATCTGCCTAGACTGCGGAGTAGGCCATATTATATGAGAGTTAGAGCGAACAAGAGGTCAGATCATCAAAGCAACCACGATCACCCTTGGGGGCTATTACAAACAAGCCACCACAAATTCAGCTTTAAGCGACAGCAAGCTGTATTAGTAATGCTGCTATGAACATACCCTAGATTAGATATGAACTAGCACAAAGAAATTCTGCGTGTTCGTTTTTACAGAGTGTAGTCCCTGAATTAGACTGGTTGGTTGGTCTCCCTGGGTTTCCGAATGGTTTTGTCATCATG